>JALAZF010000018.1:12310000-12935000 GCA_022829125.1 Lathyrus tuberosus
AAATAAAATATAATATAAACTTTACCTGCAAGTTAATCAAATACATGCAATGATGGCAAACCCATGACATCCCTGAAAATATCAGGATACAATCAATTAGAGCCTTAATCAAATCGATTGGATAAGAAATTTTGGGAAGATTTAGTTCTGATTTTTATTAGACATAATCCTTAGTGACTTTCTGTAAGTTTACACGCCCCAAATCACCAGAAACTCTATTATAAATAGATAGATCTTTTTCATTCTCTTGCATCTCATTTTTTCCTCTATTCTTGTGTGATTCTTTCTCTTCGTTGTAATTATCATCATGGCCTCGTGAAAAATCCACCAATCAAGAGAGAACTCGGCAATAATAGTTTTTATAGAGGGTATAATAGAAAAAACTCAAGAAAGAAAGATGATGACCAACCTAAGAGTTATTCAACCATATTTTATAGAGGAAATCTTCATGAGGAGCTATAAGTCATATAGTCATATATGTCAAGGATCACTAGAAGAATATTTCACTAAGGCACTTGATTAAATGTTTCCAAATCTTGTTAAAGAGTTCCACTAAACAATAAAGATTGTAGGAACTTTCTTAAATTTAGTCGTACAAGGAATTGAAATAAAAAAAATGATCAATTTGGAATGATGTTTATGTTTCCTTTTCTAGGGGTATCCTACACCTACAAAGGACTAATAAAGTTTAAAATTTTCAATTGTTCCATTGGGTGTACTCCTTCTTTGAGAATCCTAGGGAGGATAGGAAACTTCCTATCAAGGAAATCTTCCTAAAATCAAAAGTCCATATTGCTCACTACCTACTCACAAGAATCCTGCTTCCAATGAACATCAACCTTGACATTGTCACCAGAAATGATATTGATCCTCTTTGGCTCATAACCTAACAATTTCTAACTAATTAGATTGAAGGCATGCTTCTTCACATGAACCACCCCAAACAAACTCAAACAATAGGACTTCCATATGGAGCTTTGATCACTAAAATTCTGGCGCCCTTTGGAATTGATACTATAGGAGAAGTAATGGAGTCATTAAACAACAAGATCAATAACTTTCCGTTCAGAAGAATGAAGGTTTTCATCCAACATGGATAATTGAGAAACAATTTGATCAATGAAGAAGAAGGTTTATAACTACTAGATGCAAAAAGCATATCAATAAATAGTATCATGGAAATATGCCAACGTAAGAACACCTCAAGGAATGATGATGCTTATGGAAACGAGTAGTATCACAAATGTGTTTTAGTATTTAAGTGTGTTTTCCTTTCCGATTTTTACATTGTTTCAATTCCTGAAATTTCCTATTTTATGTACTTTAAATTCCAGTATAATTTGAATCAATGAAATGCTTGCTTCTTTTCCTTTCCAAATGCTTATATGACTGTGTGCTTGCATAGTTAAATTTATTCCTTACATTTTTACTCGCCTTTTGTTTATGAAAAGAGGAGAATATATTTTTAAGGGAAGTAAAGTATACTCTTTACTCATGTGAGGGGGATTTTAAACACTCAATTTCATCTACCTGTTTTTTCTTTTACCAACTCGCTGAGAGATGTGTATTCATCATCAATAAAAGGGAGAGAATGTGGAACTATATGCTTACAAGTTTAAATCAGGAAGTGATCAAAGCTAAGCAAGATATTCATACACTTGTTAGAATCATGATCTTGTTGATGAAAATTCATGAAGATGCAGCATGAACTTGATGACAACAACATATAAAGACATGCAAGTGTTAAATATTTTTTAAGCGATCAAAGATGCACAAGATAGTTTGATTAAGTTCTTCCTCTAAATAAAGTCGAATGATTAAGGTTTAATGGTCACCATTGATATCCTTTATTAATGGTGTATGACTTGAAGATATATCAAGCCTCATCTCCAATAAAATTCAAGTAAAGTGCTTATGTGATTGGTTTATTCAGTAAGAGACTTTAAGCTTCAGATTGCAAAAGTGTGAAAGCTCACCCATTGTGTAATTAGTTTTTTATAAAAACTCAAGGGAATTTTCGTGAAGTAATATGGCTAAATCACACACTAGTTAAAACTCTTTTTGAAGCATACATTTCTTAAATAAAGCCACCTAAAATAGTTTTTTATTCAAGCCAGATGATTTGGAAAATTTAAAAATGATTAGGACATGTTTTTAACTGTCAAATCGATTAGACCATATACCAAATTGAATGTATGTGGGAAAAATGAGCCCGTAATCGATTAATATAGTGTCTCGATGCCCTCAAATATTTCTAAAATTGCCTCACAAAATCGATTAATCAAGTCATCTAATCGATTGGAATAAAGACCCAATTAATTGGACAATTAATTTTGCCCATGTATCATTTCCTTTTTTGAACCACCCATTAACCTATAAATAGAGGCCTTCCATTTCACTTTTCACATCCATAAACATGAGATTTTTCACCTTCCTCAATCACTCACTCACTCTCTCTTTCTCTCTCCCTCTCTCTCTCTCTCAAATATTTTCATTTTCTCTCACATAAATTTGGTCATAATGCTTTGAGAAAAGGTTCTTGTGTTTAAGTGATAAAACTGTTATAGAAAGGGTAATATTGTAAATTCACCTAGAGTTATTTTTCCTTTTAGGTGAATACTTCTTCATTAGGAAAGGGTAATTTGGATTTGAAGCTAAACCTGTTAAAAACATTATTTGAGAAATTTAATGTTAAGTCTCCATTTGTTTGTGAGTTGATCCACTTAAAGAAAAGCTCTTTTTCTAGATAACTAGTGAAAAGTATTCTTATTAGTTATTGAGCTCAGCGTGTAATAGCTCAAATTAGTTTGAGATAAGCCTATTGTAAAATCTCAGTTCGGTTAGGTGCTAGCCCATCATTACACTTGGATTTTTTTCAGCTAGTAGAAAGTCAACAAAGAATATCAATGAAAATACATTTGCTGTGAGAAAGCGTTAATGAAGTGTTTTAAAGAGCATTAATGATGAAGCGTCGACAGACTAATAACGGGAGATCAACCAAGCTGTCGACACAGGGAAATATGGTTTGGAGGAATCTCAGGGATAAATCCACAGGACTAAGATCGTAGAGAAGCATGTCCAGAATCTCGAAAAGGGTAGTCGGCATAGGGCCTTTATTTTAGCAAGATGACCAATCGATTGAACCACGTAAGACTTAGTAAATTTATAAATATAAAGTCTTTGGTAGGTAGCATCAATAACATGTTGGAAGCAGTTACAACTTAACACGGGTTTTAAATAGATAGAGTCGTGGATGACTCGTATGTATGCTAGTGGAACCCTGAAGATTCAACGTGGAGCGAATGCAGTAGTCCCCTAATGGTCATAACTGTCGTCAATAGTTACTTTGTAAATAGAATAAATATCAGACTCATACATGAGATCAAAGGTCGTAAAATTTCATACATATTCTCCATACCACGGGAATACTCAAGTCAAAGAGCGAAACAGTTGAGCGAGAAACATGTATGTGTTTGCGTTCAATATTTTCATCAGTTTTTTATTTCCTTAAACACAATATTTATTTTTACGTTTGCTTTGTTTAATGTCATCTATTACATTTTATCTTGTCATTTATAATAACTTAACTTCATTTAAAGTATTTTTCTACGTCGTTATCGTTCACGCGACGACTACATTCAATTCACACGCATGTGTGTTCACACAAATCATTTGCATAAATTGCTTTGGAGATTTTTCAAGTTAATCTCATAGACTTTCTAAAATTGTGATTGTTTACCAAACACACCTAAAAACACCCATGTAAAACCCTGGTTTAGTTTGGAAGATAATCACTTCAAAACTCCGCTTTGGTTCAAGATAAGTTCGTACAAAGTCTTGGTTTAGCTTGGAGACTAACCGCTCAAAGAAGTGCAATTTGATTTGACCATGGAAGGAGAGGAACCGACCAAGTCACAAAAATTAGCCAAATCCACCTTAATATTTCTTTCCAGGCCATTAACTAGTGAAACCTTGTTCCTCTACCTTTTCATGTCCATCGAAGCAGTTAGCTCTATCCTCATTCGGGAAGTAGGCACCATGAAAAGTCCATAAGCATTTTACCAGAAGATAGGAAAAATTACACTAATATTGATCACAACCACAAAGAAGCTAAAATGTTACCTTTTAGCACATAATGTCATCATTCAGATTGACAAGACTCTTAAGTAAGTGTTGCATATAATAGATCTCGAAGGACGCATGAAAAAATGGTTAATTTAGATATATGAATTATATATCCTCTTTGAACCAAAGTAAGCCCTAAAAACCTAGGTGTTTGCAGACTTCCCCGCATAAATAATACCAATTATCCCATAACTAAGCACAACATGGTCCGTCTTCATGGATGGGTCATCCAATAACAGGGGAAGTTGCGTTGACCAAATTCTTAAGAGAAATAAGGTTTATATTTAAGGTTTCCTTGTGTTTATAATTTCCTACTATTAATATTTAAGTGGAGTATGAACTTTTTATTGTTTGTCTCACTCCAGCATCTGAAATGGGAGAAGAGGAAGTCAAGTTGAGAACAAATTCACATCTGGTAGTATCTCAAGTCAAGGGAGAGGCATAAAGGAAAGACCCCTTGCGGGAAAAATATGTTACCTTAACAAGATAGATTATTCACGTTCAAAGCCCACAAAATAATGCACGTGTTAAAGTAACATAATATAATTGCGGACGTCTTATCTATGCTTGCAAGCACAAGTACATGGGAAATAATGATTCCTTCATGCATTAAACTTTGGGAAGACCTAACATCAAAGTTCAATAGATGATAATGGTGGCAACAGATGGCATCACCGTCCTTCTTGGATATCATTGATCATGGCGTACATTGATCCACAATATTGCCACTTGACACTACCGAAACCATCCTCGTGAAAAGGGAAAAAACTCATATTCATTATTAGGATGCACAATGTACATAAGGGATTTTTTCAACCTTCTATTGAAATACATAGAAGGAGAAGAAGCCACATATGTGCTCTTCTAACTATATGAGGGTATATTTGGGCATTATCTTAGAGTTATGGCCATTGCAAGAAGATCCTCAAAGGCATGTATTACTTGTCTTCTATGGCCCAAGACGTCAAAACCTATGTGAAGAAGTGCGAGTAATTTCAAAAGCATGTAAATATCTTCCTCGCCCCCCTTGCTCGAGCTCAATTTACTAACAACGTCATGGCCATTCTCCTAATGGAGCATGGACATTATCGACCCTTTTCCATTAGCTCTGGCAATTAAAATTCCTAATCATTACGGTAGACTATTTTACCAAGTAGATGGAGGCAGAATCCTTGGCAAAGATAGCTATACTAAGATCTAGAAGTTTTTCAAGGGAAATATCCTTGCAAGGTATGGAATTCCCTAGTCTTTTATCATCGATAATGGGACCCAGTTCACAGACAACAATCTAAAGGAGGTTTTTCGAAGACTTAAAAATCAAAAATCACTTTACATAGGTGGAATATTCTCAAACTAATGGATAGAAGGAAGTCGCTAACCTAGTCTTGGTAAGGGTACTTAAGAGAAGATTTTAATGATCTAAGGGAAATTGGGTCAAGGAACTCCTTACATCCTCAAGGTGTATCAAACTACACCTCACTTGATAATTGGTTAAACTCCATTTTGACTCTCCTACGAAACTGAGGATGTCATTCCACTCAAAGTTAGGAATATCAGTTGAAAAGTAACATATCATTTTTAAGAGGAAGACAACATGCAAGCCATCATGGAAGAAATAGACATTCTAGAAGAAAAAATGCTTATCCACCCTTACGAGTGCCGCCGTAAAAGTAAACTTATTTGTTAAGTACAACAAGAATGTTAGGCCCCGAAAATTCTAACTCGGTGATCTCGGGCTCCACCAGGAAAACTTCATAGGAAAATTGCCAACGAGGGTCAATTTGCTACTAATTGGGAGAGACACTATTGAGCCCAGATCACCACTAGAAAGGGAGCATACACCCTTGAAATTCTACCCAGAGAACTTCTCAAGGACCTATAACACCGCCAAATTAAAACTTTATTTCACCTAAGTTATTTCATATAAAAAAATTTAGTTTGAGAGGACCACATGTAACACCCCACACATAATTGACTAGTATATTATGCATGAAACGTTAAAATTAGTTCTGAGTACATATAAAAGCTTTAAAGAAAATACAACAAGTCATATACAATAAGAAAACTGAACTAAAATGTATACAACAAGGGCCTTCAAGGAAACTGCACAGCGGAAAACAAGATCTGACACGATCTCCAAGCCAACTGCTCTCTAGAGCATCCAAGACAAGTCTTCTAGTGAATCTTCAAACTAATCTTGAACCTGAAAAGAATTCAACAACATGGGATGAGATTACTAAATCTCAGTGAGTTCCCCTATCTTATAGGTTCACTCGGCTCTACATGGTAAATTATCATTATCTCATCCTATTAGAAATCACATATATACTATTTTATAAGATTTAAGGAACGAAGCATAATACGCTTCATAATAACGTATAAGCCAATAACTTAAACGTACGAGCCACGTAGACCGATAAGAACTATGGATCTATCACGTCGAAGGATTTGACGAACCTCAACCCAGCTAGTGTTTTGAACGTCGTTGACTATCGACAACCCGCCGCCCATCGTGGTAGGGTTTTACGGAAGTTTCTGAGCCACGTAGAACAATAAGAGATACAGATCTATCACATCAAAACCTTTGACGAACCTCTAGCCCAGCTAGTGTTTCGAACGTCGTTGACTATCGACAACCCGTCGCCTATCATGGTAAGGTTTTACGGAAGTTTCTGTCCCCTTATAATATGACTAAGTCCTATAAGGTGGTTTCCGAAAATTATCCGCCACCTTCTCTCAGAACTAGTCTAGCAAGGCGGTATCCAGAGTTCTCCTACCTTCCATCTAATGGGACTTACTCTCCTATGTTTCAAACTACGCATTAACATTAGTATGGCAATCCCAATTTCACTCCCTTAATTCCATTACCTCAGAATTAGGGTGTATCTGGTAGTACCAAAGTTTCTTCTTTCCAATGTTGAATAATCCCCTATTTCGGATAACACTGATCCTAGGGTCTTACTCACCATGTAATTTCTATTAGGTAATGTGAGAGCAAGAATTGTCTCTACAAGTCAATCTATGTTTTGATGATAACAATACGTAATTGTGAAAGAACTATTTTATGTTCTAACGTGTGTTGTGTGCAGATCATAATTATAGAAGATATCAGATTCAACAAGCACCAGCCAGATGAGCAAAAATGATTATATGCGAAGTTACTATGTGTAACACAAGTCGCAAGAAGCAAGAATGCTTCTGTATCTGATCATGATCAGTCAGATCCAAGGATGTCGATATTGTTGTTGCAATGCTCTTGTTGATGCTCACTGAAAGTGGTTGAGATTCTGAAGATTGCGAAGCTTCTGAAGAAGAGAACCAAAGTGCTGAAGACTCTCATGACTTGAAGTTCTGAAGGCTGAAGGCTATGAAGACCAAGTACAGAAAGACTCTGAAGACTTATGTGTTCTGAAGATTACAAGTTCTAAAGGTCAAGTGCTGGAGACTCTAAAGACGGATTCCTAATGGACGAGTTCTGAAGTTTCGGAAGACTTGAAGTAGTAAAGGATAATGTTCTTAAAGACAAGTGCTGAAGTTCTGAAGATTGATTCCTAATGGACTTCTTCAAATGACTGAAGACTTGACGTATCAGATATCCTATCAAGAAGGCTCTACTCATGCTTCATCAAATTACCATCAGAAGCCTCTGAAGTTTGGAAGTCAAATGTTACCATTGTGAACAACTGTACACACTAGTCAAGAAGATATCCTGTCACTTCTCCCACAGCAAAAAGGAGATGTGTCAGTACAGCTCATTATTACACAACGTCTCTTTTCCAACAGCCAACAGTATTTCAAACGACTATATTTCTACTGGGATATTTAAAGGAAAGAGTTCTCGCTTCTGAGGTGTCAATTCCGTTGATCATCAATTAGATGTATCATTCATGAATTGACCAAGTCATTGTGTGAAGATAGCAACAATGATGAGTTCTCGTTGTAAGACTTAAATATCAAAAGCTATCACCATTTACACATGGCCATTGTTGTTGAAGCTCAAAGATCATCATTCAACACAACAACAATGAATTGGTACAGAAGCTGTTGATGAATAAAACAACATTGAAGATCAGTCAAGTCATCAACCACCTTCTCGTCAGGACTACATTAAAGATCTGAAGCAAGGAGTTGTTGTTCAAAGCTTGCACACCCAAGAAGACCAAGAAGAAGAAGATCTACAAGATGTCAGCAATTGTCAAATCTTTATACATCTTTGTAGTTTCGTAGAATAGCAAGGCGCTGCTGCTCATATCTTGCTTTAACACTTATGTGTTCTTTGTACTTAAACTTAGGAGTAATCTGCTTGTTAAGAAGCATCTTTGTAATCCCCTGTATAACTAATTCTTGGTGAATTAGGATTCCTTGAGTGGTCAGTGTGACCGGAGACTCAAGAAGACAATGGCGAGATGTCATTGTGGGAAAAGCCTAAAATAGGGTCAGTAGCGTTATATTCATTGCGATGAATCCCTGAACGTCTAGCTGTGAAAGCCTAGCAGTAGATCTTACGATATTGGAACATGCAGGTCAATGTTCGTTATATTCATTAAGTTGAATCCCTAAACGGTTCATTGTATGTTAGTCACAGTGCGGCTGTGCAATTTATTAGTCACCAGCTATGTGCTCGTGCATCTGTAATCAAGATTAATTATAGTGGATTAAGACCTTGTGTTCAAGGCGAAATCACCTGAGGAGGGTGGACTGGATTAGCCTTTATGGTGAACCAGGATATATCGTGTGTTCTTTACTCTTATGCTTAATGTCTTAGTTTATGTTTTTGTATTGAGTATCAGAACATTACGTAAGCAAGTCAGAACCTTGCAGCTTAACTCTGATAAGCTTCCGCTCTGCAAGTTTTGAATATGGCGCATAGCGTTCAGAATCTCATTGGTTATCATGCCTTAAGCATTACCAAGTCTGAACGTTTCCTCGCAGGTCAGAGTATCTCAACGAACTCTGAAGTTACTTGAGTGTCTTAACAACAAGAACACAAAAGTTGTTAAAAGAGTAAATACACAATTCAAACCCCCTCCCCCTTTCTTGTGTCTTTATCGCACCTTCAATTGGTATCAGAGCTCCGGTTCTGTTATTGATGGATATCAAACACTTAACAGTGTCAGAAAAAGATCCAGATGTGGTGCGTAGAAATACTCTGAGTGAGATTGAAATCCACTTACAATTTCTGTAACAGTTCAGAAGATGATTGTGTACAAAATTGTAATCAATCTGAGTACTTGAGCAAATCACTGATTCTGGAAGTTTTTGCAGTTGTCAAACAACTAAATCTTCCTCACTTAAGCCTTAATGAAGATTGAAGAATCAGCTGATAAGATAGATTCATCAAATAAGAAGTAGTATCTGTTGAATGCTTATCTTGGAAGATACGTATGGATAAACCACGTATTTGCTCAAAATTGAATCATCATAAAACAAGAAGTCTTGTTTACTGAAGATTAATTCTTTATGAGTTTTTGAGATGTTTCCAAGAAACGGATTAGGTCCACCCTTGACTTTCTCGTTTAAAACTCATTCAGAACTTCTTCATGTAAAGAAGAAAGATTGTTGTTCTATGATTTTAAACTTTAGAATTAAGTCTGATGAAGTTAGAAATCTGATAAGTTCAAACTCTTAGAAATGATTCAACATCTGAATCTTGACTAATCAAGAAGTTGAAAAATTCAATAAAGTACTGAATATTGTTTTCTCGGAAAGTATAAACTGTAAAGAATATTCAGGAAGAAGAAATTAAATGATTCATCAAGTACTTGATCAAAATATATTCTGATTCTTGGTTGAATAAACTCAAATGATTGAGTTCTGTTAAACCTAAGATTCTATCTCAGTTGAAACTAATGTTATTTGTCAGATTCTATCTGATAAGTTTCTCAGAACCTCATTAATCCGAAATCAGAAGATGTTCAAGTTGATGCAGTAACTAAAGTTATCTCTCTAAGTCAAAAGGATTTAAGTTGTTGATGTTTTCAGAATGAAGAAATCAGTTGACATCTTTTAGAAGAAGATATGATGTTGATCTTTGATGGACTAAGTCTATAGTCAAGTTAAATCAACATTGTGAGATCAAGAAGTATTATGCAAATTATATGTTGTGCTTCACACATGTTTGATGATGCTTGTATCTGAACATGATCTGCATTCATTGAAGAAACATAGTCAGAAGATGTCAATCAATTCTCCTTAGCTCGTAACCTCGCAAGCAGTTTATGATCAAGCTGAGTTTTATTGATGTTCTGAAAATTTGAAATGTATTGAAAGACAGTTATTCTAATGTTCAAATTCAGAACCTCTAATTGGTTGGTCTCAGATGACCAGCTCTGGTATATGATTCTTATGATCAGAATGTAGGAGATATCTATGTGTATCTTTGAAGAATCTAAGGACCATGAGTGAACAAGAAGAAAAGGATTTTTTGCAGCTGGATTCAGGCTCTTAATCTAGTATCAGAAGTTCAGAAAATGTTCATATTCTTCTGAAACCAGAATGCAAGTGAATCGTGAAGAGTCCAAGAACCCACAGCAGTTCTCTCATAAGAAGGAAGAAGCAGAATGTTTTGATCAGAAGCTCAGAAGTCAGAATGAAAAGCACTCAGCTGAAGAATTTCATATTTTCTAAGGTACGACTCTCCTTGTCAAAAGATTGATTAGGACTAAAAATTATCTAGTAGGTAAAAACATTAATAAGATTCTTTCTTTCAAGAAAAATCTTTTGATCACACCTCTGGATAATGTGTTCACTCATTATAACATCTGTCATAATTGCATATCTTGAGTAATCATGATATATCCTTAGGAACATAGGTTCTAATGAAAAATTAACTAAAAGATTTTTCCGTCTGACAACATAAGCTCACTTAAAATCTTATTAAAATCTTTTTGTACCTGATCTATGTTTTCCCTAGACTAGGCACAACTCATCCTATCCATTTATGTGTATAAAAATAACTTCTCCTCGTCAAACAATTTCATAACTAAATCCTTACTTCATAAAACATAAGGGTCAAAACTCTGTTTGTCCATCCATCATCATACCTCCACTAACCTTCCTTGGAAACTAAGATCTCCTTGAACTCATTCCTGAAAAACAGTTTGTAATCAACACCCCTCCTCTTCCGAGTTACGTTGCTTGCAGTCTAGCAGATGTATTGTACACTCAACAATGGACTAGGTACTCCATGATGCTAGAAAAACCTATCTACGTAAATCTTGTTAAGGACTTTTGGAAACATACTGATCTTGATCTTGAAAGCAAGTGTATCACCTCAGTTGTTTTTGAAATCCCAATCACCATTAATCCGTTCTCAGTCACTCTTGCAACTGGGTGTGAGAATGTTGGAATCCCTGTTGATTTTGACAAAAACAAATTTTTTGCTGCTAAAAATTTTGCATCCCTTCATGACCTAACTTTAGGATACATACCCTTCAATCCTGAAAATCTCCTACCTATTCCCAAAGCTTGGTACAAGCTCATGTTGTCCAATTTTCTTCCCAGAGGAGAAAGTCATGACTTACTTAGATTTCATGACCATGAATTCATTTATTTACTAATGAATAAATTTCAAATAAACCTTCCACACACTATCTTCAACTGTCTCTGGAAAACCATCTCTGAGTCCAGAAACCTCACAAAGTCCTACATTCCTTATGGAAGAGTTTTGTCTGAGATTTTCTTTAGAGATGGAATCGTGGATATGATCAAAGAGAAAATTAAAGAAGATGGTCCTGAAAGCCTTCCAGATAACTGCTTGTTGAAGACTAAATGTGAAATCTTTAGAAACTAGAAAAACAAATTATTTTATCACTGTTTAATTCATGTCTAGATCTTAGTATGTATTAGTTTAAATCGTATTTGGACTAGGTAGTTGTATTTGCATCAGATTGTTTCTAAACTATTTAGGGTAAATGAAATGTCTAATCAATATCATCTAAATCAATATCTCTTCTTTGTTATTCTAAGAATATGAAATTCTCTCGCTCATGACTAACTATTAATTGGAATTAAGAAAATCAAGTGTCTGATAAAGCACTAATTGATATTATCTATCGAAAGATATTTGAAAGATCTTTTAGTGGCTCAAGAAACCGTCATTATTAACTTATCAGCCCTTTGACACTCGCTGCAAAACAGTTGTTAACACATTAACTCTTCCCAAATAAATTAGTAACTGCGCCGTTTTTCTTTTCCCACACAAATACAACCCTTAGTATACTCTAAGTAATCATAACCTACCTAGGAAATAGTAAACACAAATCCTTTGCACCAAACCAATCACTCTCTTCACTCTAACTCGCTATAAATAGTTAGACATTTCCCTTGCATAACTCATCCTCAAATCTAAACTCTTTTTTTGATAAAACTCTCATTTCAACAAGATAATGAACTCTCAAAGAAATGGTCCTACCTTAGACAGAAAAGAAAATTTACATATTATTTCAGAGAAAATACCCAACATCTCCCGTCTCAGAAACGATAGTTTAGAGATAATAAGAAGCATGCAAGCTCAGTCTTGGCAGTGCTATTACTCCCAACTGAATGGCCCAATCTTTACTAATCTTGTTAAAGAATTCTGGAATTATGCTAGGGTTAGCACTGATGGAAACACCATCTGGTCTGAGGTTCATTATCACCCCATTGCTATCTCTGTCGCCTCAATAGAGAAAATCATTGGATGTGTCTCCGACGGAGTCACGATTGATCACTTTCAATCTGACTTAAGCATGGTGGAGAGATGTAGAATCCTGTTTGATGATTCAGTTCCATACGAACCAAATAATCCTGAGAAACTCCTTCCTACTCCAAAAACCTGGTTCAAATTTTCACTGACCAATCTTCGTCCACGCGTGTCTGCGAGAAACACTATGACTCATTACTACAGAATCTTCGTCTTTCTTCTAACACATCACGTTAGAATAGACCTTCCCAAGACTATATTTAACCACATGAGACATTCTATCAGAACCTAAAGGAATCAGATGCATGCCTACATTCCATATAGGAGAATAATATTTGAGATAATTTGGAAAGAAAAGGCCTGAGGATTAATAACCAGGCTTGAACCTGGATCCTCACCAGAAGAGACCAGATGTGAACGAGTGGATAATGTTGAGGATCTTGATGATTAAAGTTTTTAAACCCCGTTGTCTCTCAAATAGTTGTTGTGTTTTGTTGAGTATCGTTTTGCGTCATTTTGAGTTAATCTCTGCCTCATGTATATCATTATTAATTAATGAAATTGTCTTGATCTCTAGAAATGATTTATCCCTGCTCTGTATCATATTAACCTGTATATGATTAAATGATAACATCCCTTGAATCTAGTTATGATCACTATCATATTGATCTACATATGCTTAAAAGCCCAGACGCTCTAAACTTTTTGATGATGTCAAAAAGGGGGAGAAATATAAATATGATTTTGATTGTATGATTTTGATTGGAAAGAAAAATCTGAAAACAGAAAGAATGCAACTCAAACAAGTAATCAATCATATAAAATGCGTTACTGCTAACGTTTGTTATTTGATGTTATCCGAGGAAGTCTGAACAAGTTCACTAGGCATTCTAAGACAGGTTAAGAAAGAAGAACAGTGAAGTTCTTATGAACTGTTGGTCATATGATAGAAGTGGTACACTTCGTGAACATGTGTTCAGTATCAGAACTACCCAGTATTGTTCAGAAGTTGAGAATTATCTGAAAGTCAAACTTTATCTTGATCTCTGTCTCATTTGGTTCAGAAGTTGTAAGCTGTTTGAGAATGTGAGATTCAGAATGCAAGAATCAGAAGAAGAAAACTCTGAAAGCAGTCAAGACAAAGTCTACATCTCAAGATGCTTATTCAGAAAAGTTGTGCAAATCAGAAGTCAAAAACTGTCTGAAGATCTGGATTGAAGATCCAAAAACAAGTAGTTCTAATGTCTGCCAAGAACCAATTAAGAAGAAAATGATTTGGTATCAAACTAAATCAACAAATGGTAATCAGAGTCAGTATACATAAAGATTGGTATCAGACTTAGTCTGCGGTAATATCAATCAGAGCTAAAGTTGTGAAATGTTTTCTATACCTTCATTGGTATCAATCTCAGCACACTAAGGAAATACTCTTCAAGTGGTATTAAAAGAATTCCTTCACTTGGTATCAGACTCAATATACTCTGGTGTAAAACTCAGCACATCACTTGGTACCATACTAAAATCAAAACATATGTACCGAATTTAGAATCAAGCGTTGATTGATCACAAAAATTAACCTTCAATTGGTATCTGATCAAAAATCAAGCTTTGATAAACCACTGAGTTGTGACAGTAACAAGGTTCTGAGATGAAGACCTGTGTTCAAAGTCAAACTCAGAAAAAGTCATGATCCATATTGGTGATTAAAAAAAACCTCATATTCCTGAATTACGATTCTGAAGATCCCAATATCTGACTTATGGAAATTAGGGGGAGACTACCCAGAAGATTCAACTGCTAAATCTAAAATCTTCACAAAGTCTGAAACTCAAGGGGAGTTTCTGAAAAGACGATGTCTATTTTTTATGAATAGCGATGCTATGTTATTAGATAAGAACTGTTCTGTTTGTGCTTAAATGAATCTGCTGAAAAGTAGAAATGCTTCAGATGTCTCTGAAGATTATAAGCTCTGATACTACTACAAAGGAACTGAATTCTAAAGATCTGAAGATGGAAGTTTTGATGAACTAGTCCAGATGTTGAAGACTTGTGTCTCCTTAAAGACAAGATAGAGAAGTAGTCCTTTTCTATTCTTTGTTCTGGCAACTCGAGTTGTTATTCTGTATATCTTTGGATCATATAAGATTCTATATGTTCATAGATAAAACTTTGAGGATAACACATTCAGGGGGAGCTGTTGTTCCAGACTCTGAATATGTTTGTTTGGTGATTACCTTGTATAAAATGTTCAATCAAAATACTTGGTTTTGTCATCATCAAAAAGTGGGAGATTGTGAGAGCAAGAATTGTCTCTACAAGTCAATCTATGTTTTGATGATAACAATATGTATTTGTAAAAGAACTATTTTATGTTATAACGTATGTTGTGTGCAGATCATAATTATAGAAGATATCATATTCAACAAGCACCAGCCAGATGAGCGAAAATGATTATATGCGAAGTTACTATGTGTAACACAAGTCGCAAGAAGCAAGAATGCTTCTGTATCTGATCATGATAAGTCAGATCCAAGGATGCCGATATTGCTGTTACAATGCTCTTGTGGATGCTCGCTGAAAGTGGTTGAGATTCTGAAGATTGCGAAGCTTCTGAAAAAGAGAACCGAAGTGCTGAAAACTCTCATGACTTGAAATTCTGAAGGGTGAAGGTGATAACACGAATTTATATCATATTTTTACTTCGATTTATGTTAGTTTCTTATTCCGTTTTTCATCTAATATCCGATTTTCTCGAGATTATTTAAGTGTTTTTGCAGGTAATCCCATTTTCCAAGTCAAAGTATGCTAAGTGTGGAAAAGAACCAAAACATGCAAGAAAAGAGCAGAAAAGTGAAGCAAAATAGCAGAATTCAAAAACTGCTGCTGTGACGATCGTCACAGTCCACCACGACCATGGCAGTTGCGAAATCCACCATGACCGTCACAATCCATTACGATCGTCATGCGTCCAAAATGTGTTTAATCCATTAACAGAGACGTGGTTACGAGTTTTTAGAGGAGCAGTTTCACACGACCTTATTTTCTCCGAACAAATCTAGGTTCCAAAGCCACTTAACTGCCAAGAGGAGATGCCTACTTTTTCTCCAACCACTACATCAGCTGAGGCTATAAATACCTGTGATTACGAAGAACGGAGGGTGACCTTTTTTCTGCATTCTGAAGTACCGTTTTGCTGCCGAATTATTTCCAGAATTTGTTTTGTTTACGTTTACCCTTCCTTGTTACCCATTACCGAACAAAGTAATAGTTTCTCACATTGAGGAACTATTACACTTTAGATTTAGATTTTTTCATTGCCTTCATCATTTGCCATTTTTATTTTATCCAAGCAAGAACCTACCAGCCTATGGAGGGATTGCTACTACGGCATTTACCAGGTTTCCATTATTAAATTTATAGTATCGTTTATTTCCTTTTAATTATGTCTTTGATTAATTGTTTTTCCGCTTTTACGTTTAAGTTCGTAATTATGTCAAGCTAAACCGATCGTATCGGTATGTAATGAAGTAACCAAATGGACTAAATAACTCTAAGCTAAAATTAATAATTAACTCTTCTTCTGGCTTCAATTTCTTAATTTTAAACCCAACTTTTATTACGAGAGTAAAAAGGTAACAAAGGTTAAGGTCAAGACCACGGGAGTGTGAGGCTTTACCCAGATACCTGAGATCGGGAATTAGTTTTAAAAACAACAGAAGCGCTTTAAAGTTAATTAGGTCTTAGTAGTTTTCAAAAAGTATTTTTAACCTCATATGGGCTAGCGAGAGCAGACATATTGACTTAAGAGTATAGTTTGAAGCAATAACCACGGGAGTGTGTGGTGAGGGCTTTTAAACTGGTTTTTCCTACAGATGCATAGGGTGATAAATCTTTATACACTTAGGTTTAATTAATTCCACGTAGGTTTACTGAATTATATACCGATATCTTATTCATAACTAGTAATCCCAAATTTTAATTTCTCTTTAATTTCCCGTTTGAACTTAAAACCCCAATTCTGATTAGCCTTAGATAAACATAGTAACAATAGATAACGGTGCGTTCGATTTCTAGTCTCTGTGGGATCGATAATCTTTTAAAACTACACGATACGACTGTATACTTGCAGTTAGATTTATTTAGGCACACTAAATAGAGCGATCAAGTTTTTGGCGCCGTTGCCGGGGACTAATTAAGTCGAGATCGTAATTCCTTTGTTACGTCGTATAGACTAAGGCAAAACCCAAAATTCCCTTTCTGTCGATTGTATGCCAAGTACTCGCTCTTCTGGCGAAGACCTCATACGACCGACAGACGAACCTGAACGTCTTCTTACCGTAAAAAGACATATCCAAGAATACTGCTTAGCTCACGATATCCTTTTTCCTTTATCAGAACCTGTATCTCAATCAGATCCTGAACTTGAATCCGAATCAGATTCCGAATCAGAAACAGACATGGCTGACTTACCACAAAACCAACCGCTTAAGTATTATGCTGCCGCATCTCAACAAGAACCTCACAACAGCATTGTCACTCCAGCTATCAACCGAAACAATTTCGAGTTAAAACCCTCGATGTTATCTGCTGTGCAACAAAATCAATTTTCTGGAAATCCAACAGAAGATCCGAACGAACATCTGACCAAGTTTGTGCAGTACGCAGACATAGTGAAAGCAAATGGTGTAACCGCAGACGCCATAAGACTACGTCTTTTTCCTTTCTCATTGAGAGATAGAGCTTGGGCTTGGTTGCAATCCTTTCCATCCAACTCTATTGCTTCTTGGGAGGATTTAAAGAAGGTCTTTCTGGCACGATATTTTCCACCAAGCAAAACAGCTATGCTGAGAGCCCAAATCAACAGCTTCAGACAAAAAGACAACGAGTCTTTATATGATGATTGGGAAAGATACAAAGATATGAGGAGGATATGCCCGCATCATGGTCTTGAGGATTCGTTAATTATCCACACGTTTTACAATGGTCTCTTGTACAATACAAGATTGACAATATATGCCGCCGCTGGTGGTACACTCATGGATAAACCCTATGATGAAGCCCAACAACTCATCGAGAGTATGGTTCAGAATCACTACCAATGGGGAGGTGAAAGAACTCAAGTGGAGAAATCCCAAACAAAAGGAGGAATGTACGAAGTTTCTAGCTTAGATCATGTTCGTGCTAAGGTAGATGCAATAGCTCAAAAGATAGACAATTTGACCATAACACCCACAGCCACCGTGGCTGCTGTAGCGCCAAACTGCGAATTATGTGGAACAGTTGGACACGCTGCCCCTGAATGCCAAGTTTTAGCAGGAGCCTCTACAGATCAAGTGAATTATGCTCAAGCAAACCCTTATGCAAATACCTACAATCCTGGTTGGAAAAATCACCCAAACTTCTCTTACAAAAATAACAATGCACTGTATGCACCTGGTCAAGCACCTGCTGCACCACCAGGTTACCAAAAGGCTGCAACAGCTGCTCCAAATGTTCCTAGGAAGTCTAACCTTGAACTGATGATAGAGAACTTCATAGCTACCCAGACTCAGACAGACAAAGAGTTCCTGAATCAAAACGTACACACTAGTGAACAGATTAAGCAGTTAGCAAACAAAGTAGACGCTTTGGTCACTCACAATAAAATGCTTGAAACACAAATTTCCCAAGTGGCTCAACAACAAGCACCTACTGCTGCTCCTGCTGGAACATTTCCTGGACAGCCACAACCTAATCCAAAAGGACATGCAAATGTTGTTATACTGAGAAGTGGAAAAGAATTAGATGAACCCATTGATCCAAGACTTCAAAATCCAGCCATGTACCAAAAATCTGCTAACGACCCAACAACTGAGAAGGAGAATGAACCCAAGGAAAAGGAAGATAATGACCAAGAGGCTGTAAACAAAGAAAAACCTTATGTGCCTCCACCACCTTATAAACCACCTATTCTGTATCCTCAAAGATTGACAAATTCCAAAACTGCAGGGCAATTTAAGAAATTTGTTGAACTTCTGAAACAATTAAACATCACGATACCTTTTACAGAAGCTATCACTCAGATGCCCTCGTATGCTAAGTTCCTAAAAGAAATCTTATCCAATAAGAAAAGGATTGAGGAAAACGAAACAGTTACACTTACTGCTGAGTGTAGCGCAATAATTCAAAACAATATGCCTCCTAAGCTGAAAGACCCAGGTAGTTTCTCCATACCTTGTGTAATTGGGAAGTTCGTCATAGACAAAGCTCTATGCGACTTAGGAGCCAGTATTAGTGTTATGCCCTTATCCATATGCAAGAAGCTTGATATGGGAGAATTAAGACCAACTAAGATGTATGTTCAACTAGCTAACCGCTCTATTAAATACCCAGTTGGTGTACTAGAAAATGTTCCAGTTCGTATAGGACAATTCTATATCCCTACCGATTTCATAATCATGGATATTACAGAAGACTCTACTACTCCTATCATATTAGGAAGACCATTCTTAGCTACTGCTGGAGCAATTATAGATGTAAAGAGAGACAAGCTAACTTTTAAAGTTGGTGAAGAGAAGGTTGAATTTATTTTGACACCATTCTTACAAGCTCCAGCTATAGACGACACATGTTATCTACTAGATGTCATAGATGAGTGCGTAAGAGAAATAGAGATGGAACCGACCACATACTCAGATATTCTAAAAATTCCAATGCCTCCGATTTTCAAAGATGATAACTGGCGTGAACCCTATCAAGACGATAGCCTAAGCGAATGCTTAGCACTTACACCAGATCATCTACCTTGCTCGAAGAAACCAGCCCTAGAACTGAAAACATTACCCAAAAATTTAAGGTATGAATTCCTAGACGAAGCTCTCGAACGACTTGTAATAGTCAATGCAGACTTAGGACAGACCGAAACCAAGAAACTATTAGATGTCTTAAGAAAATACCCAACTGCGTTAGGCTATAACATCGCTGACCTTAAAGGAATAAGTCCTTCTATTTGTATGCATCGCATTATGCTGGAGGAAGACTGTAAATCCTCTAGGGAACATCAGAGAAGGATTAACCCAATCTTGAGTACTGTAGTCAAAGACTAAGTGAAAAAACTTTTAGAAGCAGGAATTATATACCCGATATCAGACAGTAAATGGGTTAGCCCAGTACATGTCGTTCCAAAGAAGGGAGGTGTTACAGTTGTTAAGAACGAAAAAGGTGAATCTATAACAAAAAGGGTCGTAACTGGAAGTAGAATGTGCATCGATTATAGAAAGTTAAATAAAGCCACTCGTAAAGACCATTTCCCATTGCCTTTTATTGACCAAATGTTGGAAAGATTGGCTAAACACTCATACTTCTGCTATTTAGACGGTTATTCAGGATTCTTTCAAATTCCTATTCATCCTGATGACCAAGAAAAGACAACCTTCACATGTCCCTATGGAACATTCGCCTATCGCCGAATGCCGTTTGGACTATGTAACGCACCTGCCACATTCCAAAGATGCATGATGTCAATCTTTGCTGATTTTATAGATGACATTATGGAAGTATTTATGGATGACTTTTCTGTTTGTGGGAAGAGCTTTGAAGGATGTCTATCGAACCTAGAAATGGTACTGGAAAGATGCGTAAAAGTTAATCTAGTATTAAACTGGGAGAAATGCCATTTTATGGTGAATCAAGGAATCGTACTTGGACACGTTGTGTCTGATAGAGGGATTGAAGTTGATAAAGCTAAGATAGAAATTATAAAAATTCTTCAACCTCTGAAAACCGTACAAGAAATACGAAGTTTCTTAGGACACGCGGGTTTCTACCGACGATTCATAAAGGATTTCTCAAAAATTACTAAACCTCTTACCGGTCTATTAATGAAAGACGCTGAATTTATCTTTGATGGGAAATGTCTAAAAGCGTTTGAACAACTGAAAACAACTCTTATTACCGCACCTATCATGCAACCACCAGATTGGAGATTACCTTTTGAAATCATGTGTGATGCAAGTGATTATGCTGTAGGTGCAGTTTTAGGACAGAGGAGGGATAGAAAACTTCATGCCATTTACTATGCAAGTAGAACCTTAGATTCTGCTCAAATGAACTACGCTACCACAGAAAAAGAACTTTTAGCCGTGATTTTCACCCTTGACAAATTCCGTTCCTACCTAGTGGAAGCAAAGATCATCATTTATACAGATCACGCAGCTATTAGATATTTACTTAACAAAAAGGATGCAAAACCTAGACTGCTAAGGTGGATCCTACTTTTACAAGAATTTGATTTATAAATTAAAGATAAGAAAGGAACTAAAAACGTAGTAGCAGACCACTTATCCCGATTAGAGGGCATTAAACCAGAGCCAGTACGCATTAATGAGGATTTCCCATATGAACGACTCATAGCCCAACTAGAAAGTGATATGTCTACTCTACAGTTGAGTGACCCAAAAATGGAAGAAGTCGTGGAAGAAATTAACATACACACAACCCTACCATGGTATGCTGACATAGTCAACTACTTAGCAGCTGGAGTACTTCCACCAGACTTATCTTATCAACAAAAGAAAAAATTCTTTCATGATCTAAAACAATATTATTGGGATGAACCTTTGCTATTTAAGAGAGGAGCCGATGGTATCTTCCATCGTTGCGTCCCAGAAGAAGAAATAGAAAACATCATCTCTCAATGTCATTCTGCTCCTTATGGAGGACATGCTAGTACCTCAAAGACATGTGCTCAGCGTATTCTGGCCAAACCTTTGGGAGGATGTCCACATTGCAATACTAAACTGCGACCGGTGCCAACGCACTGGTAACATATCAAAATGCGATGAGATGCCTCAAAAAGGTATATTAGAAGTAGAAGTCTTTGATGTATGGGGGATTGATTTTATGGGACCTTTCTCATCATCCTTTGGAAATAAATATATACTCGTAGCTATCGATTATGTTTCAAAATGGATTGAGGCAATAGCTTTTCCTACAAATGACGCACGGGTAGTCATAAAGCTTTTCAAAAACACAGTTTTTCCCAGATTTGGTGTGCCGAGACTTGTCATAAGTGACGGTGGCTCTCATTTCATATCAAAAATATTTGACAAATTACTATCGAAGTATGGAGTAAGACACCGCGTAGCAACACCATATCATTTGCAAACAAGTGGACAGGTTGAGGTCTCGAATCGAGAAATAAAACAAATTCTAGAAAAGACCGTAGCCACCTCTAGGAAAGACTGGTCATTAAAACTCAACGAAGCTTTATGGGCATATAGGACGGCCTACAAAACACCAATTGGAACTACACCTTTCAAGCTGGTCTATGGTAAATCTTGCCATCTACCAGTGAAATTAGAACATAAAGCCTATTGGGCTATTAAAACATTGAACTTAAGATATGATTCCGCAGGTGAAAAACGTATCCTAGATCTGCATGAACTAGAAGAGTTAAGATTAGACGCTTACGAAAATGCTAAAATATATAAAGAACGAACTAAAAAATGGCACGATAAGAGCTTATCTAGAAAATAATTTAGTGTGGGAGACGTTGTACTCCAATTTAACTCAAGATTAAAACTCTTTCCTGGGAAATTAAGGTCTAGATGGTCCGGTCCTTTTGAGATTACAAAATTCCTACAAAGTGGAGCGATAGAAATAAAGGGGAGGAATAGTAATTCATTTTTAGTTAATGGACAACGTCTAAAACACTATCACAGCATTGAAAATAGAGATTATTTGAACTGCCTAAGACTTTTAGAGTTGCCCACCGAACCCCCTAACTAAGCATCTAATTGAATTCGTCGGGCTTTCGACGTTAAAAACAACGCTTAATGGGAGGCAACCCATGCTTTTTGTTTTTCTTGCTTTATATTTGTTATTTCTTTACGTTTCCTATGTTTTATTCTTATTTTGCAAATTTTTAGTTTCATTTATATCATTTTAAATTTGATTTGAAAATGTTGTGCTGATCTTAAAAATTGAAAAACTACAGGATTATAAAGTCTCTCTACTCTTTCTGTTCTCCTCTTCTGCTTACACTTTTTGCAAAAAGTACTAATTAATGGCAAACGAGGATAACCTGTTAGTAGAATTCAGAGATGGAGCACAGTGGCATCGCTATGAGGCTTTGTCCCTTAGATCGTTTGCCTTGACAAAATTTGCCCACAGACCCACCATGACCGCCTTAGGTGTAGGTGAGAGCGTAGACTTTCTGTTTAACCAATTAGGTTGGGAGGGTTTTGCCAACAAGAAACATAAATGCTACCGTAGGTTGACTTTAGAATTCCTGAGCTCTTTAAGCTATAACCCTCACTGTGGAAAAGATTTAACCAGGGGAAGAATTACCTTTAGACTATTTGGATACAGCTGCCAGTTCACCATAAAGGAACTGTCGGATCTTTTAGGATTTCCTGAAGGACCTAATGTTTTCTCTGTGGTTCAAGAGGACCTAATGTTGGTTGGAAAGCTGAGTGATTTTTGGGGTAGAATTTCAGGGAAACCTAATTTTGACATGGACCTTATGCTTTCAATAGAAATACATAACCCCGCTTTCCGTTATTTTCATATGATCCTGGCCTATACTTTATTTGGTAAACCTGAGAATGATAACACTGTTTCGAGGGATGAGTTTTTCATTATGTTTTGTGCTTCTCAGTCTAGAGAGGTCAATGGACTCACTTTTATGCTGAACAACTTTTGCAAACTCATTAATAATGATAACAGTCCAATTCTGATAGGTAGCCTAGTTACAAAAATAGCTGATGCTATGGGATTCAGAACCCGACTTTCTAAGATTAACTCCTTTGGAGAATTTAGACCCATGAATATCACTTTTTGTTTCAATAGGGCTATGATTAGAAACCAAGGTCCGAACCATTTTCAACTTCTGATTAACAATGTTGTCGAACCACACTTTCCTGAACCGGAAGATCGACCCAAAAACACCCCCTCATTATCATGACCTTGATTATATGGAATTCCAAGAAGACATTGACATTCCTAAAGTTGATGCCACTAACTATGCTGCTAATCTAAATTCTATTCTAAAAACTATGGATGAGTATCATAAAGAAATCACTTCAGTAAAGGATGAGCTAAACACTATGTGACAAAACATTGTTGGACTTATGGATTTGACCGTTGAACAATTTGATCATTTAAATCAAGCCATCGCGTCTTTGAAGAAACGCCTTGACTAGATTTATGAAGCACCTCTTTTTCAAGATTTTTATGCATTTACTTTAGAACAAATTTTACATTATTTCAGTTTTCATTTTTCATGTCGGGAATAATTTGATCTTCATACAGTTTTGATACATTGCTAGTATTTTACTAGCACCTCTTTGGTTTTAAAGGATAATTTCATTTGCTGCTAATGTTGACTCTTTATGATTTCAATTTCATTCCTGTTCATACTTTTAATTCTGTTTTAATTTATGTTGTCATGTTACTTATCTCTGTGTATGCAATATAATGCTGTTTCTACATGCTTACCATTGCCTGTTACTAAAATATTATGTTTGGAATTATTTTTGTCATAGACTATTTCACCACCCAGAAATTGCGAGTGTCACGATCGTGACGACCCCGTGACGACCGTCACGCGGGTTTGGGACACGTTCTGTGTTAAACAGAACTGTACCCTTCGTCTCCCTCTTCTTTCCCTCATTCAAACCACGGCCGTCCCACTTTCTTTTCCAATTCCATAATAGTCCCACCATTACCCTTTGACCCCAATTCAACATTTTCCTTTACCATTCCTCTTCCCCATTCAGCTATATATTCATACCGTGTACCATTTCTTTTCACAAACCCTCATTCTCCACAACCCATTTTCTTCCCTAATTTCTCTGTAACCCACCAATGGCACGACAAATTCCGGACCTATCAACATTGAACTTCAGAGATGGCGAAGCAGGAGAACGTCAAAGGGCTAGGTACATCGATTACTACCAATGTTCCGTACAACCAACCCGTTACGTAGACGTTGCATGTCTAGAAGAACTCGGAATGCTTGAGGGAGTTAAATGGATGCTACAAAATGCTGGTCTATGGCAGCTCTACACTCAGAGTCGGCCTACTTACGAAGCCCTAACGCTCAAATTTCTCAGTTCTTTCACTTACAATACTCCTACAGGGGAGACAAATCAGCTAACCGGTATCGCTAAATTCCGCATGTTTGGTACTGAGTATAAAATCGACCAAGAGCAACTTGCCGGAATGCTTGGTTTCCACCATGGTGAGAGTGTGCACTGCCGAGTACCACAGGAAACTTTCTTTCAAGCAGCATTTCAATTATGGAATCAGTTGACAGGAACAACAGTTGACAGCTGGGATAGCCTTAACGCAACATATATCCACAACCCCGCCATCAGATATGTTCACCGCACATTAGGAAGCACTATTTTTGCACGGGATAGCAACCACAAGGTAAACTCTAAGGAGCTTTTCTTCCTCCATTGTATGTTTCACCCTGATCCGATCAACGCCGCACCATTTCTGTTAGCACACATCCAGGCTAACTGTGCTAGAGGTTCCAAACCCTTCTATTTTGGGGGGATTGTCACCTTTATTGCTCTAAGTCTGGACTTGGGGGACGCACTTAACAGATTACCCTCCATGCCTCCAGTGCTGCTCGACATAGACTACTGCCGCAGTTCACACCTCATCAAGTTACGACGAGATGGGAAATACCATCCTATGGTCCGCGCCAAAACCGTAAGAAGTATCATTATGCCTTGCAGGAGCCGCATTGACCCTCAGAATATGGCCAATTGGCTTTTTGATCTGAATGCTCCTGAGCAAAATGCGCCTGCCCCTGATGATCAAAATCAGGACCCTGTTGATGAGATGGAGCAAGAGATGGATAACGCCCCAGAAAACCAACCACTGCCTGCCAATGATGCTCCTTCGACCTCCAGACGTCGTCGCCGCCCTGACCAAGACCCCGTTACTAATGAAGAAATCTTGAGGGCTATATGGCAACAAAACCAGCTGGCTGAACAGAGAGACGCACAGCAACAGACGCAACACAATGAAATGATGACTCTCATGCGTCAAATCCAGCAAGGGCAAGTTGACCAAGGTCAGAGGCTTGACGGTGTCATCGATGAGATGGGTGCATTAACATTGCGAGTGCAGAACCTACATGAGTACATCTATCACGTGGGCATTCCTGATCACGTAGCGCAGCATGGAAGAGGACGCTCCAGAGGCAGAGGACGTGGAGCTCCCTGATTTTACTTTGTTTTTCTTTTTAGTTTTTCTTGTTGTTTTCCCTTTATATCGCAACATTGAGGACAATGTCCGATATAGTGTGGGAGAGTTAGTTTATTTCCGTTTTATTTCCCTTTTTTGTACTTTCTTTTTCCTTATCAAAGTTAATATATGAGTATTTTCGTTCAGTAATCCGATTTCCCCATTTTATTCTGCCATAACGAAAAAAAATTTTACGATTAATGTACACCGTGACATACCAAGCTTTAAATTATGTTAGGAAGCTGGGAAAGTGCTAACAAGATCGATACCGTTTTGACACCTTAGACTTCTTGCGTATGCGATATCAGTTTTGATACTTATTATACGATACCTTGAGTTCAGTCCTAAAGTAACCCCTAGTAGTTTATATTAGCAGTCAGCACCATCTAAAATCACAAACCGCGTGGGGAGCCGATGAATATAAGTGTTTGATGTCCAATCATGAAAAGAAAAACATCTTTCTTATCTATATGCCGAGAAAAATAGAATATGCAAAAACTCTCATAGTTGTGAAAATTTACAAGAAAAGAAAGAAAATCCGTTGTCGATTGGTTCAGAGGTACCTGATTCTGGACTTGGTAGGGCAAACTATGGTTCGATCCCCCGCAATCTACGAATGGGATGTATAAAGGGTTACCACACTTGTGTATCAGGCCCCGTGAGAAAAAGGGATCAAAGTCACTAACCGGTTACTCCACTACGTGCGTGAATAAGGCAAAGGGCTTAATGTGATTGCGTTGGAATGAAGCCGGGTGAAATAGACACGAAAACTTTTGGTTGAACTATAATAGAATGATTAGAACTGGATTGTACAAAAGAGAGGTCTACGACAAGCTTATTGCTTTGTGTCATTATTGTATCCTTAGTGTTTTACACTAATACCTGTCTTACTAACAAGAAACTCTTTTTCATATCCATTGGTATACCAGGTATGTGCATTTGATGAAGTTTGTCCATTTTAATAGATTGATTGCTTGAGGACAAGCAAAGATTCAAGTGTGAGAGAGTTTGATAACACGAATTTATATCATATTTTTACTTCGATTTATGTTAGTTTCTTATTCCGTTTTTCGTCTAATATCCGATTTTCTCGAGATTATTTAAGTGTTTTGCAGGTAATCCCATTTTCCAAGTCAAAGTATGCTAAGTGTGGAAAAGAACCAAAACATGCAAGAAAAGAGCAGAAAAGTGAAGCAAAACAGCAGAATTCAAAAACTGCTGCTGTGACGATCGTCACAGTCCACCACGACCGTGGCAGTTGCGAAATCCACCACGACCGTCACAATCCATTACGATCGTCATGCGTCCAAAATGTGTTTAATCCGTTAACAGAGATGTGGTTACAAGTTTTCAGAGGAGTAGTTTCACACGACCTTATTTTCTCCGAACAAATCTAGGTTCCAAAGCCACTTAACTGCCAAGAGGAGATGCCTACTTTTTCTCCAACCACTACATCAGCTGAGGCTATAAATACCTGTGATTACGAAGAACGGAGGGTGACCATTTTTCTGCATTCTGAAGTACCGTTTTGCTGCCAAATTATTTCCAGAATTTGTTTTGTTTACGTTTACCCTTCCTTGTTACCCATTACCGAACAAAGTAATAGTTTCTCACATTGAGGAACTATTACACTTTAGATTTAGATTTTTTCATTGCCTTCATCATTTGCCATTTTTATTTTATCCAAGCAAGAACCTACCAGTCTATGGAGGGATTGCTACTACTGCATTTACCAGGTTTCCATTATTAAATTTATAGTATCGTTTATTTCCTTTTAATTATGTCTTTGATTAATTGTTTTTCCGCTTTGATGTTTAAGTTCGTAATTATGTCAAGCTAAACCGATCGTATCGGTATGTAATGAAGTAACCAAATGGATTAATTAACTCTAAGCTAAAATCAATAATTAACTCTTCTTCTGGCTTCGATTTCTTAATTTTAAACCCAACTTTTATTACGAGAGTAAAAAGGTAACAAAGGTTAAGGTCAAGACCACGGGATTGTGAGGCTTTACCCGGATAGCTGAAATCGGGCATTAGTTTTAAAAACAGCGGAAGCGCTTAAAGTTAATTAGGTCTTAGTAGTTTTCAAAAAGTATTTTTAACCTCATATGGGCTAGCGAGAGCAGACATATTGACTTAAGAGTATAGTCCGAAGCAATAACCACGGGAGTGTGAGGTGAGGGCTTTTAAACTGGTTTTTCCTACAGATGCATAGGGTGATAAATCTTTATACGCTTAGGTTTAATTAATTCCACGTAGGTTTACTGAATTATATACCGATATCTTATTCATAACTAGTAATCCCAAATTTTAATTTCTCTTTAATTTCCCGTTTGAACTTAAAACCCCAATTCTGATTAGCCTTAGATAAACATAGTAACAATAGATAACGGTGCGTTTGATTTCTAGTCTCTGTGGGATCGATAATCTTTTAAAACTACGCGATACGACTGTATACTTGCAGTTAGATTTTTTTAGGCACACTAAATAGAGCGATCAGAAGGCTATGAAGACCAAGTGCAGAAAGACTCTGAAGACTTGTGTGTTCTGAAGATTACAAGTTCCAAAGGTCAAGTGCTGAGACTCTGAAGACGGATTCCTAATGGATGAGTTCTAAAATTTCTGAAGACTTGAAGTAGTAAAGGATAATGTTCTTAAAGACAAGTGCTGAAGTTATGAAGACTGATTCCTAATGGACTTCTTCAAATGACTGAAGACTTAATGTATCAGATATCCTATCAAGAAGGCTCTACTCATGCTTCATCAAATTACCATCAGAGGCCTATGAAGTTTGGAAGTCAAATGTTACCGTTGTGAACAACTATACACATTGGTCAAGAAGATATCCCATCACTTCTCCCACAGCAAAAAGGAGATATGTCAGTACAGCTCATTATTACACAATGTCTCTTTTCCAACAGCCAACAGTATTTCAAACGGCTATATTTCTACTGGGCTATTTAAAGGAAAGAGTTCTCGCTTCTGAGGTGTCGATTCCATTAATCATCAATTGGATGTATCATTCATGAATTGACCAAGTCATTGTGTGAAGATAGCAACAACGATGAGTTCTCGTTGTAACACTTAAATATCAAAAGCTATCACCATTTACACATGGCCATTGTTGTTGAAGCTCAAAGATCATCATTCAACACAACAACAATGAATTGGTACAGAAGTTGTTGATGAAGAAGACAACATTAAAGATCAGTCAAGTCATCAACCACCTTCTCGTCAGGACTACATTGAAGATCTGAAGCAAGGAGTTGTTGCTTAAAGCTTGCTCACCCAAGGAGGCGAAGAAGAAGAAGATCTACAAGATCTCAGCAACTATCAAATCATTATACATCTTTGTAGTTTCTTAGAATACCAAGGAGCTGATGCTCATATCTTTCTTGAACACTTATGTGTTCTTTGTACTTAAACTTAGGAGTAATCTGCTTGTTAAGAATCATCTTTGTAATCTCCTTTATAACTAATTCTTGGTGAATTAGGATTCCTTGAGTGGTCAATGTGACCGAAGACTCGAGAAGACAATGGCGAGATGTCATTATGGGAAAAGCTTGAAATAGGGTCAGTAGTGTTATATTCATTGCGATGAATCCCTGAACGTCTAGCTGTTAAAGCCTAGCAGTAGATCTTGCGAGATTGGAACTTGCAGGTCAATGTTCGTTATATTCATTAAGTTGAATCCCTGAACGGTTCATTGTATGTTAGTCACAGTGCGGCTGTGTAGTTTGTTAGTCACCAGCTATGTGCCCGTGCATCTGTAATCGAGATTGATTATAGTGGATTAAGACCTTGTGTTCAAGGGGAAATCACCTGAGGAGGGTGGACTAGACTAGCCTTTGTGGTGAACCAGGATATATCGTGTGTTCTTTACTCTTATGCTTAATGTCTTAGTTTATGTTTCTGGATTGAGTATCAGAACCTTACGTAAGCAAGTCAGAACCTTGCAGCTTAACTCTGATAAGCTTCCACTCTGCAAGTTCTTAATATGGCGCATAGTGTTCAGACTCTCATTGGTTCTCATGCCTTAAGCGTTGCCAAGTCTGAATGTTTCCTCGCAGGTCAGAGTCTCTCAACGAACTCTGATGTTACTTGAGTGTCTGTAGGCTGTTAATTTCGACGCCTGGATTTTGTTCAGAAAATAAGGTTGAAGATCTGCCAGGATATTTCGACAGGAGTGTGCTTCTGAAGACAGTAATTCAAAGACCAATGTTAATTGGAGGGGCGTATTTGGAGATTTTTTCTAAGTATGGGAAATTCTTCGACAAACATGGTGTGGAAGCCCTGTTCGACTGATGTTTTGAAATTTGAATTTAGGAGGGAGTTCTGTTTTTTAAAATCGGACGCGTGGAGCATATCTAGGGCAAAAAGGCATGCAGATTGCCATTTGTCACCATTAGGAGAAATAGCTGTTAGTGACGGTTATTTCGATTGTATATAAATAGGGAGTTATAGTGATTAGATTTCCGTGTGTATTCAAAATTTGTACAAGTTACTCAAAAATACTCAAACTAACCGTGTGAGAGAAAAGAGCAGTTACTGAGAAAATGTACATTTGAGAAACATCAATTTTATTCCTTGCATTTTAATGAAGTTTTAAGTTATTCATTTGCAATTCCCTTTACATTTTCTGCAATTTCATTCTTGCAATTTACTTACATTTACTTACATTTCGCTATTTCTTTCAAGAAACAAAGTTTTTTTTTACTTTTAGTCGAAAAACATTAGTTGATGAAAACAATGATGAATCTAATAAACGAAAGGTTTTATGTCAACATAAATTGTCAAGATTGTTAAAGCACATTGTCCTAGGACTTGTTTGATCGGTCCTGCAAGCAAACTAATTTTTTTATAAATTAGGAGATCAGCATTTGTTTGCAAATTTTCCAGGCAAACAAATTGGCACGCCCAGTGGAACGTTGTGCTATTGACAATTTAAAACCTTCATTTTACATTTTACTCGTACGAAACTTTCTTCGCTTTGTTGCATGAGACTAAGGAGTGGTAAGATAGCCATAAATAACGAAGAAAGACCTAGAAGAAGACAAGTAAGGAGAATGGCGAATCCAAACCCACCAAACAATTAGAATTCCACAAATGATGGAGTGCCACCCCCTAATCCTTCGACTGGGGGAAATACGGCCTCAATGTCAGTATCAGAGGCTATACAATCAACAACAGGTTCGACATCTGCTCATTCAATTCCCCATAGCGCTCTTAGTTTTTCAACTCTAGGACCCCAAGTGCCCCAAATGACACCTCCCCCTTCAAGGAATATGTACAGGCCCTTTATATCTGGTTTTTCGATGCCTCTAAATCGAGAACAACCCTATGGGATGCCAACATCAGTAATGGCAAGTTTACATAATGCGCCATCAGCATTTGCAGATCCAACGATGAACGTAACTTCGCCTTTGCAAGGGTCTGGTTCTGGTATAAACCAGATGGGTAGAATTAGTCAGCCTTTAGGAACAGGATATCAAACTTATATGCCAAATATTACCAATAATTCTGCACAAGTAATTAGGCAACAAAAGGATGAGAGAAATCATGATATGGTACGGATGCTAGCCCAACAGATGGGGGTTATATTTAACCCTTTGATCCAAAACACGACGCAAACAAATCAACAATTGGTTGCACAAATGACGCGCATTGCCGATTTCTTTGGTGTCCCCCAACCTTCCCCAAGGGAACAGATAGTTCAGAACCCAAGGGTAGCCATCGAAGAAGAACCTACCATAAATCAAAGACAACCAAATACCCCTCAAGCGGAAGTTTTGAACCAAGGAGGTGTAGTCAAACCACCAGCCGTCAAAATCCCCGTTCAACAAGAACCAAGGGTGTTGTTAGTAAATTGAAACCAGAATGCTGATAATATTATACAACAAATGCGTCGTAACGATATGCCAGCAGAAAATAATTTGGCTTCCATGGTCGAAAGGATTATGGCGCGAAATGGGGTGAATGTAGGTTTATAAAGGCCCAGTTATACTTCCCCTCTATCAGAATATATTTTGCAGCAAGAGTTGCCACACAGATGGAAAGTTCCCAAGTTTACAAAATTTTCAGGGGATACTAGTGAATCGACAGTTGAACGTGTGGCACGGTATTTAATAGAAGCGGGCGAAATAGCGTACAATGAGAATTTGAAAATAAAATATCTCCCTAGTTCCCTGACGAAAAATGCTTTTACTTGGTTCACCACATTGCCTGCGAATTCGATACATACGTGGACCCAGTTGGAGAGATTATTCCACGAACAATTTTACATGGGACAAACAAAGATAAGTTTGAAATAATTGGCTAGCGTCAAGAGAAAGTTCTCAGAGCCAATTCATGATTACTTGAATAGGTTTAGGTTGCTCAAGGCAAGGTGTTTCACACAAGTACCTGAACATGAGTTAGTCGAAATGGCCGCTGGTGGCCTCGACTATTCGATTAGAAAGAAATTAGATAATTAGATACCCAGTACTTAAGAGAGATGGCCCAATTGGCTGATAGGGTTAGAAAAGTCGAACGACTAAAAGCCAAAAAAGCTAGGGCTAATAAAAAAAAAAGAGTAGCATATGTCGGAGTGTGTGAGGATGATGACGAAGATGGATCATCAAATTTCTATGAACAAGAGGTTGATGTTGCAGAATTAAAACATGGGCCACCATATGCGTGCAGGGTCTTAGCTCTGTCGAATGGAAAAAACCCAGTCGAATCGAAAAAGAACGACAAGTTCCCCAAAAGAACTTATACGTTCGACGTCACAAAGTGTGATGAAATATTTGATTTGTTAGTCAAAGATGGCCAAATGATAGTGCCTCCTTTAGAACAGCAGAAAAAGAGAGGTTTTTGAAAGTAACACAATTTTTTGGGTCATAAAACGTCTCAATGTTTCCTTTTCAGGGATCTAGTGCAGAATGCAATCAAATATGGAAGGCTCAAATTCGGCGACAAGTCGAAGGCCCAGTTGAAATTGGACTCAAACTCTTTGCAAGTAGCAGAGGCCCACTATGCTGAGCCATCCACAGTGAACATGGTCGAGGTTGCTGAAGGCTTCGACGAAAGTGTAAACATGATCGAGGCTACTGATGGTTTCGACAACAACGTGAATATGGTGGAGGTTGCTGAAGATCCCGCCAACAAATGTGATATGGTCGAAGTCCCCTCTGATTTTGTGAACCAGGTTGTGATGGTTAAGTTTACTGAAGACCTCGACAGAAAAATCATTGAGAACTACATTACTGAGGCCACTGCTGGCGTCAACAACGAAACTACTGATGGTTTCGTCCAAGTCAACAACAGAACTACTGATGGTTTCATCCAAGTCAACAACGAAACTACTGAGGGTTTTTCCCAAGTCAACAACGAAACTACTGATGGTTTCGTCCAAATCAACAACGAAACTGCTGATGGTTTCGTCCAAATCAACAATGAAACTACTGAAGGTTTCACTAGAGACAACGACGAGACTACTGAAGGTTTCGCCCAAATTAACAAAGGAACTACTTAAGGTTCTTAAAAACAAGCTGTTGTTGGTATTCTCCGAAGGACCATGGAGGATCCAAAGAACAAAGCTGTCGGATTCGTCAGCCCTCAGGTTACCAGGAGTCCGCTCCCAAAGGTGCTAACAAAGAAAATCTCTGAGGACTTCAACCGTATGAAGAAGGAACACGAGGTCAATGAAGGCCTCAGTTTGAAGTTGAACAAGTTGAGCATCGACACAGAGACATCTGCCAATGTAAATATGGTCGAAGTGGCTCAAAATGTGTCGATGCAAGTCGACAAGGAGCGTCGACGTGAGGAGTACCATAAACTGGCGTATCCCAGGGAGGAAGAAAATCTGGCAGATTTTATACATAGATGCCAGAGGAAAAGATCTGAGGTAATGCTTTGCCCTCGTTGTAGTGTCGTCTTCGACAAAAAGGCAGGATAAAACTTAGAGGGAGTGGAGAGAGCGAAAAGAAAGGGAAATTGGAGGCCTTCTAGAGAAAGATTCGACCCCGGAAGAGGGGACCAAAGCAGGGAGTGGTTAGGGGGGAAGATACCCTAACACATTCAAACCTAAAAATAAAGCTCCGGACGACAGGTGGGTCAATCCAATCCGACAAGCCCAAGGACAAGGGAAATGGAAGTATTTTGAGGTACAGCGGGGATCTTCCTTATCATATAGAAAAGAATTCCAAAATTCTAAGAAGGTGACTTACCCTTCTGAAAATTATAAGGGAAAGAATCCCATGACGAAGTCACAATGAAGGAGGTACCAACGTCGAAAGAAGGCTGAGAAGGAGGCTGCAGGAAAGGCCAAGCCAGAAACCAGCAACAATGTTCAAACTTCAACGCATAAGGATGAGGTGAAGGTCGAGAAGCCACCTGTTGCTCCAGTACAAGTATCGTCAAAGAAGGAAGTAACCAGGGATGATGAAATGACAGACGATTTTAACTCAGAATCAGAGGCATCATTCGACGTAATGTGTAACATCGTCTCAGTGCTCCCAAGGGAGTATGATCAAATAATGGAAGTCGAAGAGGAAGAGGAAGCTATGGAGGTCGAAACAGCCAGACACATGCATGTTTGCTATTATATCAGGAATAATGGATGCATTGAAGAACATAAAGCATTTTTTGAAAGGCCAGATGACTCAATGAGGAACCACTTGAAACCCCTATTTATAAAAGGGAAAATGGGTAACATAGGGGTGAATAAAATTTTGGTCGATGGAGGAGCTGCTGTCAATTTGATGCCACATTATATGCTTAAGAAATTTGGAAAAGGTGATTCCGACACCAAACCCCATAACATGGTGTTGTCGAATTACGAAGGGAAAATAGGAACTACTATGGGTGTGATTCAAGTAGATCTAACTGTCGGAACCATCATGAGGCCGAAGATGTTTATGGTAATTGCGTCAAAAGCAAATTATAACCTTCTCTTAGGCAGGGAATGGATACACGGCATAGGTGTCGTCCCTTCGTCAATGCATCAACGAATAACAATTTGGCGCGCAGACGGGATTATTGAAAATATAGAGGCTGACCAGAGTTACTTTCTGGCAGAAGTAAACCAGGTTGATAGGTGAAGCTTCGACAGGAATCTAGCTCACATAGCTCCTTGTAGGCCAGCAACCTTCTACATGACGCCAACTAACAACGCTTTCTACTCATTATACCTTCATCCAGTCCACAGGTTTCAGTGGGATAGAGAGGTAGTTGGCGAAGAATACTACATTTTTGGAACCTCACACATCCAGCCAACTGGCTGGGGCAGCGAATTCAGTGACAATGAGTGAGTCACTAGTTCTCGAAAAGATTGCGGCTTATATAGCCGAGAATAAACTCAAAGCGGCCTTAGAGGCCGAAGTAAAATATATGGTTGTCGAAGCCAACAAGATGGAAGCAGATCAATAGGGTCTTGGAAAGGATTTGAATATGGATCCACCTGACAAAGATCTAGGAGATTTGCAAAACCAGAGGCTCGACGCGGTTTATGACGATGAGCCATTGGGCTTTGAGAAGGATCCATTAGCAGCAAACATTAAGATGATGGCACAGGATCCACTAGAAGAAATTGACTTGGGGTCGGGGGAAGAAAAAATACCAACCTATATCAGTGCAAGAGTGAGCCCCCAACTTAAGGTTGAAGTAGTCCAGTTGCTGAAGGAATTCAAGGATCGTTTCGCATGGGACTACGACGAAATGCCCGAATTGGATAGGAATCTGGTCGAATTAAGGCTACTAATAAAACCTGGGAGGAAACCTGTTAAGCAAACTCCAAGGAGATTCGCACCAGAAATCCTCTCAAAGATTAAAGAAGAAATCGACAGACTTCTCAGATGCAAGTTCATCCGCCCGACCAGGTATGTCAAATAGATTGCTAATATAATTCCTGTAATAAAGAAAAATGGCAAATTGAGGATATGTATTGATTTTCGGGATTTGAATTCTGCTACCCCAAAGGATGAATATCCTATGCCAGTGGCGGAAATGCTTGTCGATTCTGCCGCAGGCCATGAGTACCTTAGTATGCTCGATGGGTACTCTGGTTATAACCAAATTTTTATTGCTGAAGAGGATGTTCCTAAAACGGCATTTCGATGCCCTGGAGCCTTAGGCACCTACGAATGGGTGGTAATGCCTTTTGGCTTAAAAAATGTTGGGGAAACATACCAGCGCGCGATGATTTTGATTTTTCACGTTTTCATTGAGGCTTTTATGCAGATTTATATTGACGATATTGTTATTAAGTCTGTTTCAGGGAAAAGTCATATAGACCACCTTCAACAGTCCTTTGAACAGATGAGGAAGTTTGATCTGAAGATGAATCCTCTCAAATGTGTGTTTTGTGTGCAGGTGGGAGACTTCCTAGGCTTTGTGGTCCATAAGAAAGGGATCCAAATTAATCAAAATAAGGCCAAGGCAATAATGGAGGCGAAAGCGCCATCTACCAAGAAGGAATTGCAGTCTCTACTTGGCAAGATCAACTTTCTCCGAAGGTTCATCTCCAACCTCAGTGGGAAGACGCAAGCCTTTTCCCCTCTACTTCGACAGAAAAAGGTAGATTTCGAATGGGGGCAAGAGCAGCAGGATGCCTTTGACAGGATCAAGGAATACCTGACGCATCCTCCAATTTTAATGTCGCCTTGTAGAAGTAGGAGTATGAGGTTGTACATATCCGCGTCGGACAAGACATTAGGGAGCATGTTGGCTCAAGAGGGTGAGAATGGTGTCGAAAGAGCCATTTACTACCTCAGTAGGGTCTTGAACGATGCAGAATTGAAAAGTTATGTTTATGTTTATACTTTTCATGTATGAAATTGAAGCACTATATAAAACCAGTTGATGTTTACATTTCTTCTCATTTCGATGTTATAAAATATATGTTATCTAAACCAATCTTGTACAGTCGAATTGGGAAGTGGGAATTAGCATTAACGGAGTATTCTTTGACATATTTACCTTTAAAGGCTGTCAAAGGACAAGTAGTGGCTGATTTCATAGTCGACCACGCTATAAATGAAAAGTATTTGGACTACATTGAAATAGAACCATGGAAGTTATACTTCAATGGTCCTAGTCATAAAAATGGAACTGGGATAGGAGTGCTTATTATTTCTCCTAACAAAATTCCAACAAAATTTAAGTACAAAGTCGAAGGCCTTTGTTCAAATAATGAGGTAGAATATGAGGCTTTGATAGCAGGACTTGAAATTTTGTTGGAATTGGGGGCAACTCGGGTCGAAATAATGGGCGACTCTGAGTTAGTCATAAAGCAAATGACAAAGGAGTACAAGTGTGTTAAAGAGAATTTAATCATGTACTTTGTAATAGCTAATCGGCTCTTGAAAAGATTCGATATGCTTGTGATTCGACACATCCCTCGAATAGAAAATCAGGAAGCAAATGATTTAGCATAGATTGCCTCTGGATATAAAGTGTCGAAGGAGAAGTTGAAAAAAGCCATCGAAATTAGAGGAAGAGTCGTGTCAGCTAGATTATCCCCATCAGATTCGGAATCGATAAAGCTAGGATATGCTGACGAAGAAAATTTCGAAATATTTAACATAGATAATTCAATGATTGGAGACTGGAGGAAGCCCATAATGGAATATCTACTAAATCCAACAGGACCAGTCGAACGAAAAATCAGGTATCGAGCTTTGAGTTATGAGATTTTGGGAAATGAATTATTTAAGAAAACTCCGAAAGGGATATTACTTAAGTGCCTACGCGAATCCGAGGCATATATAGCTTTGTCGAATGTGCACAGCGGGGCATGCGGTGCACATCAAGCATGCCATAAGATGAAGTGGTTATTATTCCGACAAGGAATGTATTGGCCAACTATGTTAAAAGATTGCGTCGAATTCGCAAAAGGATGCCAAGAGTGCCAGGTGCACGCAGGGATACCACATATTCCTGCAACTGAGTTACATTCTATAATAAAGCCTTGGCCCTTCAGAGGTTGGGCTTTGGATTTAATTGGAGAAATTCGACCAGCATCTTCAAAAATCCAGAAGTTTATTTTGGTTGGTATCGATTATTTTACAAAATGGATTGAAGCCATACCTTTAGTGAATGTGGATCAAGAAGCAGTAATTGAATTCATTCGAAAACACATCATTTACAGGTTTGGCATCCCAGAGACGATAACTACGGATCAAGGATCTGTTTTCACTGGTAAAAATATGCAAGCATTTGCGAAGGAAATGGGGTTTAAACTTCTCACATCAACGCCTTACTACGCTCAAGCCAACGGATAGGTCGAAGCAACAAACAAAGTTATAATTGGTTTGATAAAGAAGCACGTGGGAAGGAAGCCAAAGAATTGGCACAAAACTTTGGACCAAATTCTATGGGCTTGTCGAACCTCTCCTAAGGAAGCTACAAATGCTACACCCTTTAGACTAACGTATGGCCATGATGCAACCTTACCGGTCGAGATATACTTGCAGTCAGCAAGAGTCCAAAGGCATCATGAAATTCCATCAGATTCATATTGGAATATGATAATCGACGAATTAGTTGATTTAGACGAAGAAAGGTTACATGCGTTAGATTTATTGAAAAGGCAAAAGGAAAGAGTGGAGAAATTCTACAATAAAAAGGTGAAAGGTAAAGCCTTTTTTTATTAACGACCTCGTGTGGAAAGCGATTCTTCCCATGGATCAAAAAGATAGACTTATGGGAAATGGTCCCCCAAGTGGGAAGGACCTTTTCAAATCACAAAAGTATTTTACAACGGCGCGTATGAAGTCGAAGAATTGGATAAAGATAAGAGAATACTGAAAATAAATGGGAAATATTTGAAAAAATATAAACCCATATTGCAGGAAGTTAAAATAGAAATCGAATAAGCTTTCAAAAGAAATAACTAAATTGGTGAAATTCGCCAAACGAGTGGCTTAAATGTCATTACAAAAAGAAACAGGCCTCAAAGGACCAAGCAACAGTACAAAATTAAACAGAGAAAGATTTCTTCAACTTTTTAAACTTGGATCGCTGAATTTGAAGGCGACGCTCGCAGAGGGCCTTGCTGGTCGAAATCTCCTCAATCTTCTTGCCTAATTTTTTAGCCCTTTCAACATGATGCACTCCAACTTCAATCTCTTTGGCTATTTCATCTTGATTAATTTGTTGGAGTTCTTCTTTGCGTTTCTTAGCTTGAGAAATTTTGTTTTGAAGAGCATCAATTTGTTTCTCCCATTTGAGGATGTTTTCGTCACAGCTAGCAACCTCTTTTTGATTTTTCAGAGGCCTTTTCCAGTTCAGTTACCTTGTTGGTAGAACTTGTAGCTGCATCTCATTCAGTAAGTTGTGTTTCCGACTTGTTCTCAAGCTTTTTCGAATAGTCTCTAAGTCGGTTAAAATCTGCTGCTACAAAGTCAATAAGAGTAGTCAAGTCTACCACAACATCAGTCACTTCAGGGGGTGCCTCCAGGACGTTGATTTGTTTCAAGATCTTTTTTAGGTCAAAATGGGCAGATGAATCTTTTTCTAGAAGTTGAAACAAATCAATATTAAGGATTCTCTGCCGAATCTGGGCCATCACTTCGTCCATGGATCTGGCGCCAGAAATGGTCCCTGAAGTAGTCAAACTACTGGTGGTGGTGTCAGTAAAGTTATAGCGGGTACTGAGCATGGCCTTCAGATATTCCAATGGCCTTTGCACCTTCAGACTCTCAAGTTATTCATGAGAAAGGTTGGTCGAAGTTGTGTTGATTGAACCAGCTCTGGGAGGATCAAAGGGATTTTGCTTGTCACTTTCTTTCTCTTCATCAGCAGCAATCATTGGAACGGTTTCCTTTTCTCCTTCACTCATTTCTTCCTCTTCGTCATCTGTTTCAGCTTCCCCATCTTTCTCTTTGTCAGCATCCTTTAAATTGATGGGGGAGTTGTCTTCAGAATCACCTTCTGTTGTGGGCATCACAGTGTCACCACCAATATCAACTAAGATGTCATTTTCAGGATCAGTTTCTTCTTCCACTACATCTTGAAGTTTTTTAGAAACAGCGGTGGGCTTATTCACTTCAGTGGCTGATTCTTTAGTCGAATCTTTAGGAGAAGGCTTGGAGGCACTTGTTGGCTTGTAGGTGGGATCGCTGCTAGTTTTTGGAAGAATTTGGACAATAGGATGCCCATGAGTATAGACAAGAACCTGGAAGATAAATAAGTTAACAAAGTTATTATAAGGAAAAAACGCCTTTGAATGCTGAACCAGAAAAGAAAAAAAAAAGAGAAAACCATACCTTGGGAATTTCGGTTTTGAGACTAGAACTCTCACTTTCTGCTGGAGCGATGGTAACTGGCTCGACAAGATTTTTCAGGGGGTTTTTTCCAATAGTTTGGAAGCAAAGGTTTTTTGTTGTTGAGGTTTTGCCGTTTTCTTCTTCTTTCTTGAAGGTTTGACTTGATCGGGGGATTCGTCACCAGAGTCAATGGCAGAGACTTCAGGTTATGTTTCCTTTCTTTTCTTTGAAGTCGAAGGAGGTCTCCGACTTCCCTGTAAAACAAAAAGAGATTTCATTAGTATTTCAGAACATAATAATAAAAATATTGATCAAGAAAGGAGGGGTAAAAGCATACCCTCGCCAAGGGTTTTTTAGTAGTATTCTTTGGGTCTTCCACATCCTCTACAGTTGATGCTTCGATGGCAGTTGCCTTCTTGGCAGGAATTTTTACGGCTAAGAAAAAGGGAAAAAGTTAAACACAGGTCGAAAGATACATATATGTGCAAATGAAAAGAAGTAGTGTCGAGTATCTTCTCATTCCAAACCTTCATATATAGGAGTTTCCACGTGAACGTGTTCTATGCCAATATGAAGGTGGCCTTTGAAATTGTCCAAGGTGTACTTAGTTGGAACCACTCGCTTAGCACGTTTTTGATATTCTTGGCGAAGAAGTTTCATGGAATCCCCACAAGTGAACCAATCTGGAAATGGAGGACTAAAAGCCACACCAAATTCAGCAGATGGTAGAGGAGGAAATTTTGGGGGATAAAGGTTAAAAGCTATCTCATAACGTTTCTCTGGTCGAACGTATGAGGGTAGTTTTAACTCATCCAATTTTCTGGTAAATTTTTCTTTTAAAGTAACGGCTGCTTCGCTTATGGTTCGACTAAGTTCGTTGGGCCTGTAGACAGTTTCAAAGTATTTCTGGAATGCTTGGATTTCTTTGATGTGTCTTGAAGTACCTTTCTTTGTTTTATCCTGCACAAGGGCGAAAGCTCTGGTCAGTTGGATAGTGAAAGAAGGCACGTCGAGAATCATAATAATCCCTCCACCATTCGTCAAACTCTTGAGTACAGAGGAAGTTGGGTTTAAAGGGAACTGGTTGAATTTCGACCAGGCTTGAATACTTCTTCAGCAGCCCAGAACACTCATCTTCGGTGTGGGTCATGTTGTAGTGAATCAAAGAGCCTTTCCTCGAGAAAAGGGGTTTTGGTTTTATTTGTATTAACCCAAACTGTCGAGAGACCAGATTGGGTTGGTAATTAACAAGGGAAATCTTCAGCTTTGAGGGATTGAGTCTGGAAGCCAAGAGTCTAGGTGTGAGAAAAGATTCCCAGACATTAAGGAATTCATCTTCATGAGCTTTCGACTCTAGTGGAAATTTCCTGGTGAACCACTCTGGCCCAATTTTTCTGTTGGCAAAAGGGGCCATATTGGAAGTGAAATTATGATGCTTAGCAAACATCATAACATAGCCAGTAAAAGATTGTTGAAGGCTCAGACCTTCATCACTTGGCGTTAGATATGCTAGCCCGGTTCCTTCAACTCTTCTGTCCTTCAGAGCAGCTTTGTCCACAGTTTGTTTGTTGGGTAAGGAAGCTTCAAATGTGGCGTTGAGCCATAGTTGTAAGAGCCAAAAAGGTCCTGACAACAGAAGACTTCCTTTTTCCTTGATATTCTTCAGAAAGGTAACCCCTTCGCCAAGAGATTCGTATAAATTCGCCAAGATCGTCTCACTAAGGCACAGTTGATGTCCAGCATGAAGCTGGTTTGCCATGGTAACATAACGTTTCGCCACTTGAAGAGATCTAGAGCAGAAAACACATCTTGACAGCCAGAGGGCTAAGAAGGCTACATGCTCTTGATCAGAGACTTCTTCAGTTTCTTTGTCATGGTAATTGGCAATATAGGCTGTGAAGGTGGCCTTATTTGTGTCGAAGCCTATGGAGTCATCAGGCCGAAGGTTGGGGTCATAATTCACTCCCAGCGGACTAAGGCCAGTTATGGCCGCTACGTCGAAGAGAGTATGGGTGATCATTCCACAAGGAAGGTGGAAATTGTTATAGGTACTATCCCAGAAGTAAAAGGAAGCTAAAATCATAGAGGGGCAATATTCTGGTCCTACTTTCGACAACTGGATGAGGTCGAAAATGCCCATAGTCTTCCAAGTATCAGCTTTGACTGCCTTTATTTTCTTTGGCCAAGCTAGATAGTCAGATGGGTCTTTCGACAAAGGACAAGACCTAAAAATTCTAAAGTTGTTCATATACTCTAAATTTATGACTTCTTCAGAGGGTGATCCTTGGCCATCCACTTTGGATTTTTCATCTATGATTTTCTCCTTATCAGTTCTAGGCCTAACTCCGTTGGCTATGGGTTTATAACGGTGGTAAGCTGGAAAGAACTCTCTCAATTTTACAAGATCTAGAGATAAATCAGGTAAGGGTCCTAACATTGCATAAGATTTACCAGAAATCAAAATAGGAATCAGTACCTGAGACTGGTAAGTACGTCTTTTCTCCTCTTCATTTGGAGGCTCTGGTATATATTGTTGATTCCCCACCACCTTTGGACCAAGAATCTTGTGGACAGGTGGTAAGTTTTTAGATTTCTTGGAATCTTTACTCGTGACTTGGGGAGCTGCGGAGGACGCCATGATTGATTGTAGAAGAAAATGCAGAGAAAATGAAGAAGATGAAGATACGTTGAAGAGAGTTTTTGCCTATAGAAAAGAAGTGTGAAAAGTGAAAAAGAAATTTTTTCAACTTATTTATAGGAGGAAAAGGGGCTGAAGCGGTTGAAATTCAGAAATTTTTCCATTTAATGGAAAGATAGTGGAAAGAGTATGGGACACGTGGCGGTTATGAGTGGATAGTTCAGACGGTGGAAGTTGAATTGTTTTGACCCATGATCTGCTAGGGACTAGGGTAGTGATGATGGAAAATCTTAAAACGTGGGCTGAAGAGACGTTTTAGAAAAAGTGCAATGATGACTCTGACGTAACAAATGTCTAGTCATATGAACAGTCGTATGTCGAATTATTGACGGCGTCGAATTGTGTTGGCAAAAAATGCTTTTCTCCCTTGTTATTTCTTTGATTTTGTGGTTGGCATTTATTTTGCTAAAACTATTCTAGCAGCAAGATGTTGAAACAAGATGTTCTAATATTCTGCATTAAACATGTCGGATAAAGATGCCCCATCCTGGATCATAGGACATCGCGTCTGATTTTGGTTTTAAAGGAAGATTCTATTGTTGGTATTTGTTACTGAATATTCTGTGAATATTTAGTTATCCTATGTGGCATCCAAAGTATTTTGGGTTGAGTTTTTGTGTGTTGGTTTTCGGATTTTCAACATTTTCTAAATATGGAGACATATTAGGAAACTTTAGATTGAAGACCTATTTTCTTGGAGTTTATTTTGCAGAATTGTGTGCAGTCTTTCTGCTGCGTTTTGAAGCCCAAATCCAGCTGGGATGTAGGTTATAAATAGGAGTGTTTGTAACCTAATTTGGTAACGATTCCAAGATGTAAAATTATTAGGGTTTTGTTCTTGTGAACCACTCTCTAGGAGAGTTGGTATGTGTGAACCACTCAGATTGTGAGATGGTCACTGTACTCCTCGAAGCTTTTAAGCAAGAGTGAGTGTTGTTCTTGGAGGAAGCTGTTAAGCAACTCTGAGTAGTGTTCTTAGTCATGTGTGTCATGTCTAGGTATTGTTATTGAAGTGTGTCTTCTATTATTCTGTGATTGAAGAGCTGTTGGAAATCAAGCTGTTGATGCAGTGGCTAAGGTGTTGACTGCTAGACATCATTGCGATGATTGGAAGTGAGATGGAGTCTCTTACCTAGGGAGGACTTAGGTAGAAGGGTCATTGGGTAGTTATTAAGTTAGGAGATTGTCAACTTGGTTGTTGAGTCTGTAATTTGATACTGCTAAGAGTGGACTTCCTTCCTGGCTTGGTATGCCCCCAGATGTAGATTGTTAGATCAAACTCGGTGAACAAATTATGTGTGTGGTTTATGCTTTTTAATACTGTTATTGGTTATACCTTGCCATGTTTTCTGTAACAGACCAGATGTCTCGACATCCTGTAGGACATCTGGGATCTGTCATACCAGAATTTCAATTGGTATCAAAGCAGGCATCCTATTCATTTTTCTGGGTGAGATCCTAGGGAATATACTTTCTGGTTATGGGCAAGGTAGGTAGTACCTACTGAAAGGTTGTTTGAACTTGGAGAAGTTCATATTGTGGTTTGAATGGTCCCTAGAAGTGGAGGATGGACTGTTCATGACAGGGTGTGTATTGGACCTATCTATTGTTATCAGGCTTGTAGCTTTGGTGGTGAGCTGCTGTGTAGTTTGATTTATTTTCAAACCTATTTGGTTCGCACTTGGATTATGGTGATGATGTGCAAGGATTATTGAGTCGTGCCTGAAGGTTGTTGAGGAGTTGTTGTGTGTTCCGCTACATGGTATCTGATGTAACCCTGGTTGGTTCTGGTGTCTCTGGTGGTGAGACTTTAGGAATGTATTTTCTTGGAAAGGCGTTAGGGTTTGGCCTCCTCAGCAGGTTATGCAATTTATGCAAGACAGCTTCAACCGTTTGGTTAGAGATGCCAAAGATACTTGATGATTATCTCAACTCTACTCATAAAGGTATTGAAGACCAATTTGTCCAGAACATTGATTCCTTCTTTCTCAATTTTCTTGATGGTGAATGAAGAGGGTGGAGCCAAAGCAAAAAAGTATCACTGTCAAATCTTTCATGCGGGAGTGAAGATCTTGATAAGTTATCTCTTAAGCTTATTTGTGGTGACCTAGTTAGGAGATTCTTCCTGGTTATGGTGTCCAATATAGTTCTGGTATATCTAAGGATGAATTCAATTTGGAAGGAGGTTTCAGATTTGCTGAGGGAAATAGGATCTGTTCAGAGAAGGTCTTACTTACTTGAGCCAAGTGTAGCATCCTTGATATCTCAACCCTCTGCAAAAGAAGAAACGGGCTTGGATAGGCTACTTTGGTGGTGTTTACTTGGTGCTGGTATCTGGTAGGGTTTTTATACAAGGATTTAAGATCAATTGTTGTTTGTGGAGTTCACAAATATTTGATTGATTATCCTTGTGACTCAAGATTGGTGATGTTCAACACGATGTTTGGAACATTTCATCATCAGAGTTTTTGCAGAATCATGGAAGGGGTACTGCATAACCTTTAGCATCAATTGTTACTTCTTGGGAGTTGGCCTGAGAATTTGCTTCAGTCTTGTGTGACAGGAGTTGTGTATTTCTGGAAAGTTTCCTGGCAAGAAGCTGGTCTGGATATTGTTGATACTGAAGATGGAGATGAAAGACTTATGACTACTTGGATTGGTTTAGGTGCAGTCCAGAATGCTCATCATAGAGTTAAGCTAGGTGGCATTATCTGAACTTTGTGAAGACTGCTTTACTCAAGGAAAGGTGGCATCCTTGGTACAACTATGAGGTGTAGTTCCTAACTATTCCTTCTGAAGATTCAGACAGTGGCAGGTTTGAAGACTTTGGAGAAGCACTGGCAGATTTTCATCAATGTGTGAGATTGGTTGGAATTACTGCAAAATCAATAGAATGGAGGTTGTCTACTCAAACTTGATATCACTGTCAAGTCGATGAGAGCATGGAACTCTTGTTCTAGTGGAAGAGAAACTCAAAGGGCTGTGCACAGAGGAGATATATTAACCTAACTGTTTGGCTGGTGTCTTCATTGTTGGGGTGTCATCCAAACCATCCAGGATGAGCATTTCAGATTTGGAGGAGTTGGTGTATTTGGGACCAAAGGATCATGGTTCCCTGGTATCTGTATGAGAAGTTTGAAAATATGATTCTTGAGATGTAGAGTATGCAGGTTCCTGCATGTGTGTATGATATGGTTTTGAATGGTTGTCATGATGAAAGAAGAATGTCAGACCAATTGTCCTACCTGCTGAGAGAAGGTAGTCTTATCTGACTAATGATAGATACTTTGACGGGAGCTAAGTATTTGTCTGATGTGAGTATGCAATTCTGCAGTCTGAACATTTTGCTTCAGAGTGGGTGTGCGAGTTTATTTCTTTCTATGGTGTTCAGGTTAACCTGAATAAGCTGTTCTGGCTGTGTTTTATTGGGAGCTTCTTGAAGGACTTCTATGCGCAATGAGTCCTTTGAATGGTGATGGGAAGCTGATGTCTCAAATGATGTTGTAACATCATAATTGTTGATGGTTATATTTGGAATATGATTGAGACTGTACATGTGGAGTTGGATGCTCAAGCATCTTTTTCAGATGAGGTGATCTGATCAGGAAGGTTTATTAAAGAGCTGTTCTTTCTCTTGAAGTGATTAGATCTCAGTAAAGCTTGTAAGTAAGCTGAGAATTCGTGGAGTTTGTGAGCAGTGTCAGTATGTGAATATGCTCAACAATTATGTGAAGATCTAGTGCTCAAATGTTAATCTTCATCTAGAGCACTGGGTATCTTAGATAGGGGGAGCTGAACTTCTGTTTTGGATTTGTTGCTGCAGTAGTACCGTTGTTTATCGAGATTGTTTGTGGTGTACCTCTGGTGAGGGTGTAATGTCAGACAAGATGTCAAGACATTGTGTGACTGGTTTAGTTCTGGGTTGTCAATGTAAAGTTGTATGTGTTCTGCTACTGGTTGATTGTCCTTATCGCATAGTTGCTTTGTTTCCAAAAAGAGAGAGTAGAGAGTAGAGAGTAGAGAGTCTTGTAGTGTAGTACTCTGTGTGCTATGGTGGTTGGTATCATGCAGTGTTGTAGCATTCTGAAGTAGATGTTCTGTGATGATGTGATGCTCTGTGTTGTTTGGGGGGAAGCTTGGAGATTCTGTTTTGGAATGTGGTGTTTTTCTTATGCAGCTGGATTCTATTCATGATGTCAAGACTGATGTCTTAACATCTGTTGACAGAATATTCTATTCAGAATGTTATGGTTTTTGTCTCCTGAGATTACAAGCTTCTACCTGACTTATGTACTGTTGTGAGGGTCAAGCAGTAGGTGAATGTGTTCAGTAGGTGTGTTGAACAGAGGGTGCACTCTTGAAGACATGAAGATGAGTCTCATGTTCTCCATTCATTTAAGGTGTTCCTCTTGCAAAGGAGTACTGGTTGTCTTAGATAGAGAAAATTTGATTAGATTGGGATCATGTGAGTATTGGTACAAGGGATGATTGTGTTCAACTTGTGAGTTGAACAAAGAGTGAGCTCTTGAAGACATGAAGATGCGTCTTATGTTTTCCATTCTTCAAGGTACAAAGAAGCACATGTTATTCTTGATAGGGGGGAGTGTTACAATTTTGTGCAGCTGGACGTGTGATGGGGGGGATTGATAATTCTGCAGCTTTTGGTGTTGGCATTTATTTTGGTAAAACTGACTGTGATTGATATATGTCTAAAAAGATGTTATGGCTTCTGTTTTCTACTGCTGCATTTTCCTTTTATATGATGTATTTTGGCCAGAAGCAAATTAGGAATTTGCATACATGAGGATTAAGTGTGCTGGGAGGTGTCTTGTGCAATGGTGAACTTTATTGCATATGGAAACAAAATTTTATTCAACGGCTGACTGAGTTCTTAGTCAAACATGGATACAGGAAGGGTGGTATTGATAAAACACTCTTTGTCAAGGAGAAGGATGGGAAACTAATGATTGCTCAGATTTATGTAGATGATATTGTGTTTGTCAACTAAATGCAATCTGAATTTGAAATGAGCTTGGTAGGTGAATTGACTTACTTCCTTGGATTGCAAGTCAAGCAGATGGAAGATTCCATTTTTATTTGTCAGAGCAAATATGCGAGGAATATTGTGAAGAAGTTTGATTGGATAATGCCAAGCACAAGAGAACTCCTGCTCCTACTCACTTGAAGTTATCCAAAGATGAAAAGGGAGTGAATGTTGAACAGAATTTATACAGAAGCATGATTGACAGTCTGCTGTATCTCACAGCAAGTAGGCCAGACATAACCTTTGCAGTTGGTGTATGTGCAAGATACCAAGCAGAACCCAAGGTCAGTCACATCAATCAAGTTAAGAGAATTCTTAACTATGTGAGTGGTACATGTGATTATGGGTTGTTGTACTCCCATGACTCAAGTTCCATTTTAGTAGGATACTGTGATGCTGATTTGGCTGGAAGTGCTGATGATAGGAAGAGTACCTCTGGAGGTTGTTTCTTTTTGGGAAATAATCTTATTTCATGGTTTAGTAAGAAGCAGAATTCTGTATCTCTTTCTACTGCTGAAGCTGAGTACATAGCAGCTGGAAGTAGTTGTGCTCAACTGGTGTGGATGAAGCAAATGCTATCTAAGTATAATGTCACACAAGATGTCATGACATTATTTTGTGACAATCTGAGTGCTATTAATATTTCTAAAAATCCTATTCAACATAGCAGGACTAAGCACATTGATATCAGGCATCACTTCATCAGAGAACTTGTGGAGGACAAAGTCATAACTCTTGAGCATGTTAGCATAGAAAATCAGCTCGCTGACATATTTACCAAGGCTTTGGATGCAGTTCAGTTTGAAAACCTGAGGAGTAGACTTGGGGTTTGTATTCATGAAGAACTATAGCAATTAATGTTCTTTTTGGCTGCCAGATTAAAAAGAATAAAGGTAATTCTGGTAGTGCAGCTTGTGCAGGTGTTTATGAAGAGAAAGATGCTGAAGTTTGTGCATGACATTTGGTCATGTGATGTTGTGTGCATCTACTTTCTGATGCTGTTTATTCTGGTTTATGACTTGACCATTTCTCAAAATTAATATCTGTTCTTCTTGCCTTTGTCATATTTATGGCTAAAAAGGGGGAGTAGTGTGCTTGTGCTTGTGGTGTGCTTGTGCTGATGCTGCAGTTGAGGGGGAGAATGTTTAATGTTGTTGTGTTGCTGCAGTTGAGGGGGAGTTTTTTGGGTGTGAATTTTTGCTTCTATGCTGTGTTTTGTGTTGGTGATATGGTGTGTTTTTCGCTGCTGTCTCTGATATTGTTGTTTTGCTTGTGTTATCTTTGCAAGATTGTTTGGTGTGTAGTTTTAGCCAAAATAAGGCAAAGGGGGAGATTGTTATTTCTTTGATTTTGTGGTTGGCGTTTATTTTCCTAAAACTATTCTAGCAGCAAGATGTTGAAACAAGATGTTCTAATATTCTGCATTAAACATGTCGGATAAAGATGTCACATCCTGGATCATAGGACATCGCGTCTGATTTTGGTTTTAAAGGAAGATTCTGTTGTTGGTATTTGTTACTGAATATTCAGTGAATATTTAGTTATCCTATGTGGCATCCAAAGTATTTTGGGTTGAGTTTTTGTGTGTTGGTTTTCAGATTTTCAACATTTTCTAAATATGGAGACATATTAGGAAACTTTAGATTGAAGACCTATTTTCTTGGAGTTTATTTTACAGAATTGTGTGCAGTCTTTCTGCTGCGTTTTGAAGCCCAAATCCAGTTGGGATGTAGGTTATAAATAGGAGTGTTTGTAACCTAATTTGGTAACGATTCCAAGATGTAAAATTATTAGGGTTTCGTTCTTGTGAACCACTCTCTAGGAGAGTTGGTATGTGTGAACCACTCGGATTGTGAGATGGTCACTGTACTCCTCGAAGCTTTTAAGCAAGAGTGAGTGTTGTTCTTGGAGGAAGCTGTTAAGCAACTCTGAGTAGTGTTCTTAGTCATGTGTGTCATGTCTAGGTATTGTTATTGAAGTGTGTCTTCTATTATTCTATAATTGAAGAGCTGTTGGAAATCAAGCTGTTGATGTAGTTGGTGAGGTGTTGACTGCTAGACATCATTGTGATGATTGGAAGTGAGATGGAGTCTCTTACCTAGGGAGGACTTAGGTAGATGGGTCATTGGGTAGTTATTAAGTTAGGAGATTGTCAACTTGGTTGTTGAGTCTGTAATTTGATACTGCTAAGAGTGGACTTCCTTCCTGGCTTGGTATGCCCCCAGATGTAGATTGTTAGATCGAACTGGGTGAACAAATTCTGTAAGTGGTTTATGCTTTTTAATACTGTTATTGGTTATACCTTGCCATGTTTTCTGTAACAGACCAGATGTCTCGACATCCTGTAGGACATCTGGGATCTATCATACCAGAATTTCATCCCTGTTGTAGCGGGGAAATTTGTAAGTGTAAGCTATTGATTAACTTAACTCAAAAAATGAACAAGAGTCGCCACCGCACTTTTATTTTATCCACAAAGGGAAAGGAAAAAGAGCGAACAAAACCTAAAGATTTCTAAAAAACAAGAACAAACAGAGATTGGGTAAGGGGGGTTGGTTATGTAAAGGGAAGGTTTTACGCACCCAATACATCTATAGTACTCTATAGGAGCCCTTTGATGTATTCATGCTTTTTGGTCTGAAAATGGTTTGCTTGTAAAGAGATTGAGGAGATGAGAGGAGAAATATTTTTTAAAATTTTTGTGTTTGGAGAGACTTATCGCCTCATGCCTACGTACCCACGATGTGCAATGTAGGATCAAAACCCCGTAGTTCGTGGTACAAAGAACAAAAATTATTGGTTATGGTTTATTTTATCTTGAAAAAGACAACCTGTCATTCTCAAGAGAGAATACTCAACTAATTACCCAAAGGTATGGGAAAGTGGCATTTGCATCACATTAAGATGGAGGATTTGCTTGGATTAACATCAACAAGACTAATCACTTCAACATCTAAGTGGAAAACGACCATACTTTCAACAAAATACCATGGTTAGGAGTTTTACATCTCATCAAAAAAATGACTCATGTCTAATTCTTTTTGAAAAGTTTAAAAGAAAAAGGTGCATAAAAGCACAAAAAAATTTGGATGAGTTTTTGTATTTTTTATATTTTTATGAAATGGTCAAAGTATGATTAAGATGGATTGACATTTATTAAGGAAAACAAAGTTTGAAAAATCACTTGACCAAAGTCAAGGTTTTATTATGAAAGTGGTTTTAAGTTTGAAAACAAGAAGGTTTTGAAAAAGGGAGAAGATTTTGAAAATTTAAGAATGGGGAGGAGAAGAAGTGACTATCCTAGTGCATAAAATAAAAGCTAGGGAAAAGAAGGATCTAACCAAAATGGAGCCACTTCAAAGCAATATTAAAAGAATTCCATCCTTAAGCAAATTGGCCGAATAAAGGCAAGTCTTTAATCAATACTCCAAGCAAAGGGATAAGAAGTCCTAATTCTAGGTCCATAAGTCCAATATTACTTCAAAAGAGGTCCATAAAGAGATCACTCCAAAGCATAGGATAGTAACCAATAGTCCAAAATGAGGAGAATTAAGTTTTCTATAGTTTAATCCTTTATTAATGTTTTAAGTCCAAATGGACAAAAGAAAAATGGCATAAGCATAAACATATGTCCAACGGACAAAGGAAAAAATGCGGAAGCATAAACATATGTCCAACGGACAAAGGAAAAATTGCGGAAACATAAACATGATATGAAATGATAATAATGAAGCATAAAAAAAAATAAAATAAAAGAGATAGGGAGCGAGAAGGAAACATAAACAAAATTAATATAATAAAATTGTTAGTAAGTTAGTGGTTAATTGTTAGTGTTAGTGATCAATAACAATTGAATAATTGCACTTAGGTCAAGGTTGATGAAACTCATTAGAGGATTGATAAGACCAAAGCCTCCTAACAACAAGTTTCATGAGTTGTGAACCATAAGACAAATAATCAACTATTTTTGATATTTATTCCGAAGCGGGATAAATTTTGGTCTATGTTAAGCGCACGCCGAGTAATTTGTTCGAGCAATTACCCTACGAATGAGGCCGGCCATGAGATATATGTGTTAATGCACGCGAGATAAACGATATAGGGATCGTTATCCTAAAGCGATGCCACACGAAAAGAAAAAGTGGTAATGATCTCGTCTCGATCGAAATTCAACAAAGAAATTTCACGATCACTTCGACTTTCATCGATCAAAAAGAAAAAGAAATAGAAGAAAGAGGAAACCAAATTTGAATTACAAATTCAAGACAATTCCATCTTTAAGTTCATTCACTCATTTTGGTGGATTAAAGTGCTAAATATATCATTAACTCAAAGCACCTAAAGTGAATTAGATAATTCACTTTAAAGGTAGATTTGAATTAGTGAACATTTATCCAACTTCATCTATTCCCTAAGTCCAATGAATTTAAAGAGAAATAATGCCTTAAAAAATGTTATTCAAATCCAAAATTAAAAAGAAAAAAGAAAAACAAGAACAAAATATTCAAACAAATTTCAAGAGATTTTTTCTTTTAGAAAAGTTCCAACAAAAGTAGTAAATCCAAATTTACAAATAAAACTAAAAAACAAATTGAAAAGAACTAAAAGAAAATAGTATAGAATATTTTTTTAAAAAAAAGAAACAAATGGAGGTGTATGGAGAATAAGGTGGTGGTGTAATGAATGGTCTAGGCCCATTGTTTTCCAAAAGACAAGAAATATGAAACAAAAAACAAAAAAAAAAAGAAAAGGAAATGAAAAAGAAAAAGATCAGAAAGTGTAACATCTTCTTCTTCTACATATGCCGCGCACTATTCATCAACAACAACACCACTTTCAATTTTCGAGCTCCGTCAAATCGGAGCGACGGAGCTCAAACCATATACCGTTGCGATCGTGAGACGGAGAGGATTTAAAATATGTGATCACAATTAACCGTCGATGCAAGAATTGGACGAATCGGAGTTTCAAAGTTTCGACGGAAAAATCGAACTATCTTGAAAAATGGAAGCAAGACTTCTCTTCAACTTCTACTCTCTTCCTCTTGTTGTTGTGTGAAGAATTTCACTCTTGGAAACGATTTTTTATGAAAATTGGAGTGATATTTGAAGCTTTTGGAAATGGAGCTTCAATGGAGTTTTCTTTTTGGTTTGATTTTGGCAGAGTTTTTGGGGCTGTGAAAGCTTGAAAAAATTATGAAGGTGAGGCTTGTATTTATAGATGGAATTGGAGTGAAATTGGAAGGAAAAAAAAGGTTGTCGTTTTGAGTAATTTTGTGCGTTTTGGAACGGTGCAGTGTGCGTGTTGTTATGGCATGTGCTGGATTTACGTCGCGTGAATTGAAGCTGATGGCGTAGGAATTGTTGCTCGGCTTGGAAGTAGCGGCTGAAGTGTGAAGCTGATGGCGTTTGGAAATTGTTCACGGCTGGGGAGTCACGGCGTGATGGAAGCTGCTTGGCTAGTGTGAAATTCAAGTATTTTTCTACAGCTTTTTCAATCATTTTTTTTTCATTTTTGGTTAATGGGCTTATGGTTTTTTGTGAAATTATAATTTGGACAAAGGTTTTTTTTTTGAACAAATTGGTTAGAATAAGATAATTGGAAATTGGTTAAGGGTATTTAATTAGAGAAAAAAATGTTTATAGAAAAAAAAATGATTTGTGAAATTGGATATGAAATGGATATTAAATGAAAATGGATATAAAAATGGATAAAATTGGACAAATTTGAAAAATGATGGATAGAAAATGGATCTAAAGTGGATATGGTTTAAAAAAAAGTGGATAAAAATTGGTATAAATGAGGCAAAGTGGATAATTGGATATTAGAAGTTTAGGGAAGAAAAATGGATAATTGAAATGGTTTAAAAAAATAAAAATGGATTTATTTGGATATTGGATTAAATTGGATTTGGAAGTAAAATGGATAATGGAAGTGGGTTAAAAAAATTGTAATGGGCCTTGATGTAGTAATAGGAGGTGTGAATAGAAAAATGGAAAATGGGCCTTAGGTATTTTTTTGTAATGAATTCTTGATGGATTTTGGTTTTTGAAAGGATAAAAATGTTAAGGAATGGTATAAAAATGAATATTATATATTGAGAAAAAAAATGGAGAATTGGATTGGAATATGGATATAAAAAAAATGGTTATAAAAAAAAAAGTGGTTTGGATAGTAAAAATGGAGTATGGATAAATTGGTTAAAAAAAATGGTTTAGAAGTTGGATATGATATTTGGATATGAAAAATGGATATTGGGCTTTAAATTGGATAACGGATATGTAAAGTGGTCATTGGATATGCATTTGAATTTTAAATGGACATGGCTAAAAAAAGTGTAAAAATTGGATTTGGAAGTAAAATGGATAATGGAAGTGGGTTAGAAAGATTGTAATGGCCTTTGTAATTTTTGGGCATGGAAATTGTTTTTTAGAGTTGGATAATGGTTTATGTAAAATGGATTAGTTAGATTGAAATGGAATTTGGACAAATGGATTTTTTTGAATAATATGGATAAGAAGTGGATAAAAATGGTTTAATGGATATTTGAAAAATGGGAGAAATATGGATATGGTAATAAAAAAAATAGAACCAAATTGGGTATTAAAATGGACTTTTAGGAATTGGAATTAAATGGTAAATTGGAATAGAGTTGGATATGAAGAAAATGGTTTAGAGGATGGTCATGGAAAATTTGGTTTAGAAAATGGGTTATATATAAAAAATGGTTTGAATAGCAAAAAGTGGAATAAGTGAAAAAATGGTTTAAAATGTGAATAGTGTTTGGAATGAAAAATGGTCTATGAAATGGATCATGGATAACAAGCCCTTATTTTTAGCCCAAAACCAAACTTGAATTTATTTCCACACGCCTCTGATAAACATATGCCACATAACCAGCCACAACCGAAACTATGGCCATCTGAATCTGTTTGAACCCAAACCTCATATGAACCACTGCTTGATAAACTGAAGATTCTAAGCACAGGACATCTTGCTTTTGAACAATCACATGTGACTTGAAATTACTTCATTATCTTTGACAAACCTGCACAACACACGGAGAGAGAAACAAGCAAACGGCAGCATATTTTTATTGTATTTTTGGTTAGAGGTTAGATAAACAGAAACAAGTAAGCAACAGAGAATCACACAGGTGCTCAGGAGAAACACAAACTGTGATCTTGTTTGTGGTATGAGATGCAAAATGATGTGTGGGATCTTAGGGGTAAAAATTAGGGTATTACAGTTGCCCCTATTTAAGTTTCTTCTATCCGGAGATACGAAGATGGGCATCTTTGTCTCGACGAGATAGAAGAGACTTAAATATAACAATAAACCCAATTTTTGGCCCTAAGAGACCACAAAATGATATGATTATGCAAATGGTATGCAGACACAAGACCACTGTGGGGAGTATATGCCACAGGAGATCAAAGAAAAATGAGAGAATAAAACTCCACCGGGGAAACACATCACAGGAGACCACCAACTAGCCGGGGAACACACCGCACAACCACTGGGACTCAGCTGAGGAAAAGATTCAAACTGAGGATAACTGCATATGGAAATAAACCACAACACAACAAGGATATAACTCAACAGGGAATACTTAGCACAACAAGGCTCCACTGGGGAGTATCCATACCTCAACAATGAATTATCTCTTGCATACGGAAGAGACTAACCATTCACCGGAGTAGAAAACCTCAACAACGAACTGTCCCATCAAACCGAAGAGACTTACCATTCATTGGAGTCACAAATCTCAACAACGAACTGTCTCGTCTAACCGAAGAGACTTACCATTCATCAGAGTCACAAAATCTCAACAACGAACTGTCCCATCAAACCGAAGAGACTTACCATTCATCGGAGCCACAAAATCTCAACAACGAACTGTCCTATCAAACCGAAGAGACTTACCATTCATCGGAGCCACAAAATCTCAACAACGAACTGTCCCATCAAACCGAAGAGACTTACCATTCATCGGAGTCACAGAATCTCAACAACGAACTGTCCCGTCAAACCGAAGAGACTTACCATTCATTGGAGTCACAAAATCTCAACAACGAACTGTCCCATCAAACCGAAGAGACTTACCATTCATTGGAGTAACAAAATCTCAACAACGAACTGTCCCATCAAACCGAAGAGACTTACCATTCATTAGAGTCACAAAATCTCAACAACGAACTGTCTCGTCAAACCGAAGAGACTTACCATTCATTGGAGTCACAAAATCTCAACAACGAACTGTCCCGTCAAACTGAAGAGACTTACCATTCATTAGAGTCACAAATTCTCAACAACGAACTGTCCCGTCAAACCGAAGAGACTTACCATTCATTGGAGTCACAGAATCTCAACAACGAACTGTCCCGTCAAACCGAAGAGACTTACCATTCATTGGAGTCACAAAATCTCAACAACGAACAGTCCCGTCAAACCGAAGAGACTTACCATCATTGGAGTTACAAATCCTCAACAACGAATTGTCCCGTCAAACCGAAGAGACTTACCATTCATTGGAGTTACAAATCCTCAACAACGAACTATCCCGTCAAACCGAAGAGACTTACCATTCATTGGAGTCACAAAAGGTATTAACTACATCGCCTCAGGCTTCTCAAATAAAGGAATGCCACGAAACAGTATTGAACCTTCAAGAAGGAGAATCATACGTAGATTTCAGCTGAAGGGTGCAGAATCCTCAAAGGTGCAAAATAAATGCACTTCTCAATCTAGGTTTCACAGCCTAGAGATCCAAACAAATATTGCAGGGGACCAAAGTTCAATCCAGGAACAAGCTGGAAAGAAACGGTCAAACAAGACTCATCCCGAGGAGGAAATATCTCAACTAGGAACAAATTCCATCCAGATAATGAACTGGAGAGGAAACTGAATCAAAATCTTCCACGAGAAATAAACTCAGTGGGGAATTAACAAAGATAGGCATTTTTCTGCTTAAGGGTCGACACTTTAAGTGGAGAGAGGACACACACGCTCTACGGGGATAACAACACCAGAGAGCAACGAAGCACCAAAACAAATGCAAAATGCAAAATGCAACAACAATATGCTATGCGCAACAAATGAATGCGTATGTAATGCATATGAATATGAATATGCTGACAAAACAGACATAAAGGATAAGCAGAGGGTGAAATAAACATCACAACACCACTGAATACTCGGCTAATCTCAACAAGATGGAGATGTCATTAGCAACTCTGCTAGGCATTTAGCTGAAGAAATCCTGCAAGAGATAAATAAAAGCCATCAAAGGAAAATAAATCCTACTACAAGGCTCACATCTTGCTGGAGAAAAGAAGATACTCCTTGGGGAAAGACCCAAATATCAATCTTCTAACATCGATGATCCACAAAGAGGATAATAACATAAACTCTGCTTTGAGGAGGGCAGGAACACTGTTGGGGAATCATACAACCCAAGTCTTTCTGAATCTTCCTGGGGATCATAGAAATTCATAGGAACTTCCATTTCAAAAGGATGAAGAGATCTGCTGCGGAGAAATAAAGAATGAATCCGCTGGGGATTGTAGACATATAAACATCTATGCAAAAATCCACTGGGAAAACAAGGCAGATCTGCTGGAGATACGAGAACACTCTCAGAGGATTAACCAATTCTGAGCGAAGCATCCTGGACTTGCTGGGAAAACAGCAAAAAGTCAAACTGTGGAGGATTTTAGATCAATACTCATCATGAGTGAGAGAAAACCCAACAGGCAACTAAAAGAGATATCATCAGCGACTTCACTTGGGAATAACCGCATTATAGATGCACAATCTTCACTAGGAGGATAAACTTTTGAAAAACACTCCGGAGGGAAGTACATCTTAGACCTGCCAGGGGAAATGAGAAATTAACCTCACTGCTTTATGATTGGAGATCAAACGAAACAGTAATGCTCTGCCTCCGCTGGGGAATCAACAAGGATAAATCATCCTGGAGAGAAATACAACCACAGATAAGAATCCAACAAACAACCACCAAGTCCATGCTTCCTAAAGGAAAAAACATGACTCTCTGTTTGGGGACATCCAAAGCAACAGAAATACGTTTAGAGGATAAAATCTGAGTGAGGATTCTTCATACGATTTCAGTTGGGGATAGCAAAAATAAATCTCTGTGTGGGGACCACCATTAAGGAGAAGTGAACCTCAAAACTACTCAACTGTCTGACCATGACATAATCAGCTGGAGAAAATTCAGATCAAGACTTAGCTAGGGAAAGACCAAACAGCATTGGACCTTATTAATTCAACACATCACAACAAACCCATCACCTTGTCAACAACTGATCACAATCATAGGAACAAATTCAGCTAAGGAAATATCAACAAACTCTACTGGGGATCTGTGAATAAATTCTTCAAAGAAGCGAGAACGAACCCTGCTGAGGAAATATCAACAAGCTGTACTGGGGAGATATCAACAAGAACGAACTCTGCTGAGGAAACATCAGCAAGCTCTACTAGGGAGATGTCAACATGAACAAACTCTGCGTGAGAGCATACCGAGTTCTGTTGTGTTTAATCAGCCCCAAATTGCATGATATATAAGAAATTTTCCTCTAGAAACTTTGTACCATAAGGACTTGAAATAATCTGCCCCAGTGTCTTCAAACTCTGAGAGATTCGTTGAATCTCGACGTAACTGCCCCAGATTAACTAAACTTGGCACGTTCTTTGATCAATGGAGAATCAAGCTTTGCCCCTGTGAAAACATCCACTAGGAAAACAAACTTGCTCATGCTCAACAAAAACTTGGCTAGTGTGAAATTCAAGTATTTTTCTACAGCTTTTTCAATCATTTTTTTTTTCATTTTTGGTTAATGGGCTTATGGTTTTTTGTGAAATTATAATTTGGACAAAGGTTTTTTTTTTGAACAAATTGGTTAGAATAAGATAATTGGAAATTGGTTAAGGGTATTTAATTAGAGAAAAAAATGTTTATAGAAAAAAAAATGATTTGTGAAATTGGATATGAAATGGATATTAAATGAAAATGGATATAAAAATGGATAAAATTGGACAAATTTGAAAAATGATGGATAGAAAATGGATCTAAAGTGGATATGGTTTAAAAAAAAGTGGATAAAAATTGGTATAAATGAGGCAAAGTGGATAATTGGATATTAGAAGTTTAGGGAAGAAAAATGGATAATTGAAATGGTTTAAAAAAATAAAAATGGATTTATTTGGATATTGGATTAAATTGGATTTGGAAGTAAAATGGATAATGGAAGTGGGTTAAAAAAATTGTAATGGGCCTTGATGTAGTAATAGGAGGTGTGAATAGAAAAATGGAAAATGGGCCTTAGGTATTTTTTTGTAATGAATTCTTGATGGATTTTGGTTTTTGAAAGGATAAAAATGTTAAGGAATGGTATAAAAATGAATATTATATATTGAGAAAAAAAATGGAGAATTGGATTGGAATATGGATATAAAAAAAATGGTTATAAAAAAAAAAGTGGTTTGGATAGTAAAAATGGAGTATGGATAAATTGGTTAAAAAAAATGGTTTAGAAGTTGGATATGATATTTGGATATGAAAAATGGATATTGGGCTTTAAATTGGATAATGGATATGTAAAGTGGTCATTGGATATGCATTTGAATTTTAAATGGACATGGCTAAAAAAAGTGTAAAAATTGGATTTGGAAGTAAAATGGATAATGAAAGTGGGTTAGAAAGATTGTAATGGGCTTTGTAATTTTTGGGCATGGAAATTGTTTTTTAGAGTTGGATAATGGTTTATGTAAAATGGATTAGTTAGATTGAAATGGAATTTGGACAAATGGATTTTTTTGAATAATATGGATAAGAAGTGGATAAAAATGGTTTAATGGATATTTGAAAAATGGGAGAAATATGGATATGGTAATAAAAAAAATAGAACCAAATTGGGTATTAAAATGGACTTTTAGGAATTGGAATTAAATGGTAAATTGGAATAGAGTTGGATATGAAGAAAATGGTTTAGAGGATGGTCATGGAAAATTTGGTTTAGAAAATGGGTTATATATAAAAAATGGTTTGAATAGCAAAAAGTGGAATAAGTGAAAAAATGGTTAAAAATGTGAATAGTGTTTGGAATGAAAAATGGTCTATGAAATGGATCATGGATAACAAGCCCTTATTTTTAGCCCAAAACCAAACTTGAATTTATTTCCACACGCCTCTGATAAACATATGCCACATAACCAGCCACAACCGAAACTACGACCATCTGAATCTGTTTGAACCCAAACCTCATATGAACCACTGCTTGATAAACAGAAGATTCTAAGCACAGGACATCTTGCTTTTGAACAATCACGTGTGACTTGAAATTACTTCATTATCTTTGACAAACCTGCACAACACACGGAGAGAGAAACAAGCAAACGGCAGCATATTTTTATTGTATTTTTGGTTAGAGGTTAGATAAACAGAAACAAGTAAGCAACAGAGAATCACACAGGTGCTCAGGAGAAACACAAACTGTGATCTTGTTTGTGGTATGAGATGCAAAATGATGTGTGGGATCTTAGGGGTAAAAATTAGGGTATTACACCTTTGTCGAAAATGCATTTTCTGGGGGGCAATTTTTAGGCTGTTAATTTCGACGCGTGGATTTTGTTCAGAAAATAAGGTTGAAGATCTGCCATGATATTTTGACAGGAGTGTGCTTCTGAAGACAGTCAGTCGAAGACCAATGTTAATTGGAGGGGCGTATTTGGAGATTTTTTCTAAGTATGGGAAATTCTTCGACAAACATGGTGCTGAGGCCCTGTTCGACTGATGTTTTAAAATTTGAATTTAGGAGGGAGTTCCGTTTTTTAAAATCGGACGCGTGGAGCATATCCAGGGCGAAAAGGCATGCAGATTGCCATTTGTCACCATTAGGAGAAATAGCTGTTAGTGACGGTTATTTCGATTGTATATAAATAGGGAGTCATAGTGATTAGATTTCCATGTGTATTCAAAATTTGTACAAGTTACTCAAAAATACTCAAAGTAATTGTGTGAGAGAAAAGAGTAGTTACTAAGAAAATGTAGGTTTGAGAAACACCAGTTTTATTCCTTGCATTTTAATGAAGTTTTAAGTTATTCATTTGCAATTCCCTTTACATTTTCTGCAATTTCATTCTTGCAATTTACTTACATTTCGCTATTTCTTTCAAGAAACAAAGTTTTTTTTTTTACTTTTAGTCGAAAAACATTAGTTGATGAAAAAAATGATGAATCCAATAAACGAAAGGTTTTATGTCAACATAAATTGTCAAGATTGTTAAAGAATATTGTCCTAGGACTTGTTTGATCGGTTCTGAAAGCAAACTAATTTTTTTATAAATTAGGAGATCAGTGGTTGTTTGCAAATTTTCCAGGCAAACAGTGTCTTAACGACAAGAACACAAAAGTTGTTAAAAGAGTAAATACACAATACCTTCAGGTAAGTATTTTATGTATGCATTACAAAACATAATGTCCGACTTCATAATAGTACCCGTAATACACCAAATCACTCTTAAATTTCCAACATAACACCTATTCATAGTGTAAGCATTTAAGTGGTTATCTAAGGTACTACCCATCTCGTACCACAGTCGTATTAATCATAGAGGACTAAGGAGGCGTCAGGTTCTCATTACGGGACGATACTGCACTCCGAGGGAAACAAAACATACATTTCTTAATTCCATTAATGCTTATTCAATATCATGCAACTAAACAACCATTTTCCATATTCTTTAACTGATCTAAAAGCATGATATCTAAGCATATTCATAAGGAATATTAAAAGACATTTCTAACGCTTCTGACCGGGCTCCATTTCGAGTTATAAAACTCAAGTTATGGTCGACACAATAAAATTTACTTTTCGATCAGTGAGCAATCGATTTGCACCTTATGCAAATCGAATTGCACCTGACGCAGAGTCAAAAATAACATATTTCCTGAATAAAATCAGTCCCAAATTGTATCCTAACCATGTCCTAAGTTCCCAAACAGAACCTACACATTTTTCTTAGCAAGAACATGTAATTGACAGTCTATCTAATCTCACACACATCAATGGTTCCATTGTTCATGAAATTCTCAAATGCATTTAGATTCTCATCATAAATCATAACATTGCTAACACAACAAACATGGTAACATAAACCAACAAGAACTCATTACTCACAATCAACAGGTATCAACAATCCCGAAACTCATTATGGCATCATTAGAACACTTATTTCACCAATTTAATCAACATGCAAAGCATTGATCACACTCTAACCCTTAACATGCATTATTCCTAATTCTTACCCTAAGTTTCTATCTAATGGAACTCACCTTGCATCAATAGATATTAAGATGACATCCATGCTGCAATTGAGCTCCCATCTTGGTCAAAATTCCACTTCCAACATCATCAAACCCGTAGCTCCTCCTTAACCCATTTTCAGCATGAATTCTCAAACTTCAAATGTGTTTATCTCCTTCAATACATACCTTATTGACACGAAATCATATATCAAATTGAAGGGAATTTCGTTAGCTTTCCAAAAAAGTCCATAACCACTTCAATCGGAGTTACAAGTAAAAAGATATTACCTGTTTAGTGGAGGCTGGTCAAGAACCCGTATACATGCCTTCACCAAAATCAGCATCAGACCCTCATCTTCAAACACATTTATCTCTCTCATTACAAACATGCAGAATACAAAATTTATATCTAAGTTAAAGAGAATTTTGTCTAGTTTCCAAAAAGTCGAGAATCACTTAAATTAGAATTACGAGCAGAAAGTTATTACCTTTTTAGTGAAAGTTGTTCCAAAATACGAAAATGGAGATGGAGATGATGAACATGGGTTTCTCCTCTTTTCTCTCTACACTTCTATCCTCCAAAAATCTGATTTGTTATGAGACTACAATGTTTCTCCACCAAACAAGTCTTTAAGGATTCATTTAATATGGTTAATGTCCAAAATGCCCTCCAACTAAACCATATTGACCGGTTTGCCATTTAGTCCAATTCTAACTAATTCCTTAAGGTCTCTACTAACTTTTTCTTAATTTCAATTAATCCATTCATTTGTTTTAACAACTCTTAATTGTCAAATGGTCTCATTTGCTTTTATTCTCATGCTTAGAGAAATATGGGATATTACATTCTCCCCCCCTTAAATAGAACTCGCCCTCGAATTCCTTCCAATTACCTTGAAAACAAGCTCTTCACATCTTCTTCCAACGAGGGGGTGAAAATGTTCCTTACGTCCCTCCTGATACTCCGTCTTGACATACCCGGGAATGATCCTTCCATGGTCCCCGACCTTTACTTCTTTGCACTGAGTTTTCGTAGCTTCAGAATTCCTAACAACTCACTCTGGTTGGATATTTCTCATACTCAATAGTTATCAAGCTCATCCTTGCTCAACATATGCTACTGATTTCCACTCTTTATCCCTTGGTTTCTTGAAGTATCGTCATTCCAAGATATTCATGTTGCGACGTTCATCTCCACTGACGATGCTTCAGATTTACTTCCACACAAGTCTATACATAGTCATACACGTGTTTACTAAGTCCTTTGGTCTTAACTTCCAAGTTTACCTCCTTTGTGCAACCAAACTTCTTACTTCGATCCTTTACCTGTCTAACCCTTGATACTCACAAGCTCGACCGTTGACCCATGAACATCTGATCACATATCAATCACGATGCTCTTCCATACTGGTCCATCAACAATACCTCTATAGATCAATGGTGGATCCCTGAGAGTTTGGGATGAACGAAACATTGCTTTGTCGAGTTCCTCTCAGGAAGATATCCCCACTCAAACATTATCGTACAAGTAGTTCCCCCATGCCTACTACGGGCTTATCTGGTTCTTCTTTCATCTGTTGCGTTACTCTGATCTCAATTGGTCCATTTGAACACAACTTGGTCACATGCTTCGGTTCTAAAACGTCTAAAGCTAAATATTCACTGAATAGGAGTTCGTCTTACCCTACCGACTTCCACATCGTACAGCCGCTACGATAACTCTGCCAACTTTCCATAGCTTCTTCCCAATCTTACGGTATCATACCGCTGGTGTGACAACACCCCTAATAACTCATGTGACTTAACCGATATAACAATCCTTTCACAGTCGCACTCCATTCACACAGTCATCTAATGCCTTTTCGTTTCTGAATCTGACACTAAACTGACTTCCTCGGCTACATTCCCCAATGCCGCGTTTCTGACGGCTAAAGTGTAGTTACAATGCAAGGAATCATACTTTGCACCTTGAACGTTCCCCTTTTTAAATTTCTTGGCACTCCAAAACCAATGTGCCTCTACTTTACAGAGATTGACATTTCTTTACTTCTGAGGATATACAGATACTCCTCTAGATATATCTCACATCAAGCTAACCCAAGATATACTTCATCTATTCTAACACTGATCACCAATGTTAAAGAATAACCACACAATGTGATGGCCTGAATATGATGATCACACATTAGTTCCACCTCAAGCATTAATGCACAAATATCCACTTAATACTCCATGAAACAAGAAACATCTACAAGGTGTAATCTGATATCACCCACGAAACCATGACCACTCAGGGTCCTCATAAGCGTAGTATCGAAACTTGATCAATCCCACTATTGCTTGCTTGGATAGTTCTCCACTATCTAGCGCGACATATGGATCCTTATCACATCTACCTTGTGAGAATTTGGTTACGCGTTTCACGAGCACCAAATCTGAATCCTACCTTGAGTTCCAGATAAACATTATCCCACATCTGTCGGATCACGCATCTCGTGTACGATAGCGATGCTGCGGTGTTATACCTGTTTGGTAGTACTAACATGTTGGTCCAACTCCGAGGCCATATACTCAAGTAGCTACCCCGTACATATAATGATCCCCACTTGTATCCTATGGCCATGACGGCCATATAGTTGAGAAAAATATACATATAGGTAAACACTTCTCAAACCCTTCCAGTTTCACTCCTAAGAGTGTTACATCACAAAGTTCAACCTTATTTAGCACCAGCTAGGTTTCACCTGCTATGAATTCAATTCACATCGAACACCATACTTACGATCATCCACGCAATACATGTGTAAGAGAATTGAAGGATTATCCCACCACTATGTATTCCATGGTTCAAAATTAACTCCATTACTCACAATCACTTGACATGGTTCATATAAGCATTGGCACACACACACATGCATACCCGTACCAACGTACAAGAGAACATCAGAGTAGTATACGCCTCTCTCTAGGTTATGCAAGCACACCATACCGATAGTCTTGGTGAGTATCCCAAGTGATTATACGCCTAGACAGGCCCCACAAACACACCGTATTGATATCTCAAGTGTATTAACGACAAGCGAATTACCACCTAGCAGTATGAGCCTACTCGGTATTCAAGTATGTACAAGCGATTCGCCATTGCCAAAAGTTCACGACGTAGCTGGGTTCACTATACATTGCCCTCAAGAACTGGTCTCACAACTTACCTGCTTACCTACTTTTGGGACAAATCCCTCAAGGCATTAGTCTTACGGGTTTTCCTGCCGTTCAACTTTTGGGATGTGACCCACTACGATTATCATGAAATTTTCCAACTGCGACCGACCTCAATGTCAACCACTCCTTAGGACAATTACCCAACGCCTCATGCACGTGAAACTCGATCACCCTAGCCCATATTTAGTCATACATGGTGTAGGAGCCACAACGTTCCATATTCGCTACCAAAATTTCTCTAGGTCATCCTTACCAATCAAGATACACTTGGGTAAATTCTGAATTCATGCCTCATCCATTCAGGTCTTGGATACACACCAGATTAATTTGGAAGATTCATCCTTCGGGGTTCAACTGTTGATAGCTCTATCTCCATCCAGTCGGTTCTTAACTTAGTCATCCATGACTAGCAACAATAGCAGCAGGTTATTATCCCTTAGATACTTTAAACCGTCACTAGATTATGCTCATCTAACACTTGACACCTAGCATAGTTTTATGGCCTTACTCAGGGTTGGGTAAATCATATTTTGCAAGGAACATGGTCTAACGTACTTTGCATCCCCATCTACTACAGTCTCTGCCTAGCAAAATTCTAGGGCTTATGCAGATCAAGAAGTGATGAGTCATAGTAGTCCATCTCGCCAATTGAACAGACAGGATCTTCCCGAAATGGGAAAATCATACCTTCCACAGATTCTTCCATCTACGATTCTTAACACCAACCTTAATTGGTAGCAATGACTGGGTAATGCATCTCGTTCACTTAGGACTCAATCTCACTACAGGAGACTCCCTCTGTAGGTTCCACTTGCGGTTCTCGAACTTACTCTGCTATACTCACCATCCGAGGAGTGCATTATGTCCAGCTAAATACCTACGAATTCCACTTTCCTTAACTCCTTCCACAATACTACTATGCTCAACTATTCTTCGTCAGAAACTCTGTTTAGGTCTTGTAATCAAACCATCACCTAACCAACTCTTACTACTCGGGTTCCCAACACTTACAGGTTTATGCGTGCTCATGGCGGCTCTGCCATGATCATACTGTCACGTACTTAGTCGGTGAGTTGATCAAGTTCAACAACTGAATGAGATACCAGTAAAATCAGGCTAGCAACTGACACATTTGAGGAAAAAAAGGAATTGCCAGTGATGTCTCATGGCTCGACCGAGAATCGACTAGCTCTGATACCAACTGTAACACCCCACACATAATTGACTAGTATATTATGCATGAAACGTTAAAATTGGTTCTGAGTACATACAAAAGCTTTAAAGAAAATACAACAAGTCATATACAATGAGAAAACTGAACTAAAATGTATACAACAAGTGTCTTCAAGGAAACTGCACAGCAGAAAACAAGATCGGGCACGATCTCCAAGCCAACTACTCTCTAGAGCATCCGAGACAAGTCTTCTAGTGAATCTTCAAACTAATATTGAACCTGAAAAGAATTCAACAACATGGGATGAGATTACTAAATCTTAGTGAGTTCCCCTCTCTTATAGGTTCACTCGGCTCTACAAGGTAAACTATCCTTATCTCATCCTATTCGTAATCACATATATACTATTTCATAGGATTTAAGGAACGAAGCATAATATGCTTCATAATAACGTATAAGCCAATAACTTAAATGTACGAGCCACGTAGAATGATAAGAGATATGGATCTATCACGTCGAAGCCTTTGACAAACCTCTAGCCCAGCTAGTGTTTCGAACGTCGTTGACTATTGACAACCCGCCGCCCATCGTGGTAAGGTGTTATGGAAGTTTTTTAGCCACGTATAACAATAAGAGATGCAGATTTATCACATCAAAGCCTTTGACGAACCTCTAGCCCAGCTAGTGTTTCGAACGTCGTTGGCTATCGACAACCCGCCGCCTATCATGGTAAGCTTTTACGGAAGTTTTTGCCCCCTTCTAATATGACTAAGTCCTATAAGGTGGTTTCTGGAAATTATCCGCCGCCTTCGCTCAGAACTAGTCTAGCAAGGCGGTATCCAGAGTTCTCCTACCTTCCATCTAATGGGACTTACTCTCCTACGTTTCGAACTACGCATTAACATTAGTCTGGAAATCCCAATTTCACTCCCTTAATTCCATTACCTCAGAATTAGGGTGTATCTGGTAGTACCAAAGTTTCTTCTTTCCAATGCTGAATAATCCCCTATTTCGAATAACACTGATCCTAGGGTCCCACTCACCAGGTAATTTTTATGAGGTAAGTATTTTATGTATGCATTACAAAACATAATGTCCCACTTCATAATTGTACCCGTAATACACCAAATCACTCTTACATTTCCAACATAACACCTATTCATAGTGTAAGCATTTAAGTGGTTATCTAAGGTATTACCCATATCGTACCACAGTCATATCAGTCATAGAGGACTAAGGAGGAGTCTGGTTCTCATTACGGGACGATACTGCACTCCGATGAAAACAAAACATACATTTCTTAATTCCATTAATGCTTATTCAATATCATGCAACTAAACATCCATTTTTCATATTCTTTAACTGATCTAAAAGCATGATATCTAAGCATATTCATAAGGAACATTAAAAGACCTTTCTAACATTTTCGACCGGGTGTTGAAGCTAGAATAGCAACAAGCAAAAATATATAAGTAACCCAATTTATCGTTCTCCACAGGGATCAGTGCGAGGGAAAGAATGTCATTCAACGGTATCTATATTTCTAAGCTTATGATTCAAAAGTTCTGGTTTAAAGCGAACCAAAATCAAATGCAAAAAAAATGTAAAGACGGAAAATATAACGTAAAGACTCAATTATAACCGGAGCCTTGTTGGAATTGGATCTCATCAATTGATAACATATGCATTCTTCTAATCAAGTAAACACAAATCAATCATTCGCCTAATATTCTCACATATCACTCACAACAGAGGTTATGTCTAACGCAACATCGAGAGGCCAACTGTATTGTCTTATCAGTGATGTCTCACACAACAAAACCAACACAGAGCTTTAAGAGATGATACTCACACAAGTGTTAGGCCTAAATCTATGTCTAGAGTTCAGTCCTAACAGATATTACTATAACATCCATATCAAATAAATGATTTGGTCGTATTTAAGCAAGATCAAAATACGTACACACGCTCGTATTCAACTAATTTTCCCAATGAATGTGAATATCCTTCTTCATCACTATTATCACGCATCCTCGCGATACTGTATCGATCCTTCTCATGCTACCCATGCTACTTAATCAACACAATACAACAAAAGATAAAATGAATATCAATTCACAAAATCATGTCAAAAGCTTGTTCATTGATAGAAGAAAATCTAAGACCAAAGATTTGTAAAGGTTTTGTCAAGACCACAAATAATTAATCAAAGACAACAACAATAGAAAATCAGAATTCATTCAAAAACATACATTAGATGAAATACATAAGGTATCAAAAGATTACATCCCTCTCCAACAAGAAATCAAAGCTCTTACCTTTTCTCCCTTGGAAATGAAGAAATGTAATGTTCTATGCTGAAAACTACAAGTTCTCACTCTCCAAAACTAAAACATAAACCTAAAAAGTGTGAAAATTCTATTTATATAATTCAGGAATTTACACGTTCGCACTGCGAACCATTCATTCGCACAGCGAATCGTGAAAAATTGCACTTCAAGTGCCTCTGAACAATTAAACCGCCCCAGAAATTCTCGCTACATCGCACTGCGAAGGATTTGTTCGCAAAGCGAACCTTCGCTTTCCCGTTCACAAAGCAAACTTTAGATCCTTTTTCCTCTGTCCAATTTTGGGACCATTCGCTGGGACCTTCGCCAGAGTTTGCAAAGCGAACCTTCGCTGGCACTCGCCTTCCCATTCGCAAAGCGAACCAACTGATGCATTCCTCACTTCTTTGACAGGTTGCACCATTTCTTGTGTCTTACAACATTTGATGTTTTATGCCTATTTTCTGCACAATAGCACACATATTACAAGCACTAAAGGTATTTTCAATGTTTAGAAGAATAACATCAATCAAGAGCAAAACGAATGAAAACATGAGAAAAAAGTAGAAAAAATGCAAACAAAGATATGTCATTTTTAGGTTAAATCTGCACCTAACAACTCTCCCCAACTAAACTTTTTCTTGTCCTCAAGCAAAGCACCCCTCATGAAAACAAGAGGAATTGCTCAAGCATAAGATTCAACCAAAGCCAGATAAATGCGGACAAGCACGAAAATGCGCACAAGCAACTGGCGCCATTGCCGGGGAACGGCGCCATTTTGTTGAAGCTAGAATAGCAGCAAGCAAAAAATATAAGTAACCCGATTTATCGTTCTCCACAGGGATGAGTGCGATGGAAAGAATGCCATTCAACGGTATTTATATTTCTAAGATTATGATTCAAAAGTTCTGGTTTAAAGCGAACCAAAAGCAAATGCGGAAAATGTAAAGACAGAAAATATAAAGTAAAGACTGAATTATAACCGGAGCCTTGTTGGAATTGGATCTCATCAATTGATAACATATGCATTCTTCTAATTAAGTAAACACAAATCAATCATTCGCCTAATATCCTCACGGTCACTCACAACAGAGGTTATGTCTAACGCAACGTTGAGAGACCAACTGTATTGTCTTATCAGTGATGTCTCACGCAACAAAACCAACACAGAGCTTTATAAGCTGATACTCACGCAAGTGTTAGGCCTAAATCTATGTCTAGAGTTCAGTCCTAACAGATATTACTATAACATCCATATCAAATAAATGATTTCTTCGTATTTAAGCAAGATCATAATACGTACACACGCTTAACCCTTTTTACACGTATTCAACTAATTTGCCCAATGAATGTGAATATCCTTCTTCATCACTATTATCACGTATCCTCGCAATACCGTATCGATCCTACTCATGCTACCCATGCTACATAATCAACACAATACAACAAAAGATAAAATGAATATCAATTCACAAAACCATGTCAAAAGCTTGTCCATTGATAGAAGAAAATCTAAGACCAGAGATTTGTAAAGGTTTTGTCAAGACCACAAATAATTAATCAAAGACAACAACAATAGAAAATCCGAATTCATTCACAAACATATATTAGATGAAATACATAAGGTATCAAAAGATTACATGTCTCTCCAACAAAAAATCAAAGCTCTTACATTTTCTCCCTTGGAAATGAAGAAATGTAATGTTTTATGCTGAAAACTACAAGTTCTCACTCTCCAAAACTAAAACATAAACCTAAAAAGTTTGAAAATTCTATTTATACAATTCAGGAATTTACACGTTCGCACTGCGAACCATTCATTCGCACAGCGAATGGTGAAAAATGGCACTTCACGTGCCTCTGACCAGTTAAACCGCCCCAGAAATTCTCGCTACTTCGCACTGCGAAGGATTTGTTCGCAAAGAGAACCTTCGCTTTCCCGTTCACAAAGCGAACTTTAGCTCATTTTTCCTCTGTCCAATTCTGGGACCATTCGCTGGGACATTCGCCGGAGTTCGCAAAGCGAACCTTCGCTGGCACTCGCCTTCCCATTCGCAAAGCGAACCAACTGATGCAATCCTCACTTCTTTGACAGCTTGCACCATTTCTTGTGTCTTACAACATTTGATGTTTTATTCCTATTTTCTGCACAATAGCACACATATTACAAGTACCAAAGTTATTTTCAATGTTTAGAAGAATAACATCAACCAAGAGCAAAACGAATGAAAACATGAGAAAAGAGTAGAAAAAGTGCAAAGAAAGATATGTCATTTTTAGGTCAAATATGCACCTAACAACTCTCCCCAACTAAACTTTTTCTTGTCCTCAAGCAAAGCACCCCTCATGAAAACAAGAGGATTTGCTCAAGCATAAGATTCAACCAAAGCCAGATAAATGCGGACAAGCACGAAAATGCGCACAAGCAACTGGCGCCATTGCCGGGGAACGGCGCCATTTTGTTGAAGCTAGAATAGCAGCAAGCAAAAAATATAAGTACCCCGATTTATCGTTCTCCACAGGGATGAGTGCGAGGGAAAGAATGCCATTCAACGGTATCTATATTTCTAAGCTTATGATTCAAAAGTTCTGGTTTAAAGCGAACCAAAAGCAAATGCGGAAAATGTAAAGACGGAAAATATAAAGTAAAGACTGAATTATAACTGGAGCCTTGTTGGAATTGGATCTCATCAATTGATAACATATGCATTCTTCTAATCAAGTAAACACAAATCAATCATTCACCTAATATCCTCACGATCACTCACAATAGAGGTTATGTCTAACGCAACGTCGAGAGACCAACTGTATTGTCTTATCAGTGATGTCTCACGCAATAAAACCAACACAGAGCTTTATAACCTAATACTCACGCAAGTGTTAGGCCTAAATCTATGTCTAGAGTTCAGTCCTAACAGATATTACTATAACATCCATATCAAATAAATGATTTCTTCGTATTTAAGCAAGATCATAATACGTACACACGCTTAACCCTTTTTACACGTATTCAACTAATTTGCCCAATGAATGTGAATATCCTTCTTCATCACTATTATCATGCATCCTCGCGATACCGTATCGATCCTACTCATGCTACCCATGCTACTTAATCAACACAATACAACAAAAGATAAAATGAATATCAATTCACAAAACTATCTCAAAAGCTTGTTCATTGATAGAAGAAAATCTAAGAGCAGAGATTTGTAAAGGTTTTGTCAAGACCACAAATAATTAATCAAAGACAACAACAATAGAAAATCAGAATTCATTCACAAACATACATTATATAAAATACATAAGGTATCAAAAGATTACATCCCTCTCCAACAAGAAATCAAAGCTCTTACCTTTTCTCCCTTGGAAATGAAGAAATGTAATGATCTATGCTGAAAACTACAAGTTTTCACTCTCCAAAACTAAAACATAAACCTAAAAAGTGTGAAAATTCTATTTATACAATTCAGGAATTTACACGTTCGCACTGCGAACCATTCATTCGCACAGCGAATGGTGAAAAATGGCACTTCACGTGCCTCTGACCAGTTAAACTGCCCCAGAAATTCTCGCTACTTCGCACTGCGAAGGATTTGTTCGCAAAGAGAACCTTCACTTTCCCGTTCGCAAAGCGAACTTTAGCTCCTTTTTCCTCTGTCCAATTCTGGGACCATTCGCTGGGACCTTCTCCAGAGTTCGCAAAGCGAACCTTCGCTGGCACTCGCCTTCCCTTTCGCAAAGCGAACCAACTGATGCATTCCTCACTTATTTGACAGCTTGCACCATTTCTTGTGTCTTACAACATTTGATGTTTTATGCCTATTTTCTGCACAATAGCACACATATTACAAGCACCAAAGTTATTTTCACTGTTTAGAAGAATAACATCAACCAAGAGCAAAACGAATGAAAACATGAGAAAAGAGTAGAAAAAGTGTAATGAAAGATATGTCATTTTTAGGTCAAATCTGCAGCTAACAACTCTCCCCAACTAAACTTTTGCTTGTCCTCAAGCAAAGCACCCCTCATGAAAAGAAGAGGATATGCTTAAGCATAAGATTCAACCAAAGCCAGATAAATGCGGACAAGCACGAAAATGCGCACAAGCAACTGGCGCCATTGCCGAGGAACGGCGCCATTTTATTGAATCTAGAATAGCAGCAAGCAAAAAATATAAGTAACCTAATTTATCGTTCTCCACAGGGATCAGTGCGAGGTAAAGAATGCCATTCAACGGTATCTATATTTATAAGCTTATGATTCAAAAGTATTGGTTTAATGCGAACCAAAAGCAAATGCGGAAAATGTAAAGACAGAAAATATAAAGTAAAGACTCAATTATAACCAGAGCCTTGTTGGAATTAGATCTCATCAATTGATAACATATGCATTCTTCTAATCAAGTAAACACAAATCAATCATTCGCCTAATATCCTCACGTATCACTCACAACAGAGGTTATGTCTAACGCAACATCGAGAGGCCAACTGTATTGTCTTATCAGTGATGTCTCACGCAAAAAAACCAACACAGAGCTTTAAGAGCTGATACTCACACAAGTGTTAGGCCTAAATCTATGTCTAGAGTTCAGTCCTAACAGATATTACTATAACATCCATATCAAATAAATGATTTCTTCGTATTTAAGCAAGATCAAAATACGTACACACGCTTAACCCTTTTTACACGTATTTAACTAATTTGCCCAATGAATATGAATATCCTTCTTCATCACTATTATCACGCATCCTCGCGATACTGTATCGATCATACTCATGCAACCCATGCTACTTAATCAACACAATACAACAAAAGATAAAATGAATATCAATTCACAAAACCATGTCAAAAGCTTGTCCATTGATAGAAGAAAATCTAAGACCAGAGATTTGTAAAGGTTTTGTCAAGACCACAAATAATTAATCAAAGACAACAACAATAGAAAATCCGAATTCATTCACAAACATATATTAGATGAAATACATAAGGTATCAAAAGATTACATGTCTCTCCAACAAAAAATCAAAGCTCTTACATTTTCTCCCTTGGAAATGAAGAAATGTAATGTTTTATGCTGAAAACTACAAGTTCTCACTCTCCAAAACTAAAACATAAACCTAAAAAGTGTGAAAATTCTATTTATACAATTCAGGAATTTACACGTCCGCACTACGAACCATTCATTCGCACAGCGAATGGTAAAAAATGGCACTTCACATGCCTATGACCAGTTAAACCGCCCCAGAAATTCTCGCTACTTCGCACTGCGAAGGATTTGTTCGCAAAGAGAACCTTCGCTTTCCCGTTCGCAAAGCGAACTTTAGCTCATTTTTCCTCTGTCCAATTCTGGGACCATTCGCTGGGACATTCGCCGGAGTTCGTAAAGCGAACCTTCGCTGGCACTCGCCTTCCCATTCGCAAAGCGAACCAACTGATGCAATCCTCACTTCTTTGACAGCTTGCACCATTTCTTGTGTCTTACAACATTTGATGTTTTATTCCTATTTTCTGCACAATAGCACACATATTACAAGCACCAAAGTTATTTTCAATGTTTAGAAGAATAACATCAACCAAGAGCAAAACGAATGAAAACATGAGAAAAGAGTAGAAAAAGTGCAAAGAAAGATATGTCATTTTTAGGTCAAATCTGCACCTAACAACTCTCCCCAACTAAACTTTTGCTTGTCCTCAAGCAAAGCACCCCTCATGAAAACAAGAGGATTTTCTCAAGCATAAGATTAAACCAAAGCCAGATAAATGTGGACAAGCACGAAAATGCGCACAAGCAACTGGCGCCATTGTCGGGGAACGGCGCCATTTTGTTGAAGCTAGAATAGCAGCAAGCAAAAAATATAAGTTACCCAATTTATCGTTCTCCACAGGGATCAGTGCGAGGGAAAGAATTCCATTCAACGGTATCTATATTTATAAGCTTATGATTCAAAAGTTCTGGTTTAAAGCGAACCAAAAGCAAATGCGGAAAATGTAAAGGCAGAAAATATAAAGTAAAGACTCAATTATAACCGGAGCCTTGTTGGAATTGGATCTCATCAATTGATAACATATGCATTCTTCTAATCAAGTAAACATAAATCAATCATTCGCCTAATATCCTCGCGTATTACTCACAACAGAGGTTATGTCTAACGCAACGTCGAGAGGCCAAATGTATTGTCTTATCAGTGATGTCTCACGCAACAAAACCAACACGGAGCTTTAAGAGCTAATACTCACACAAGTGTTAGGCCTAAATCTATGTCTAGAGTTCAGTCCTAATAGATATTACTATAACATCCATATCAAATAAATGATTTCTTCGTATTTAAGCAAGATCAAAATACGTACACACGCTTAACCCTTTTTACACGTATTCAACTAATTTACCCAATGAATATGAATATCCTTCTTCATCACTATTATCACGCATCCTCGCGATACTGTATAGATCCTACTCATGCTACCCATGCTGCTTAATCAACACAATACAACAAAAGATAAAATGAATATCAATTCACAAAACCATGTCAAAAGCTTGTCCATTGATAGAAGAAAATCTAAGACCAGAGATTTGTTAAGGTTTTGTCAAGACCACAAATAATTAATCAAAGACAACAACAATAGAAAATCCAAATTCATTCACAAACATATATTAGATGAAATACATAAGGTATCAAAAGATTACATGTCTCTCCAACAAAAAATCAAAGCTCTTACATTTTCTCCCTTGGAAATGAAGAAATGTAATGATCTATGCTGAAAACTACAAGTTCTCACTCTCCAAAACTAAAACATAAACCTAAAAAGTGTGAAAATTCTATTTATACAATTCAGGAATTTACACGTTTGCACTGCGAACCATTCATTCTCACCGCGAATGGTGAAAAATGGCACTTCAAGTGCCTCTGACCAGTTAAACCGCCCCATAAATTCTCGCTACTTCACACAGCGAAGGATTTGTTCGCAAAGAGAACCTTCGCTTTCCCGTTCGCAAAGCGAACTTTAGCTCCTTTTTCCTCTGTCCAATTCTGGGACCATTCGCTGGGACCTTCGCCAGAGTTCGCAAAGCGAACCTTCGCTGGCACTCGCCTTCCCATTGGCAAAGCGAACCAACTGATGCATTCCTCACTTATTTGACAGCTTGCACCATTTCTTGTGTCTTACACACATTTGATGTTTTATGCCTATTTTCTGCACAATAGCACACATATTACAAGCACCAAAGTTATTTTCACTGTTTAGAAGAATAACATCAACCAAGAGCAAAACGAATGAAAACATGAGAAAAGAGTAGAAAAAGTGTAAAGAAAGATATGTCATTTTTAGGTCAAATTTGCACCTAACAACTCCCCAACTAAACTTTTGCTTGTCCTCAAGCAAAGCACCCCTCATGAAAACAAGAGGATTTGCTTAAGCATAAGATTCAACCAAAGCCAGATAAATGCGGACAAGCACGAAAATGCGCACAAGCAACTGGCGCCATTGCCGGGGAACGGCGCCATTTTATTGAATCTAGAATAGCAGCAAGCAAAAAATATAAGTAACCTAATTTATCGTTCTCCACAGGGATCAGTGCGAGGTAAAGAATGCCATTCAACGGTATCTATATTTATAAGCTTATGATTCAAAAGTATTGGTTTAATGCGAACCAAAAGCAAATGCGGAAAATGTAAAGACGGAAAATATAAAGTAAAGACTCAATTATAACCAGAGCCTTGTTGGAATTAGATCTCATCAATTGATAACATATGCATTCTTCTAATCAAGTAAACACAAATCAATCATTCGCCTAATATCCTCACGTATCACTCACAACAGAGGTTATGTCTAACGCAACATCGAGAGGCCAACTGTATTGTCTTATCAGTGATGTCTCACGCAACAAAACCAACACAGAGCTTTAAGAGCTGATACTCACACAAGTGTTAGGCCTAAATCTATGTCTAGAGTTCAGTCCTAACAGATATTACTATAACATCCATATCAAATAAATGATTTCTTCGTATTTAAGCAAGATCAAAATACGTACACACGCTTAACCCTTTTTACACGTATTCAACTAATTTGCCCAATGAATATGAATATCCTTCTTCATCACTATTATCACGCATCCTCGCGATACTGTATCGATCCTACTCATGCAACCCATGCTACTTAATCAACACAATACAACAAAAGATAAAATGAATATCAATTCACAAAACCATGTCAAAAGCTTGTCCATTGATAGAAGAAAATCTAAGACCAGAGAATTGTAAAGGTTTTGTCAAGACCACAAATAATTAATCAAAGACAACAACAATAGAAAATCCGAATTCATTCACAAACATATATTAGATGAAATACATAAGATATCAAAAGATTACATGTCTCTCCAACAAAAAATCAAAGCTCTTACATTTTCTCCCTTGGAAATGAAGAAATGTAATGTTTTATGCTGAAAACTACAAGTTCTCACTCTCCAAAACAAAAACATAAACCTAAAAAGTGTGAAAATTCTATTTATACAATTCAAGAATTTACACGTTCGCACTGCGAACCATTCATTCGCACAGCGAATGGTGAAAAATGGCACTTCACGTGCCTCTGACCAGTTAAACTGCCCCAGAAATTCTCACTACTTCGCACTGCGAAGGATTTGTTCGCAAAGAGAACCTTCACTTTCCCGTTCACAAAGCGAACTTTAGCTCCTTTTTCCTCTGTCCAATTCTGGGACCATTCGTTGGGACCTTCGCCGAGTTCGCAAAGCGAACCTTCGCTGGCACTCGCCTTCCCATTGGCAAAGCGAACCAACTGATGCATTCCTCACTTATTTGACAGCTTGCACCATTTCTTGTGTCTTACACACATTTGATGTTTTATGCCTATTTTCTGCACAATAGCACACATATTACAAGCACCAAAGTTATTTTCACTGTTTAGAAGAATAACATCAACCAAGAGCAAAACGAATGAAAACATGAGAAAAGAGTAGAAAAAGTGTAAAGAAAGATATGTCATTTTTAGGTCAAATCTGCACCTAACAACTCTCCCCAACTAAACTTTTGCCTGTCCTCAAGCAAAGCACCCCTCATGAAAACAAGAGGATTTGCTTAAGCATAAGATTCAACCAAAGCCAGATAAATGCGGACAAGCACGAAAATGCGCACAAGCAACTGGCGCCATTGCCGGGGAACGGCGCCATTTTATTGAATCTAGAATAGCAGCAAGCAAAAAATATAAGTAACCTAATTTATCGTTCTCCACAGGGATCAGTGCGAGGTAAAGAATGCCATTCAACGGTATCTATATTTATAAGCTTATGATTCAAAAGTATTGGTTTAATGCGAACCAAAAGCAAATGCGGAAAATGTAAAGACGGAAAATATAAAGTAAAGACTCAATTATAACCAGAGCCTTGTTGGAATTAGATCTCATCAATTGATAACATATGCATTCTTCTAATCAAGTAAACACAAATCAATCATTCGCCTAATATCCTCACGTATCACTCACAACAGAGGTTATGTCTAACGCAACATCGAGAGGCCAACTGTATTGTCTTATCAGTGATGTCTCACGCAACAAAACCAACACGGAGCTTTAAGAGCTAATACTCACACAAGTGTTAGGCCTAAATCTATGTCTAGAGTTCAGTCCTAATAGATATTACTATAACATCCATATCAAATAAATGATTTCTTCGTATTTAAGCAAGATCAAAATACGTACACACGCTTAACCCTTTTTACACGTATTCAACTAATTTACCCAATGAATATGAATATCCTTCTTCATCACTATTATCACGCATCCTCGCGATACTGTATAGATCCTACTCATGCTACCCATGCTGCTTAATCAACACAATACAACAAAAGATAAAATGAATATCAATTCACAAAACCATGTCAAAAGCTTGTCCATTGATAGAAGAAAATCTAAGACCAGAGATTTGTTAAGGTTTTGTCAAGACCACAAATAATTAATCAAAGACAACAACAATAGAAAATCCAAATTCATTCACAAACATATATTAGATGAAATACATAAGGTATCAAAAGATTACATGTCTCTCCAACAAAAAATCAAAGCTCTTACATTTTCTCCCTTGGAAATGAAGAAATGTAATGATCTATGCTGAAAACTACAAGTTCTCACTCTCCAAAACTAAAACATAAACCTAAAAAGTGTGAAAATTCTATTTATACAATTCAGGAATTTACACGTTTGCACTGCGAACCATTCATTCTCACCGCGAATGGTGAAAAATGGCACTTCAAGTGCCTCTGACCAGTTAAACCGCCCCATAAATTCTCGCTACTTCACACAGCGAAGGATTTGTTCGCAAAGAGAACCTTCGCTTTCCCGTTCGCAAAGCGAACTTTAGCTCCTTTTTCCTCTGTCCAATTCTGGGACCATTCGCTGGGACCTTCGCCAGAGTTCGCAAAGCGAACCTTCGCTGGCACTCGCCTTCCCATTGGCAAAGCGAACCAACTGATGCATTCCTCACTTATTTGACAGCTTGCACCATTTCTTGTGTCTTACACACATTTGATGTTTTATGCCTATTTTCTGCACAATAGCACACATATTACAAGCACCAAAGTTATTTTCACTGTTTAGAAGAATAACATCAACCAAGAGCAAAACGAATGAAAACATGAGAAAAGAGTAGAAAAAGTGTAAAGAAAGATATGTCATTTTTAGGTCAAATTTGCACCTAACAACTCCCCAACTAAACTTTTGCTTGTCCTCAAGCAAAGCACCCCTCATGAAAACAAGAGGATTTGCTTAAGCATAAGATTCAACCAAAGCCAGATAAATGCGGACAAGCACGAAAATGCGCACAAGCAACTGGCGCCATTGCCGGGGAACGGCGCCATTTTATTGAATCTAGAATAGCAGCAAGCAAAAAATATAAGTAACCTAATTTATCGTTCTCCACAGGGATCAGTGCGAGGTAAAGAATGCCATTCAACGGTATCTATATTTATAAGCTTATGATTCAAAAGTATTGGTTTAATGCGAACCAAAAGCAAATGCGGAAAATGTAAAGACGGAAAATATAAAGTAAAGACTCAATTATAACCAGAGCCTTGTTGGAATTAGATCTCATCAATTGATAACATATGCATTCTTCTAATCAAGTAAACACAAATCAATCATTCGCCTAATATCCTCACGTATCACTCACAACAGAGGTTATGTCTAACGCAACATCGAGAGGCCAACTGTATTGTCTTATCAGTGATGTCTCACGCAACAAAACCAACACAGAGCTTTAAGAGCTGATACTCACACAAGTGTTAGGCCTAAATCTATGTCTAGAGTTCAGTCCTAACAGATATTACTATAACATCCATATCAAATAAATGATTTCTTCGTATTTAAGCAAGATCAAAATACGTACACACGCTTAACCCTTTTTACACGTATTCAACTAATTTGCCCAATGAATATGAATATCCTTCTTCATCACTATTATCACGCATCCTCGCGATACTGTATCGATCCTACTCATGCAACCCATGCTACTTAATCAACACAATACAACAAAAGATAAAATGAATATGAATTCACAAAACCATGTCAAAAGCTTGTCCATTGATAGAAGAAAATCTAAGACCAGAGAATTGTAAAGGTTTTGTCAAGACCACAAATAATTAATCAAAGACAACAACAATAGAAAATCCGAATTCATTCACAAACATATATTAGATGAAATACATAAGATATCAAAAGATTACATGTCTCTCCAACAAAAAATCAAAGCTCTTACATTTTCTCCCTTGGAAATGAAGAAATGTAATGTTTTATGCTGAAAACTACAAGTTCTCACTCTCCAAAACAAAAACATAAACCTAAAAAGTGTGAAAATTCTATTTATACAATTCAAGAATTTACACGTTCGCACTGCGAACCATTCATTCGCACAGCGAATGGTGAAAAATGGCACTTCACGTGCCTCTGACCAGTTAAACTGCCCCAGAAATTCTCACTACTTCGCACTGCGAAGGATTTGTTCGCAAAGAGAACCTTCACTTTCCCGTTCACAAAGCGAACTTTAGCTCCTTTTTCCTCTGTCCAATTCTGGGACCATTCGTTGGGACCTTCGCCGAGTTCGCAAAGCGAACCTTCGCTGGCACTCGCCTTCCCATTGGCAAAGCGAACCAACTGATGCATTCCTCACTTATTTGACAGCTTGCACCATTTCTTGTGTCTTACACACATTTGATGTTTTATGCCTATTTTCTGCACAATAGCACACATATTACAAGCACCAAAGTTATTTTCACTGTTTAGAAGAATAACATCAACCAAGAGCAAAACGAATGAAAACATGAGAAAAGAGTAGAAAAAGTGTAAAGAAAGATATGTCATTTTTAGGTCAAATCTGCACCTAACAACTCTCCCCAACTAAACTTTTGCCTGTCCTCAAGCAAAGCACCCCTCATGAAAACAAGAGGATTTGCTTAAGCATAAGATTCAACCAAAGCCAGATAAATGCGGACAAGCACGAAAATGCGCACAAGCAACTGGCGCCATTGCCGGGGAACGGCGCCATTTTATTGAATCTAGAATAGCAGCAAGCAAAAAATATAAGTAACCTAATTTATCGTTCTCCACAGGGATCAGTGCGAGGTAAAGAATGCCATTCAACGGTATCTATATTTATAAGCTTATGATTCAAAAGTATTGGTTTAATGCGAACCAAAAGCAAATGCGGAAAATGTAAAGACGGAAAATATAAAGTAAAGACTCAATTATAACCAGAGCCTTGTTGGAATTAGATCTCATCAATTGATAACATATGCATTCTTCTAATCAAGTAAACACAAATCAATCATTCGCCTAATATCCTCACGTATCACTCACAACAGAGGTTATGTCTAACGCAACGTCGAGAGGCCAAATGTATTGTCTTATCAGTGATGTCTCACGCAACAAAACCAACAAGGAGCTTTAAGAGCTAATACTCACACAAGTGTTAGGCCTAAATCTATGTCTAGAGTTCAGTCCTAACAGATATTACTATAACATCCATATCAAATAAATGATTTCTTCGTATTTAAGCAAGATCAAAATACGTACACACGCTTAACCCTTTTTACACGTATTCAACTAATTTGCCCAATGAATATGAATATCCTTCTTCATCACTATTATCACGCATCCTCGCGATACTGTATCGATCCTACTCATGCAACCCATGCTACTTAATCAACACAATACAACAAAAGATAAAATGAATATCAATTCACAAAACCATGTCAAAAGCTTGTCCATTGATAGAAGAAAATCTAAGACCAGAGAATTGTAAAGGTTTTGTCAAGACCACAAATAATTAATCAAAGACAACAACAATAGAAAATCCGAATTCATTCACAAACATATATTAGATGAAATACATAAGGTATCAAAAGATTACATGTCTCTCCAACAAAAAATCAAAGCTCTTACATTTTCTCCCTTGGAAATGAAGAAATGTAATGTTTTATGCTGAAAACTACAAGTTCTCACTCTCCAAAACAAAAACATAAACCTAAAAAGTGTGAAAATTCTATTTATACAATTCAGGAATTTACACGTTCGCACTACGAACCATTCATTCGCACAGCGAATGGTAAAAAATGGCACTTCACGTGCCTCTGACCAGTTAAACCGCCCCAGAAATTCTCGCTACTTCGCACTGCGAAGGATTTGTTCGCAAAGAGAACCTTCGCTTTCCCGTTCGCAAAGCGAACTTTAGCTCATTTTTCCTCTGTCCAATTCTGGGACCATTCGCTGGGACATTCGCCAGAGTTCGCAAAGCGAACCTTCGCTGGCACTCGCCTTCCCATTCGCAAAGCGAACCAACTGATGCAATCCTCACTTCTTTGACAGCTTGCACCATTTCTTGTGTCTTACAACATTTGATGTTTTATTCCTATTTTCTGCACAATAGCACACATATTACAAGCACCAAAGTTATTTTCAATGTTTAGAAGAATAACATCAACCAAGAGCAAAACGAATGAAAACATGAGAAAAGAGTAGAAAAAGTGCAAAGAAAGATATGTCATTTTTAGGTCAAATCTGCACCTAACAACTCTCCCCAACTAAACTTTTGCTTGTCCTCAAGCAAAGCACCCCTCATGAAAACAAGAGGATTTTCTCAAGCATAAGATTAAACCAAAGCCAGATAAATGTGGACAAGCACGAAAATGCGCACAAGCAACTGGCGCCATTGTCGGGGAACGGCGCCATTTTGTTGAAGCTAGAATAGCAGCAAGCAAAAAATATAAGTTACCCAATTTATCGTTCTCCACAGGGATCAGTGCGAGGGAAAGAATTCCATTCAACGGTATCTATATTTATAAGCTTATGATTCAAAAGTTCTGGTTTAAAGCGAACCAAAAGCAAATGCGGAAAATGTAAAGGCAGAAAATATAAAGTAAAGACTCAATTATAACCGGAGCCTTGTTGGAATTGGATCTCATCAATTGATAACATATGCATTCTTCTAATCAAGTAAACATAAATCAATCATTCGCCTAATATCCTCGCGTATTACTCACAACAGAGGTTATGTCTAACGCAACGTCGAGAGGCCAAATGTATTGTCTTATCAGTGATGTCTCACGCAACAAAACCAACACGGAGCTTTAAGAGCTAATACTCACACAAGTGTTAGGCCTAAATCTATGTCTAGAGTTCAGTCCTAATAGATATTACTATAACATCCATATCAAATAAATGATTTCTTCGTATTTAAGCAAGATCAAAATACGTACACACGCTTAACCCTTTTTACACGTATTCAACTAATTTACCCAATGAATATGAATATCCTTCTTCATCACTATTATCACGCATCCTCGCGATACTGTATAGATCCTACTCATGCTACCCATGCTGCTTAATCAACACAATACAACAAAAGATAAAATGAATATCAATTCACAAAACCATGTCAAAAGCTTGTCCATTGATAGAAGAAAATCTAAGACCAGAGATTTGTTAAGGTTTTGTCAAGACCACAAATAATTAATCAAAGACAACAACAATAGAAAATCCGAATTCATTCACAAACATATATTAGATGAAATACATAAGGTATCAAAAGATTACATGTCTCTCCAACAAAAAATCAAAGCTCTTACATTTTCTCCCTTGGAAATGAAGAAATGTAATGATCTATGCTGAAAACTACAAGTTCTCACTCTCCAAAACTAAAACATAAACCTAAAAAGTGTGAAAATTCTATTTATACAATTCAGGAATTTACACGTTTGCACTGCGAACCATTCATTCTCACCGCGAATGGTGAAAAATGGCACTTCAAGTGCCTCTGACCAGTTAAACTGCCCCATAAATTCTCGCTACTTCACACTGCGAAGGATTTGTTCGCAAAGAGAACCTTCGCTTTCCCGTTCGCAAAGCGAACTTTAGCTCCTTTTTCCTCTGTCCAATTCTGGGACCATTCGCTGGGACCTTCGCCAGAGTTCGCAAAGCGAACCTTCGCTGGCACTCGCCTTCCCATTGGCAAAGCGAACCAACTGATGCATTCCTCACTTATTTGACAGCTTGCACCATTTCTTGTGTCTTACACACATTTGATGTTTTATGCCTATTTTCTGCACAATAGCACACATATTACAAGCACCAAAGTTATTTTCACTGTTTAGAAGAATAACATCAACCAAGAGCAAAACGAATGAAAACATGAGAAAAGAGTAGAAAAAGTGTAAAGAAAGATATGTCATTTTTAGGTCAAATCTGCACCTAACAACGCTCCCCAACTAAACTTTTGCTCAAGCAAAGCACCCCTCATGAAAACAAGAGGATTTGCTTAAGCATAAGATTCAACCAAAGCCAGATAAATGCACAAGCACGAAAATGTTTACACGTTCGCACTGCGAACCATTCATTCGCACAGCGAATGGTGAAAAATGGCACTTCAAGTGCCTCTAAACAGTTAAACCGCCCCATAAATTCTCGCTACTTCGCACTGCGAAGGATTGGTTCGCAAAGAGAACCTTCGCTTTCCCGTTCGCAAAGTGAATTTTAGCTCCTTTTTCCTCTGTCCAATTCTGGGACCATTCGCTGGGACCTTCGCCAGAGTTCGCAAAGCGAACCTTTGCTGGCACTCGCCTTCCCATTCGCAAAGCGAACCAACTGATGCATTTCTCACTTCTTTGACAGCTTGAACCATTTCTTGTGTCTTACAACATTTGATGTTTTATGCCTATTTTCTGCACAATAGCACACATATTACAAGCACCAAAGGTATTTTCAATGTTTAGAAGAATAACATCAATCAAGAGCAAAACGAATGAAAACATGAGAAAAGAGAAGAAAAAGTGCAAAGAAAGATATGTCATTTTTAGGTAAAATCTGCACCTAACAACTCTCCCCAACTAAACTTTTGCTTGTCCTCAAGCAAAGTACCCCTCATGAAAACAAGAGGATTTGTTCAAGCATAAGATTCAACCAAAGCCAGATAAATGCGGACAAGCACGAAAATGCGCACAAGCAATTGGCGCCATTGCCGGGGAACGGCGCCGTTTTGTTGAATCTAGAATAGCAGCAAGCAAAAAATATAAGTAACCCAATTTATCGTTCTCCACAGGGATCAGTGCGAGGCAAAGAATGCCATTCAACGGTATCTATATTTATAAGCTTATGATTCAAAAGTATTGGTTTAATGCGAACCAAAAGCAAATGCGGAAAATGTAAAGACGGAAAATATAAAGTAAAGACTCAATTATAACCGGAGCCTTGTTGGAATTGGATCTCATCAATTGATAACATATGCATTCTTCTAATCAAGTAAACACAAATCAATCATTCGCCTAATATCCTCACGTATCACTCACAACAGAGGTTATGTCTAACGCAACATCGAGAGGCCAACTGTATTGTCTTATCAGTGATGTCTCACGCAACAAAACCAACACAGAGCTTTAAGAGCTGATACTCACACAAGTGTTAGGCCTAAATCTATGTCTAGAGTTCATTCCTAACAGATATTACTATGACATCCATATCAAATAAATGATTTCTTCGTATTTAAGCAAGATCGAAATACGTACACACGCTTAACCCTTTTTACACGTATTCAACTAATTTGCCCAATGAATGTGAATATCCTTCTTCATCACTATTATCACGCATCCTCGCGATACTGTATCGATCCTACTCATGCAACCCATGCTATTTAATTAACACAATACAACAAAAGATAAAATGAATATCAATTCACAAAACCATGTCAAAAGCTTGTCCATTGATAGAAGAAAATCTAAGACCAGAGAATTGTAAAGGTTTTGTCAAGACCACAAATAATTAATCAAAGACAACAACAATAGAAAATCCGAATTCATTCACAAAGATATATTAGATGAAATACATAAGGTATCAAAAGATTACATGTCTCTCCAACAAAAAATCAAAGCTCTTACATTTTCTCCCTTGGAAATGAAGAAATGTAATGTTTTATGCTGAAAACTACAAGTTCTCACTCTCCAAAACAAAAACATAAACCTAAAAAGTGTGAAAATTCTATTTATACAATTCAGGAATTTACACGTTCGCACTACGAACCATTCATTCGCACAGCGAATGGTAAAAAATGGCACTTCACGTGCCTCTGACCAGTTAAACCGCCCCAGAAATTCTCGCTACTTCGCACTGCGAAGGATTTGTTCGCAAAGAGAACCTTCGCTTTCCCGTTCGCAAAGCGAACTTTAGCTCATTTTTCCTCTATCCAATTCTGGGACCATTCGCTGGGACATTCGCCAGAGTTCGCAAAGCGAACCTTCGCTGGCACTCGCCTTCCCATTCGCAAAGCGAACCAACTGATGCAATCCTCACTTCTTTGACAGCTTGCACCATTTCTTGTGTCTTACAACATTTGATGTTTTATTCCTATTTTCTGCACAATAGCACACATATTACAAGCACCAAAGTTATTTTCAATGTTTAGAAGAATAACATCAACCAAGAGCAAAACGAATGAAAACATGAGAAAAGAGTAGAAAAAGTGCAAAGAAAGATATGTCATTTTTAGGTCAAATCTGCACCTAACAACTCTCCCCAACTAAACTTTTGCTTGTCCTCAAGCAAAGCACCCCTCATGAAAACAAGAGGATTTTCTCAAGCATAAGATTAAACCAAAGCCAGATAAATGTGGACAAGCACGAAAATGCGCACAAGCAACTGGCGCCATTGTCGGGGAACGGCGCCATTTTGTTGAAGCTAGAATAGCAGCAAGCAAAAAATATAAGTTACCCAATTTATCGTTCTCCACAGGGATCAGTGCGAGGGAAAGAATTCCATTCAACGGTATCTATATTTATAAGCTTATGATTCAAAAGTTCTGGTTTAAAGCGAACCAAAAGCAAATGCGGAAAATGTAAAGGCAGAAAATATAAAGTAAAGACTCAATTATAACCGGAGCCTTGTTGGAATTGGATCTCATCAATTGATAACATATGCATTCTTCTAATCAAGTAAACATAAATCAATCATTCGCCTAATATCCTCGCGTATTACTCACAACAGAGGTTATGTCTAACGCAACGTCGAGAGGCCAAATGTATTGTCTTATCAGTGATGTCTCACGCAACAAAACCAACACGGAGCTTTAAGAGCTAATACTCACACAAGTGTTAGGCCTAAATCTATGTCTAGAGTTCAGTCCTAACAGATATTACTATAACATCCATATCAAATAAATGATTTCTTCGTATTTAAGCAAGATCAAAATACGTACACACGCTTAACCCTTTTTACACGTATTCAACTAATTTACCCAATGAATATGAATATCCTTCTTCATCACTATTATCACGCATCCTCGCGATACTGTATAGATCCTACTCATGCTACCCATGCTGCTTAATCAACACAATACAACAAAAGATAAAATGAATATCAATTCACAAAACCATGTCAAAAGCTTGTCCATTGATAGAAGAAAATCTAAGACCAGAGATTTGTTAAGGTTTTGTCAAGACCACAAATAATTAATCAAAGACAACAACAATAGAAAATCCGAATTCATTCACAAACATATATTAGATGAAATACATAAGGTATCAAAAGATTACATGTCTCTCCAACAAAAAATCAAAGCTCTTACATTTTCTCCCTTGGAAATGAAGAAATGTAATGATCTATGCTGAAAACTACAAGTTCTCACTCTCCAAAACTAAAACATAAACCTAAAAAGTGTGAAAATTCTATTTATACAATTCAGGAATTTACACGTTTGCACTGCGAACCATTCATTCTCACCGCGAATGGTGAAAAATGGCACTTCAAGTGCCTCTGACCAGTTAAACCGCCCCATAAATTCTCGCTACTTCACACTGCGAAGGATTTGTTCGCAAAGAGAACCTTCGCTTTCCCGTTCGCAAAGCGAACTTTAGCTCCTTTTTCCTCTGTCCAATTCTGGGACCATTCGCTGGGACCTTCGCCAGAGTTCGCAAAGCGAACCTTCGCTGGCACTCGCCTTCCCATTGGCAAAGCGAACCAACTGATGCATTCCTCACTTATTTGACAGCTTGCACCATTTCTTGTGTCTTACACACATTTGATGTTTTATGCCTATTTTCTGCACAATAGCACACATATTACAAGCACCAAAGTTATTTTCACTGTTTAGAAGAATAACATCAACCAAGAGCAAAACGAATGAAAACATGAGAAAAGAGTAGAAAAAGTGTAAAGAAAGATATGTCATTTTTAGGTCAAATCTGCACCTAACAACGCTCCCCAACTAAACTTTTGCTTGTCCTCAAGCAAAGCACCCCTCATGAAAACAAGAGGATTTGCTTAAGCATAAGATTCAACCAAAGCCAGATAAATGCACAAGCACGAAAATGTTTACACGTTCGCACTGCGAACCATTCATTCGCACAGCGAATGGTGAAAAATGGCACTTCAAGTGCCTCTAAACAGTTAAACCGCCCCATAAATTCTCGCTACTTCGCACTGCGAAGGATTGGTTCGCAAAGAGAACCTTCGCTTTCCCGTTCGCAAAGTGAATTTTAGCTCCTTTTTCCTCTGTCCAATTCTGGGACCATTCGCTGGGACCTTCGCCAGAGTTCGCAAAGCGAACCTTTGCTGGCACTCGCCTTCCCATTCGCAAAGCGAACCAACTGATGCATTTCTCACTTCTTTGACAGCTTGCACCATTTCTTGTGTCTTACAACATTTGATGTTTTATGCCTATTTTCTGCACAATAGCACACATATTACAAGCACCAAAGGTATTTTCAATGTTTAGAAGAATAACATCAATCAAGAGCAAAACGAATGAAAACATGAGAAAAGAGTAGAAAAAGTGCAAAGAAAGATATGTCATTTTTAGGTAAAATCTGCACCTAACAACTCTCCCCAACTAAACTTTTGCTTGTCCTCAAGCAAAGTACCCCTCATGAAAACAAGAGGATTTGTTCAAGCATAAGATTCAACCAAAGCCAGATAAATGCGGACAAGCACGAAAATGCGCACAAGCAATTGGCGCCATTGCCGGGGAACGGCGCCGTTTTGTTGAATCTAGAATAGCAGCAAGCAAAAAATATAAGTAACCCAATTTATCGTTCTCCACAGGGATCAGTGCGAGGCAAAGAATGCCATTCAACGGTATCTATATTTATAAGCTTATGATTCAAAAGTATTGGTTTAATGCGAACCAAAAGCAAATGCGGAAAATGTAAAGACGGAAAATATAAAGTAAAGACTCAATTATAACCGGAGCCTTGTTGGAATTGGATCTCATCAATTGATAACATATGCATTCTTCTAATCAAGTAAACACAAATCAATCATTCGCCTAATATCCTCACGTATCACTCACAACAGAGGTTATGTCTAACGCAACATCGAGAGGCCAACTGTATTGTCTTATCAGTGATGTCTCACGCAACAAAACCAACACAGAGCTTTAAGAGCTGATACTCACACAAGTGTTAGGCCTAAATCTATGTCTAGAGTTCATTCCTAACAGATATTACTATGACATCCATATCAAATAAATGATTTCTTCGTATTTAAGCAAGATCGAAATACGTACACACGCTTAACCCTTTTTACACGTATTCAACTAATTTGCCCAATGAATGTGAATATCCTTCTTCATCACTATTATCACGCATCCTCGCGATACCGTATCGATCCTACTCATGCTACACATGCTACTTAATCAACACAATACAACAAAAGATAAAATGAATATCAATTCACAAAACCATGTCAAAAGCTTGTTCATTGATAGAAGAAAATCTAAGACCAGAGATTTGTAAAGGTTTTGTCAAGACCACATATAATTAATCAAAGACACAACAATAGAAAATCAGAATTCATTCACAAACATACATTAGATGAAATACATATGGTATCAAAAGATTACATCCCTCTCCAACAAGAAATCAAAGCTCTTACCTTTTCTCCCTTGGAAATGAAGAAATGTAATGTTCTATGCTGAAAACTACAAGTTCTCACTCTCCAAAACTAAAACATAAACCTAAAAATTGTGAAAATTCTATTTATACAATTCAGGAATGTACACGTTCGCACTGCGAACCATTTATTCGCACAGCGAATGGTGAAAAATGGCACTTCAAGTGCCTCTAAACAGTTAAACCGCCCCATAAATTCTCGCTACTTCGCACTGCGAAGGATTGGTTCGCAAAGAGAACCTTCGCTTTCCCGTTCGCAAAGTAAACTTTAGCTCCTTTTTCCTCTGTCCAATTCTGGGACCATTCGCTGGGACCTTCGACAGAGTTCGCAAAGCGAACCTTCGCTGGCACTCGCCTTCCCATTCGCAAAGCGAACCAACTGATGCAATCCTCACTTCTTTGACAGCTTGCACCATTTCTTGTGTCTTACAACATTTGATGTTTTATGCCTATTTTCTGCACAATAGCACACATATTACAAGCACCAAAGGTATTTTCAATGTTTAGAAGAATAACATCAATCAAGAGAAAAACGAATGAAAACATGAGAAAATAGTAGAAAAAGTGCAAAGAAAGATATGTCATTTTTAGGTCAAATCTGCACCTAACAACTCTCCCCAACTAAACTTTTGCTTGTCCTCAAGCAAAGCACCACTCATGAAAACAAGAGGATTTTCTCAAGCATAAGATTAAACCAAAGCCAGATAAATGCGGACAAGCACGAAAATGCGCACAAGCAACTGGCGCCATTGCCGGGGAACGGCGCCATTTTGTTGAATCTAGAATAGCAGCAAGCAAAAAATATAAGTTACCCAATTTATCGTTCTCCACAGGGATCAGTGCGAGGCAAAGAATGCCATTCAACGGTATCTATATTTATAAGCTTATGATTCAAAAGTTCTGGTTTAATGCGAACCAAAAGCAAATGCGGAAAATGTAAAGACGGAAAATATAAAGTAAAGACTCAATTATAACCGGAGCCTTGTTGGAATTGGATCTCATCAATTGATAACATATGTATTCTTCTAATCAAGTAAACACAAATCAATCATTCTCCTAATATCCTCACGTATCACTCACAACAGAGGTTATGTCTAACGCAACGTCGAGAAGCCAACTGTATTGTCTTATCAGTGATGTCTCACGCAACAAAACCAACACAGAGCTTTAAGAGCTGATACTCACACAAGTGTTAGGCCTAAATCTATGTCTAGAGTTCAGTCCTAACATATATTACTATAACATCAATATCAAATAAATGATTTCTTCGTATTTAAGCAAGATCAAAATACGTACACACACTTAACCCTTTTTACACGTATTCAACTAATTTGCCCAATGAATTTGAATATCCTTCTTCATCACTATTATCACGCATCCTCGCGATACCGTTTCGATCCTACTCATGCTACCCATGCTACTTAATCAACACAATACAACAAAAGATAAAATGAATATCAATTCACAAAACCATGTCAAAAGCTTGTTCATTGATAGAAGAAAATCTAAGACCAGAGATTTGTAAAGGTTTTGTCAAGACCACAAATAATTAATCAAAGACAACAACAATAGAAAATCAGAATTCATTCACAAGCATACATTAGATGAAATACATAAGGTATCAAAAGATTACATCCCTCTCCAACAAGAAATCAAAGCTCTTACCTTTTCTCCCTTGGAAATGAAGAAATGTAATGTTCTATGCTGAAAACTACAAGTTCTCACTCTCCAAAACTAAAACATAAACCTAAAAAGTGTGAAAATTCTATTTATACAATTCAGGAATCTACACGTTCGCACTGCGAACCATTCATTCCCACAGCGAATGGGGAAAAATGGCACTTCAAGTGCCTCTGAACAGTTAAACCGCCCCAGAAATTCTCGCTACTTCGCACTACGAAGGATTTGTTCGCAAAGAGAACCTTCGCTTTCTCATTCGCAAAGTGAACTTTAGCTCCTTTTTCCTATGTCCAATTCTGGGACCATTCGCTGGGACCTTCACCAGAGTTCGCAAAGCGAACCTTCACTGGCACTCGCCTTCCCATTCGCAAAGCGAACCAATTGATGCATTTCTCGCTTCTTTGACAGCTTGCACCATTTCTTGTGTCTTACAACATTTGATGTTTTATGCCTATTTTCTGCACAATAGCACACATATTACAAGCACCAAAGGTATTTTCAATGTTTAGTAGAATAACATCAATCAAGAGCAAAACGAATGAAAACATGAGAAAATAGTAGAAAAAGTGCAAAGAAAGATATGTCATTTTTAGGTCAAATCTGCACCTAACAACTCTCCCAAACTAAACTTTTGCTTGTCCTCAAGCAAAGCACCCCTCATGAAAACAAGAGGATTTGCTCAAGCATAAGTTTTAACCAAAGCCAAATAAATGCGGACAAGCACGAAAATGCGCACAAGCAACTGGCGCCATTGCCGGGGAATGGCGCCGTTTTGTTGAATCTAGAATAGCAGCAAGCAAAAAATATAAGTAACCCAATTTATCGTTCTCCACGGGGATCAGTGCGAGGCAAAGAATGCCATTCAACGGTATCTATATTTATAAGCTTATGATTCAAAAGTATTGGTTTAATGCGAACCAAAAGCAAATGCGGAAAATGTAAAGACGGAAAATATAAAGTAAAGACTCAATTATAACCGGAGCCTTGTTGGAATTGGATCTCATCAATTGATAACATATGCATTCTTCTAATCAAGTAAACACAAATCAATCATTCGCCTAATATCCTCCCGTATCACTCACAACAGAGGTTATGTCTAACGTAACATCGAGAGGCCAACTGTATTGTCTTATCAGTGATGTCTCACGCAACAAAACCAACACAGAGCATTAAGAGCTGATACTCACACAAGTGTTAGGCCTAAATCTATGTCTAGAGTTCAGTCCTAACAGATATTACTATGACATCCATATCAAATAAATGATTTCTTCGTATTTAAGCAAGATCGAAATACGTACACACGCTTAACCCTTTTTACACGTATTCAACTAATTTGCCCAATGAATGTGAATATCCTTCTTCATCACTATTATCACGCATCCTCGCGATACCGTATCGATCCTACTCATGCTACACATGCTACTTAATTAACACAACACTACAAAAGCTAAAATGAATATCAATTCACAAAACCATGTCAAAAGCTTGTTCATTGATAGAAGAAAATCTAAGACCAGAGATTTGTAAAGGTTTTGTCAAAACCACATATAATTAATCAAAGACAACAACAATAGAAAATCAGAATTCATTCACAAACATACATTAGATGAAATACATATGGTATCAAAAGATTACATCCCTCTCCAACAAGAAATCAAAGCCCTTACCTTTTCTCCCTTGGAAATGAAGAAATGTAATGTTCTATGCTGAAAACTACAAGTTCTCACTCTCCAAAACTAAAACATAAACCTAAAAAATGTAAAAATTCTATTTATACAATTCAGGAATTTACACGTTCGCACTGCGAACCATTCATTCGCACAGCGAATGGTGAAAAATGGCACTTCAAGTGCCTCTAAACAGTTAAACCGCCCCAGAAATTCTCGCTACTTCGCACTGCGAAGGATTGGTTCGCAAAGAGAACCTTCGCTTTCCCGTTCGCAAAGTGAACTTTAGCTCCATTTTCCTCTGTCCAATTCTGGGACCATTCGCTAGGACCTTCGACAGAGTTCGCAAAGCGAACCTTCGCTGGCACTCGCCTTCCCATTCGCAAAGCGAACCAACTGATGCAATCCTCACTTCTTTGACAGCTTGCACCATTTCTTGTGTTTTACAACATTTGATGTTTTATGCCTATTTTCTGCACAATAGCACACATATTACAAGCACCAAAGGTATTTTCAATGTTTAGAAGAATAACATCAATCAAGAGAAAAACGAATGAAAACATGAGAAAATAGTAGAAAAAGTGCAAAGAAAGATATGTCATTTTTAGGTCAAATCTGCACCTAACAACTCTCCCCAACTAAACTTTTGCTTGTCCTCAAGCAAAGCACCACTCATGAAAACAAGAGGATTTTCTCAAGCATAAGATTAAACCAAAGCCAGATAAATGCGGACAAGCACGAAAATGCGCACAAGCAACTGGCGCCATTCCCGGGGAACGGCGCCATTTTGTTGAAGCTAGAATAGCAGTAAGCAAAAAATATAAGTTACCCAATTTATCGTTCTCCACAGGGATCAGTGCGAGGGAAAGAATTCCATTCAACGGTATCTATATTTATAAGCTTATGATTCAAAAGTTCTGGTTTAAAGCGAACCAAAAGCAAATGCGGAAAATGTAAAGACGGAAAATATAAAGTAAAGACTCAATTATAACCGGAGCCTTGTTGGAATTGGATCTCATCAATTGATAACATATGTATTCTTCTAATCAAGTAAACACAAATCAATCATTCTCCTAATATCCTCACGTATCACTCACAACAGAGGTTATGTCTAACGCAACGTCGAGAAGCCAACTGTATTGTCTTATCAGTGATGTCTCACGCAACAAAACCAACACAGAGCTTTAAGAGCTGATACTCACATAAGTGTTAGGCCTAAATCTATGTCTAGAGTTCAGTCCTAACATCTATTACTATAACATCAATATCAAATAAATGATTTCTTCGTATTTAAGCAAGATCAAAATACGTACACACGCTTAACCCTTTTTACATGTACTCAACTAATTTGCCCAATGAATTTGAATATCCTTCTTCATCACTATTATCACGCATCCTCGCGATACCGTTTCGATCCTACTAATGCTACCCATGCTACTTAATCAACACAATACAACAAAAGATAAAATGAATATCAATTCACAAAACCATGTCAATAGCTTGTTCATTGATAGAAGAAAATCTAAGACCAGAGATTTGTAAAGGTTTTGTCAAGACCACAAATAATTAATCAAAGACAACAACAATAGAAAATCAGAATTCATTCACAAGCATACATTAGATGAAATACATAAGGTATCAAAAGATTACATCCCTCTCCAACAAGAAATCAAAGCTCTTACCTTTTCTCCCTTGGAAATGAAGAAATGTAATGTTCTATGCTGAAAACTACAAGTTCTCACTCTCCAAAACTAAAACATAAACCTAAAAAGTGTGAAAATTCTATTTATACAATTCAGGAATTTACACGTTCGCTCTGCGAACCATTCATTCGCACATCGAATGATGAAAAATGGCACTTCAAGTGCCTCTGAACAGTTAAATCGCCCCAGAAATTCTCGCTACTTCGCATTGCGAAGGATTTGTTCGCAAAGAGAACCTTCGCTTTCTCATTCGCAAAGTGAACTTTAGCTCCTTTTTCCTATGTCCAATTCTGGGACCATTCGTTGGGACCTTCACCAGAGTTCGCAAAGCGAACCTTCACTGGCACTCGCCTTCCCATTCGCAAAGCGAACCAACTGATGCATTTCTCGCTTCTTTGACAGCTTGCACCATTTCTTGTGTCTTACAACATTTGATGTTTTATGCCTATTTTTTGCACAATAGCACACATATTACAAGCACCAAAGGTATTTTCAATGTTTAGTAGAATAACATCAATCAAGAGCAAAACGAATGAAAACATGAGAAAATAGTAGAAAAAGTGCAAAGAAAGATATCTCATTTTTAGGTCAAATCTGCACCTAACAACTCTCCCAAACTAAACTTTTGCTTGTCCTCAAGCAAAGCACCCCTCATGAAAACAAGAGGATTTGCTCAAGCATAAGTTTCAACCAAAGCCAAATAAATGCGGACAAGCACGAAAATGTGCACAAGCAACTGGCGCCATTACCGGGGAACGGCGCCATTTTGTTGAAGCTAGAATAGCAGCAAGCAAAAAATATAAGTAACCCAATTTATCGTTCTCCACAGAGATCAGTGCAAGGGAAAGAATGCCATTCAACGGTATCTATATTTATACGCTTATGATTCAAAAGTTCTGGTTTAAAGCGAACCAAAAGTAAATGGGGAAATGTAAAGACGGAAAATATAAAGTAAAGACTCAATTATAACCGGAGACTTGTTGGAATTGGATCTCATCAATTGATAACATATGCATTCTTCTAATCAAGTAAACACAAATCAATCATTCGCCTAATATCCTCACGTATCACTCACAACAGAGGTTATGTCTAACGCAACGTCGAGAGGCCAACTGTATTGTCTTATCAGTGATGTCTCACGCAACAAAACCAACACAGAGCTTTAAGAGCTGATACTCACACAAGTGTTAGGCCTAAATCTATGTCTAGAGTTCAGTCCTAACAGATATTACTATAACATCCATATCAAATAAATGATTTCTTAGTATTTAAGCAAGATCAAAATACGTACACACGCTTAACCCTTTTTACACGTATTCAACTAATTTGCCCAATGAAAGTGAATATCCTTCTTCATCACTATTATCACGCATCCTCGCGATACCGTTTCGATCCTACTCATGCTACCCATGCTACTTAATCAACACAATACAACTAAAGATAAAATGAATATCAATTCACAAAACCATGTCAAAAGCTTGTTCATTGATAGAAGAAAATCTAAGACCAGAAATTTGTAAAGGTTTTGTCAAGACCACAAATAATTAATCAAAGACAACAACAATAGAAAATCAGAATTCATTCACAAGCATACATTAGATGAAATACATAAGGTATCAAAAGATTGCATCCCTCTCCAACAAGAAATCAAAGCTCTTACCTTTTTCACCCTTGGAAATGAAGAAATGTAATGTTCAATGCTGAAAACTACAAGTTCTCACTCTCCAAAACTAAAACATAAACCTAAAAAGTGTGAAAATTCTATTTATACAATTCAGGAATTTACACGTTCGCTCTGCGAACCATTCATTCGCACATCGAATGATGAAAAATGGCACTTCAAGTGCCTCTGAACAGTTAAATCGCCCCAGAAATTCTCGCTACTTCGCATTGCGAAGGATTTATTTGCAAAGCGAACCTTCTCTTTCCCGTTCGCAAAGAGAACTTTGGCTCCTTTTTCCTTTGTCCAATTCTGGGACCATTCGCTGGGACCTTCGCCAGAGTTCGCAAAGCGAACCTTCGTTGGCACTCGCCTTCCCATTCGCAAAGCGAACCAACTGATGCATTCCTTACTTCTTTGACAGCTTGCACCATTTCTTGTGTCTTACAACATTTGATGTTTTATGCCTATTTTCTGCACAATAGCACACATATTACAAGCACCAAAGGTATTTTCAATGTTTAGAAGAATAACATCAATCAAGAGCAAAACGAATGAAAACATGAGAAAAGAGTAGAAAAAGTGCAAAGAAAGATATGTCATTTTTAGGTCAAACCTGCACCTAACAACTCTCTCCAACTAAACTTTTGCTTGTCCTCATGCAAAGCACTCCTCATGAAAATAAAAGGATTTGCTCAAGCATAAGATTCAACCCAAGCCAGATAAATGCGGACAAGCACGAAAATGCGCACAAGCAACATTCACCACTCATTAGAATCGAACAATGACCAAGAATTAAGTTCTTAAACAAATATCATAATTGTTTCCAAGAACAACTAAGTTTTCGTACTTGAATCACTCTAACACTCCTCTTCAAAATAAGAATGAAGAAATTGACGCGTTTGCAACCGCGGGGAAATTTCACTCACCCGACAAATAATGCAAATAACAACTCAATTCATACAACATCTAACAATCAAACATGAAAATATGGAAGCAAAAAGATCAGTAAGGGCTTTAAAGGTTGTAGCTTGGTCGGGTTCACAACAAAGGGACATTTCTAACGGCCATTGAAATGAAATTGCCGATAAATGGTATTTACTCATTACAACTTCATTCACCATTCTCATTCCTTTACCACCAACCTTCTCAAACTTCCTTATGCACAATTATTTCATCTCTATTTTTCTCATCAAACAAACATTCTTTTTCTTTTGTTTTTCACATTCATATTTACACTTTTTCATTTCATGCTTGTTTGAAATTTTTCAAAAGTTGAAAGCAACCTACCATCTTCTTTTTCATTCTCCACAACTTGAGTTCAACCAAACCTCAAGTGAATGAACCTTACTTTTTAAGGCAAGGAAATCAAATTATACCAATGTTCAAAGGTTCAAGAAGAAATTTTTAGAAACTCACAAAATTCAATGAATAATCACACTTTCAAATCATGTACATAAACCAAGTTCATCACTAAAATGAGTTCTAAAATGTTTAGGCTCAAAGGGGCTAACAAATTCTCACTACTCACGGGTAAGATACTTTTGGATACGGTTGTGCTCAATATAAACAAATGCCTTGATCATTTCTAATGCTTCCACAAAATCACAATAATCAAAAGATAAAGCATGAATCAAACGAATTAAACAAAGTTATCAGTCATCCAAGCATTTAGTAAACAATGGAGGTTTCCTCACAATTTGTGGCTTTTGGACCTAAGTGAAACAAGCATTCCAACAAGTTGCAAAATGAAACAAGAATACACATTTGCTCAAAGAACAAAAGTCTTAAATCATTCTAACATTCTATAAAGCAGTACCATTTACCAGGCATACTTTCAACGCACAAGAATCCATCCAGACTCGGTCGAAGCTTCATTGAATACTTTTATACACAAACCAACCAATCTAGAAGGAGTTCTCATTATTCCTGATCACACTAGAGAAAACATTAAAGGAACACAAATGCATATAATATTAACAAATGTACAAAGCTTAAAAATATAGAAACTATGCGATGCAATTCAATATCTAAACACTGATCCCCGGCAACGGCGCCATTTTGTTGAAGCTAGAATAGCAGCAAGCAAAAATATATAAGTAACCCAATTTATCGTTCTCCACAGGGATCAGTGCGAGGGAAAGAATTCCATTCAACGGTATCTATATTTCTAAGCTTATGATTCAAAAGTTCTGGTTTAAAGCGAACCAAAAGCAAATGCGGAAAATGTAAAGACAGAAAATATAAAGTAAAGACTGAATTATAACCGGAGCCTTGTTGGAATTGGATCTCATCAATTGATAACATATGCATTCTTCTAATCAAGTAAACACAAATCAATCATTCGCCTAATATCCTCACGTATCACTCACAACAGAGGTTATGTCTAACGCAACGTCAAGAGGCCAACTATATTGTCTTATCAGTGATGTCTCACGCAACAAAACCAACACAGAGCTTTAAGAGCTGATACTCACGCAAGTGTTAGGCCTAAATCTATGTCTATAATTCAGTCCTAACAGATATTACTATAACATCCATATCAAATAAATGATTTCTTCGTATTTAAATAAGATCAAAATACGTACACACGCTTAACCCTTTTTACATGTATTCAACTAATTTGCCCAATGAATGTGAATATCCTTCTTCATCACTATTATCACGCATCCTCGTGATACTGTATCGATCCTACTCATGCTACCCATGCTACTTAATCAACACAATACAACAAAAGATAAAATGAATATCAATTCACAAAACCATGTCAAAAGCTTTTATATTGATAGAAGAAAATCTAAGACCAAAGATTTGTAAAGGTTTTGTCAAGACCACAAATAATTAATCAAAGACAACAACAATAGAAAATCAGAATTCATTCACAAACATACATTAGATGAAATACATAAGGTATCAAAAGATTACATCCCTCTCCAACAAGAAATCAAAGATCTTACCTCTTCGCCCTTGGAAATGAAGAAATGTAATGTTCTATGCTGAAAACTACAAGTTCTCCCTCTCCAAAACTAAAACATAAACCTAAAAAGTGTGAAAATTCTATTTATACAATTCAGGAATTTACAAGTTCGCACTGCAAACCATTCATTCGCACAGGGAATGGTGAAAAATGGCACTTCAAGTGCCTCTGAACAGTTAAACCGCCCCAGAAATTCTCGCTACTTCGCACAGTGAAGGATTTGTTTGCAAAGCAAACCTTCGCTTTCCCGTTCGCAAAGAGAACTTTAGCTCCTTTTTCCTCTGTCCAATTCTGGGACCATTCGCTGGGACCTTCGCCAGAGTTCGCAAAGCGAACCTTCGCTGGCACTCGCCTTCCCATTCGCAAAGCGAACCAACTGATGCATTCCTCACTTCTTTGACAGCTTGCACCATTTCTTGTGTCTTACAACATTTGATGATTTATGCCCATTTTTTGCACAATAGCACACATATTACAAGCACCAAAGGTATTTTCAATGTTTAGAAGAATAACATCACTCAAGAGAAAAACGAATGAAAACATGAGAAAAGAGTAGAAAAAGTGCAAAGAAAGATATGTCATTTTTAGGTCAAATCTGAACCTAACACTGGGCTTCATTTCGAGTTATAAAACTCAAGTTATGGTCGATACAATAAAATTTACTTTTCGATCAGTGAGCAATCGATTTGCACCTTATGCTAATCGATTTGCACCTGACGCAGAGTAAAAAATGACATATTTCCTCCATAAAATCAGTCCCAAATTGTATCCTAACCATGTCCCAAGTTCCCAAACATAACCTACACATTTTTCTTAGCAAGAACATGTAATTGACAGTCCATCTAATCTCACACACATTAATGGTTCCATTGTTCATGAAATTGTCAAATGCATTTAAATTCTCATTATAAATCATACCATTGCTAACACAACAAACATGGTAACATAAACCAACAAGAACTCATTACTCAAAATCAACAGGTATCAACAATCCCGAAACTCACTATGGCATCATTAGAACACTTATTTCACCAATTTAATCAACATGCAAAGCATTGATCACACTCTAACCCTTAACATGCATTATTCCCAATTCTTACCCTAAGTTTCTATCTAATGGAACTCACCTTGCATCAATAGAGATTAAGATGACATCCATGCTGCAATTGAGCTCCCATCTTGGTCAAAATTCCACTTCCAACATCATCAAACTCGTAGCACCTTCTTAACCCATTTTCAGAATAAATTCCCAAACTTCAAATGTGTTTATCTCCTTCAATACATACCTTATTGACACGAAATCATATATCAAATTGAAGGGAATTTCGTAAGCTTTCTAAAAAAAGTCCATAACCGCTTCAATCGGAGTTACAAGTAAAAATATATTAACTGTTTAGTGGAGGCTCGTCAAGAACCCGTATACATGCCTTCACCAAAATCAGCATCAGACCCTCATCTTCAAACACATTTATCTCTCTCATCACAAACATGCAGAATACAAAATTTATATCTAAGTTGAAGATAATTTCGTCTAGTTTCCAAAAAGTCGAGAATCACTTAAATCAAAACTACGAGCAGAAAGTTATTACCTTTTTAGTGAAAGTTGTCCCAAAATACGAAAATAGAGATGGAGATGATGAACATGAGTTTCTCCTCTTTTCTCTCTACACTTCTATCCTCCAAAAATCTGATTTGTTATGAGACTACAATGTTTCTCCACCAAACAAGTCTTTAAGGATTCATTTAATATCGTTAATGTCCAAAATGCCCTCCAACTAAACCATATTTACCGATTTGCCATTTAGTCCAATTCTAACTAATTCCTTAAGGTCTCTACTAACTTTTTCTTAATTTCAATTAATCCATTAATTTGTTTTTACAACTCTTAATTGGAAAATGGTCTTATTTGCTTTTATTCTCATGCTTAGAGAAATATGGGATATTACAACACACGAGTGTAAGGCCGATTACGAAAAATAATAAAACAACTTTTCATTAAATTGTATCAGTTTTATTTCCAAGGAAAGATAGAGATAATATAATATGTTAGATTTATGTATTCCTTGTGATGAGACATATCTAATTTTTCTTTTAATTTGAAGGGAGTTAATTGTGGATTTATATAAGTTATATCTTTTGTTACTCTATTATGCTCTTGACATGTTGAACTGAAAGAAATAAAAGTTGCTCAAGGAATCAATAATCAAATAGGGAAATTTAATTTGAAGTATAAGCATTTGTTTTTTTTAATTAATTTATCTATTTCATAAGAGTATAATAATTTGTTTAGAAAAAATAAATTGCATCATCTTTAATGTTGGGGGAGTTTTTCAACTAGGGAACATTGAACATTGGGTCAAGAGCAACACAAGTGAGAGAGACACCACATATTCACCCAAAACCTTAAGGTGACAGGTGTATGGATTCTCCCACTTATAAATGCTCAACTCTCCATATTTATAACCAATGTGGGACTCTAACTCACTCGGCCTCACACTTGATATATTATTCTCAACACTCCCCCTCAAGTGTGAGTCTATCCATAATGTTCAATGCTCCCTAATGAAAATCTCCCCCAACAGTGATATCAGAGCCTTTGGTTCGAGTGAAGGACCGACTCACTTGTATCAAAAGTATCCCCACAGATGGTGGGTTGAGTGTCCCGTTGAAGAGTGTCAACGGCGGTACAAGTGTATGTGGATGAAAAGAGCTTCCGCTTAAGAGGGGAGGGGTATTGTAAAATATTGTGGATATACTCACAGTTGAGAGAGAGTGTTAAGAATAATATATCAAGTGTGAGTTTGAGTCCCACATTAGTTATAAATATCGAGAGTTGATCATTTATAAGTGGGAGAACCCATATACCTATCACCTTAAGGTTTTGGGTGAATATGTGGTGTGTCTCTCACAAAGGTGTTGCTCTAGAAAGCTAGTCCCACAATGTTTAATGTTCAACCGAGGGGAAAAGTGGTGTACTTTCAGGTATTTTTTCTCGGTTCAAAATTCACTTGAGGTAAAAATCGAGAGATTTCCCCTTGGTTATCAATCCCAACTAAGGGAGAAAATAGCGCACTTTTCATGACACTCTATGTTACCTCGACCATCCAATCAAGATAAAATCCATTTTCAACTGAGATAAAAGCTCTTTTTCGTAGTAGTGTCCAAATGAAATATAAGAGACAAAATATAATATTAAGCCTTATTTAAAACAAGTATTAGTTGTTACTCGCTAACTTTTCAAGTAGGATGTTTAAATAGTCAAGTATTGCGTGAATCATAAAGAAATATATCTTTTACTATTTGAGATGAAAGGTTTTACCATTGCTCGTATTCTTAGTCAATAGCACGCTCTAACGGTGTTAAAATCGAAGTTGATAAAAATAAAAATCGTAAACTGATCTAAAAAAATTAAAAACCGCAAAAAAAGAATATTATTGAATGTGTTTGGATGTCATTTTGTAAAAACTAGTCGATTCAGATCAAATTTCAAATTAATTTTTCAAAATCGATACAGTGAGAATCGGAGATCGTGTATATATTTATTTAAGGGTTAAATAAGTTTTTAGTCCCTATAAAGTTTGAAATTTCATTTTTAGTCCCTCCCGGGTTTTGGCAACGGTTTTAGCTGGTTTTAGCAACGGTTTTTTTGTAAAAACCGTTGCCAAAAGGTAGGGAGGGACTAAAAATGAAATTTCAAACTTTATAGGGACTAAAAACTTATTTAACCCTTTATTTAATTTTTATTTTTTATTGATATGATATGTTGTGTTAATTTATTATTCAAAGATACTTATATTTTAATATTATTTATTACTTTAGTTTAATTTATTTATTTTTATTATTTCATTTGTTTCAACCATAATTGAACATTCTCATTTCGTAGTATTAATTTTTAATATACTATAGTTTATATATTCTATTAAATCAATTATTTATTAGTATTTTTATAATCTTAGTAAAAAAATGACTAATTTATAATTTGGATATCCATAAATCGATCCAAATTAAACAACATGAAATTAAATCTAGTCGAATTAGATTTTTTTAATCAATCATCCAAAATTGAACGAATCATAAATAAATTAATTTTTAAATAAAATAATTTTTAATTCAAAACAAATCCAAATTACATCGAGAACACCTTTAACACATCCTATCACTTTATTCAATAATTTATATAACTACTATCCAATTTTTATTTATTTTTTAAAGAATATTGTGTGTCAGTTGATATTTTATTCGTTCTTTCCGTGACTACGATTTGCTACATTTTCAAACAATGGATTCATATACTATAATTAAATAAATATACACTCAAAATTTTCTTTTTAATTTTTTTTACTACATTAGAAGTCTCTCAGAAACATGCTTCGATATTCAACAAATTATGTTTGTGATTTTTTCTTTTAAATTACAAACTTATTTTGTTTTATTTTTTAATTAAAATATAAATTAGTTATTCCCTTAATTATTAATGACACCTGAGAGAAAAACTAATGAATCTCTTTATTTTATTATATTTTTTAATTAAAATATGAATAAGCTATTCTATGGGTTTTTACTTTCAACAGAGAGAAAAATTTCCAGCAACATTGTTTTCAAAAATCACAGTTATTAAATATATTTGAGGTTAAAAGTTATTTAATTTTAATTAAAAAAAATGCCAATTTATAATGAATAATACACAAATTTATTAGTGTTGGATTCCGCATAGTGTATCAGAGTAATATAAAAAGTTGTTGAATCCCACAGAGACCTAATGGTCAAGCTATCGTCTTCTATTGCTACAGTGTTTATCTAAGGTAATCGTAAAAAGGTTTTTGGACGTGAGCCTTTTTCTACTGCTCATTTTTCTTCGTTTTTCATTTGATTCGCTCAGTTTCTTCGAGAATTTTTTTTCTGACCGTTGGCACGTGGGACACGTCATTTGCCACATGGCTTCCTCCATGGTGAACGCCATCTTGGCACCGTGTGCGTAAATTGCTCCTTTTTCACCGTTTTTTCTCCATTTCTTCAAGTATGGCTCTCTCTTGGCTATGTACCTAAAAACCAGACAAAATACCAGTATAACACTTAAAATGACAATAAAACAAGGGTAAAATATGTGCAAGTTGAGCCAAATATGTGGTGTATTTCGGTGTCATCATATACGTCACTAAAAATGGACACGCAGTATGTAACACCCCACATAATACTTATCCAGAATCGTATTAAGTAAATCGTTAAATCTTGGTATTGAGTATAATCATCATATAAATGACATCCAAGAGTGTATTAATTTGGACACATAACATAATATATCATAATTAATACAACAGATGTCCATAAGGCTAAACGGAAAACACTTCAGAAACTATCCATAAAACATCCTGGTCTTCAAGCTTCAGGTCTTCTTGGTCAATCTTAAACTTCTACACCTCACTTGAAAACCAAAAACAATATTGGAGTGAGATGAACAACTAAGTCCGCTCCTCTCAAGGAAGTTATTAAGGAGTGTTACCATCTGTCTTACTTTTGGGTCTTACTACCCTCAAGGAAATGATTAAGGAATTTTCCCATATGTCCTACTTTTTGGTCTTACTATCCTCAAGGAAATGATTAAGGAAGTCTCATGTCTGCCATACTTTGTGATCTTACTACCCTCAAAAAATGATTAAGGAAGTCACATGTCTTCCCTGCTTTTGGGTATTACTACCCTCAAGGGAATAACTAATGAAGTCTTATGTATTCCCTACTTTTGGGCCTTACTCCTCAAGGGAATGACTAAGGAGCTCTCCTTCTGTCTTAATTTTGGGTCTTACTTCCCTCAAGGAAATGATTAAGGAGATTCACTCCCGTCCTACTTTTGAGACTAACTCTCCTACATTTTGAACTACTAATCTTCCATGATGTAGGAATCGAATTATCACTTAAGATATTTCCATGATATCGGGATAAATACATCGATTTCTATCGAAGATGGAAGTGTAGAAACTTACATACTTCATTACCTTTGGATTCTTGATCAATCCTTGGTTTCACTCACTTACCAAGTAATATCTCTTAGGTAAGCACATACACACATACATTCATTTCAATCATTAGGGTTTCCACTTACACCTAATTGATTAATCTATTAATCATAATGGAATTTTGGAGTTTATGGCTCTTGCAACGCACTTAATCTTTATACTTCAACCACGATACGCGTACATTCTTATAACCAACTAGGGTTTGGTAATACCGTAATCTTCACTCTGTGAGTTTCTAAGTGTTTTCGTAGAGTATCTTAAATGACACTTACACATCAATTATATACGAAGCGACATGCCTTTAAATACCAACTAGGGTTGAATACAAATTCATACTATTCCATCATAACACACATGATATTCTCATCTAATTGACAAAAACATATCATTTATTAGTTATTAATCGTGCCTACTATTCTATAAATACATGATTTGTACAAGAGAATTCAACAAAACAAGAAGCTCATCCTATTGGTAAGGTGTTAGCACTATGGTGGAAAGGTCATATGTTGAACTCCCATTGAGTGCAACATTTTCATTTTTAAAGAATTAAAGGCATCAATCTATTGTCTCCCTACATCAATAGAATGTGGGGGACTGCATCAATTGATTGATTTTCATGAACAATCAATAGATTGTACTCATGAAGATCATAAAAAATACAAATTTTCAACCCATATAAACACCTTAATTGTTTATCTAATGCATCATGGTTCATTTCATGTTAAAATCAAGACATGCAATACTTCAAACCACAACATTAATGGTTTTTCAAAGAATTATCAACTAGGGTTTTCAACATGTTTCACTCAATTTCATAACACATACATCCATGATGAATGATTTTTAACAAGTGAAATCTATCACATACATTGCATTCAACATCATGATAGCAATTTCACACATGCACAAGGATTTATCATCATTCAATCGCATGTATTGGAAATTTCAAGCAAAACACACCTAACCCCAAAATCCCCATCATGCAAACTTCTTAGAAAATAATTTTAATTCCCCAAAAGCTACGCTAACTAGAACCCCACCTTATATTGAAAACATGGATTTCCAAGCTTGAGAAACAGATGATAGTGAGCGCTTGAACTTGAGCTCAAAGGAACCTTGGTTCTCCTTCAAACTTTGGACGGAACTGGTATCCCCATCCCCGATGAATCCTCCTGCTATGGTGTTGAGCGTGTGTAGCACAACTTTATTGCCTTCGCTATAAGGTGCCTCTTTGACTTCTTCATGTATGGGGATTCTGGAGTTATCTCGCTTTTGCGGGTTAGACTTGTTTCATGAATGGAAGGAGTCGCCCTTCATATATTTCTTGAGGTGTTCCTCCTGTTATAGTCTCTCGATCTTCTTTTTGAACTGGTAGCCATCTTTAGTATAGTGTCCCTTAACTCTATGAAACTTACACCACCTTCTCGGTTCTGAATCCATCACATCCTCCTTAGGAGCCGGAGGCGTGGGGATATTGTGCAGGTGAAGAACCTCGCGCCAAATCTGCTTGTGGTGAGTGTTCAGGGGCATGAAGTTTTATGCAGTCTTACCTACCATTTTGAATGCAATCTTGTCCTTTACGAGCTATGTATAATTGTTTTTCCTTGTGTGATGTGAGCCTTCCGTGTCGGGAACTAGCTCTTTGGCAACGTGAACCTTCTTTTCAGCGTTGTTCTCCTCGCCTTTTATGTAAAAGTCAGTTCGGGTGACCAATTCTTCCAACGACAGCATCGACTTTTGGGTGAGGAATTCATTAAAGTGAACTACCTTGAGTCCAGTTTGGAACGCCCCTACAAACATTTCCTGGTTTGGTAGGACGACCCTGGTGGTGGCCTCATTAAAACGGGCGTGGTAGTCCGTCAGTGACTTTAATGGACCCTTGCGTATGCTAAACAGACTTGTGGTGGACATCTTCCTGTGGCGACTAGTGGAGAACTGGTGTACTAGCTTCTATAACAATTCCTGATGGCTATTGATGGAAGCACGAGATAAACCCATATACCATTCGGGCGCTCCTATGATGGTCATCTATGTATTGCCCACAACTGCAAAAAGCCCGATACGCCGGTGTTTTATGGTGGTTTTGAGAGTCCTGCTAATGTATGGTGAGAGGCCCTGAGGATGGCGATATGTTTATAAGCTAGTGAGATGTGTGATCACTGTGTCGTGATTAAGCACAATGTGTAATGAATTTTCCTTCCTCCCTTGTGGGGAGAAGTATTTATAGAGACCTCTTTGGGCATAGGGTTTGGATAACCCTGAGTGGCGACAACCACTCCCTCCTGATTAGGAGGATTTATTGACCACCTATCTTTCAGGAGATAGTGGAAGATTTTACATCCTTTAACTAGCGGTCTCACACGTCATCAATGCCTAAGAAGACTCCTAAAGTTATCGCCTAGGCAAGGGCGCCCTAGCTTTAGACCTTGACAAATATAACACTACATAAACTAAGAGAAAGAAGTAAAATGGTAAAATGAGAAGGTTTTCTCTTGAAATGGGCTTATATATGACATAGGGAAATGCCACATTCGCCTTTGCCTTTAGTTTAATATTTCTAATGAATGCCACTAAATCAAAATAATCCCTAACCACCTACATCAATTCCACTAATCATTCTTAATTTCCATAACCACACTTAGGAATATTTAAGGATGTTACCCGTTTTTAACGTAAAATTAGGAGAAGAAAAAAATTGTGAAATTTTAGAGATTAAATAAATATAAGTTACATGTGATTCAAAAATGGATATATTATATACTTTTTGTGCAAAAAAAGTGAAAAAAAAAAACTAAAATGGTTTGAAATTTAAATAGAGAAACTAGTTCCTGAATGAGGTAAAATAGATGGACTAAAACAATAATTAAACCAAAAATATATCAGTTAGGGTTGAAAATGAGTCGAGTTGAATCGAATTCGTCTCTGTTCAACTCGACTCGTTAAGAATTGTTTCAACTTAAATTTTGGCTTAAGTTCGCCACGATTTTTTTTTAAGCTCAATTTCGACTCGTTATAAATTCACGATCAAATTCGGTTCATCTTGTTAGGTTCAGCTTGTTTGCTTCACAGACTTAAAACCATTTTTTTAAATCTATTTTTTTATATATTTGACATTTTAAATTAATATTTTTTATAAAAAAATATTAAAATAAAATAAAATTTATCATATTGAAGTTTACCTTTGTTTTAAAAGTCTACTAATTCAAAAACTACCGAACTTTCATGAGATACGTTTAAAAGTTTATTTCAAAAACTACTCAATTGGAGTTTAAATTTGTTTCTAAAATCCACAACTTCATCTAAATATTTAGGAACCTTACAAATTTAATACAATAGTACGCAAAAAATTACTAAAAATTGATACATTTCCATCACAGAATAATTACACCACTTTACTTTCATTACACATGTTATTTTAGCAAATGTCATAATGCATCCAACAAGGATGACTTTAAATGCAATTGTCAACTTTGTTGCGATAACTTGTAGGAAAGGAACAATATAGGGTTAAGATTTTGAGTAAATCTTTAAACCTACTATTAAAGATAATATAATCATTTTCATATATAATCGAGTTAACTCATGAATCTAACGGATCGAACTATGTATAGTTCAAGTTCAGCTCATTTAAGTAACAAACTTAATTTTTCGCTCATATTCAACTCATTTGGTTCATGAACTTAATTCAACGATTTAATTGTCGAACCGAATTCTGAATTATTTTCGAGTTGATTCGATTCATGGTCAGCCCTAATATTAGTCAAATATACAATATTAGATTGTTAAAAATATTTATTTTGTTTGAATTTATTTTACATCTATAGTATTTAATAAATATAAAGTAATTTTAAATATTAAAAAATGTAATAATAAATCATATTGTTAAATATTTTAGATACGTGTTCAACTTTAATAACTTTAAAAGGTTCGCTGTATGGTTTATATGGAAACATCTTAAAAAATATTTATTCACTATTCAACTTATCAATTATTTTATATATATATATATATATATATATATATATATATATATTTTTTTTTTTTTTTTTTTTTTTTGTATAAATTTGAGGTTTTGCTTATAGTCAGAATAAATCTCATGCACTACTGAATTTGAAGTCATTCGAAATGACTAAGTTTTCTTTAATGTCAATTCTTGCCCTTTTCTTTATTTTTTCAGGTATATAGATTTTGTTATTGTATTCCATAGCACTTATTAATATGTATGTTTATTTGATGGGTTAACATGATCAAACTTAATTTTAAGAATATAATTATGCTTCATTTTTTTTTACACAGTTGTAACAATGAGATGTGAAGCAGACCAAGTATGTACCACACCTCGCGAAGGTGATTGTTTCCTTGCTGCATGCAGACAATGGTGCTCTCAAACTTATAATGGCAATGGACATTGTGAGGCATATGGAGATCCTGCTAGTCCTAAATATAAATGTATTTGTGTACATAAATGTTAACTCTATAACAAATCTAGCACAAATGCTCAATTTTAAATGTAAGAGCGTATCAAAATAAATTTAATAAATTGTGCACTTATATTTTTCAAGTGGTATTTAAGTTCTAATTACAACAAATAATAGATTTTATTAATATAACCTCGGTCATTATTACAAATCATGGTGAGAAGTTTTTGAAGGAGATGCTTAACACCAACAAATTTGTGTTTTATTCATCATAAAATGGACGCATTCTTTTTATTTTAATTTTTTATTAAAATTAAACAACATTTAACCTCAAACATATTTAACAACTGTGATTTTTTAAAATAATGTTGCTGGGAGTTTTTCTTTTGATCGAAAATAAAAACTGATAGAGTAGCTTATTCATATTTTAATTAAAAATATAATAAAATAAAGGGAGTCATTAGTTTTCTTCTCGGTTTTTTTATTTTATTTTTATAATCAAATTGTATTCCATTTGGATGAAGGGGATCCAACACCCATTACAAAGCAGACCTATACAATAGTCTTACTAAGGAAGACAAGCAACAAAATTTACAGCACCAATAAGAAACAAATATCACTCCTACAAAAAATCACAAGGTCTTTTACACCATTCATAGACCTTGTTCCTATTAGTTATACACATCTACCACCAAGGCATATGAATGATTCTAAAAAAAATCTCTTTAGGGACAGCAAAACCATCATTGAAGATTACTTGGTTCTTATACCACCATATATTCTAACAAGTAGACAACCATAATAAAAGTGCAGCGTCATTAAAAAGATAATCTTCAAACGATTCCAACAAATGGTCGACACAATTTGTTGCTATTGAGACCTTACAACCTAACCAATTCTCCACTTCTTGCCACGCCAATTTGATTTTGGACAAGATAGGAATAAATGATCCAGAGTTTCGACATTCTTAAAACAAAAAACGCATACCTTATCATGGTCGTTCGATATTATACATCTAACTTTTAAATTTGACCGAGTCGGTAATTGATTTATATTTTAATTAAAAAAAATAGAACAAAATAAGTGCGTAATTTTAAAAGAAATAAAATAATAAATATAAAAACTGACAAATTGTTGGGAGTTTTTCTCTTGATTGAAAATAAAAACCAACAGAGTAGCTTATTCATATTTTAATTAAAAATATAGTAAAATAAAAGGAGTCATTAGTTTTCCTCTCGTTTGGCATTAATAATCAAGGAAATATTTTAATTTAAAAAAATAGAACAAAATAAGTGCATAATTTTAAAAGAAATAAAATCATAAATATAATTTGTTGATTACCGAAGTGTGTTTTTGAGATACTTTTTTTCTCGGTTGGGTTGCCCAACCTTGAATAAATAACTTCTAATGCAGTAAAAAATGATGAACAATAAGAAATATTAGTTACAACTTCTTAACATTGACCATTTTTTTTCTTGAATTGCAATATCTCCTTGGTATAATTAAGAATAGGTTTTTTGATGTTGTGAACTAAGACAAACAATAAATCACTGATGTTTGCCTTGATGACAACATTAATAAACCATTCCAAAAAAAAAATAGATAGAACAACACAACAAAACAACAGTAACAATAACAAAATCTACAACAAGTAGAACACGACAAAATAAAGTTTGGTTTAGGGAAGAAATGTGGATCCATAAATGCAAAATAAATTTCGGAGCTAGAAAGATGAGTTTGGTTGATGAGAAGAGAGAAAAATTTGGCTCTTTATATATATATATATATATATATATATATATATGGTATAACCTTTCCCTCGGCTTTCTAGAAAACCGATGTAAAATGTGTTATATTGTAAGAATTTAAAAAGGAAATATAAGTTGTATTGAGGCAACACAAATTTATATTTCCAAGTTATGTTCCCTGAATACAATGTGATGTTTCCTTTTCAAATCCTTACAATTAATTATTTTATTTTTTGGTTTTTATTCTTTTCTAAGCGATGCAATTTTTTCCTTATTAAAAAAATGTTTATGTTTTTATATAAATGCTTATGCTTTAATATAAATTTCGTTCTGCCCAAAATGTAAAGATTATAGAAAAAGTGACAGAAGATATAATACATTTTCCTATGATTACAACTAAGAACAGTGGTGAAAAGTTGTGTTGCACATATGTCTCCACACACAAGGGGGTGAATTGTAGGGCTTTGAAAAATTGTAATTTAAAACATTATTGGTTTCATTTTCAGAGTTAAAAAAACATTTTCAATAAAAACGTTTGAAAAGTAGACGCGAAAAATATATTAATAAAATAATAAATGCTTATGTTTTAAAATAAATTTCGTTCCTTATATTTCATTTGAACACTACTACAAAAAAGATATTTTATCTCAGTTGAAAAAGGGATTTTATCTCGATTGAGTGGTCGATGTAACTTTGGATGTCATGGAAAGTGTCCTAATTTCTCCCTCGATTAAGACCGATAACCTAGAGGAAATCTCTCACTTTTCACCTCGGGTGAATTTTAAATCGAGGGAAAATCACCTAAAAGTGAACTATTTTTCCCCTTGGTTGGACTTTTAATTGAGAGAAAATCTAACGTGTCTTCTGTCACTATTATGCTTCTACGAATTTTGAATTGAGTTGAATTTTTTTAAAGCATAAACATTTGTTATTTTATTAACATATTTATTTCAAAAAAACATAAAAATTTATTAAACAGAGATGAAATTTCATCATCTAGAGAAGATATTGCAACCAAAAAAAAATGGTGAATGATAAAAAAATTTAAAAAGGAAAAAATATTGTTTCCTTTTTAATTTTTTTTTTATCATTCACTGTTTTCTTTTTGGATTGTAATATCTTCTCAAGATGATGCAATTTCTTATTTGCTAAACAAATAATTATGCTTTTATGAAATAGATATATAAATAAAAATAAATAAATGCTTGCACTTAAAATTAAATTTCCCTTATTGATTATTAATTCCTTGAACAACTTTCATTTCAAGAGCATAATAAAGTGACAGAAGATACAACCTATAGAAAGTCAAGATTAACTCCCTTAAGATTAAAAGAAAAACTAGATAAGTCTCATCATGAGGAATACATTAGTCTAACATATTACTATATATTTATCTTTCCTTGGAAATAAAACTCATACAATTTAATAAAAAATTATTTTATTATTTTTTTGTAATCGGCCTTACCTTCATGTAGTCCTATCAAACTAAAATTTATTTAAATGCAATTAAAATAGCGCTTTAATTTGGCGGTGTTCCAGGTCCTTGAGGAGTTCTATGGGAAGAATTATAAGCTCCCTTTCTTGTGGTGATTCGAGCTCGATAGGGTTCCTCCCAATCACTAGCGAATTGACCTTCGTCTGCATTTTTCTTTCTACGTCTACCCCGTTGAGCCCGAGATCACCTAGTTGAAAGTTCTAGGGACTTATCTTCTTGCTATACTTAACAAGTAAATTTTCTTTTATGGCGGTGCTCTTAAGGGTGGAAAAACATATGTTTTCTTCTAGAAGGTCTAATTGTTCCCTAATGGCTTGCATGTTGTCTTCCTCTTGCAAATGGTACGTTGTTCTCTAGCTGATTTTCCCAACTTCGACTGGAATGACATCCTCAGTTCCGTAGATGAGTTTAATTGAAGTTTCATTGATCGTCAAGTGAGATGTAGTTCAATACACTTAGAGGATGTGTGGGAGTTCCTTGACCGAATTTCCCTAATATCCTTCAAGTATTCTCTTAAGTCTCCTTAACAAGACCCAATTAACAGATTCCTCCTATCCATTAGTCTGAGACTGTTCCATCTACGTAAAGTTATGTTTGGCTTTTAGGTATTCTAAAAGATCCATTTGATTGTTGTTTGTGAACTGGGTCCCAATGTCGACAAAAAGAGACAAGGGAATTCCATAATTTGCAAGGATATTTCGCTAAAGAAACTTATATATGCTATCACATTTATCTTTGTCAAGGCTTCTGCCTCCACCCACTTGGTAATATAGTCTACCACAATGATTAAGAATTTTAATTGCCTCGGATAAAATGGAAAAGAGACGAGAATGTTCATGCCCAATTGGGAGAATGGCCACAATGATGTTAGTAAATTGAGCTCGACTAGGGGGTGAGAAAGATGTCTCCATGCTTTTGAACCTACTTGCACTTCTTCACATAGGTTTTGGCATCTTGAACCATAGATGACCAGTAATACACGCATATGAGGACCTTTTTGGTAAGGTTTGTAGCTCTGAGATATTTCCTAGAAATACCCTCATGTACTTAGAATAACACATATGTGGCTTCTTCTGTTTTGATGCATTTCAATAGAGCACTGGGCAGACCCCTTATGTACAGTGTGAATCCTAATAATGAATATGATCTTTCTATGCTTTTCACGAGGCTGGTTTCAACAGGGTCGATTAGAACTTTTGTGGAATCGATTAACACCATGATAAGTGTTATCCAAGAAGAACGGGTGGCGTCATCTGTTTCCACCACTATCATCTATGGAGCTTTAATGCTAGGTGTACCCAAAGTTTCCTGCATGAAAGAATCATTATTTCCTAACTCCTCGTGCTTGCAAGCATAGATAAGACATCTACTCTTGTATTTTGTTACCTTGAAACATGCATTACCTTGTGGGATTTGAATGTGGCTAGTCTCTCTCTCTCTCTTTTTAAGGTGGCATATTTTTTTTAGCAAGGACTCTTTTTTTTATGCCTCTCCCTTGATTTGAGATACTATCAAGTGTGAGTTGTGTGGAGAAACAAGTGTGAGTTCTAAGTTCCACATTGCTTAGAAAAGTGGAGGTTGAGCACTTTATAAGTAAGAGGACTCATACACCTATCACCTTAAGGTTTTGGGTGAATATGTGGTGTCTCTCTCACTTATTTGGGTGAGTGTTTGACCTTTAGGTGAGTGTTTGACCCAATGTGAATGCTTCCCTCACATGATGACCCATCATTATGTTGTCACTCAAAGAAAATATTGAGAAATTTATTGCTTTCCTCGGTTGACAATATTGAGAAATTTATTCCAAAACACAATCATTTTGTGTTCTTTCATGTGAAAGTATTTGCCATGAAAACATTTGCTCAAGATAATGAATTCTCTCTAGGATGGATTGTAAGTACATAAAAAAATTCTCTTGGTTAGAATAAAACTCAAACATATCAAATGGAGTACATAATCATGCAAATTCATTTTTTCAACAAAACTCAAACATATCAAATGATTCAAATTTAACATACTATAAATGAGAGTAACTCATGAAACTAGAAAAAGTAGGTTTTCCAATGTAGATTGACGTCATCTTCTTCTGGGAATTGTGTCCGGTCATTAAATACCTTTAAGTTGAATGATATATAAAAACACTTAGAGTAATAACAAATTATCATTCAGTAAAAATCATTAATATCTAATTAAGAATATATTACCTGCTTATATGAATCAACAATACCAGAAGAGACAATATTCAACGTATCTTTCATCACATAATATCTACACTCATATTCTGATGATTTTTGACTCGTCTACAAATAAATTTTATATAGGAACTAATAATACACACAGAAACACAAGTTGTTATATATGCAAAATAAGAGGCATTTAACGATAATTAGGCTCTTCTCCTTATGAGAGATAATTATTAATTTCCAATAATCACAACATGGACATGAAAATATTTAAAAATGGGTACAAAAATGAATGCTAAATAAGAGAAAACATAAATTCATATATACTTACACATGCATAAATAATGCTAAATAACAAACATTATTCAAATCATTTAACTGATTTTATATGTAGACTTCAATATCACTTGCTTTGAGCTCTTGTGGTTTAACCTGGACCTCCTTTGGATCTTCATTGGGCGTCTTCCCTTCCTTCCCGGATCTTATTTTAGGGTTCAAATTGACGAAGTTCATGCACAGATACAAATTCGATACATTGATGCCAAAGAGGTTGAAAGAATACCTACATATAATTATACTATACGAGGACGGGTTTTCTATCACAAGGTATCTAACCTTGATCATTTACGCATTTTCATTCAATCCAAACTCTGTCTTTCGAGTGATGTAGCTCTTCACTTGCACATGCTCTCATGAGAAGTTGACTAGTGAGCCCCTAAATGCTTGAAGGTCATCTAAATCCAATTCAAAATCTCAGTAGAGAATATATACTTAACTCCTCTAATCAATCAACAGTCACTTGATCTCTCATTCATCACACCATACCAATATGACTGATGACAGTTGTCATTACATGATTTTTATGAAGGAATTTAGGTAAATTTGGAAGAAGAATTATAAAAAAAACATGTTAAAATGTGAAGAATTGAGCAAAAAGTCAATACAAGGAATATACAAAGACTTAGTGAAAATTTAGAAGAAAAAGGAGAGAAAATGTGTGATTTGCTTATGAAATTCTCGCGAGCACGATGAGGCTTACATCGCAGCGCGATGCAACTTTTCAACTGACACTTTTTTTCTTCTATAAAAAGCAATTTTTGGCCACTTTTGAAGGGTTTCGAATTCCTAGACTGAGAGTGACGACAATGGGAGTTTTTTAGTTCTTTTGGAGGTTATTGGAGCCATGGAGGGCATTTTCTTCGGTGATTTTTCAAGTACTTTGAATCTAAACTCATGGTATGTTTATTTTATACTATGAGTAGCTAGATTTCCCATAGGTTATGTCTTTTTGTATGATGAACATATGTTTATTCTATTGGGACATATGAGTAAATGATATTAATTTTATTGCTTTGACATATTGTTATTATTCAATTATCGCTTGTGTTCATTGCCTATTGTATGTTATGACACACAATTTGATCCAGGTAAGTAGTGACATATTGGTCGTAGAGCTGCTTATCGAAAATAGGATAATTGTTCGATTCTCTAATTAACTAGCGATAATCTAATTAGGAATTGTGACTTAGGGATTAATGCGCTCTATTTCCTAGTCTGATGTTTCAATTGGCTTGAGGGATCGAGAAATTAATGCTTAGACTAGTGAGCTGCACACTGTCATACCCTAAATTTTGACCACCAATTGTCGAAATTTGATTGTGTTTTCACTTCGTATCATCTGCATATCATATCATCTGTTTTGTCATACATATTGTTTGAATTGTCAGTCGAAATGTACACGTTGAAATTTCAGTCATTTTTGGTTAATTATGCGGAAAATCGATGAACGGCCGTTTTTTCAACTGAAATTGTAAATGTCCATTATTCATCTATTTTTTCACATGATTTAATCAATATCCCATTTTTATTTTATTTTTACACATATATAATAAAAAACGAAAATAATAATAAAATAATAAAATAATAAAATAATAAAATAATAAAAAAACAAAAATATATATATATATTTATATTTTTTTTCTTCTCACGTTTATTAATTAATTATTTTTACTAAATACATTCCAATTAATTTAATTTGTGTGATTAATCATTTAATTGATTATTTGATTTCATCTTTGCTAAAAACATGTCTTATTCTTAAGTTTGTTTTTTCCAAAAAAAGGAATTATTTGTAAATAAGTGGTCACATCACTTATAGTTTCAATTCAATTCTAACCACTTAATAAGGGAAAAAAAGCATTTTCTATGAGATCCCTGGTTTTTCTCTGTTTGTTTGCGGTTTTCTTTTTCATTTGATACAGGAATTCTTAATCGATACCTCGAAGATCGTTGGATGATCAGCTGATGCTTTGAGTTTTGTCGAGGACCTTGGGGATCGTTATCTTGCTTCTGGAAGTCTGAGAAGAGGCATTGGACCTTGCTCCAATAGGTAAGTTTTCTTGAATTCATTATCCATATTTTTATTCTCACGATGTTTTTTCCGTGAATGTTTATATCTTTTCACGATGCTTTGCCGTGAATATCTGTTATTTTATCCACGATGCTCTGCCGTGAATGTCTGTATCTCTGTTTATTTATTACATGATGTTTTGCCACACATGCCTGCTATTTGTTAGACACGATGTTTTGCCGTGTATATGTTTTTATCCGTCAAGATGTTTTGCCGTGTATATTTTATCACATGATGTTTTTCCATGTATTCAGTTTCACACACGATGTTCTTCCGTGTATGTTTTCAAATAACATAATATTTTTCCATATATGATTTTATCTGTCACAATGCTTTGCCGTGTATTTATTTATTCCGTGATGTTTTGCCAAGTATGCATGCTCCCTTAGGATCTCTTAGTTTAAACTTAATTTTCGATTAGGTTTGAAATAAGACAGACTTTAGGATATTTAACCAAGCATGATAACATTAGGTTAGATTTCCCCTCTCTCCACCGTGCGATTTAAACTTTCTTTTCTGTAGTTCGTGCCCCTTAGGGGCGAACTACGACCGCTCTGATTTCTCAAGATCCCGTTGAGAATACGTAGGCATAAGACTGTAAAGTCTTAGCGAGCAACCTTTTCTTTTTTCCATCGTCTCTTTACATCCGACGTTTTCCCGGATATTCGTATTTGCGACCTTTTTATTTTTTATCTCTTTCAATCCGACGTTTTCCCAGATATTTTCAACCTTTTCCTTTTTTTTCATCGTCTCTTTACATCCGACGTTTTACCGGATATTCACATCACTTATTTTTTAAAACAACTTTCCTTGTGATTTAAATTCAAATTCCTATTTGTTATTAAAACTTTCTTCAATTTCTTGAATAACTAACAAAACAGCATGGAAGTTCTACAACGGGTAAGTGTTTATCCGCTTTCTTTTACTGCTTTCATATATAACTGTATTGTGGGAAGTTGCGCATGGTTAGTCTTCTTTCATATCCCCTTTAAATATTTGTCGTATATCAACTGTATATATACTAGTATAGTTATTTAGAGTTTTCCCCGGTAACTACGTCTAGAACTAGGTAAAGCCCTGTTGGTCACTCTTAAATACAAACAAAACTAGATCCCCCGTAGGATTCCAGATGCAGTCTTCCCTCCTCTTGGGGTTAAACAATATGGAACAAAGAGAAAGGCAGTATTCTTGGTGAACCTTTTCTCAGACTGTCACCCTTAGAAATTGTCAAAGAAACTCTACTCCCCAAAGATGATCTTTTCTCCGTGAATGGCATCTCTTGAGTTTCTTCCAAATTCTCGGACTTTCCTGGCTTGATCTATTCTCGGTGAATGGTATGTCTTGAATTTCTCGGGGTTTGGGGATCCACAAGCTTCCTAAAAGCATCCCCGCCTCCTCTTGGGCGTTGTACAAGGACCCTTCAGCTTCTTAGAAGTTCTCATGCCTCCTATTGGGCTTAGTACAAGGACCCGACGACCTCTTAAAGGTATAGGAACAGAACCTAGTCATCCTTTGCTAGAGCAGTCTTTCTAGAGTCAAAACCTCAAACTAATTTAGGGTTAATTCTCATCCCTTAAAACATCATCCTCCTCTTGGGCATCATACAAAGATCAACCTTCTCATACCAGTAGACTTGGACAGTCTCACCTCCTTTTGAATCTCAAGAAACCCTCAAGTTTCCTAAAAAACACAGGAAAAATCCTTTCCTCTTTTAACATCAGACGCTTTTCCGGATATTCCTTTTCTTTACATCCGACGCTTTCCCGGATATTCCTTCTATTTTCATTCGATGTTTTCCCGGATATTCATATCTCAATCTTTAATCTTTTCACTCTTTCAATCAATTCCCACAAACACTCTTTTAGCTTCAATCTTGGGCTTCGAACAAGACACAAATAAACCTTTTAGCCTCTGTCTTGGGCTTTGAACGAGACACCAAAACATCTTTTTGCTCCCTTAGAATAGGAGGAACTACGATTGCTCTAATTTCCCTGTTATCATTACGGGAATACATAGGCATAAGATTGCGAAATCTTAGCGAGCACACTAATAAAAAAACCCTTAGGTCCAGCACCTTACCAAAAACATCGAAAAACCTGAAAACAACAAAAATATCTTTTCAACATCTCTCAACCTTCCCAAAGGAGAAACTTTCCCATTTACAACAGATAAACACCAGTAAGTAGAAAGCAGTAAGAAAAATTGCTAACAGCCCATGAATAACCATGTATAGGATGGGTAATTGACAACTCCCCATTGTATAACCTGACCCCGAACTCCCCAATCGCTTAGCATTTGTTAAAGAAAACATTTGCGTGCAAGATTAGTTTGAGATAACTTCCCTTTCCTTTCCAGCTTCATAGGATAAATACGAAATCAAAAAGTAGCACCCAATCCCATCCGCAGGCGGGTGTGGGCGGTCACGAAAACCGCGCTACACACACCAAGAGATTGGGTGCAGTGGTAGGGTTAATATGTCGTATAACTCTTATGTATCTGCATGTCTATTAAATGCACATTTCATCAATAGAATAAAAGTAAGGGATTTTAACGAAAACATCTAATCGTCTTTATCATCGTATCTTTTCCAAAGTTAATTTTCTCTTGTTTTTGGATCAGACATAAAATTTTCAAACAAATCCCCCTTTTGGTGTTACGTTAACCCGCACTTGTTTTACTTGTTAAAATTCAATCCTCGTGGATGAAAATCTTATTTTATTACTTTGATACATACTAGTACAATTGCTAGTTTTGTCATCAATGACCATGTGATCATTGTCATAGGGATGAATCTCGATGGGGTCCTTGTCGAAGAAGGTGATTTTGAGTTCTTGAGCATTTCTTGAGCCTGATTTAGAGTTGGCAAAATAATGTTCCACAAAACCAATCATTTACTTATTTGAACATTTGAATACAAATTTATAACCACTTTAAAAGAAAATTTTAATATTAATTACTACTATTAGAATATATTATTGTTATTATTAGAATATTATTATTAAAATATTGTAGTAGACATCTATATTATAAAACAAGTAACTAACTCATGCATGTACACGGGCTCGCGTGTTACTGCTCGTTATTGGTTTTTGAATGTTAAAGTTGAGTATTCATTATTTGTTAAAATTAACAGTGAAATATATGATATTAAAGATAAAGCTCAAAAATTAATTAATTACCCGAGCGGCCACATATAAATTATAGAGAACAAAAATAGAGATAATAAATAATTGTGATACGTCATATTCACAAAAAACAATTATTTACCCTTATGGACATAAATCGCTTATACTAAAACTTCAAAAACTTATTAAATAATATTAAGATTATATAATTATAAAAATAATATGGAATAAAAATAGAGATGATAAATGATTGTGATACATCATATTCTAAAAACAAATGATTAGTTACCTGTGCGGATAAATCATAAATCGCTCATAAATATATAGATAAAATATTAGGATTTCCTAAATATTATTAGGATCACCTAAATATTATAATATATCCTATTGTACTTTTTTATAATTTATTTACAATCACCTCAATATAACCATTTGCGATCTTTTGTGGCTCTTTTCATGCCACACCACCTCTTGTTCTTCTCTCACCAGACACATATCAGACCATCATCCTTTATCGCCCGACTTTCAGAGCCAACCCCACATGTATATCTCTACCTAGGTGTGGACAAATTTGAATCGATTGAAACCGACCGATCCGTTGTCTTTTTTGTGTAAATAGATCGGATCGGGCTGGGTGTCGAATTGATTCGGTTATTTAATTTGGATATTATAGGGTTGCTTCGGTCGGGCTTGGATACTAATTTTGGATCCGACGAAAACAGAAATCGACCGAATTTAATTAATATATTTTTTATTTATTTTTATTACTATATGAATGACTCACTATAAAAATGAGATTCATAATATTGCAGGATACTATCATTTTTATAAATTAATAATTGTATTGTATACTCCCAAAAATACAAGATATGTAATATAAAATTTTGTATATTATTTAGTTTATCGGTTAAAGTATGATAATGATCAAAATTAATGTCAAATAATATTAAAAATATTATTCCGTAATAATAACTTTTATTAAAAAAATAGTTTTATTCTAAAAATTTAATATTTTTTATACAAAATTTAAAAAAATCATTTTTATAATTTTTTTCTAATAAATATTAAACCGACTAAACCGATCTGACTTAACTGCCAAACCGACTTAACCGAATCCGACGAAAATTGAAATTTTATCGGTCGAAATTGGGTCATACAAATGAAACCGTGGTTTATGTCGAATTTAAATTTTTAGCCCGAAACCGACCGTAACCGACCGATTGTCCACCCCTGTCTCTACCTTTAAGTTTTTAAAAATTTTGTCTGAGCATGATGATTGTTCCAAAGTTATTCAAAACACTTGGAACAAATAGGTTATTGGTTCATCTATGCATATATTAAGTCAAAAGCTTAAGATGGTGAAATGTGAGCTAAAAATTTGGAACAATTTTTTTTGGAATGATTAATTCCAATGTCACTAAAGCAGCTTCCCAGCTGGATAGTGTTCAAGCCAACACTAACCTTCATGGGTTTTCTGGATCTATCAATGCTCAAGAGATTCAGGCCAAAATTGACCTTGAGAAATTCTTGCACCCTGAAGAGATCTTCTGGCAACAAAAGGAAAAGGTCAAATGACATTCTGAGGGAGACAAGAATACAACTTTCTTTCCTAGAGCTGCCAAGATCAAACAAACCTACAAAAAATGACTTTCATCGGGATCAACAATGAAGCCATTATTGATCCTTCCTAGATTTAAAATCATGTTGTTAGTCACTTCATCAATCCCTTCACCACCAATAATGATATACATGAAAATAACCTCATTGATGAAACCATCCCTAATCTGATTGATCAAGCCACAAACAATTTACTTACAATTTTGCCTTCTTTAGAGGAAATCACATCTGCTGTCTTTAATCTTGAAAAAGATAGCTCCCCTGGTCTTAATGGATTTGGTGGTCACTTTTTCCAAACCTACTGGTCCATCATTGGAAATGATATTAGCAGGGTTGTCTTGGAATTCTTCACATTGGGGTCCTAATTCCAAAATTTCCTGAGGGTGATACTTTATCCCAATATAGGCCAATTGCTATGGCTAACTTCAAATTCAAGATTATTTCATAAATTCTTGTTGACAAACTTGCAAAGATCCTTCCCTATATCATCTCCACATTCAAAACAGGCATATCGAACATTTTATCTGTCTTGCTTCTGAAGCCATCAACATGATTCATCACAAATATCTTCATGGAAATCTTGAAGTCAAAGTGGACATTGCAAAGGCCTTTGACACATTGGACTTGCAGTTTATTTTGAAAGTTTTTAAAAAATGGCTTTTGTACCAAGTTTTAGGACTGGATCTCCATTATTCTCCACTCTGCAATGCTCTCCATTTCTATCAATGGAAAACCAGAAGAGTTTTTTCCTATTATAAAGGAGTTAGGTAGGGATACCCTTTGTCTCCTTTGCTTTTATGTATTGCTGAAAAGGTTCTCAGCAGAGATATTACAAATCTTGTCATTAATAAGAACTTGCAAACCTTGAAAGATACAAGATCAATGCATATCCCTTCTAACATCTTTTATGATGATGATGTGATGGTTTTTTTTTTTTTTTTTGCAAAGGTTCTTCTTATAACACCAACAGTCTTGCTAATATTTTCCAAAAGTATGCTCAAGTTTTTGGCCAGTATGTTAACCCCCTCAAATCAACAATCTATGGTGGCTCCTTATCTAATCACAGACTAACTGATATAGCTGATTCTTTTGGTTTTTCTAGTGGTACTTTACCTTTTATCTACCCTGGGATTTCAATTTCTAAAGGTAGACTTAAACACATACACTTTCAACCTATTATTGATAGAATCAAGGTCAAATTAGCATCCTAGAAAGCTACTCTTCTCTCCTCCATAGGAAGAGTTCAATTGGTCATAAGTATTATCCATGGTATGTTATTACACTTTATCAATGTCTACTCTTGGCCTAAGCCCATCATCAATGACCTTGACAAATTGATAAGAAAATTTATTTGGTATGGTGATTTAGATGCTAGGAAAGTTGTCACTGTGCCTTGGAAAACTGTTTGTACTTCTATTTCTGATAGAGGTCTGGGTCTCAGACCCATTTCCACTCTTAATGCAGCCTCTAAGATCAGGTTGGGTTTTAAAATGTTGAACTCTTCCTTTCAATGGCCCATGCTTCTCAGAAACAGAATCCTTAAGAACAAAGACTGCATCAGGCACCACATTTTATCTTCCCTTTAGACTGGCATCAAACCCTGGTTTTCATTCATCATGGATAACACAAGGTGGCTCATCGGTAATGGCAAGAATATAAACTTCCGGAACCATGATTTGTCTTCTGTAAACCTTGTATCTTTTTTCCAAATCTCTCCTAATGTTCCGATCCATTTGCAAGCAAGATTTCATGATTTTATAGTGTTATCCAAGTGGAAGTTTCCTTTTGATCTTCATTTCCTTTTTCCTAATCATTTGAACCTGATCCAAAGCACCACCATTCCCTTGGTTCCAACTGAGGATAAACTTATTTGGAAACACACAATAACTAGAGACACGGCCCTAAAAGTTGCTTACACTTTTTGCTCTCCTCCCTCAATGCCTAAACAGTGGTCTAGGGTCATTTGGATCATGGCAATCCCTCCCTCTAAATCCGCCATGGTTTGGAGGTTGATTCACAACAAGTTACCAACGGATGATAATCTTCTGATTAGGAGGTTGCCAAATTCCTCCAACGTGCAATCTCTGTAGAGCTGATATTGAGACTTCTGGCCATATTTTTCTGAACTGCATGGTAGCTAAACAGTTCTGGGCTTTAGCTAATTATTGGTAGAGCTATTGACACATCCTCAATTCTTTCCACTTTCAAGACCATTAATGGAGGATGGAGCCCTCAATGCTCCTTCACTATCACCTCTACCATTGCATTTGGCAAGCCAAAAATAATGCAAGATTCCAAGACAAAAGGCTTCACTTCAGAAATTGTGTTTCTACATCTTTATCTGATAACTTACCAAATCTCTATACCAGCCCCTCTATGACTGACTTTAAGATCCTTAAATTCTTTAACAACAAAACTCACCCCCTAAATCCCCAAGAATCATTGAGGTTTTATGGTGTTCTCCTCATCTGCAGTGGCTCAAATGCAATACGACGGAGCTGCAAAAGGTTGTCCTAGGCCAGCCTCTTGTGCTTGTATTTTTAGGAACTAAGCAGGAGATTTCATTTGTGGTTTTGCTGCCCCTCTTGTGGTCCACAACTCACTGTTTGCAGAACTCATGGCCATCATCCTCGCCATTGAAAATGCGCATATCACATTGGAAATTTCTCTGGATTGAATCAGACTCCCTTATTGCTACCTTGGCCTTCAAGAATCATAATATATTTCCTTGGCAAATTCATAATATGTTTGTTACTAACTAAAGACATGCATTTTTTTCTTCTCATATTCATAAAGAAGGAAATTACTGTGTGCTGACAAACTTCCCTCTTTAGGTTTGTCAGCCAATGATTTCACTTGGTGGGATAGACCTCCAATCTTCAAGGATTTTGGCATAGTCACCTCTTTTCTTTTTGGCTTAAATATAGGGATTTAACCCATGCCTTTCCAATTACAAATAACTATTTTTCCACCGAGCCAACCATTCCACGTGATAATAACATTGCAACATGAATATATATTTCATACTAGTAAGATACCCGTGCTCCCGCACGGGTAAATTTATTTGATATAGTATAAAAAGTTAAATGTATATGTAAATTTAAAATGTTTTAATTAATTATAAATTAAAATAAATATTAATTATATAAATTAAATTGTATTAAACAATAATACAAAGAGAAAAAAAAAAGATTTGTGAGAAAAGAAAGAAACAAAAATGAGAAAATTTAACCTATTAGAATAACAATTTTGCCTCTTAAATTTGTCCGGGCGAGAGAGGACCAGTGGCTCTGAGAGTGCTCGTTCCAGATGAAGAAGGACCTTGTCGCACTCCTCGGTCCATTCGAACGCAGCCTCTTTGCGGAGGAGCTTGAAGAATGGTAGGGCGTGCTGGGCGGACTTGGCCACGAAACGAGATAGTGACGCGAGCATCCCGTTGAGGGACTGGATGGATTTTTTGGACTTGGGCATAGGAAACTCGGAGAATGCCCGAAATTTGTCGGGATTGGCTTCGATTCCTCGTTCCGTTAAGTAGAAGCCGAGGAATTTGCCTGCTCGGACGTCGAACGTGCACTTCTCCGAATTAAAACGCATTTTGTATTTCCTGGCCTGTTCGAAAACCTTTCTTAAGTGGGCGGTATGATCGGTTTCCTCGTGGGACTTTACGATCATGTCGTCCATGTAAACTTCGAGCATGTCGCTTATCTGTCCCCGAAATACTTTGTTCATCATTTGTTGGTACGTTGCTCCGGCGTTCTTCAAGTCGAAGGGCATTACGTTGTAGTAATAGTTCCCCGATTCGGTCATGAAGGTCGTATATTTTTTGTCGGACATTGCCATTGGGATTTGATTGTAGCCCGAGTAGGCGTCCATGAACGATAAAAGTTTAAAACCAGCGGAATTATCAACAAGTTTATCAATATTGGGGAGGGGTAGGCATCCTTCGGGCATGCCTTATTGAGATCGATATAATCAATGCACATGCGCCATTTTCCATTAGATTTTTTAACCAATACAACGTTGGACAGCCAAGTGGTGTACTTGGCTTCCGAAATAAATTTGGCCTCGAGGAGGTCCTTTACAGCTTTTTCAGCAGCCTCCGTTTTCTCCGGAGACTACTTCCTCTTACGTTGTGTTACGGCCTTGATGGCCGGGTCAATGGTCAGCTGGTGACATGCGACGGATGGATCCAAGTCGGGCATTTCTGCAGCGCTCCACGCGAAGAGGTCGGCATTCTCTCGGAGGCACGCTTTGAGCTGCTTCCTCGCGATGTCAGGCAGGTCTGCTCCGATCTTTACTCCCCGTTTGAGGTCTTCGCCGAACAGGACTACCTCGAAGTTGCCATCCGGGATTGGGCGCATTGGATGGGAGCTGCCGCTGGATAACGTGGATGGGCCGGCTGAAGCTGCTCGTTCCTCCTGTTGGTCCTCTGGGAAGCGACTGTCGAGGTCGATAGAGTCGACCTGGGGCAGAGGCTTGGCCTCCTCGGAGCTTCTTGGCAGTGCTGGCTTGCTCGACGCTTTAGGCTTGGGCGTAATGGCGTTGAGCCCCTTTGTAGCTGCTTCAAAACACCGTCGGGCAGCTTCTATATCACCATGGAGGGTGGCGACCATTCCTTTCGAAGTGTAATACTTCATCTTCAGGTAGACGGTCGATGGCACTGCTACCAACTCGGCTAGAGTTGGCCTTCCGAAAATGCATTGGTAAAGTGACGGGCAGTCGATTACCAGAAATTGCACCTTGATGGATCTGGCCGTTTCAGCTGCTCCGAAGGTCACGATCAGCTCGACGTAACCCCACGGCTTGGTCACAGACCCGTTGAATCCCTGTAAATCGGACCCTACATAGGGGGTAAGGTGCGATTCGTCCAGCTGCAGCGTTGAGAACAGCTGGGAGTACACGATGTCGACCGAGCTGCCCTGGTCGACTAGGATTCGGCGAACGTCGAAGTTCGCCATTTGGGCTCTGACGAGCAGTGGGATGCTTGAGTTCGGGGAGCCGCCGAGGAGTTCCTCCCTGTAGAAGGAGATGGGGATGGAACCCTTCGGGGCCTGATCGAGCGTGGTCACTTTGCTCGAGCTGGTGTTGATCAGGTGTTCGAACTTCCATTTCACGGACCCCACAGTAACCTTGTTGAAACCCCTGCCAGAGATGACCATGGCGGAGGGAAAGGTCTCCCACGGGCTGTGGGCCGCGAAATATGCAGGGGCGCTGAGCCCGTCAGGGACGTTGAAGTCCTCGGGTCGCGCTATGGACATAGCGACCTGTATGTTGGCGTCTTCCGAGGAGGGTACCTCCTCCTCAACCTTCTTGGACTCCTGGGCGTCCTGCCGAGGAGTGTCCTTCTTCTTCGTGAACTGCTTTAGGTGGCCGTCCCTGATCAGTATCTCTATGGCATCCTTCAGATGGATGCAGTCCTCCGTAGTATGGCCGTGACTTTTGTGGAAGCGGCAATATTTTGACTTGTCCACGTTTGGTCTGTTCGGCAGCTGTTTGGGGAAACGGACCCCGGCTTGTTTAAACTCCGAATTGGCACATTCGGACAGAATCTTCTCCCTAGAAACGGTCAGGGGAGTGTAATCATTGAAACGCCTGGAGGGGCCTTTGCTGTCACGGGAGTCGCGGGGACGGTCCTCGTGCCTTCGTTCACCCCGACGTGACGTCGAGGCTTCTTCTCCTTTGGAAGCCCGGGCGTTCTCCTGGCGGCGAGACGCTTGGACGTTGCTGGCAGCAATCTTCTCCTCGTACTGAATATGAGATTGGGCTTTTAGGAGGAGGGCGTCTAAGTTCCTCGGTGGCGCGAGGCCAATGGCTTTAGCGAACTCGGAGTCCGGGCGGACCCCTTGTTTGAGCAGGAACTTCTTCATCTTATCTGTCGTCGGGACCTGTACAACTTCCTTGTTAAACCTCTCGATATATACGCGGAGAGGTTCATCTTTCCCCTGGATTATGGCTCCGAGGGAGGCCTCAGTTTTGGGGTGGCGGCGAGATGTTGTGAAGTGCCGCGAGAACATCCTGCCGAGTTGTTTCCACGAGGTGATGGACTCCTCGGGCAGTTGTTTATACCATGTCATTGCTCCCTTTCAGAGCGTGGTCGGGAACAGTCTGCATTTGATGGCGCCCCGTACGCCGCGGTAGTCTAAGAGCGCATCGATGTTCTCGATGTGCTCGTCTGGGTCAGTGGTCCCGTCGTACGTGCCAAGCGACGGGGGTTTCTCCAAGCCTTTCAGGAGACGGGTAGCCAGGATCTCTTGGGACAACGGGCCTCGAGGCTCGTCGTCGCTGCTAGTACTGGTTTATGATGGTGACCGGACGGGATACTCGCGTCGGCGGTTCCTTCGTGGAGAAGGTGAGCGGTTTCTTCAAGGAGAAAGTGAGTGCTTCCTTCGAGGAGAAGGCGAGCGGTTCCTTCGGGGAGAAGGTGAGCGTCCCCGTCCTTTGGACTTGATCGGAGGAGATTGCTCGTTCCTTCGAGTCCGTTTGTGGTCATGAGCGTGCTGGTCACGCGGGGAGATCTGGTCGCGCTTTCGAGCTGCGCGAGGATCAGCCTCTTGGCGCGGCCTACGGTTGATTTCTCTTCGTGGCTGCGGACTTCTTGATCGCCTCTGGTTCCTCCGCGTAGGAGGGGATCTTGGACGGTGAGACTCTTCAAGTGCCCGGATCCTCTCGTTCTGCCGCAGGATCAGGGTGTTACTCTTGTTGAGCGCCTCCAGGAGAGCTGCCACGGCCGGGTCGGCGTTGGGCGGAACGGGAATGGATTGGAGGTCAAGAGAAGGTTGATCATTGTGGCGATCAGCAGGGGCATGGGAAGGAGAAGCAGTGGCTCCATCCCTAAGAAAATGGGCATCTCGGAGGAGATATGATTGGCCGTCAACGTCAGATTTGTTGACGAGGAGGATGGTGGAATGAAGAGCATCCTGGGTGCGATCTTGGGAGGCCATGATCATGATGATTGAAATTCTGGTACCAGATATGTGATGTTAAGTGCGATGTCACAACATCAATATCTGCTGTATGAACAAGATAATAAATGCACTGAATATCACACAAGGATTGTTCACCCAGTTCGGTTCAACAACCTACATCTGGGGGCATACCAAGCCAGGAAGGAAGTCCACTATTAGTAGTATCAAATTACAGACTCAACAAACCAGTTGACAATCTACCTAATTTAATCACTACCCAATGACCCTTCTATCTAAGTCCACCCTAGATAGAGACTCCATCTAACTCACAATCATCGCAATGATGTCTAGCAGTCAACAACTCCGCCACTGCATCAACAGCTTGATTTCCAAAAACTCTCTAAACACATAGAAGACACACTCCTATGACACATCTTGGAGTTGCTTCAAAGCTTCCTCCAAGAACAATACAAGACTCATCACCTACAGGTTTCTGAGTAATAACACAGTGACCATCTCACAACCCGAGTGGTTCACTTAGACAAAGTCCTAATGATCTACATCTTGGACCCGTACCTTTTCTAGATTACAAGCATTCTATTTATAACTTTTTCCCAACTGGATTTGGGCCTTCAAATCTTCTGCACCAAATCTGTAACAGATACTCTCCTCAATAGATCTTCAATTAAATCTTCATAATTAACTCTGATTATTCTCCATATCTTTTTGCATTAAATTAGCAACAAACTAATCATCTTCATTAATGTTTGCACCAAGAATTTCGCAGCTAATCTAACTAACAGATCTCTTTAAGTCAACATAATGCGTGCAGCCTTAAAAACATCACAACCTGATGTTTTAATGTTCTGGTATAGTGATGTCAAGACATCGCATGTGACATCACTCTTCAGCACTTTAACTCTTCAACACCTTAACTACTTTCACAAAACCAGAATGTTAACCAAACATAACAATAATGTTAGAAGCTCATGTTGAAACATCAACCATGACATTAACATTGTTTTACCAAAATTTTAGCCAATCACAAGAACTAACAATCTCCCCCTTTGGCTAATTTTGGCTAAAACAAATATATAAACATTACAGCTCAAATTACATCAGCAATTACAACCCTATACTACTGTTAGAAGACATGTCAGTAGTCATCAGTAGCTACTGTGTACAACACCCATGGAGAATCATCTTCTTGGCTAATTTTGAACGATGTTAGGACATCATGTATAACATCACCATAGCACAACAACTCCAGGCAACACATCAGGACCTAAGTAGTAGACAATCCTGAAGTCATTTGGTGCACATGAGGAAGCAGATATCTGACACTCACCCTCAGCACAACACATTTCTTTTTCCTTCCAGGACAGACCCAGAACAATTGTAGAAGACTCCTCCAGAAAAGAAATGTATGTCTATACATAAAAGACCAATGGTGGCATAAGAGAATTCTGCACACCTTCTTTGATCAGACCCCCTGGTCAATCTATGGCATAACATGGAACTTTAAGAAGTGTCATTCTACCAACACAAGTCACAACTGTGTTCATAACTCAGGACACAAGTCACAAAGACTCACCACCAACCTAAGGTTAGGACAACCTCTTTGACATCTCTGAACCATATCTGAAACTGCAGACTTCAGACACAGCATCTGCGCAAACCATTTAGCACAACCCTTTCCTTTCTCCCCCTTTTTAGCCACAAATTGGCAAAGAAAGCCCTCACAGAACCAGACCCAAGTAGTGCTCACCCAAAACGAACAAACGCCATAAGACTTATGAAACAAGAACACTCACTGGCTGAAGGAGCAAAGAATAACCTCTATAAATAGCTGACTAGTTACTTTGGAATTAACGAGCCTTGAATAGTCAAAGTTCTTGGTCATAGAAACGCTATTTTAGGAAAAAAAAAACTCCATCCAAATTCAATGTCTACCATCCAAAACAGTCTTGACTGCCTTTATTGCCTCTAACTGATACTTACCATAAATTGTGCCAAAACAGTTCCATGCATAGTCGAAGACACGTGTATCACCTTATCCTTACACCACCGTCCAAAATAAATCCTTGTTTGGCTCAAGAAAAACATGTCCTGTACCATGTTCTGACATCTTATCACACAATGTCTGCCTGCTCACAACATTATCAATCCAAGACTTCCACAGACGATTATACATTCTAAACCAATAAACTTGTCTTCAGACTTCTTCTCAGAAGCATGTGCACACATGATTCACATGACTAGAACCAATAGTCTTAACAACCAATGCCAACCAACAGCCTAATGTCATAACATGTTATCTGACATTAGATCCTCATAAGAGGCAACCAATCTCCACAAGCTTGATCATCATGCAAGCTTCACAATATATGCACCTTTGCTGCAGAATCCATAGACAAGTACTCCCCCTGTCATGGTTAACCAATGCTCTAGATGAAGATGAACATTTGAGCACACTTACTGAGTACATGCATAATGCTACCATTGTCCCTTTCTCCAAAGATAGCCATTCCCTATCATACTCTTCATCTTCAGACTTCCTGATCTACTTCAGTCTTCTCTACATTCTCCATCCAAGGCAGACCTTCTACTTCATCATTCTCCCGTATGACTATGTAGACGCTTCTTAGGCATAGTGTAGGCATTACACTTTTGAACCATAGCACAATCATCCTACACCAAGGATCTCCAACCAGATAATGTCCCAACACAAGTTAGAACATTTGCCACACACCAAGAAATCATCACCATGATTCTTGATATGCTCCACCAACTGGACTTACTATTGCATAGTAATCCAAAGAACTAGAGAATTAACTTCTCATCCACCTTCAAGAAGAATAATCTCCTTGAGTCTTCAACTCATCACCCTTCTGCCCAAGAGTCACTTGTTCCAAGACAATCCTCAATAATAACCAGCTGCCACTCTCTGATTATCTTGATTCTTCGAATCCACTTCTGAGATCAACCAAATGCCACAGTTTGATCACCTCATTCATGAATCCTCATATGAAAAAGCCAACTGCCACAAATTGTCTACTTCACGTTTGTCAAAATTCTCCCAAAGATATCCTGATCTATCCGCTGAAATTGATCTTCAAAACCCACTTAGAATCTCTAAGTTATGTAATATCTTCTCAAACCACAGCTCCCGCAAACTGTATGAGACGGACCTTTTTGAAGCATCCATAACTTCCATAACTGTAGATCACCTCTATCTTAAGTTGATGTGCCACATCACCAGCTGAGACTTCTGATGTTAAGCTAGATGTCAGAACATTATGACATCCAACTGTTGAATTCAGCTCTTTCTTCTACCACTCAAAAGAACCTTCTCCCTTTGCAGAAACAGATTTCCATGCTCTCATAGACTTGATTCAACAATCAAGTTTGAGTAGACAACCTCCATCCTGCTCAAAAATTCCAAAGACTTCAAACCTACCACATCTGAATCTTCAGAAAAGAAGTAGTTCAAGACTACCCCATAGTTATACCAAAGAATTCCACTTCCCTTAGTAGAGCCGTCAGTAGAAAGCCAGAGATAACATCCACATATCCTCGACTTTCACACAACAAAACCCATGCTCCAAAGCACCTAGATCAAAAATAAACTGATCCAACCATCAAGACTATGATATCTTCATAGTCTTCCATCTTCAGGTCGTCACACACCAACACACCACAAAGAGAAATATATAGCCACATAGAGAAAAGTAAATTCTTAATACTTCTGTAGTCCTGCATATTTACATCAGACATATACATAGTCTCCCGTCAATGTATATTGTCATTAGTTGAATGCACAACATCTTAGATAAATGCTCAGCTCCCGTCAGAGTATTCACTATCGGTTAGATGCACAACCTTATCAAAAGCAGACAAATACTCAACTACTGTCAAGCAATTTGTTATAAGGTAACCTTCTCACACAAGGTACTACATTTGATCTGGTCTGAAATTCTTTTCCTGCACACTTGAGGCACTAGCCGATCCCTCTTTTGTTAATCCACACCACTGATCACTTCAGATTAGGTAGGTGGCTTGGCCTGATACTTCATCATGAGCACAACTAACTTTCTTTGGCTGAGAAAGCAAAGAACTGAAATGATGTTTCAACATCAGTTCCGACATTAGTCTAAACTGCATTAAGCATCTCCTATGGGTTTGGAGACTACAACCAAATTAATCCACACATATCTCTTGTATGGAACACACGAGAACATATCAACATCTGATTAACTTCCAAGAAACGACCAACACAACTGCAGTAACTTGCATACCACACTCTTCCAGAAGCTTCTTCTTATAAGCACAAGGTTCAGACCTCTTGTCTAACTTAAGAGTGATAACTGCCATACCATAGACAATCTGCTACTTCCAATCCTTCAAGCCACAAAACTGAAAGATCTCATGCAAGCACCAATTGATCACAGGCTGATTTACCCTGCTACTGCACACAAACTCTTGGATGCATTTTCCCTATAAAATTGTCCTCAGACAGTGTAGCTCAAATAAGGATCATCTCCTTCTCTTCTGCTATCAGGATTACTACCTTTTCTACACCCAGCACATCTGAGATGCTATGACATCATCTCAACCATTGTTCAACTTCACAGCTTCAGTGATCCTTCAAAACAGCTACAATCTAATAGAACTTTGACTCAGCATTTACCATAGACTGCTGATGTGTAGCGCGATGTCGAGACATATTATGCTCAGCTTCTTTCTTGAAGAAACTTCCTCCTCATTAGGTCACCACAACTAAGCTTAAGAGATAACTTATCAAGCTCTTCACTCCCACATGAAAGATTTGACAGTGATACTCTTTTGCTTTGGCTCTACCCTCTTCTTTCACCATCAAGAAGGATGATTAAGAAGGAATCACTGTTCTGAACAGATTGGTCTTCAATGTCTGACTTGAAATATATTCTTCTTAAAAAAAAACTGAAACTTCCAAGTCATACAATCTTTACTAAGATACATTCACCTTTTGATCACTTCTTTCCCAAAACACAGATAAGAGATAATCTTCATGCAAACTGCAACATCATAGAATATCCTGCTGAGGAGACCAAACCCTAATGTCTTTCCAAGAGCATACCTTTCTAGAATCTCACCATCAGAGATACAAGAACCAACCAGGGTTACATCAGATACCATGCAGCGGAACACACAACAACTCCTCACATACCAGCACCATAACCCAAGTGCCAACAAATCAAACTCACAACAGTAGTTCTCTATCATGAATCGTCCATCCTTCACTCCAATGGATCATCCAAACAACTATCTCCCTTGCTCATGAACCAGAAAGTATCTTCCTTAGATCTCATCCACAGAAACAGACAGGATGCCAGCTCTGATACCAATTGAAATTCTGGTACCAGACATGTGATGTTAAGTACGATGTCACAACATCAATATCTGCTGTATGAACAAGATAATAAACGCATTGAATATCACACAAGGATTGTTCACCCAATTCAGTTCAACAACCTACATCTGGGGGCATACCAAGCCAGGAAGGAAGTCCACTATTAGTAGTATCAAATTACAGACTCAACAAACCAGTTGACAATCTACCTAATTTAATCACTACCCAATGACCCATCTATCTAAGTCTACCCTAGATAAGAGACTCCATCTCACTCCCAATCATCGCAATGATGTCTAGCAGTCAACAACTCCGCCACTGCATCAACAACTTGATTTCCAAAAACTCTCTAAACACATAGAAGACACACTCCTATGACACATCTTGGAGTTGCTTCAAAGCTTCCTCCAAGAACAATACAAGACCCATTACCTACAGGTTTCTGAGTAATAACACAGTGACCATCTCACAACCCGAGTGGTTCACTTAGACAAAGTCCTAATGATCTACATCTTGGACCCGTACCTTTTCTAGATTACAAGCATTCTATTTATAACTTTTTCCCAACTGGATTTGGGCCTTCAAATCTTCTGTACCAAATCTGCAACAGATTCTCTCCTCAATAGATCTTCAATTAAATCTTCATAATTAACTCTGATTATTCTCCATATCTTTTTGCATTAAATTAGCAACAAACTAATCTTCTTCATTAATGTTTGCACCAAGAATTTCGCAGCCAATCTAACTAACAAATCTCCTTAAATCAACATAATGCGCACAGCCCTAAAAACATCACAACCTGATGTTTTAATGTTCTGGTATAGTGATGTCAAGACATCGCATGTGACATCACTCTTCAGCACTTTAACTCTTCAACACCTTAACTACTTTCACAAAACTAGAATGTTAACCAAACATAACAATAATGTTAGAAGCTCATGTTGAAACATCAACCATGACATTAACATTGTTTTACCAAAATTTCAGCCAATCACAAGAACTAACAATGATGTTCGAAAGTTGTTTTGATCTTCGGTTAAAGAAAGAAGGGGAAAACAAAGGTTCCCACAGACGGCGCCACTGATCGTGAAGGCTGGATCAGATCCTGTAGAATCAGGCCGCCAAGTGCGTCAGGGATGCTGGTCGTATGGAGAGGAGGGGGTGTACCTGCAAGGCACTCCGACGCTCAAGTGAGAAAGGGTCAGAGAAAAAGGGCAAGTACAAAGTATGAATTCTTAGGGTGAATATTGGATACCTGACCCTCTCAAGCAAGAGGGTTTATATAGAGCCCCCAGCACGTGGCCAACGGTCCTATTTTCGGGGCGAAATAACTATTTTCCCCAAAGAATAGGTAACCGTCCAAACTAGCCGTTATGTCAGGCAGGGTGCCTGAAACTAGCCGTTATGTCGGGCATAGGCGTAGTTTCGGGCACCTGCCCTTTGCTGTTCGGGCAGTGAGGAAGCCGTGCGTAACGGGCATCGAAGCCGGGGAGGAACGTTGCATTCCTTGCCCGATTGGAGGGGCAGAAATGTCACTTTTGTCCCTCTGTGGATTGGACTTAGGCAATTTAGGCCGCTCGGGAGCAGAGGCGGATTGGGCCAATTTTAGCCATTGGTCCAGTCCAGAATAATAAATAATAAGAAAAAGTAGAGATACAAACTAATTGCAATTCCTGTATATTTCATTGAGCACAGGTAATGAAAGCATGTCAATTGCCGATGTGGAAAACCCACCTTAATTAGTTTTCGGCTGAGATAAGACTGGGCATTTCCCATCTGAATTGCCAGAGCTGCTTCAGCGTGAGTACTAAATCTCACAAACCCAAATCCCTTATCGCGCTGGACACAAACCTCCTCTATCACACCAGCTCCAAGGGTATAAAAACGACGATGGAGATCAAGTTGTGTTGCTTGTAGAATCAAGCAAAGGTCATAATGATTAAAATGAGAACATCAATTTCCACAGATTACAAAGATACAACTCACAAGTAAACATCACATAATGGCCAAAACAGAAATGCAGAATAAAACAATAAGCTAAAACTGGTGAATGAATGCAAATATTGATTGATGAACTATTTTGTTCAAACAACAAATTAAAAAGTAGAAATGAAGTTTCTTACCTCAGAGCCAAGGTTAAATCCTAACTCTATCATGTAATAAGTATTGTAAACATTGAGTATTGCATGATGTTAGATATTTTTAAGAAATTTAAAACTTTTCACTATAGTTTATCAAGATTATAGCAGTGGTGTTGTATTATTATTTAAACACTGCTAAGTAAAAACATTGCTCATATATATACATAAGTATTCAAAGTAAAAAAAAAAGTGTGAAATTCATAACTCATGACTTATTTGTCTAACTGTATTTATGTAGGAAAACACAATTAAATGTATGTGATTTTTACTGTTAATATTTAATTCATTAATTGTCAAACTAACAATAATTAACCCTGAAAACCGGAAGAAATATTGATCCCAACCTTAATTCCCTTTTATAGCAGTTGTTATCTTTAGTTCAAGTCTCACTGCAATTTACAGGAAGACTTTGTAGCAATCAGTTAGTTGTAATGAGTAAGTTATTCATGACATCAGTTTAAACAAATGAGAAACCTTGAAACAAATGACATCGGTTTTAAAAAGCCAATAACTAATGAAACTACTTGAATATAAAACACTTGATATGCCACTTATCATGATATCTTTTCAGTTTAAGTTTTGACATAAAGCCGAGGCAATAAAAAGGAAAAGTACACTGCACTAAAGCTTTAAGATGGACTATGAAACCAAAATATCAATTCATACCTCAAATTTCCACAACCATTATAATTGTACTGCAACTTAGACATCTGGATCATATAATAAGAATACGATAGTTTAAGTTTTGTCAATACAAAAAGAACCACATTCCTAGGATTAACTCTCACAATGCTCCTAGAACAACAAAGAAAGACAACAAAACAAAAACTGACTGCATGGACAAAGAACCTCACAAAGATAGAATAAATCCTTGGGTCAATAACACAACTAAAATAGAGAAAAAGTTGTGCATGTAAAAATAGCAAAGGCTTGCAAGTGAAGCTTTCAGTCGCGTCGCATGATAGTGAGACCCTTTGAAAAAAACTGGGGTTCTGAGTTGTGACTTGTAAACAAATGAGTTGCTGATAAAAAGGTATAACTTTAACCCCAAAACTATATTTTGTAAAACAGTTATTTCTGTCGGGTGCATGCTAGAACGGGTTGTTTCTAAAAACTCTATTGCAAAATGAATTGTTTTTAACAAAAAATATGTTGCCATGGGATAGAGCATGATCCAACATAGAATTTCCGAAAACAAAAAACAAATAGCAGCTTAAATGAGCCCACAATTCAACAATACAATCACACATGATTTCAACATAATCTGATTCTTCGTGAACTCTAAAATTTAGATGCAACATCTTCAAACAATGAAGACAAGAGGAATTCAGTCAGAGCATTAAACACCTTTCTAGCAACCATCTATTGATTCAATTTGCAAGCACTGCAACTGAGAAAAATATATGCTCTAGATGCCTTTATAAATTGAGAAAATTTAAACCAATAACTTGATATGAATAATCACAATCAAAATAATAAAAAGACGCATTTGAGAAACATTATCACCTGAGCATTATCTATAAAGTCATCTCATACAAGGCATAAAACTCTAACGTCTGATCTAGCGATTCTTTGACCTTTCATTATGAGCAGAAACATAAGCGAAGAATGAAAGTTTAATTGTATTGTATTAATATTTGGACAATTTGCATATTTTTCCACAACTAAACTTTGGAGTCCAATATTTTGATATATTGGACAATTCTTACCCATTTTGGTGATTAAAACAAAAACGAAGCAACACATCCCAACAAAAGGCTGAAAATGGAATATTCACACACAACTAAAATAGCAGAAAACAAAATAACATAAGTAGGTATTGAAAGAAATGGAAAGTTCTAACTAACACATCCAATATAGACATATTTCATTCCCCGTAAGAGAGAGCATGTTTTACCTTATACCTAGTTAATTGATCACATGTTCAAGTTCCGCCATTCCTTTCCCGTAGGAGTTGATTGATCCCGTGCAAATTTCTTCAGGTATTGTTCTAATTAAGTTGTTCCCGTGCAAAATTCTACAAACACAAGAGCCACAAATCTATAAAATGACAAAAATAAAAATACATTAATCACAAAAATAAATCAATAAAATGAACATACAGTTCTTGCAAATAGGTGATTTGTCTCAACTCCGTTGTAAGAAAACCCTTCAATGTTGAACCTGAAATGTTGTCCCGGTTTGAGAAACTATCACAAAAATATAAAAAAATACAGCCGAAAACAGAAGCAAAAACACAAAAATACATCTGAAATCACAAAAACACACAAATTAGATTTTATGTATCCTGAGATTCTGCAAAGAAAAATCAACATACATCATAATAGCCACGACATCATTCTTAGTGGTCAGAGAAGGACAAACAGTGGTCGTTCTTAACGAATCGATCAGAGATGGAAAAACTGTTGTCGACAGCGAAGTTGATGAAACCAAATTCCAACCGGTTCATTAGGAAGACCGTAAGATAGGGAGTGCGAATATGACTTTGGTTTTCTCATTGGAGGTGGTGGTGGCCGTATATAAGAGGAGAAGGGGGTTGCGGGTTTAGGATTTCTAAAGAAAAACAGAGAAAACGGGAGAGAGAAACCGGAAGAGAGATGAAATGGAATAGTTTGGAAAGAGAATAATGAATTTGAAATTTGAATGGAGATTGTGAAGAGTGTTTAGTTTGAGGGAAAAGCAAAATTATAATTGGAACCAATGTGCACTCAACATTTGGCATCAATTTGGTGAAAAGCAACTAAAGTTGTAGGGTGATTTACTTAGTTACCGAAATGACCTTTTGATAGTGTTATATTTTTGTGGAAAGGACAATTTAGCCAGTTTGTGAACTAGTTAGTAATGGGTAGATAGTACATGTGATTCAGTATTTAATAAATTACTTAATATTTAATAAATAGTATATTAATTAGTGATATTAATATTTTATTAATATTTAACAAAATAGTTGAAATATAAATTACTTAATAAACTATTTTATCATTAATTAATAGTTGAATTATAAATTATTTAAAAAATTATTTAATATTTAATAACCTATTTAATATTTTAAAAGTTGAAATATAAATTATTTAATAACCTATTTAATATTTAAACTATTTAATAAACTGTTAAAAAAATATTTTACAAAAAACGTATTTTACTAAATATTTAATAAAGTAATTATTTAATATACTAAATAGTTTATTTTATTTCAACTATTAATATTTTAATTATTTTATTTATTAAATAATTATTTTATGAAATGTTAAATAGTTTAAACTAATTTTTTCAACTAAAATAATTAAAATATTAAATAATTGAAATATTTTATTAACTATTTATTTAATAATTAAATAATTAAAATATTAATAGTTGAAATATTAAATAATTAAAATATTTTATAAACTTATTATTTAATAAACTAAATAATTTTAATATTAATAGTTGTAATATCTTATAAACATATTATTCAACATGAATTAAAAATAAATATAATTGCAGTATTAATATATGAATATATTAATAATAAGGTTATATATTAAATATAATTGTAGTATTATTCATAAAGGCTGCAGTAACTAATAAGTTTATATATTAGTTGCACTAATATTAGTTAACTTATAAAGGCTCAAATAAGTTAGATGCAGTAATATTAGTATAGAGTTACATTGCAGGATTAATGTTATATACATATGCATTACAAATATAAATCAAAGGAAGTAAATTGTTTGATGGAAATGTATTGTTGTTGAAACCAAAAGGTCTTAGGTTTTAAATTGCAAAGGACCATTTTTTAAAAAGATTTTGCATTTTTTATTTAACACTCAAATAATTAAATAATAAAAAAAAATTGATATGGCAATACCGTGTATTAAAAAATCGAGAAAAATAAAGTCTGCCACGTCAGTAATATATGCCACATCAGCATTATCACACGTGCATCATTAGGACAGTCAATTTTTTTTAATAGAATTTTAACGTCAAGGATTAAAGACAACACACAAAAGTGAAATATAAAAATTTAGACAAAAAAAAAACTATTGAATATGAATTATTTCTAACATTTATATATCCAATAAATTTGCAAAGTTCTCTTAATTCGTTGTCATAAATGAGATAAATTTTATTTGTCTTTAATCGGCTTCAATTTTAAATTTATATATTTCTTTATTCCTGTTGGGTTTTTATGGATGACTAATTTACAAATAAATAATTTTATTACTTATTTCATTGGATTTTAAGAATATCTAATTCAAATAAATATGTTTAATTGAATTGAATAGGTCTATTTCACATGCTAATATGTGAGGTTTTTTAATAAACATTGCATCACTTTTATTTATTATCAATACAATATAATTTATAACCATATATAAAAAGAAATATTATCTATCGTTAGTTGGTCCAGTAATGATTGATGCTGAATTTAATAGAGAGGATTACAGTTCGACCCTCCGCAAATGTAATTAGAAAGAAATTAAAATTACTTGATGTCAATACCGGGGTTTGTTCTAGTTATTTTGTAGTTGTTAATTTTATTGAAAAACTAGTAGTGTATTTTGTTAATAATAAAAATTGAGTTTTTTTTTTTTGTGTTTTTATATTTTTATTTAATCTTCCTGAGTTTATATGGTTAGATTTGTTGTGTTAATAATAAAAGTTGAGTTTTTTTTTTGTTTTTATTGTTGCTCAATCTTTTTGAGTTGAGATGATTGATTAATGATTATATTGAGGAAGTTGGTAAGGAGATTTTTGTGATGAGTTTACTCTAAGGTTTCTTGAACAATTTGACAAGGAGAAATTTGTGTTGAACTAACTTTTGGGTTTTTTGATTTCTAAGTTAATTTATTTGATATCTACCTTTCTATACTCTAAATGGTCAGTTATGTGATTTGAGTTGTTTGATATTAATTTCATTGTTTACATTTTAAATTAAAGAAGTAGTTTGCTTGTGTAAAAGGCATGGAAGTAGTTTGTTTATAAGTCATATTAGAAGCTAGTCGGCCCAATAGATCCGTAGGTCTGAGATAAATTTTAAAATGATTTTTTAAATCAATTTTTTTTAAATTAATAATTATATTTTAGTAAAAATATTATATTTTCACTAAAAATATTTTGGCTATTTGAAATCCCAAATTATATAGTAAATTATTATAATTAATTTTATCTAATTATTATTTTCAATTAATTTAAAGGTCAAGTTATTTATTTATTATTGAAATAATGCTACTTTTAAATATAATTTTATTAATTTTATTTTTTTATTGATATATCATGAATAAAATGTAAAAAATAAATGTGAGATATTGAATCGAACTCTAGTATGGTCGAAGGGTAGCTTCTGGTTCGACATGAATTAAGCATGAGGCCGAAGACTGTTCGCATGCTGCTGTCGGAGTAATGCGTGTTGTAGTCGAAGTTTGTTCTAACATGCATTAGTCAATATTGCTAGGTTTGTTAGCATGTTGAATTGGGTCTTGTGTTAAGGGTTCAATTGTTTAAGTTAGCTTGTACCATAAGTTAGCTTGTAATGGGTAATTGTTAAAAAGCCCATTAGTTTAGTATGTTAGGTTTTATTATAAATAGCATACTAGTCTCTCATCTTAGGTGTGGTGTGACAAAACCTAATTAGGGTGAGAGGGTTATTTGTTATTCTTGAGTACTTGTAATCTATTTTATAGAGAAAGTAAAGAATAATAGTTATAACCAATCCTTATTGTTTTTCCTTGTTAACCCTAACCCTTGCGTGTTTCTTGCCTATAAAGAAACCGTTTATACTTTGTTTAAAGGTATCATAATTCACAACAAATTGGCGCGGTGAGCGTGGAGAAGATGCCTTCAACAAAGTATGAGATTGAAAAGTTCACCGGAGTGAACGATTTTGGTCTGTGGCGCTTGAAGATGAAAACCCTTTCAGCAGGGTTGTTTGGAAGCGTTGAAGGGAGAGGCAGCCATGGACGCTGCGTTAACGGAAAAAAAGAAAAGACGACCATGATAGAGAAAGCCCACAGCGCAATATTGTTGAGCCTTGGTGATAAGGTTCTTCGACAGGTATCAAAGGAAACTACGACATCGGGGTTATGGTTGAAACTTGAAAGTTTGTACATGACCAAATCTCAGGTGAATCGACTCTACCTGAAGCAAGTTTTGTATTCATTCAAGATGAGTGAAGATAAAGTTTTGGTTGAGCAGTTGGATATGTTCAACAAGCTGATTCTTGATCTTGAAAATATTGATGTGAAGATCGATGACAAAGATCAAGCATTGTTGTTGTTGTTGTGTGCTTTGCCCATAACACATGCTCACTTCAAAGAAACTCTCCTGTATGGAATGGAGTCCCTGAGCTTTGAAGAAATTTGTTGGTAGCGGTATAGCGGCAAGCAACAAAATATTTGGAAGTATTTTTCTAGGAATTTATCGTGTCCATAGAGATCGGTGCTATTGAACTGCTATTCGATAAGTCTCGCGTTTATGAGTTTGGATTAAAGGAAATATGAACATAAAAAGAATTCATTCTTCAAAGAGAAGAAACTTATCCGGTATGCATATAATCCACTCCTCACAAACTTAAACCTATCGACCAGTTATACTCAACCTACAATACTTCTCAATATCATCCAGCATCGCTCGCAACAGTGTCCATCTCTGACACACTGAGCTGAGAGAACAACCGTATTACTCTCATCGATGATCTCACACCCGACCCAAACAACACGGAGGCATTAAGCTCTGATACCCATAAAGATTGCTAGCTCTAAATCTATCTTTAGCATCCAGAAACTAACATATAATCATCCCTAATCAAGGTTTCTGATGTTTATCTCTAACACAACTCAAACCCCAAGCATAAAACAAAAAATCAAGGACAATCACCGATAAAGATTTGTAAAGCAGATTTTATACAACGCCATGAGCGATAAATATACATAAGATCAAAGTAAATACATATACAAAACCCAACAAATGAAGAATACACAAAGAAGAAGAGAAATGAACAAAAAATCTCCCGGTTTGTCAGCGCCGATCGATGATCAATCCACTTCAGATCATCCGTATGCAAGCTCCAATGTTGTTTTCAAGCTAAATCTACCAAAAAATGAAAGTTTGATGCATTGGGAACAAAAATTACCCAACCATCCTCTAAAAAAATATGTTTTTAGCCCTTAAATTGTGTTTTTGTCCGTCCAGATTCGCCCGGCGAAGTTCTGGTTCGCCCGACGAGCTAAGGAGGCTTATTCTGGACTTTTTTTTACACGTTTCTGTCTGTCTGGCTCGCTTCTGCTTCGCCCGGCGAGCAAGGGGCGAGAACAGACAGACAACATTTTCTGTTTTCTTGTTTTGGCCATAACTTTCGAATCGTAACTCCGTTTTTCGCCCGGTTCGAAGCGTTGGAAAGCTTATTCATTGCTCTTTATGAATATGACAAGATATCCTTGCTTGAATACCTGCAAAAAATAAATGGAAAACAATTAAACTCAATGATATTTACACAATAACGCAATATATACACTATAACGTAATGTAAACGTATTTGCAAACAAAGCGGAGTTTATTCGAATGATATTAACAAAAAGTATCGATAAGTGAAACAAAACTTATATACAAAAATAGCTACAATTTGGACTTATCAAACTCTCCCCAACTTAAACTTGTTTGTCCCTAAAGAAGAATCAAGCGACTCAAAGAAACATAGTGACAACCAAAGAATCACGAATCAACAGGTTTTGAAAAATAGAAACAAATGAATGGTTCAAATGAAAAACGGTACACACAAAGTAAATACTTACCACTAAACTACAACGACAACATAGGCACAAACCAAATGCTAAATACAAAAATCATGCCAAACATCCTAAAACAACACAAGTTCAAACGTGAATGACACCTAGCAAAAACAATCATCGGTAGATGAAAAACACAAAATGAAGTACTTTTCACTCACACAACAATCTTGCAAACAAAAGACTAAATTATGCATTCATCTAAAAATTCACATTGAACATACAAAGGCAAGAATCACAAGGACTTTCAAGGTTATAGTGTGGTCGGGTAAACAAACAAGAGGCAATTTCTAAAGGTAATTGAAACAAAAACTTGCTTAAACCTAAGGGAGTGATCAACTCACAAAGACTCAAACACAAAATTTCAATCAAACTTCTTCTTTCATCCCAAGTGTTACACCCAACACACATAACTTATTTAACACAATTATATGAACTCTTTTTGTTTCCTTTCACGAGGATTTTCTTTTTGTTTATTTTTTTTCTTTTCTTTTCTTTTCTTTTCTTTTTCATATTTTTCTCTTTTTTCTTTTCTTTTTCAACCTCATAGAAACCAACCAATGAGTAAACAATCATTCTCTCCCCAACTTGAATTCAACCACATCATCATGTGAATACTCCCTACTTTCTAAGGCAAGGTAAAAATTCATACAACAACACAAAGTTGAGGGTTCAAGAAAAAACAATCCATCAAAATCCATACAAAAAGTGAATTCAATACTCGTAGACAAGCATTAAGTTCAAACAACATGGATAATGATAGAAAGGCACAAAGGGGTTTAACAAATGCTCACGCACTCACAGGGTGAATTGACTATTTGGCTAGGTAGTTGTGCTCAAAATAAAACAAAATGTCTTGATCCTTTTCATGCTTTCATATAATCAACATAAACAAAAGATTAAGCATAATAAAATCCAGTTAGAACAAGAATGTTGGTATTCCGCGCATATATGAACAATGGAAAGCTGCCTCACAAAAAGGGTGGGAAGTAAAGTGATTCACATCAAGAACAAGTATACAAAAGAATGAATGGCATGGAAGTTTGTAAAAAGGCTAAGTATCATGAATATGCTAAGGCCTAGAAAGCGATAAACACATACCTTGGACGTGTACAAAACTTAACAATATCATTACCATACATCCGCAAGTTGAAACAATCAAACTTGGAACATCACCTCAAATTTCCTCAAGCTACTCAAAACAAGCTCTTAGACAAACACAAAAACTATTAATATAAACAAACTAAAAGACCGGCTGAAAATGGATTAAACAAGTTGTAAAGTGAAGATTTGAGAATTTTATGAACAATCCGAGTATAACTTGTTTAATGAATGTTCACCACACTACCTAAGCTAGAATGAAAAAGTAATAATGAAACAAAAAACGATAAAACATGCTTGTTTTACGTCGTAAGCTCGACGCCTTTACTGTGCTTAGCTAGTAACTTCCTCCCTTCATGCCATGGTGATGCCTCACCGCGCAAACCAAAAGCAAGTGTCCTAACCAAACACTTGAACAAACGTTACGAGAACAAAATGTATACAACACTTGACCAAACATAAAGGAAAATAAAAGCAAAACAAGTATTTATACATGCATATATACAATATAAACAATTATGTACAAAGTTCCAAAACATCGAAACTATAGCAATGCAATTCAATATCAAAACCAATCCCTGGCAACGACGCCATTTTGCTAGTGGCGGTATAGTGGCAAGAAACAAAATATTTGGAAGTATTTTTCTGGGAATTTATCGTGTCCACAAATATCGGTGCTATTGAACTGTCGTTCGACAAGTCTCGCGTTTATGAGTTCGGATTAAATTGGTTAAAGTAAAAGCATAAAAGTAAATATTAACATAAAAAGAATTCATTCTTCAGAGAGAAGAAACTTATCTGGTATGCATATAATCCACTCCTCACAAACTTAAACCTATCGACCAATTATACTTAACCTACAATACTCTTCAATATCATCCAGCATCGCTCACAACAGTGTCCATCTCTGACACACTGAGCTGAGAGAACAACCGCATTACTCTCGTCAATGATCTCGCACCCGACTCAAACAACACGGAGGCATTAAGCTCTGATACCCATAAAGATTGTTAGCTCTAAATCTATCTCTAGCATCCAGAAACTAACAGATAATCATCCCTAATCAAGGTTTGTGATGTTTATCTCTAACACAACCTAAACCCCGAGCATAAAGCAAAAAATCAAGGACATTCACCGAGAAAGATTTGTAAAGCAGATTTTATACAAAGCCATGGGCAATAAATATACATAAGATCAAAGTAAATACATATACAAAACCCAACAAATAAAGAATACACAAAGAAGAGAAATGAACCAAAAATCTCCCCGTTTGTCAGCACCGATCGATGATCAATCCACTCCGGATCATCCATATGCAAGCTCCAATGTTGTTTTCAAGCTAAATCAACAAAAAAAATGAAAGTTTGATGCATTGGGAACAAATATTACCCAACCATCCTCTAAAAAATGTGTATTTAGCCCTTAAATGGTGTTTTTGTCCGTCCAGAATCGCCCGACGAAGTTCTGGTTCGCCCACGAGCTAAGGCGGCTTATTCTGGATTTGTTTTTACACGTTTCTATCTGTCTGGCTCGCTTCTGCTTCGCCCGGCGAGCACGGGGCGAGAGCAGACAGACAACATTTTCTGTTTTCTTGTTTCAGCCATAACTTTCGAACCGTAACTCCGTTTTTCCCCCGGTTCGAAGCATTGGAAAGCTTATTCAATGCTCTTTATGAATATGACAAGATATCCTTGTTTCAATACCTGCAAAAATAAATGGAAAACAATTAAAATCAATGATATTTACACAATAACGCAATATATACACTTTAACGTAAAGTAAACGTATTTACAAACAAAGCGGGGTTTATTCGAATGATATTAACAAAAAGTATCGATAAGTGCAACAAAACTTATATACAAAAATAGCTACAATTTGCACTTATCAAAGTTCAAGCAGCCTTGTATTCTAAGGACCAGAACGAACGAAAGGAGCATAAACCTTCGACGGTAGGCGAAGGTTTGGCCGTTAAGGGAAATTCTTGCGAAAGGATGGTAAGTTCGACAAGAAGAAAGGTAAAAGTCAACAGAAGTCTTATAGTGGCGAAGCATCTGGTATTCAATGCTATCACTGTAAGAAGGAGAGTCACACAAGAAAGGTGTGTCCTGAATGCCTGAGAGATCATGGAGGTAAAGTTAATGGCAACTCAACCATTGTTCAAGATGATTTCAAATCATCTGATGTTCTTGTGGTTTCAAGCGGCGACTCAAGAAAAGTGTGGATTATGGATTCAGGTTGCACTTGCCACATGACTCCAAACAATGAATCGTTCTAGGAGCTATGTGATCAAGATGGTGGATCAGTGCTGCTGGGAAACAACAAAGCTTGTAAAATTGCAGGCATTGGATCTGTGAGATTCAAGCTCCATGATGAGTCAATAAGGTTATTGACTGAAGTCAGGTATGTACCTGATTTGAAGAGAAATTTGATTTCACTTGGTGAATTCGACAGGAAGGGATATGTTTTTCAAGAAGAGAAAAGTATCCTAAGAGTAATGAAAGGGTCGAAGGAAGTCTTGAGAGACGTGAAGAAACAAGGCTTGTATACCCTTGAGGATGAAGTTGTAAGTGGTTCAACAAATGTTACATCCACGAAACCTTTGTCGAAGACAGAAATTTGGCACATGAGATTGGTCCATGTCAGTGAAAGGGGTCTGGTCGAATTGGGGAAACAAAATCTACTTAGAGGAGACAAAGTCGAAAAGCTTAAATTTTATGAATCCTGTGTACTTGGAAAATCTTGTAGAGTGAAGTTCAACAAAGGAAAACAAAGAACTCATGGATCCCTTGATTACATTCATGCTGATCTTTGGGGGCTTGCAAGGTATCCATCACATTCAGGAGCAAGGTATTTTCTATCCATAGTCGATGATTATTCTAGAAAGTTATGGGTATTCATCCAGAAGACTAAGGATGAAACTTTTGAGAATTTCAAAGGTTGGAAGACTCTAGTCGAAAATCAGACTGGCAGAAAGATCAAGAGGTTGAGAACCGACAATGGCCTTGAATGTTGCAATGAGGCGTTCGACAGCTTTTGTGTTGCCTCAGGTATTGCAAGGCACATAACTACTGCAGGTACTCCACAACAAAATGGTTTGGCAGAGAGGTTTAATGGAACTATTTTGGAAAGAGTTAGATGCATGTTGACTAGTGTTGGGTTAAAGAAGGTGTTTTGGGCTGAGGTTGCTTCGACAACAACATATCTGATAAACAAATGTCCTTCGACTGCGTTAGATATAAAGACACCTGAAGAAGTTTGGTCGGGACATCCACCTAGTCCCGACAGACTGAGAGTATTTGGATGTGTGGTCTATGCTCACATTAGGCAAGACAAGGTCGAACCTAGAGCTTTGAAATGCATGTTCATGGGATACCCTGAAGGAGTCAACGCCTATAGGCTATGGTGCCTAGAGCCAGATCACAAGAGGTGTATCACCAGTAGAGATATAGTTTTCAATGAAGCTGAGATGGCTTTCAAGAAAACTGATGATGCTGACGAAGAGCTGGAACAGGGAGAGATTCCTGTTGAGGTGGAGCATGTTGATGCTGAATTACGTGTCCCAGATGAAGTCGAAGAAGAAGTAGAAGATGTTGTCGAAGATGAGGAGACTGATAATGATTAGCTGCTAGCAAGAGACAGGTCGATGAGAGTCATCAAGCCACCTCAGAGACTTGGGTATGTAGATCTTATAGCTTGTGCATTAATCTCTGCAAGTGAGGTTCTCGACAAAGAACCTAGAGACTATAAGGAAGTTATGAAGAGTCGAAAGAAGACTGAAAGGCTGAAGGCCATGGATGATGAGATGAAATCTCTTCATGATAACAACACATGGGAATTGATCAAGAAACCTGCTGGAGCCAGGTTAGTTAGCTGTAAATGGATTTTCAAAGTTAAGGAAGGAATCGAAGGAGTGGCATCAAAGAGATACAAGGCAAGATTGGTCGCTAGGGGGTTCACTCAGAAAGAAGGTGTCAACTTCAATGATGTGTTCTCTCCTGTTGTGAAGCACAGGTCCATTCGAATGTTGCTTGCCACGGTGGCACAGTTCAACCTTGAACTGGAAAAGATGGATGTGAAGACTGCGTTCTTGTATGGTGATCTAGATGAAACAATCCTGATGAGGCAACCTGAAGGGTATGTCGAAAAGAGGAAGGAAAATTATGTGTGCAAGATGAAGAGATCTTTATATGGACTGAAACAATCTCCTTGACAGTGGAATAGGAGATTCAACAAGTTCAAGGCATGCATAAGTTTCATTAGAAGAAAGTTTGACCACTGTGTTTACTTCAGATTTCGAAGTGGTAATTCATTTGTTACTTTGTTGCTTTATGTGGATGATATTCTAATAGCAAGCAAAAATGTCGAAGATGTAATGAGGGTGAAGGCTGAACTTAATAAGGAGTTTGACATGAAGGATCTAGGAGCTATGTCTAGGATTCTTGGGATTGACATCCGAAGAGATAGAAAGCAGTCGAAATTATGCTTATCTCAAGAGGCATACCTACGGAAGATTCTCGAAAAGTATGGTATGTCGAATTCAAAACCTGTTGTGACTCCGACAAACCCTCAATTCAAGCTGAGTATAGATCAGTGTTCCAGTACTAATGTCGAAAGAGCTTATATGAATAGCATTCCATATGCTGATATAGTGGGTTCTTTGATGTATGCTATGGTATGTACTAGACCCGACATAGCATATGCAGTAAGTCTTATAAGCAGGTACATGGCGAATCCTGGAAAGGCTCACCGGCAAGCATTGAAGTGGATTCTAAGGTACATAAATGGGTCTCTGAATAGAGTCCTAATTTATGGTGAAGCCTTGGGTGAAGATAGTAAAGCAGCAATCGAAGGATATGTCGACTTTGATTATGCACGTTGTATGGATTCCAAAAAAATATGTTTCTGGATATGTGTTCACTATGTTTGGGACAACAATCAGTTTGAAAGCAACACTTCAGAAGGTTGTTGCCTTATCAACCACTGAAGCGGAATATATTTCCCTAACTGAAGCTGTGAAGGAAGCATTTTGGCTTGAAGGTTTTGCAAAGGAGCTGAAACTTCAAGGTCGAGTTATCATTATTAAATGTGATAGTCAAAGTGCAATACACCTGTAAAAGAATTTAGCCTGTCATGAGCGAACCAAGCACATTGATGTGAGGCTACATTTCATCAGAGGGGTAATCGAGTGTGGAGTAGTCTAAGTACTGAAGGTTTTGACAGATCAGAATGTTGCTAATATGATCACCAAGACGTTGCCCAGTTGCAAGTTTTTCCACTGTATGCAGTTAATAAAGCTGCATGAAGAAAACTAGTTTATTCCTTGATTTTATAGAGTTTGTTCCAAGGTGGAGATTTGTGAGATATTGGATCGAACTCTAGTATGGTTGAAGGGTGGCTTCTGGTTCGACAGGAATTAAGCATGAGGTCAAAGACTGTTCGCGTGCTGCTGTCGGAGTAATGCGTGTTGTAGTCGAAGTTTGTTCTAACATGCATTAGTAAATATTGCTAGGTTTGTTAGCATGTTGAATTGGGCGTTGTATTAAGGATCCAATTGTTTAAGTTAGCTTGTACCCTAAGTTAGCTTGTAATGGGTAATTGTTAAAAATCCCATTAGTTTAGTTTGTTAGGTTTTATTATAAATAGCATACTAGTCTCTCATCTAAGGTGTGGTTTGACAAAACCTAATTAGGGTTTGAGGGTTATTTGTTATTCTTGAGTACTTGTAATATTTTTTAAAGTGAAAGTAAAGAATAATAGTTATAACCAATCATTATTGTTGTTCCTTTATTTTTCCTTGTTAACCCTAACCCTTGCGTATTTCTTGCCTATAAAGAAATTGTTTATACTTTTTCTAAAGGCATCATATTTCACAATAAATTTGTGCGGTGAGCGTGGAGAAGATGCCTTAAAAAAAGTATGAGATTGAAAAGTTCACCGGAGTGAATGATTTTGGTCTGTGGTGCTTGAAGATGAAAGCCCTACTGGTTCAGCAGGGTTGTTTGGAAGCGTTGAATGGAGAGGCAGCCATGGACTTTGCATTAACGGGAAAAGAAAAGACGACCATGATAGAGAAATCCCACAACGCAATATTGTTGAGCCTTGGTGATAAGGTTCTTCGACAGGTATCAAAGGATACTACGGCATCGGGGTTATGGTTGAAACTTGAAAGTTTGTACTTGTCCAAATCTCTGGTGAATCGACTCTACTTGAAGCAAGCTTTGTATTCACTCAAGATGAGTGAAGACAAAGTTTTGGCTGAGCAGTCGGATATGGTGAACAAGCGGATTCTTGATCTTGAAAATATTGATGTGAAGATCGATGACGAAGATCAAGCACTGTTGTTGTTGTTGTTGTGTTCTTTGCACAGAACACATGCTCACTTCAAAGAAACTCTCTTGTATGGAATGGAGTCCCTGAGCTTTGAAGAAGTTCAATCAGCCTTGTATTCTAAGGACCTAAACAAACGAAAGGAGCATAAACCTTTGACGGTAGGCGAAAGTTTGGCCGTTAAGGGAAATTCTTGCGAAAGGATGGTAAGTTCGACAAGAAGAAAGGTAAAAGTCAGCAGAAGTCTTATAGTGGCGAAGCATTTGGTATTCGATGCTATCACTGTAAGAAGGAGGGTCACATAAGAAAGGTGTGCCCAGAAGGCCTGAGAGATCATGGAGGTAAAGATAATGGCAACGCAGCCATTGTTCAAGATGACTTCGAATCATCTGATGTTCTTGTGGTTTCAAGCGGCGACTCAAGAAAAGAGTGGATAATGGATTCAGGTTGCACTTGGCACATGACTCCAAACAAAGAATTGTTCGAGGAGCTATGTGATCAAGATGGTGGATCAGTACTGCTGGGAAATAACAAAGCTTGCAAAATTGCAGGCATTGGATCTGTGAGATTCAAGCTCCATGATGAGTCAAAAAGGTTATTTACTGAGGTCAGGTATGTACCTGATTTGAAGAAAAATTTGATTTCTCTTGGTGAATTCGACGGGAAGGGATATGTTTTTCAAGGAGAGAAAAGTATCCTAAGAGTCATTAAGTGGTCGAAGGAAGTCTTGAGAGGAGTGAAGAAACAAGACTTGTATACCCTTGAGGCTGAAGTTGTAAGTGGTTCGGTAAATGTTGCATCCACGAAACCTTTGTCGAAGACAGAAATTTGGCACATGAGATTGGGCCATGTAAGTGAAAGGGGTCTGGTCAAATTGTGGAAACAAAGTCTGCTTGGAGGAGACAAAGTCGAAAAGATGAAATTTTGTGAACCCTGTATACTTGGAAAATCTTGCAGAGTGAAGTTCAACAAAGGCAAACAAAGAACTCATGGATCCCTTGATTACATCCATGCTGATCTTTGGGGGCCTGCAAGGTGTCCATCACATTCAGGAGCAAGGTATTTTCTATCCATAGTCGATGATTATTCCAGAAAGTTATGGGTATTCATCCAGAAGACTAAGGATGAAACTTTTGAGAAATTCAAAGGTTTGAAGACTCTGGTCGAAAATCAGACTAGCAGAAAGGTCAAGAGGTTGAGAACCAACAATGGCCTTGAATTTTACAATGAGGCGTTTGACAGCTTTTGTGATGTCTCAGGTATTGCAAGGCACAAAACTGCTGTAGGTACTCCACAACAAAATGGTTTGGCAGAGAGGTTTAATGGAACTATTTTGGAAAGAGTTAGATGCATCTTGACTAGTGCTGGGTTAAAGAAGGTGTTTTGGGCTGACGCTGTTTCGAGAGCAACATATCTGATAAACAGATGTCCTTCGACTGCGTTAGATACGAAGACACCAGAAGAAGTTTGGTCGAGACATCCACCTAGTCTCGGCAGACTGAGAGTATTAGGATGCGTAGCCTATGCTCACATTAGGCAAGACAAGGTCGAACCTAGAGCTCTGAAATGCATGTTCATGGGATACCCTGAAGGAGTCAAAGCCTATAGGCTATGGTTCCTAGAGCCGGGTCACAGGAGGTGTATCACCAGTTGAGATATGGTTTTCAATGAAGCTGAGATGGCTTTCAAGAAAATTGATGATGCTGACAAAAAGCTGGAACAGGGAGAGATTTCTGTTGAGGTGAAGCATGTTGATGCTGAATTGCGTATCCCAGATGATGTCGAAGAAGAAGCAGAAGATGCTGTCGAAGATGAGGACACTAATAATGACTACTTGCTAGCAAGAGACAGGTCGAGAAGAGTCATCAAGCCACCTCAGAGACTTGGGTATGCAGATCTTATAGCTTATGCCTTAATCTCTGTAAGTGAGGTTCTCGACGAAGAACCTAGAGACTATAAGGAAGTTATGAGGAGTTAAAAGAAGACTGGATAGCTGAAGGCTATGGATGATGAGATGAAATCTCTTCATGATAACAACACATGGGAACTGATCACGAAACCTGCTGGAGCCAGGTTAGTCAGCTGTAAATAGATTTTCAAAGTTAAGGAAGGAATCGAATGATGTGTTCTCTCCTGTTGTGAAGCACATGTCAATTCGAATGTTGCTTGCCATGGTGGCACAGTTCAACCTTGAATTGGAACATATAGATGTGAAGACTGCATTCTTGTATGGTGATCTAGATGAAACAATCCTGATGAGGCAACCTGAAGGGTATGTCAAAAAGGGGAAGGAAGATTATGTGTGCAAGTTGAAGAGATCTTTATATGGACTGAAAAAATCTCCTCGACAGTGGAATAGGAGATTCGACAAGTTCATGGCATGTATAAGTTTCATTAGAAGTCAGTTCGACCACTGTGTTTACTTCAGATTTCGACCTGGTAATTCATTTGTTCTTTTGTTGCTTTATGTGGATGATATTCTAATAGCAGGCAACAATGTCGAAGATGTAATGAGGGTGAAGGCTGAACTTAATAAGGAGTTCGACATGAAGGGTCTGGGAGTTGCGTCCAGGATTCCTGGGATTGACATCCAATGAGATAGAAAGCAGTCAAATTTATGCTTATCTCAAGAGGCATACCTACGAAAGATTCTCGAAAAGTATGGTATGTCGAATTCAAAGCCTGTTGTGACTCCGACAAACCCTCAATTTAAGCTGAGTATAGATCAGTGTCCCAGTACTGATGTCGAAAGATCTTATATGAATAGCATTCCATATGCTAATATAGTGGGTTCTTTTATGTATGCTATGGTCTGTACTAGACCCGACATAGCATATGCAGTAAGTCTTGTAAGCATGTACATGGCGAATCCTGGAAAGGCTCACTGGAAAGCATTGAAGTGGATTTTGAGGTACATAAATGGGTCTCTGAATAGAGTCATAATTTATGGTGGAGCCTTGGGTGAAGATAGTAAAGCAGCAATCGAAGGATATGCCGACTCTGATTATGCCGGTTGTATGGATTCCAGAAAATCTATTTCTGGATATGTGTTCACTATGTTTGGGACAACAATCAGTTGGAAAGCAACACTTCAGAAGGTTTTTGCCTTATCAACCAATAAAGAGGAATATATTTCCCTAACTGAAGCTGTGAAGGAAGCATTGTGGCTTGAAGGTTTTGCAAAGGAGCTGAAACTTCAAGGTCGAGTTATCACTGTTAAATGTGATAGTCAAAGTACAATACACCTGTCGAAGAATTCAGCATATCATGAGTGAACCTAGCACATTAATGTGAGACTGCATTTCATCAAAAGGGTAATCAGGCATGGAGAAGTCCAAGTACTGAAGGTTTCGACAGATCATAATGTTGCTGAAATGATCACCAAGACGTTGCCTAGTTGCTAGTTTTTCCACTGTATGCAGTTGATAAAGCTGGATGAAGAAAGCTAGTTTATTCCTTGATGTTATAGAGTTTGTTCTAAGGTGGAGATTTGTGAGATATTGGATCGAAATCTAGTATGGTCGAAGGGTAGCTTCTGGTTCGACATGAATTAAGCATGAGGTCGAAGACTGTTCGCATGTTGCTGTCTGAGTAATGCGTGTTGTAGTCGAAGTTTGTTCTAACATGCATTAGTCAATATTGTTAGGTTTGTTAGCATGTTGAATTGGGCCTTGTGTTAAGGATCCAATTGTTTAAGTTAGCTTATACCCTAAGTTAGCTTGTAATGGGTAATTGTTAAAAAGCCATTAATTTAGTATGTTAGGTTTTATTATAAATTGCATACTAGTCTGTCATCTTAAGTGTGGTGTGACAAAAGCTAATTAGGGTGAGAGGGTTATTTGTTATTCTTGAGTACTTGTAATCTATTTTATAGAGAAAGTAAAGAATAACAGTTATAACCAATCTTTATTGTTTTTCCTTGTTAACCCTAACCCTTGCGTGTTTCTTGCCTATAAAGAAACCGTTTATACTTTGTTTAAAAGAATCATAATTCACAACACAACCTTATTATATCTTTTCTTGGCATCTAGGAAATTTGTCATCTGGCTTGGTCGAAGCAATGTCAGGTAACTGTCCTAGCTGCTGTTATTAACACTTTCAACGTCATTTGGAATTTTAGAAATTAGAAATAATTCAACAACAAAACTATAATTTAGGAAAACGCTTTGAACTTAATAATTTCTAATACTTGCATTTCTGATAACTAGACATGGCAATAAAACCCCGGCCCCCCGGACCCGGCCCGAAATTAACGGGGGACACCCAATTTGATTGGGTGCGGGTGCGGGTGCGGGTAAAACCCAGTTTATAATTGCGGGTGCGGGTGCGGGGGCAGGGGATGCTACTACCCGCCCGCACTCGCCCCCGCCCCCGCCCGATCTTATAATATTTACTTTAATACCCATATTTAAATTATTTTATATCACATTTATTCACTTTTGAAGAAGTAATTAAAAATCCTCATTAGTTATTTCTCACCATTCACTCAAACTCACATATTTAGAAACAAGTTTATTATTAAAATGGCTAAGTTTTTAATAAAATTGTTAATTTTTATTACTATTTAAAAAAATATTTTTTTGCGGGTGGGGGCGGGTGCGGGTGCGGGAAAACCTGTTTCTATCGAGGGCGGGTCTAGGTGGTAAATTTTCACCCCCGAGTGGGTTTGGGGGCAGGGGCGGGTCTATAACAGGGAGGCGGGTGCGGGTGCGGGGTTAGCTAAACCCGCCCCCGACCCGCACTGTTGGCATGCCTACTGACAACACTACAAAAGAAACTTCCTCGATTAACATCAGAGATTTTCGGATTCTGAAAACTTTTAAAGTTAATTTTCATCCTTCGAGAGCTCCCATGATCATCTAAGTTTTATGGAAACCTCTCATTCCCTCCTAGATTAAATGCCACACAGATGGCACTGCTCTTGGCGCTTCGGGACCTATAACTTCAGGCGGCTTCTTCAGAGATCACAACTCAGATTTGGTTGGTTGTTTTGCTAAAAACTTAGGCAATCTTTTTGCTCTACAGGCTGAATTTCATGGTGTTATGAAAGCTATTGAAATTGCTTTTGACCACAATTGGAGAAATTTATGGATCGAACGGACTCGAAGCTTGTCTCTTTGACAGTTAACAACAACAACATTGTTCCTTGGCAGATCAAAAACAGATGGCAGAACTGCATCCTCAAAACCAAGAACATGAATTTTATTCTTTCCCATGTTTTTAGAAAAGGAAACCATTGTGCAGACAAATTAGCTTCATTTAGTTTATTCATTCATGGCTATGTTTGGCTGAAGGAAACTCATTTGTCTATTCTTACTGATATGGTTCTCAATAGGTTGGGGAAATCCTCTTTTAAGTTTTGTTAATTTTGTGGATTGGGCCTTCCCTTCATTCTTTTTTTAGTAATCTTTGGTTTCTTCTTTAATATATTGATTTTTTCTGTCAAAAAAAAGTTTAGGATTTTAATTTTAATTTATAAATTTAAGTGTTACAAAATATAATTAAATAAAATATAAAAACACAATTTATAAATTATTAAGTTTAATCAAAATAAAATTTAATAATAAATAAATCATACCTAATTGATTCTCTGTCATTTTCATGTTTTAAATATGATTTTATAGCCATGCATATTAGAAACACCACCAAACCAATCCATATGGTAAAGGAATTCATTCTTTTTATTTTTCATGCATTAAATATGATATTTTTTAAGTCATTTTTTTAAACTCATTTTTTTTTAAATATGTTCATTCAAACTCTATTAGTTATTTAAAGAGGAATATTATAAACATTAATATTTTTAATCTTTTCTCTCTTCTCATAAAATAATTTTTTCTTTGATTTTAATCTATTTTTTTTAATATGAAAATTAGATTTTTTTTTTTAATTCTTAATGTTGGTTTTCCAAAAGGATAACCGCTTGCAAATCCAATTTTCTCTTTTAGGGTGCAAATATTATATGGGATTTTAATGAATTATTAGAATTGGGACTTTGGTATGAGATTTGAAAAGTTTACACTATTAAAGATTCAAACTTTTTTATTCTTATTCTAAATTTATAACCAAAAGGTAAAAAGTAGTGTCGACCCAAACCTTAAAAGTGATGTTAGAGTTTTAAGCTTTTCTTTAAAATAGTGTTTACTTTTTTTTATATATAATTATCTATTTTAATTATCAATAAATATCTTTGTTTAAAAGAATTAATCTTAAATATTTAAATTTGTGTTTTTTTAGTACTACTCACTTGTGTTTTTATGATAGATGCTATACTTTTAGAAAATAGAAATTTTGCATCTAATATTTTTTAATTATGAATATGATTATGATTATGCTAAACTTTTAGAAAATAGAAACTTTGCATCTAATATTTAAATTATGATTATGCCATTAAAAAATATTTATAAAAATCTCATTTTCAATTTATTTCTATATCATTGGTTTGTCTTTAAAATACAATAACATTAACCTTGAATTCACAGTTGAAAAAGAACATAGTTCCTTTTAAAAAGAGCATTCTATATAGCATCATAAATATTGCAGACACAAAAGCAAATTAAATAATTATAAACATCTAGTTTTTTCTTATTTATGGTTGGAAATAACGCTAAAATTTCTTATTAAATTATTATTTTTATTTCTTGAATGATAAGAAATATGGGAAGAAATGTCTCATTTGGATAATTTCCTTCTTTTTGAGTACCCCTGTATAGGAAAGTAATCATTAATTAGGCACACTAGTTAACTTACATGGTGACGGTGTATATAATATAAGTGGTGCCTTCAGTAGAAATTTATAAGGCCGCCTAGCTTTAAACTTGTCTATTTGACCCATCCTCTATTTTGTTATTACTTTCCATTACTATTACTTGAAACCATTTCGTTAAAAAATCTGTTTATTTCTATAAAAGTCATAGTGTTATTTATTTTATTTGATTCTGAGGAGTAAGGAAATATAACCTTTAATATGCACCAATAACATGTGCTTCATAGATAATAATAAACTCTTAAGATTCTCTATTTTAAATTGAAGATACACTTAAGTTGAAAATTAATAACAATTTAGAACTAAATAAAAAACTAGAAACATATATATTTGTATTAGGGGTGGCAAAAGGACATGTCTGCTTCATTTAGACCTATTCTGTGTTACTAGTAGCATAATTGATCATAGTTTGTGTTACTAGTAGCATAATTGATTTTTTAGGAGGGGTTTTGAGAAATCGATTCTCAGATAGTGAATGATCTTTGTATGATGCCCAAGAGAAGGCTGGTATGTTAAGGGATGAAGGTCAACCCATTAACTGGTCTGACACTTGACTCAGAAAGACAACTCTAGCAAATTGATGACTAGGTTCTGTTCCTATACCTGTAGAGGTCTCTGGGTCCTTGTACTAAGCCCAAGAGAAGGCATGAGAGCTTTTAAGAAGCCGAAGTGTCCTTGTACAATGCCCAAGAGAAGGCGAGGATGCTTTTAGGAAGCCTGTAGGTCCTCAAACCAAGAGAAGTTCAAGACATGCTATTCACAGAGAATAGATCAAGCCAGGAAAGTTCTTGAATTTGGAAGAAACTCAAGAGATGCCATTCACGGAGAATAGATCAACTCTGGGGAGTAGAGTTTCTTTGACAATTTCTAAGAGTGACAGTCTGAGAAAGGGTTCACCGAGAATGCTGTCTTTCACGTTTCCATATTGTTTAACCACAAAAGGAGGGAAGACTGTATCTGGTAATCCTATGGGGATCTAGTTTTGTTTGTATTTAAGAGTGACCAACAGGGCTTTACCTAGTGCTAGACGTAGTTGCCGGGGAAAACTCTAAATAACTATACTAGTATTACACAGTGGATATTGGACAAGTATATAAAAGTTTGTGAAAGAAGACTTACAGTGAGCAGCCCCACAATACAGTTATATATATATATATATATATATATATATATATATATATATATAAAGTGGATAAAGAAAACGGGTAAACACTTAATCGGTTATAAAGCTTCCATGCTGTTTTGTTAGTTGTTCAACAAAGAAAACTTTGATAACAATATTATATTCTAAATCAAAGGAGAAAGTACTTTGAAAAGATTGTTGGGGCTTATAGCTTAAGGAGAGGCCCAAGGTTTTATCAGTCATTGCACTGTTGTTTGGAAATTTGGACAGGGACTTATACAAGTGACTGATGCCCAAAAAGGTTTTCTGTACAAACGGATGGGTTTTACACTCTCTCAAGAGGCCCAAAGGTTTATTTTTGTACAAGTGGTGGGGCTTACAGCTCAAGGAGAGGCCCAGAAAGTTTTTGTTAAAGAGGCGACCATTGCGTCGAACTTTTTGATGAGATCGGGGCTTATACAATACACTGAGACCCAAAAAGGTTTTGGTTTTCAAAAAGGGTTGGGTATTACACTCTACTAGAGGCCCAAAGAGTTTTAAGAAAAAGAATTGGGACTTATAGCTCGAGGAGAGACCCAGTTGATTTTGTTAAAAAGACGACGATCGCGCCGTTGTTTTTGAAAATACAGTGGAACTTATACAATGACTGAGGCCCAAAAGGTGGTGTATTTACAAAGGGGTTGGGTCTTACACTCTAATAGAGGCTCAAAGAGTTTGAAAAAGATTTGTGAGGGTGAAAATCAAAGAAACCCTAAATTTGTTTTCCTTTAAAAGTAAATATTTAAAGAAAATCAATAAAAATGATAAAAAATACCAAATAAGTTTGAATAAACCACTTGTGATTTTTGTTCAAGGTTTGAAAAATAAGGTTTTAATCACAAGATGAATTAAAACTCATTTGGTTTTGATTTTCAAGGTAAATATTCACTTTTAAATGTTTAAAACAATAAAAATGAGTTTATTCACAAAAATACTAATTATATTAAATAAATAATATAAACTTGATTTTTTTTGTGGAATAAAATATTTCAACATTTTTGTGATTTTTTGCAAAAAGAACCAATAAAAAATAATTAAAATTGAGGGAGTTATTAATTTTTCAAATCATTAAAAATAATATGAAAAATATGAAAAAAGTGGTAAAAAAGAGGATCTGGGGCGAGGGGGATTCAAACCCCAGACCTCTTGTGTATAGGGCGCGCGCCTTACCACTGGGGTGGTGATACATCCGTTGATTGAAACACAACCACAAATATACAAGGCTTGCCTTGTTTTTGGCCTGGCACAAGGCAAGGCAAGTCAAGATTTTGGTTAGAAACGTGAAGGCCATAACTTTCTCATTTCTCCATGGATTGGGACAAAATTTAGGTCTATCCTGCCTAGAATTTCACAAGGAATCCAATGGTGGTGGTGTTTTCTCAGATCATGCTCCTATTGAAAAACCTGATAGTGGTTTTGAAATAGACCATGATTTGCATTTTCTGTGCCATCTCTTGGTACAGGTATGAATTACATGATAAATTGGTGCAAACACAACACATATAACATGTATAAGAGATGCATGATCAGTGGACATCAAAGGAAAGCATGATTCAAAGAATTCAAGTTGTGATGCTTACCTCTCTTTGGAGCTTTTGTGCAATCTGCCAAGTACCTTGTTCCAGAAATGATTTGATGCTTTGGACACCCTCAAATGATCTCTTAGAAGCTTTTAGGATGGTTGGAATCAGCTGGAAACCTCAAGAACAAGTTTTAGCTCTTTCTTGCAAAAGGGGCAAAAGTGGCCAAAATAGCAACTCTCTCAAATGGTGTTCCAGATGTGAGGAACCATTTAGGACAATTCAAGGATGATATTTGGAGTGTGTTTGAGGTTTTATCTGGTTTGGAAAGTGACTGAATCAAGACATGGCTTGAAAATGCACAAAAGTCCTATTTTGACGTTTTGAGAGGTGACTTTGAGATTTTGGTGTTACAGGTCACTTGTGAGTGTTTGGATCACCTCTATATGATGTTTATAAGGTGTGTATATGATTGGTTTGGTTGGAATTACTCTCAAACTTAAAACCCGATGGTGACTTGCTTTGGAAGGCAAATTTGGAAGTGAGAAGGTGATTTTGAGGAAAGCATCTGTTTGATGGCTTTGGTGTACTCAAACTGATCACAAATGAGCTCTATTTATAGTAGAATAAGTTTGTTTTGGGAGCAATAGTGATTGGCAACTGCTGCAGAGGTTTGGCCAATGTTGATCAATGGGAATCCAAGTCTCCTCTAGCCATTGACTAGAGGTCAGGGCACAGGCTGCTGGTTCCCTTGGTCTTGGATAAGTCTTGACTGAATTCAGTTGGAAATGGCTCATTCCATGCCACCTTGGCGCATCCATTAAATGCTCTAAACCAAAATTAGAGTCTTGTCCCTCTTTTAGGCATTTCTAGGTTTGGCATGCTACTTTTGGTTCCAAAGACTTGGGAGGCTTATGGATCAGTGTTTGCCCCTCCTTGATCTCCCCCTGAGGTGTTCATGTGAGGCCTAAAAAAGCTTTTGGTTAAAAGGGGATTGGGTCTTACACTCTATTAGGCCCAAAAGTTTTTCGTTTTGAAATAGCGATCGCGCCGAGATTTTTGAAAACGCAGTGGGTCTTATACAATGACTGAGTCCCAAAAAATGTTTGGTTTTCAAAGGGGTTGGGTCTCACACTCTATTAGAGGCCCAAAGTGTTGAAAAAGTTTTATGAGGGTTGAATTAATCAAAACCCTAATTTGTTTTCAAAATATATTTTAATTGAATAAAAGTTCAATTAAACTGATCAAAATTGTTAAACATGTGTGAAAACAAATTGTGATCTTGGATTAATGTTTGAAAAATCATGTTTATATCCACAAAATGATTGGAACTCAATTAAGTTTGGAAAATCAAGGGAGAAAAAATATTTCAAATGTTAAAAACAAATAAAACATTAATTCTTTGCAAAAATATCAAATTTATGAAATAAATAATATTTTTGGGATTTTTTGATAAAATAAAATATTTTAACATTTTTGTGAATTATTAAAAAAGGAATCAACTCAAAATCATTAAAACTCAGAGAGAAATTAATTTTTGAATCAATTAAATAAAATCACAAAAATTCAAATATTCAAATATTTGAAAAAGGGCGGCAAGAATATCTTGGCCTTGCCCGCGTGCTTTGTTTTGCCCAGATTTGCATTTTCTCATCAATCTCACTGAATACTTGATGAAATCACACAATCCACATATCAATCTACTCGTTTTCACCTCACGATCATGTCTATGGTCTTTAATTTCATTTATTTTAAGCATGGAATAAGAAATCAAAGAGAAACCTCAAGAACCCTAAAATTTGCATGAAGGATCAGAAATTCCATACACGATTCAAACAAAGCAATTGATTGAGGGAAAACACTCTATGCATGATTATGAACATATGGCCAAATTATTGTGCAACAAAAAATGCATGGATCATAGAGTTAGAAGAGCTCATGCTTACCTCTTGCAGCTGGTGATCGTGTTTTGTGTTAGAGGTGTTACAGCTAGGTTCCAATGATGTGGATAGCTTCCCTAGGTGCCAAGTGATGTGCCTAAGTGCTTGGAATGGTTTGAAACAAGTTGGAATTGAAGATGGTATCCCAACTGCAACTTGGTTAAAACCTTGAGCAGCTGGCTGGTGATTCTGAGAAATCAGTGTTCCAGATGTTTCTTAAGTGTTTGGATCACTTCTATATGATGTTTATGAGGTGTGTGTGATTGGTTTGGTTGGAATTGCTCTCAAACTCAAAACTCGATAGTGACTTGCTTTGGAAGGAAAATTTGGAAGTGAGAAGGTGATTTTGAGGAAAGCATCTGTTTAATGGCTTTGGATTACTCAAACTGATCACAAATGAGCTCTATTTATAGTAGAGCAAGTTTGTTTTGGCTGCAATAGTGAATGGAAACTGCAGCAGAGGTTTGGCCAATGTTGATCAATGGGAATCCAAGTCTCCTCTAGCCATTGACTAGAGGTTAGAGCACAGGCTGCTGGTTCCCTTAGTCTTGGATATGTCTTGACTGAATTCAGTTGGAAATGGCTCAGTCCATGCCACCTTGGTGCATCCATTGAATGCTCCAAAACAAAATTGGAGTCTTGTCCCCTCTTTAGGGATTTCTAGGTTTGGCATGCTATTTTTAGTTCCAAGGACTTGGGAGGCTTATGGATTAGTGTTTGTCCCTCATTGGTCCCTCACTGAGGTGTTCAGATGGATAGACATGTTTGTCATTTGCACAAATTTGGCAAATCGAGTAAAATGCACAAATCTGCCTTGCCATGATAGTTTGCAGCAAGGCATATTGGCATGGTCATATCTCATGGCTCAAGTGGATTTTCATGGAGTTCTTGGCCATTTTGGAAAGCTCTCATATGATACAACATATGTGTGATTATAGTTTGTTTTGATACCTTTTGGATCCAAGTGAAAAATGCCCCTACATTTGGAAAAAAGTGAAGGCAGATTCTGACTTAGTGAAAATTTCACTAAGTGTTGGAAAAAAGTGACATTTTCACTTTTTTTTTATTTTGGCCATTCCATAACTTGAAATCCATGAGGAATTGGAATGAGGTGTAGTTGACACTTTTAAAGTATGCCATGAGAGCTGCAAATCCATCTTTGGATCAGCCCAAATGGTTGCTTGGATCTCAAGTTATGATCCTTGGAAGTTGGTACCCTAGCCACTTTGTTCCATAACTTAGAAAATTTCTAAGTTTTTTATGGTTACCCCTTTTTCAAGTTATCCCACTTTTTTTTTCTTGATGAATGATGATTCAAATCACACATTAACATCATTTTAGGGTTAAGGAACCATAATTGATCAAAAAATCAAAAAGTCAAACTTTGACTTTTGGGCACAGTTGACTTTTTATCAGATGAATTCCAAACGGTGCGATCCTCTATGAAATCAAGTCCTCGACCTAAATCAAACTTGATGGATTGATTTCATAGGTGTTATAGGGTGTATTGAATCATGTCCTAGGGTTTAGGAGCATGTCCTGGTCAAAAGTCAAAGCTACAGTTGACTTTTCCTTCAAAACCCTAATTGTGGTTCAGATGAAATTGAAACCTGTTGATCAAGCTTCTTGGATCAATCCATTATTGCAAATGGATCCATATGGTGGGTTAGAGACCCTCAAACCATGTCTTGAGGTCTTGGCTCATGATTTGTCCCAAAAGTCAATTTAGGGGTGAATTAGGTCAAGAAACCCTAATTCTTGATTTTTGATGAATGCATCCCCTAAGGCTAAATTGACTTGATGATTGGGTTTATGATGTCCCATGGAGTATTTTAAGTTATGCTTTGAGGCATTGGCTCATGCCCAGAGGAAAATTTCCATCTGGAGGCCCTAGTCGACCAAAACCCTAATTTGGTGACACTGGCGATCTTGAGGCTTAATCCACTTAGAATGCTGCATCCTTGTGCTTGATTCTTGTTGTGCGAGTCCTCTTGATCCATTGTGGATGTTTGAGAGGTTAGACAAGTTGAAGATCATGTCAATTCTTGATTGATCCTTTGTCTAAGGCTCAGAGAGGGCTTGAAACCCTAATCTTTGATAGTAGTGAATGCTCACCCATCTTTGGGGAGACTGATGAGGTATGATGCTTTACCCATATTGTGGTGATGAATTACACAATGATGGGAAATCTTAGTGGTCAAAATTTGGGGTATGACAGATGCCCCTATTTAATCTTCTTGGACCCGAAGGTGTGAATGGCGAAGGTATTCGGGCATTCGGGGTTCAAGAGGATTAAATATCGGAATACCCAAAATTTTTATGGTGGTTAGGAATGGTAGTTCACGCATCCTTCTTCTTTTACTAAGCAATGATGCTTAGAAAAGGTAAACTTCCCCTCGATCCTGGTCTTCAGCCAAGGAACTGGTCTAAGTTTTCTGAAATAAACTTCCCCTCGATCCCGATTTCCTACCAAGGAACTAGTCTAAGTTTCTGAAATAAACTTCCCATCGATCCTGGTTTTCAGCCAAGGAGCTAGTCTCAGTTTCTGAAATAAACTTCCCCTCGATCTTGGTTTCCTACCAAGGAACTGGTCTAAGTTTCTGATGTAAACTTCCCCGCGATCCTGGTTTCCTACCAAGGAATTGGTCTAAGTTTCTGATATAAACTTCCCCTCGATCCTGGTTTCCTACCAAGGAACTGGTCTAAGTTTCTGATATAAACTTCCCCTCGATCCTGGTTTCCTACCAAGGAAATGGCCTAAGTTTCTGACGTATACTTCCCCGCGATCCTGGTTTCCTACCAAGGAACTGGTCTAAGTTTCTTTTGTCAATAAACTTCCTTGACAAGGGACACTATGTGTAGCGATTTTCCACAAACTTCTCGCCGAATTTTCCTGGGAAGATGCCATTTGATAGAAAAATTTTGATGTCAGAGTTGCTGGGGAACCCAGTCGTCTGAGTTGTAGATATGTACAAACTTCTCTGTTGGAGATGCCATTTGCCGACTCTATCGGGGAAAATGAGTCTCTTGAGAGACTGTTTTCGCTTGGGGTATTACATCATACTTTTCTCGGGATCCTCCAGGAGAAATGTCATATGATGTGATCCAATTTTGAGGTGCTGATGACCTTTTCGTCAGCTGATTTTTTGGAGAAAAACTGTTGTATTGCCGAATCTTTGATTAAGAGGCTTTCTCTAGGGATTTTTCTTAATCCAGGAAAGCAAAAATATCATCTTCAATGGCGAAGAGTGACGTTTGTCGAGGGTTCTCTGGTTTTTCAGAGGTTCAAGTTATCAAAGTGGTCAAGGGCCAATTCTAATCCAGAAATAAACTGGAGGAGAGATTATTTAGATGGTTCACTTCCTGACGAGGAAAGAACTGACAACTCGATTGAGAGGACTTTTATCACTTGGGGATAAGACTGACCAGAGTGATAGTGATGCAATATGACTATGAATGTAAATCAGTAATACATGTTGTACGTATGTTTATGCTGACAAAACTGATGCGACATATAGACTAGTAGATGAACACGACTGGATACTCGGCTACAGTGGGGGATGAAAAGTATCACTGGTTCACGATAGCAATTTTGCCTTGCTTAGGAGAGATAGTCCATGCGGGGAACAACCGTTGGTCGGGGGTTAGGAGGTAAGAACTCTGCCGGAGGTGTCAGATGAAAAATGGTCTCAGACACAGCTGATCCTTCATTCAGGCGTACTGGTTTAGAAGGAGTACTTTGATTCTGCACTTTGAAGCTCGCTTACTTCTGAAGAAGCGATCGATGTTCTTTCGACGTTCAATAGTCAAAAGAATTGCCATCTTTGTTAAAAAGCAAAAAAAGTTTGACAAGTAAATTCATTTTTGTTTCGTTTCAAGAATCGTTAATCATGTTAAAACGTCGTTCTGTAAAGCTAAAACTAATAAGAATTACAAACAAAAGCACAGGGGCTCAAATTTTATTGATAGGATGGAAATCAGCCAAACGCGTGATTCCATAGAGTATTTACAAAGTTAGAAAATGGTAATTTAAGGGAAGAGGGCTACATTGAAACATAACGACTACTATCCTTCTACCAACTTTGAATTCAGGACATCCTGAGCTTCCGTCGAAGATGACCTTAACTGGAGTTTTCTGATGTATGGCATGACTACTGCTGAGGGGCTTGCCCCTTTGTTGGGCGTAGTTACTTGCCATTATCCCTAACTTTTTCCTGGACTGTACTTTAAAATTTCCAATCCATCGGGATGATTTTTTATTATGTCTCTAATTTTTTCCTGGACCGCCCTTTTGGGTTTTCAATCCACCGAGACGTTTTTTTTTATTTAGGCGAAGTATTTCTTGACTACATCAACATTCGTGGGGTAGGCAAATTCTTCTCCATCCATGGTTGTGAGTCTCAAGCCGCCGCCTGAGAAAGCTTTCTTGACCACATAGGAGCCGTCATAATTTGGAGTCCACTTGCCCCGAGAATCAGTAAGAAATGATTGTATCTTTTTTAGCACAAGGTCTCCATTCCTAAAGATGCGAGGTCAGACCTTTTTGTCGAACACCTTCTTCATTCTCTGCTGACACAACTGACCATGGCATAGTGTCATCATTCCTTTCTCTTCGATCAGATTCAGTTCATCGTGTCGACTTTGACACCATTCAGCCTCTGTTAGCTTAGCTTCCATCAATACCCGGGTTGATGGGATCTCTACTTCTATGGGGAGCACTGCTTCCATGCCATATACTAGAGAGAAAGGGGTTGCCCCTGTTGAAGTGCGAACATATGTGCGATAACCGTGAAGAGCAAAGGGTAGCATCTTGTGCCAGTCTTTATAGGTTACAACCATCTTTTGAACAATCTTCTTGATGTTCTTGTTAGCCGCTTCTACCGCTCTGTTTATCTTAGGTCGGTAGGGAGATGAGTTATGGTGTTCAATCTTGAACTCTGCGCACAACTCTTTTATCATCTTATTGTTCAAGTTAGATCCATTATCTGTAATGACCTGGTTAGGAACATCATAATGGCAGATGAGATTATTTTTTATAAATCGGACCACCACTTGTCGGGTTACATTGGCGTATGACGCTGCTTCGACCCACTTGGTGAAGTAGTCAATGGCTATCAGGATGAACCGATGTCCGTTTGAAGCCTTAGGTTCAATCATGCCAATCATGTCGATTCCCCATATGGAAAAAGGCCACGGGGAAGAGAGAACTTTGAGATGCGTTGGCGGTACATGGATTTTGTCGGAGTATATCTGACACTTGTGACACTTCCTCATGTACTTGTAGCAGCCAGATTCCATGGTCAACCAGTAGTACCCTACTCTTAGAATTTTTCTCGCCATTGCATGCCCGTTGGCATGAGTGCCAAAGGATCATTCATGAATTTCTTTTATCAGTATGTTTGCTTCTGGTCTGTCTACACATTGAAGCAAGACCATGTCAAAATTTCTCTTATAGAGTGTATCACCGCTCAGGAAGAAACTACCTGCTAGCCTTATGAGGGTTTTTCTGTCTTTCCTTAGTGCCCCAGGTGGGTACTCTTGTTTCTGAAGGAAGCACTTGATATCATGATACCAAGGTTTGTCGTCTATGACTGCTTCAATCGTGAAGATGTAAGCGGGCCTTTCAAGGCGCATTATGTCAATCTTAGGTAGGTCGGTCCATTGACCTACACTAATCATGGAAGAGAGAGTGGCTAAGGCACCAGCCATGTGATTCTCTTCACGAGGGATATGATGAAACTCGATTATGTTGAAGAAGGGTAACAACCTTCTCGCGTAGTCTTTGTAAGGAATCAGTCCTGATTGGTATGTGTTCGAATCTCCTTTGATCTGATTGATAACCAGGGCTGAGTCGCCATATACATCCATGTTCTTGATCCTTAAGTTGATCGCTTCTCCGAGACCCATGATACAAGCTTCTTATTCGACCTTGTTGTTTGTGCACTTGAATGTAAGTCTGGCAGTGAAAAGAATGTAGGTACCCTGAGGGGTTATGATGATTGCCCCATTCTGTTTCCGTAATGATTGACAACTCCTTCAAAGATAAGTCCCCATTGGGAACCTGGTTCCGGCCCTTCACTGGGTAGTGGTTCATCGCAGTCTTTCATTTTCAAATACATAACATCTTCGTCTGGGAAGTCAAACCCGATTGATTCTTAATCGTCAATCGGTTGATGAGCCAAATGATCAGCTAAAATACTCCCTTTAACGGCTTTCTGAGCATGGTATTCGATGTCGTACTCTGATAACAACATCTGCCAACGGGCAATCCTTCCTGTGAGAGCAGGTTTCTCAAAGACGTACTTGATTGGATCTATTTCTGAGATTAACCAAGTAGTGTGACGAATCATGTACTAGCGAAGACGTTTGGCTGTCCAAGCCAGAGCACAACAAGTTTTCTCAAGCATAGTGTACCGAGTCTCGCAGTCGGTGAATTTCTTGCTCAAATAGTCAATGGCAGACTCTTTCCTTTTTGTTTCATCTTGTTGGCCAAGTACACAACCCTTTGAGTTCTCTAGGACTGTTAAGTAGATGATTAGTGGTCTTCCTTCCACTGAAGGTGACATAATCAGTGGGTTTGACAGGTATTCCTTAATACTGTTGAAGGCAGTTTGATAGTCTTCTATCCAAACGCAATCCTGATTCTTCTTGAGTAACTTGAAAATCGGCGCACAGGTCGCGGTCATGAGGAATATGAATCTGGAGATGTAGTTCAAACGTCCCAGGAATCCTCTGACTTGTTTTTCAGTTTTCGGAGAAGGCATTTCTTGAATGGCCTTGACCTTGTCAGGATCAACCTCAATTCCTTTTTGGCTGACAATGAACCCTAAGAGTTTCCCTGAACGGACACCAAATGTTCACTTATTGGGATTCAAGCGGAGTTTGTACTTTCTCAACCGCTTAAATAGTTTTGACAGGTGGGTCACATGCTCCTCTTCTGTCTTAGATTTTGCAATCATATCATCGACATATACCTCAATTTCCTTGTGTATCATGTCATGAAACAGAGTAGTCATGGCCCTTTGATAGGTTACCCCGACGTTCTTCAAACCGAACGGCATTACCTTGTAACAGAAGGTACCCCATGGGGTAATGAACGAAGTTTTTTCCATGTCATTCGGCGCCATTTTGATTTGATTATAGCCCGAGAATCTATCCATGAAGGAGAAAACTTTGAATTTTGTTGTACTATCTACCAGCATGTCAATGTGTGGCAAAGGAAAGTCGTCCTTTGGACTAGCCTTGTTTAGATATCTGTAATCGACACACATTCTGACCTTTCCGTCCTTTTTCGGAATGGGTACTATGTTGGCTAACCATTGAGGATATTCTGATGTGGCGAGGAAACGCGCATCAATCTATTTTTGTACTTCCTCTTTGATTTTGATGGCCATGTCCGGGTGAGTCCATCTCAACCTTTGCTTTACTGGCGGACATTCCGATCTCAATGGTAAGTGATGTTCCACGATGCTGGTATCTAACCCTGGCATGTCCTGATAGGACCAAGCAAATACATCGGGGAATTCTTTGAGAAGCTTTATCAAACTTTCTTTGACAGTCGGATTGAGCAACGTTCCAATCCTGACTTCTTTTCTCTCATCTCCTGAACCTAAGTTGACCGTTTCCAACGGCTCTTTGTGAGGTTCGATGGACCTTTCCTCTTGTCTGAGTAGTCGGGAGATCTCTTATGGAATTTCGTCGTCAACTTCTTCTTCAGCCCCAAATACCGGGAATTCAAAGTTGGGAGAAGGCATTGGATCGTATGTTTCAATGGGGTTTAAAACAAGCAATCTGCATGACGTGATGATTGTTTTTAGAAGAGATAGAGAGAACGCAAGAGTGTGTGCAGTGTTTTTTTTGAAAACTGCTTGTTTTTATTATTGAATTGTTTTTTAGGATTACCATTTTCTGAAAAACGATAAGAGAAAACAGCAGTAAAATGCGGAAATTACAGAATGACGTTATTTTATTTATGAACAAGTCGATTCTTGAAACTACAGCCCTATAAAACAAAACTCTGTAGCTTTGGACAAAGCGAAGAGGGAAATTTATAGAAAGTGAGCCCTATCAAAACATCTGTTTCACCTGGGCAGGGTGAAAGGTTAAAGACGGTAATTACTTTGACTGATGAACAATCTTCGGAACATCGATAGCAACCCATTGGCGGCGAACTCCTCGGTGAATCACAAAGTCTAGAACCTTCCTGGATTTGTCTTCAGAAATAACACTAATTTCTGGTGGAGTAGGATCGTTGGAATCTGTTTCCCAGGCAGAGCTGTCGTAGACGAACTCTTTTGTTGTATCTTGCATGGTATTTGTGCTCTCAGGTAAATCTCCCCATCCACTTGGCTGGATGTCTTCGAGCCTGATACGAGAGCTCTCAGGAGCAGTGTACTTGACCATATAGTCGTACTTTCCACTTGGTTGTCCTAAGGTGTCCCACACTTCTTTGGAACGGGATGAGTCATCTCTCTCGATGACGTTGACCTCTGGAAAAGCATAGTTGATGAATTCTAGTCCAGCTAGCCTTGCCAATTCATCGTCGTATGGGATATTTTCTGAATGACCTGAGTGTTGTTCCCATGACATGGTGGGGACACAGGTATTCTGTTCAATAATGCTCAGCTGATTTTCATTGTTTGGCTGATTTTCTTGCCCCGAGTTTCTTGGGTACGGCTTCTAGATAGGTAGGCCATCCATTGGGCCATAATAGTCGTGGTCAAAGTTGTCTTTCACTAGAGTGTCCTTCTCTAATGAATTTGGTGGAGCACGGTATCCTTCCGAATCACAGTCTCCATATACCATTCTGACATCTGACCTTGGTATAAATCTCAGACTTTGTGCGGGATAGCACAATGGCATAGGCACCTCTTCCTGAGAGATATAACCGTCCTCATTAAGATTGGACTTCCACTCATCCGTATCAGAGGAATCTCCCTCGTTGATGGTATGTACTTCTTGAGACACTAGGTGAAGGAAACCTCCATTGTGGATGAATTCCTGAATGGGATGAAGACTTTCATCGTTAGTAGCTGTCTGGGTGCAGGTTGAAGAAAAACCAAGACCCTTCTTTGTTTTGTTATCAGTAGGAATGACAAGTTGTCCCCATCCTTTTGCATTGTTACTTTTGATCACTTCGAGAGCATGTCTGTATGAGGAAATAGAGGTTCCTTTCTCTGATTGATTCTTATTTCTCACCGAAAGTGCTTGGAGCTAAGTTCTGACAACCTCCTCGGGTTCTACACAAGTAGATAATGACAGGTTACTCACGATCAAGGCTTGTTCTCCACAGACCGTGACGAGTTGATCGTTCTTGATGAACTTCAGTTTCTGGTGCAGCGTCGAAGTGACTGCCTCAGCCTGGTGTATCCAAGGTCTTCCTAATAAACAGTTGTACGCTGCCCGGACGTCCATGACCTGGAAAATGATTAGGAAAATGTGAGGACCAATGGTTATGGGAATATCGACTTCGCCGATAACTGTTTTCCGAGATCCGTCAAAGGCTTTGACGATGACCTCACTGCCCCTCATCGGGGATCCTTTGAAAGATAGTCGCATTAAAGTGGACTTTGGCATAACGTTGATGGCCGATCCTGTGTCTACCAGTACGCTGGCTAAAGCATCGTCCTGGCAGTTGACTGTGATATTGAGCGCCATGTTGTGACTTTTGCCTTCCTCTGGTAAATCCTCATCACTGAACCCTAAGTTGTTGCAGGAAGTGATGTTAGAGATGATGCTATCGAACTGTCATATTGACACATCCTATTCCATGAAGGCTTGCTCTAAGACCTTCTGCAAAGCCTCCCTGTGAGCCTCGGAACTGAGTAAAAGTGATAGCACAGAGATCTTTGAAGGAGTTTGTAACAATTGATCAACAATGTTGTATTCACTCCTTTGGATGAGCTTCAGCATCTCATCATTGTTCTTTGAAAGGTCGGGATCACTGGACTGACCGACCGGTGGATTAGGAGCTTCTGTCTGAAGTTCCTTTTCTTTGTTAGGTTCTCCAACTCCTCGGTTGAAGATTCGACTGCTCCGTGTTACTCGACTGATGTCTGCAATATTCATGACAGAGGGTAATGGAATTTCCTTTCCATTCTCAATTATTGTTGCACCGTATTTGTAAGGGATCTCCTTAGCTGTTTCATACGGTAATGGTCCCAGTAGAGAGATAACTACAGGAGCCTTCTGATTTTTCTGATTGTCGTAGGTAACTTCAGTCAGTTCTTGGCTAAGAGCCTTTGATTCGTCCAGTAGAGGGATGATGGCACAAACATCTTTGGTCCTCTCAGGATCAGAGATTACAACTACATCCTTGATTTGATCAGCGAAGTAGTCTGGCGTCCAGTGAATGGACCCCGAAACTGGATATTGTTGAATCTCTTTGCGGTCCAACTGATCTTGAAGGGCTTCTCGCACGAGGTAACATCCTTGGTTATTTTCCGAGCAAACTCTACAGCGTTCATAGTTATGTGGTGGCACCTGGCCACGTCCGCTTTGAATACAATGTAACCTCACTAGGTTTGTTTCCATTGATCGAGCATCTTGACTTTGATGCCTAGTAGGATTCCCATCGATCATACTGACTTGTTGCGTGTCTTCGTCCATATAGATCGGAAGCCACCAATGGTTTAACAAGTGTTGCAAAGTTATTTGAACAAGAGCACATCCATGGTCACTCTCACAACATCCTTTACAGTTCTGATAATTATGTGAAGTCAGAAAACCGAGCTGGATTTGCTTAGCGTGTAATTCTACCAAGCTGGTATTCATCAAGCGAATATCAAAGATTTGAATCATGTTAATCTGATAAAGATTTTTATCATGGTAATCCTGGATCCACCCCAGATCCATCTGACGCTGGAGGGCCTCTTGTACAAAAGAGCATCCCTGATTTTTTACCGAGCAAATCAGACAGAAATTATAATCGTGTCATGGCAGATCATGATGTTAGCTTAGCCTTGAGTACATTGCCACCAGGTTGACATTCATCGCACGGATGTCGTGGTTCCGAAGGATGTTGGAATTCGTATAAGTCATGTTGACCCCACGAATTCGGTGTTCTTGGATCCATCTGAGATCCAATTGTTCCTGTAGAGCTGATTGCACCACATAACATCCTTGATTGTTCTTAGAGCAGATATCACACTGGTGATAGTTATGAGATGGGACATGGCCATGCCCACTCTGTATGTGATGCATCTTGACCAGATTGGTCCTTAATAAGAGTACATCATGAATTTGATAGCTGTCGTTAGACTCTTCTTCTATCAAATTGACTGCAGCTTTCTCGTGTTGAGGCAACGGGTTCGTGAGAACATTTGGATTCGTATCTTTGAAAGATAAGACCCCGCTCCTAACAAGATTTTGTACGTCAGATTTGAAACTGAGACAGTTTTCTATGTTATGCCCTGGTCCTCCTTGATGGTAAGGACAAGTCTGATCGGCTTTGAACCAAAAAGAAGGATTTTCCGGTACTGTAAGAGGAGACTTGGTCTGGACGTGCCCTTTGACCAGTAAGAGCGGAAATAATTCTGCATACAACATGGGTATAGGGTCGAACCCTGGTGGTCGCGTTGTACGGTTGTTGTTGTATGGAGGACGAGCCTGCTGAAAAGGCTGTTATGTCCTTTGTTGATATGGTTGTTGATTAGGTTAGCTTTGCGCAACCTGAGGTAGATACGTAGGAACAGGCACAGGGTTGATAGCAGGAGTTACAGCTGCTACTGGTTGGTAACGTCGCCTTTGCTTTCCGAGAGAGATATTCCCAATATCCTACTCTTTTTTCTTAGGGGGGGCACTACTGTATCGTTTTGTAATACTTGATGGTCCAGCATCTTTAACTAATCGTCCTTCTCGGACTGCTTCCTCAAGACGAACTCCCATGCCCACCATCTCGATGAAGTCACTGGGCGCGCTGACGACCATTCTGTCGTAGTAAAATGAGCTTAAGGTTTTCAAGAAGATCTTTGTCATCTCTTTTTCCTCAAGAGGTGGACAAATCTGGGCGGCGATTTCACGCCATCTCTGAGCGTACTCTTTAAAGGTTTCCTTGTCCTTTTGTGACATTGATCTGAGTTGATCTCTGTCTGGTGCCATGTGTCGCTCCCGGGGATTTGCATTCGTGGTACAAACGCGAAAGGGGCGTGGAAAACAGAGTCGCCAGCAATGTATATTTATCCCAAGAGAGGGAAATGAAACACTGCGTAAACCTGAAGGAAGGGAAAGAGCATGGTCTCGCGACCAAGAGAAACGGGTAAGGGAGTCGGTTACGCGAGGGGAAGGTGTTAGCACCCCACGCGTCCATCGTACTCGATGGGATCCACGCTTGTTGTCTGTATCAAAGGGTGTCGTCGTTTGAAGCTCCGCCGCTACTGGAAACGAGAAGGAACGAGAACAGAAAAGAATGAAGAAACAGGGGGAGAAAAGAAAAAAAGAAGTGACTCGATAGGACATCGCTCGTCCTACGCCTACGTATTCCCTCGGGCAATGGGAAAGTCTGAGTCAACGTAGTTCGGACGCGAACTAAGGGGGGAGGTTGCTCGCCAAGACATCGCCGTCTTGTGCCTACGTATCCTCAATCGGACGAGAAAGAGGAAATCAGAGCAGTCGTAGTTCGACCTACGGGTCAAAAAGATCTCGATCGCATCGGGAGAGAGAAAATGATCGGTTAACTGGTTGGTCTCGATCGCAAGGGTGCGAGAGAAGAGGGGAGTTAGTTGTTAGTGTGCTCGCCAAGGATAGGGATCCTCGTGCCTACGTATCTCATCGGAAATGAGAATCAGAGCATCCGTAGTTCACGACACTACGGAAGAAAGGAAAGGTGGAAGGGTCTCAATCGCATGGGTGTGAGAGAAGGGTGCTCGCCAAGGATAGGGATCCTCGTGCCTACGTATCCTCAATCTATCCAGAGAGAGGAAGTCAGAGCGTCTGTAGTTTGTGGAACTACGGGAGAAAGGGATCTCGATCACACTGAGATGAGAGAAAAAGGGGGAAATGCACGGAAGGTCTAAGGGAACTGAATCCTACAAGTTATCATGCAAAATGGCCCTAAGGTCAGGATTAGGAGGGAATTCTACCTAATGTTATCATGCTTGGATTGAGAGCCTAATGTTTATCCTACTCCGAGCTTAATCAGAAATTAAGTCGGACTAGGAGCCTTAAGGGAGCATGCGAATACAAAGATAATCAACAGGTAAACACCAGACAGCACAATCACAAAGAGAGAATCAAATATGAAACCAAGTAATTAATCAGGAATTAATCAGAATAGGCATAAAAATCAAAATCAAGAATATCCAATTTAGAATTAAACTGCTAATTAAAAAGATTAAATTCTAACTAATTATAAAATTAAACCAAAAATTAATTCAAGATAAATTTCTAAAAGAAAAGAATTTTTAAATTAATTATCCCAATTCAAAAAAAAAAACAAGATTAGTTTTTTAAAACTAAAATTAAAAGGTTAATTAAAATTCAAAATCAAAATTAAAATCTAATTACAAATAAAAATCTAATTAAAGTTCTAAACTCTAATTAAAAGAAAACTAATTAAAATCTAGGATACTAAATGTCTCAATTAAACAAACAATTAACTAAACTCATTAATAAAAAATAATAATAAAAAACAAATAAACAAACAGAGGGGGTGCAGTCAGTGTTTAGAGGTGAAAATGGGGAATCAGGCGTGTGGGCTTTGCATCTCAGGCCAAACGAATCTTCACTATGCACAGGGGGGAGTGCGTGACCGGTGGGTGTGGATAGAAGAAACAAACACATGGGCCCAGACCCAGCCCAAACATTGAATCAACTGATTTTTAAAAAAAAACCCTAATCTAATCAACAACAAACTCTCGCTCTCTCCTTCTTCAAATTGCTCTGCTCCCTCTTCCTCCCTCTCAGGCGAAGCGCTGCCGACCAACAACCGCCCTCCGTCTAAAATCTCTCTACTCCCTCACCTTCTATTCACAACATTCGCCGGCAGCTCTCCGCCATCATCCCTCTTCTCCGTCTCGTTCATATATCGCGCCAGAAACAAAGAAACCACACGAGAACCTTATTCCATGGAACAAAACCGCCACCGAAAAAGAACAATGTTGCGTTGTCTGAACATCACCATCCCGACTCTGTCTCAAGCTCACCTTCGCCGTTACAGAGTACACTCAACCTATCTCTCTAATCCGACTCAAGGAAACGACTCGCACGCATCAAAAACGGAAGTCGCTCGTCACATTGAAGCTCAAACAGACAACAAATAAATCAACCCAAATCGAACACAATCGACAATTACGCGAAGGAAATAAAAACTTACGAATTGGAGTCGCTCCGATGGCGTCTTCGACGGTAGCAAAACACCAACAGAAAACTAGGTACTTCGCTTCTTCTCCTTCGCTTTCTCTTCGACTCTACTTCTGCTCCTTACATCTTCTTCTTTCTCGTGCGTCTTTGTGTTGATTCTCGCCACTACATCATTCTTCTTCTTCTACTCCTTCTGTGAATCTGAAATGTTGTGGTAACAAATGTTGAATCGTGTTACTTGGAGTTGCACTGTGGATTTGTTGCAGGTTTTGTGAATTGAAGGTGATGAAGGTTTTTGAGAGATTGGTGAAGGAGATTTCAAAGATTCGAAGCTGGTGAAATGTTTGCTGCGGTTGTTGTTGAATTGATGCTGAGTATTAAAGAATTTGAAGCTGAAGGTGGTTCTGAATTGGAAATTGCAGAGATGATTTGCAGATGAAGACAGAGTGGTGAATTGAAGATGGTAAGGAAATGGAAAAGCGCTCTTTTTTTAGAGAGAGGAGTGTGTGTTTTATAGAGTGAATTGAGGGCATAATGGTAAGAAATTGGAGAAGGAATTATTGAGCTGGTATTTCGTTTTTCTCGTACGAGTGATTTGCGCAAGTTTTGGCTTGAGTGGTATTGTAGTAGTGGCGCAAGTCGTACGATTTTGTGCAGGTCATGGTTCATCGTGCAGCTGGTTTTTGTAGAGGAAATTGTTGTGGTATGTGAGAAGGATCGTGGCTGGTGCGGAAAGAAAATAATGGTTGGATCTCACGCTACACATGCTTGCGTGGTGTCGTAGGCTACGTGACGGTGTGAATAATTATGGGTCCATGATGCGTGATTGTTATCTGGTGAGTGGCTGTATGCAGGTCGCAGTTGTGTTATGAATCAACTGGAGTCTCTCTTTTTCATGTTGTGTTGGTAATTGATGATATATCCATGGGTTTTTCCAGGTTGTGATAAAGGTGATTTGTGGGGTCCAAGGAAATTGGCTGATTGTAAATTATTGTGAATTTTGTATGGAACAGATACAGTGCGTGTGACATAATCTTAGTAACTTGGAGGTGTATTGTGAGTGTTGGGATGTATGAAATATGGACTTTTACTTGGTGATGGGCTTTGAGTTTAGAATGATGTGAAAATGGACCAATAACTTAGGAAATTGATAAAAATGGGTATGAGTATTAAAAATGGATAATGAAATAGATTAAAAATAGAAATGAAAATGGTTTATGAAAGAAAAAGATAAGTGGATTAAAACTTGGATAAAAAAATGAATGAGAGAATGGAGTCAAATAAAAATGGACAAATGGATTGGATATAAAATTTGGAATTAATGAAAATGGTATTAAATGGATATGGGTTAAAAAGAATGGATTTTGAATAAAAATGGATATGGATATTTGTGATGGGAGATTAGTTGATGAATGGATATTATGGAAATTACTAAAAATGGATAGAAAATGGACAGCTAAATATATCATTAGAAAAGATGGATAATGAAGAATGAATTCCAAGAAATCCACATAATCAATCAAACCTCCAATTCAAACCAAACTTGTATTCTCAATGAATCCTCAACAACAAATGATAAGCAATTGAGCGGACAACAGTGCCTTGACCATAACATGAATCCACAGCTGGATCTCTTGTACCATAACCCAAAATGTCTTCACCACGAAACCCTAACCACCATCTTCAATTGATGAATATCAGCAAACCAACCTAAGATAAGAAACCCTGAACCACCTTGCCTTAAGTGCACAATGATGAAGAAGTGACCTGAGAAGTCGAAACATCAAACCCTAGCTCAATAGCACCCTCAATTGAATCAACGAAGAAACCCTGAGCCTCTGATGCTCTCTCTGAATAAGAAAACCTCCAAACTTGATGAACCTCTGAATGAGAGAACCTTCATGATAATGTGAATTCAACCCTGAATGGAGACGAGAATCTCACAACAAAAGAGACTCCCGAGCTTGCACATAATACCTTGATCCCACGTCTTAAGAACCAATGCAAAAAATGAATAATTATGAATTATGACCTAATGATGATGCAAATGAGTGCAAAACAAAAGCCAGTTAGGGTTAGAAAAAAAGGTAGGGCAAATTTTGAGGTGTTACACGATGTCCAGGTTATACTTATACTGCTGAACGAAGGCAGCGCCAAGATCTCTGAAAGTAGCGATCTTAGTGCGGTTTAAACCCATGTACCATTTAAGTGCGGCACCGGTTAAACAATTCTGAAAGTAGTGAATCAGTAGCTCCTGGTTCTTTGTCTGAGCTGACATTCGCCGAGCATACATCACTAAATGACTTTGAGGGCAAGAGTTACCCTTGTATTTTTCAAAATCGGGCACTTGGAACTTGTGCGAAACTTTCACATTGGGGACCAAACAAAGGTCTACGGCGTCCTTTCCAAATAGGTCCTGATCGCGAATGGCTTGCAACTCTTTCTGCATTTCCAGGAACTGTTCCTGGAACTCATTCATTTTGTCGAACATACTTTCGTTTCCACTAGAAGGTATCTGTGAAATCTGTCCTTCCGGGACAGTGTACACCACAGGCGGTGGTATAGTCATCATGGCAGTGACTCTAGGTGTCTCCCGAAGTTTGTAACCTTCAGGAGTTGTTGTCATGCCCCTGGCATCTTTGCTTTCCCGAAGTTTGTAACCTTCAGGCCCAGCGGTTCCTGCTGCATTTTCCAGATCTTCCATGATCGGCGGAATATATCCCTCCGGGATATAGTTGAGTGGCATGCCCCAGGGACGATCTTTCGGCATTTTGTACCTAGGATCAGACTTCTCCACTATAGGCGTTGATGTGGTCTCTGAGATCACAGTCCGTTGTTGTTGCATCTGAGCTTCTGCTAGAACTTGCATGTCATTATGAAGCCTTCTCAGATCTTCTTTCAGAGTGTCGATCTCTTCTCACAACTCTCTGCTCACTTCCTCGAGATCATCCATTTTCTTTTGTCGATTGGACCGAGTATTGTACGAATGAGACAGTTTGACTCTAGAACCGAGACACAAACGTGAGATTCGAAGGGAAGAAGAATGCGTTTATGTGAGAATGATGAATGATATGCAATGGTTTTATTAATTATTATTTTTGTTTAATCAAAAGAAACATCAACAATTTGGATTACAAATATCAAACAGTGGGGAAATCCTGTTTTATTGAATTCAACGATTGCGAAAATGGAAATACAGTAGATTACAAAGTGATGAAAAAGGAAATGTCTAAACTAATGGATCCTGAGTCCTCTCTGAAGAGAGCTCAGGTGCTGGTTCTGGTGCTTTCCTCTTATTTGACTGGGGCTCTTCAGCCGTCGCCGGGTTGTCATTCCTTTGCCAAGTGAAAGGAGCGAGCAAATTCCTCTGGTCATCCTGATTTTCTACAGCATGTTGCTCTAAAATCTCAATTAGAGCATCCTTATCTTTCAATAGTTGTTGTAGTTTCTTACACTCCACATTGAGAATGCGGTACTTGTTCCTCCAAGACCTCCTCTCCTATTGAATTTTGTTGAGAGTAACATGAAGCTTTTCCGTCTCTGACATAAAATAAAGGACAGAGTCCTTTAATGTAAGAACTTCCTAACGAGGGTAAGGCATCCTCAGCTTGAGGGCTCTAGTTTGTACCCAGTGGAGATAAGGCTCCACAGAGACACAGTCTAGTTTTCCTAGAGACTCTCTTCCTTTCCTATGAACGTGTTTCCAAGCATGCACTATTTCTGTCTTTAATGCCCTGTCATTTTCTCCTTCCTTGAAGAAAAGACCTTCCAGATGAGCACTCCGAGGAACATGCCTCATTGGGTATCCAAATTGACGACGGACTAACACCGGATGATAATTGATTCCTCCCTTAGTTCCTATAAGGGGTACATTTGGGAAATTTCCACAACGGTCAATGATCCTGATCCCGTCATAGATTTGATTGTACTAATCAATGTCAGAGTTAGTAAGATACATGATTCTCTGCGACCAACGTAAAGTATTCTTTTGATCCCAAAATGCAGCAGACTTAGGCAAATGGGAAATTAACCATTTGTATAGCAGGGATACACAACACGTGATCATTCCTCCGCTGTATAAATTCCTTAAGTGTACCGAATAATATGCATCTACGAGTAAGGTCGGTACAGGATTTCTAATCAGACAAATCTTAATGGCATTGATATCTACAAAGTTATCGATGTTGGGAAACAAAAATAACCCGTAGGTGAGTAAAATAAAGATGCTCTCGAAAGCGGCCACGTTACCTATACTGACAAAGTATAGGGCTTTCTTTATCAAGAATTGGGCTGGAAAACCTTGGATGCCACCCTTAATGGTTATGTGAGTCCTGACTTCCGACTCGTCCAAATAAATTGCTCTTGCAATGGTTTGATCTTTTGGAATTTCTTCCAGTCTAGAAAAGGGAGCTTGATCAGTGATATGTAAATCAGTCAGGTGAGAATACTCCTCCAATGTTGGTGCTAACTGATAATCCGAGAATGTGAAACAGTGATAGACCGGATCGTAGAACTGAATGAGTGTGGACAGGATTCCTTCAATTACATAGACCCTTAATAGAGATAGCAGTCCTCCATACTTGGCTCTAAATGCCTCAGGGTTGGTGATCATCCTCGCCAAACCTCTCAAATCCTCTAACTTTGGAACCTTAAAGGTATACTTGTGAGTTTTTCTTCTACCAAAATCCATAACGCAATCTCTTTATCTGACATTTGCAATCATTGTCTTAGTTTAATTTGAAAAAGAGAGACTAGAAGAGAAGATTTTCTTTTTGTTTTAATGTTTTTTAAATGAATGTATGAATGCAGCACACAAAAATATAGAAAAAACATGGGGTCAAAGGGTCGGTGTCATGAAGTCAAGGCTCTACCCCCCCCCCCCCCACAAAGGTTTATACTGGTGATTTTTTATACCTGTCCATAAAATCATTGATCCCTATTGGGATAACAACAGCAAGCGGATCGCCAGCGAGCTAATGTATCCTAGAGTGATCTCAAATGAGGGTAGTATCGCGTGACAACTATTCCCGATAGCTTCCGCACTACAAAATGGTTTCAGTCTACTAAAACCCTCAGCTTCTCAGATAACCCAGTCGACCACACTACTTTCAACAACCGAAGTCGTATAGGAAATGTATCTGCAAAGGGAGTCTCCATTGAGTTTGATGGTCGACCGGGGACTCTTAGCTGGAATTCACTCCCAGTAAGATTACCCGTATTGCCATCACCTATCTTAGGTGTATACTCAATCTTTCCACATGCGGCATCACACGCATTCCCATTAGCAAAAAACTAAACACAGATTCAATTAGGAAAAATAGTATATATGTTTGTCTTAATCATCCTAGACCTTCAGTCTTATGATCCTATACAGACAATGACTCCCCAGCAGAGTCGCCATTTCTGTGATACTTTGTGAACTCAGGATTTTCTACCTAAGATTGTGAACTTAAGGTTTCTACCGAAGATTGTAAGAAAGAGAAGAGGGCCCCACGGTGGGCGCCATTTTTTCCGTAGCGCGATTTTTGTGGTCTTGAAGCACTATCGCTTGGGTACTACAGTTCGATTCATTTTTTTATCCTGTTAAGCTGATTAAGGAAGGGAAATAGATGTCTCCAATTAACCCTGCTCGCAAACTGAGGTTAAACAGTCAAAACTGTTGGTTTACAGATGCTATTAAGACGTGGGCCCCTCTTCGGTTATTTTGTTAAGAACACAGTGTCTGGACTATTTTTGAGGTTTTTGGTAATGTGTTTAAATTTGATGCTTTTGGGTTGATTTGATGGAGATACTGGATTTTGGGTTTTTTGATTAGTGTGCTCGCTAAGATTTTGCAATCTTATGCCTACGTATTCCCGTTTAACGAAACAGGGAAATCAGAGCGATCGTAGAAAAATGATGTTTTGGTGTCCTGTTCAAAGCCCAAGACGTGAAGCTAAAAGTGATTTGTATCTTGTTCAAAGCCCAAGATGTGAAGCTAAAGGGTTTTGGATGAGAGAGAATTCGTCATCTCTAAAGAGGAGTTATTGATGTTTTTATGTTGTGAGCAAGGTACATATTTGATGTTAAAAGGTTGATTGACTCAACCGGGGATTTCTCTATACAAAGCCTAAGAGGAGGCTATTGACCCAACAAGAGGGTGTTTTTTATCTGTCTCGTACAAAGCCCGAGATAGAGGCTAAACGGGTTGACTCAACAAGAGAGTGCTTTTATGTGTCTTGTATGAAGCCCAAGACGGAGGCTAAAAGTTTCGACTCAACAAGAGAATCTTTTATCTGTCTTATACGAAGCCTAAGACGGAGGCTAAAAAGGTTTGACACAACAATATAGTCTTTTATACTCAACAAGAGAGTGATTTGTTGTCTCGTACAAAGCCCGAGATAGAGGCTAAAAAGGGTTTGACTCAATAAGAGAGTCTTTTATACTCAACAAGAGAGTGATTTAGTATCTCGTACGAAGCCCGAGATGGAGGCTAAAAGGGAAGTGACTCAACAAGAGAGTCTTTTATACTCAACACGAGAGTGTTTTATATGTGTCTTGTATGAAGCCCAAGACAGAGGCTAAGAGGTTTGATTCAACAAGAGAATCTTTTATACTCAATAAGATAGTGATTGGTTGTCTCGTACGAAGCCCGAGATGGAGGCTAAAAGGAGGTTGACTCAACAAGAGAGTCTTTTATACTCAACAAGAGAGTCTGAAAAGGTTAGCTCCGCTTGGGGAGAGTCATTTGTGCAAATCCCAAGAGGAGACTACCTTACTGCTGTGGATTCTGGAGATCCTGAAGTGGGTCCAAGTGTGGGGAACTCTCATGAGAGAGACCGGGTTTCTGCCTGTGTTTGAAGGGAACTTGAGAATGTCTTTGAGACTCAAGGGTTTCAGACACTCCAAGTCTAGAGTTTTATCTTTTGTACAATGCCCAAGAGGAGGCACGGGCATTTGAGGGATGAGTATCAACCCTACAACGGCCGGAGTTTTGATGCTGGAAAGACTGCTCTAACAAAGGATGACTAAGTTCTGTCTTATACCTTTAAGAGGTCGTCAGGGTCCTTGTATTAAGCCCAAGAGAAGGCATGAGAACTTCTAAGAAGCCGAAGGGTCCTTGTACAACGCCCAAGAGGAGGCGGGATGCTTTTAGGAAGCCTGTGGGTCCCCAAACCAAGAGAAGTTCAAGACAAGCTATTCACTGAGAATAGATCAAGCCAGGAAAGTTCAAGGATTTGGAAGAAACTCAAGAGATGCTATTCACGGAGAATAGATCAACTCCGGGGAGTAGAGTTTCTTTGACAATTTCTAAGAGTGACAGTCTGAGAAAGGGTTCACCGAGAATACTGCCTTTCACGTTTCCATATTGTTTAACCCCAAGAGGAGGGAAGATTGTATCTGGTAATCCTATGGGGGATCTAGTTTTGACTGTATTTAAGAGTGACCAACAGGCTTTACCTAGTTCTAGACATAGTTGCCAGGGAAAACTCTAAATAACTATACTAGTATTACACAGTGGATATTTGACAAGTATATAAAAGGTTGTGAAAGAAGACTTACAGTGAAACAGTCCCACAATACAATTATATACATATGAAAGCGGTAAATGAAAGCGGATAAACACTTACCCGTCGTAGAGCTTTCATGCTCTTTTGTTAGTTGTTCAACAAAGAAAGATTTGATGATAATATTATATTTAAAATCAAAGGAGAAAGTGCTTTGAAAAGATTGTTGGGGCTTACAGCTCAAGGAGAGGCCCAAGTTTTAACGATGATCGCACCGTTATTTTAAAAACTGTACAAAGAGACTTATACAATATGTGAGGACCACAAAGTTTTTTATGTACAAGTGGATTGGGTCTTACACTCTATTAGAAGCCCATGGTTTATTTTTGTACAAGTGGTGGGGCTTACAACTCAAGGAGAAGCCCAAGGTTTTATTTTGAACAGGCGATCGTGCCAAGGTTTTTTCTTTTAACACAGAGGGACTTATACAATATGTGAGGCCCAAAAAAGGTTTTGGTTAAAAGGGGATTGGGTCTTACACTCTATTAGAGGCCCAAAGATGTTTTAGAGAAAGGAAATGGGACTTATAACACGAGGGTAAGCCCAAAAGTTTTTCGTTTTGAAATGGCGCTCGCTCCGAGATTTTTGAAAACGCAGTGGGTCTTATACAATGACTGAGGCCCAAAAAATGTTTGGTTTTCAAAGGAGTTGGGTCTTACACTCTATTAGATGCCCAAAGTGTCGAAAAAGTTTTATGAGGGTTGAATTAATCAAAACCCTAATTTGTTTTCAAAATATATTTTAATTGAATAAAAATTCAATTAAAATGATCAAAATTGTTAAACATGTGTGAAAACAAATTGTGATCTTGGATTAATGTTTGAAAAATCATGTTTATATCTACAAAATGATTGGAACTCAATTAAGTTTGGAAAATCAAGGGAGAAAAAATATTTCAAATGTTAAAAACAAATAAAACATTAATTCTTTGCAAAAATATCAAATATATGAAATAAATAATATTTTTGGGATTTTTTTATAAAATAAAATATTTTAACATTTTTGTGAATTATTAAAAAAGGAATCAACTCAAAATCATTAAAACTCAGAGAGAAATTAATTTTTGAATCAATTAAATAAAATCACAAAATTTCAAATATTCAAATATTTGAAAAAGGGCGCCAAGAACATCTTGGCCTTGCCCGCGTGCTCTGTTTTGCCCAGATTTGCGTTTTCTCATCAATCTCACTGAATACTTGATGAAATCACACAATCCACATATCAATCTACTCGTTTTCACCTCACGCTCATGTATATGGTCTTTAATTTCATTTATTTTAAGCATGGAATAAGAAATCAAAGTGAAACCTCAAGAACCCTAAAATTTGCATGAAGCCTCAGAAATTCCATACACGATTCAAACAAAGTAATTGATTGAGGGAAAACACTCTATACATGATTATGAACATATGGCCAAATTATTGTGCAGCAAAAAATGCATGGATCATAGAGTTAGAAGAGCTCATGCTTACCTCTTGCAGCTGGTGATCGTGTTTTGTGTTAGAGGTGTTACAGCTAGGTTCCAATGATGTGGATAGCTTCCCTAGGTGCCAAGTGATATGCCTGAGTGCTTGGAATGGTTTGAAACAAGCTGGAACTTAAGATGGTATCCCAACTGCAACTTGGTTAAAACCTTGAGCAGCTGGATGGTGATTCTGAGAAATCAGTGTTCCAAATGTTGTTTAAGTGTTTGGATCACTTCTATATGATGTTTATGAGGTGTGTGTGTGATTGGTTTGGTTGGAATTGCTCTCAAACTCAAAACTCGATAGTGACTTGCTTTGGAAGGCAAATTTGGAAGTGAGAAGGTGATTTTGAGGAAAGCATCTGTTTGATGGCTTTGGATTACTCAAACTGATCACAAATGAGCTCTATTTATAGTAGAGCAAGTTTGTTTTGGCTGCAATAGGGAATGGCAACTGCAGCAGAGGTTTGGCCAATGTTGATAAATAGGAATCCAAGTCTCCTCTAGCCATTGACTAGAGGTTAGAGCACAGGCTGCTGGTTCCCTTGGTCTTGGATATGTCTTGACTGAGTTCAGTTGGAAATGGCTCAGTTCATGCCACCTTGGTGCATCCATTGAATGCTCCAAAACAAAATTGGAGTCTTGTCCCCTCTTTAGGGATTTCTAGGTTTGGCATGTTATTTTTAGTTCTAAGGACTTGGGAGGCTTATGGATCAGTGTTTGTCCCTCCTTGGTCCCTCACTGAGGTGTTCAGATGGATAGACATGTTTGTCATTTGCACAAATTTGGAAAATCGAGCAAAATGCACAAATCTGCCTTGCTATGACAGTTTGCAGCAAGGCATATTGGCATGGTCAAATCTCATGGCTCAAGTGGATTTTCATGGAGTTCTTGGCCATGTTGGAAAGCTCTAATATGATACAACATATGTGTGATCATAGTTTGTTTTGATACCTTTTGGATCCAAGTGAAAAATGCCCCTACATTTGGAAAAAAGTGAAGGCAGATTCTGACTTAGTGAAAATTTCACTAAGTGTTGGAAAAAAGTAACATTTTCACTTTTTTGATTTTGGCTATTCCATAACTTGAAATCCATGAGGAATTGGAATGAGGTGTAGTTGACACTTTTAAAGTATGCCATGAGAGCTACAATTCCATCTTTGGATCAGCCCAAATGGTTGCTTGGATCTCAAGTTATGATCCTTGGAAGTTGGTACCCTAGCCACTTTGTTCCATAACTTAGAAAATTTCTAAGTTTTTTATGGTTACCCCTTTTTCAAGTTATCCCACTTTTTTTATTTTTCTTGATGAATGATGATTCAAATCACACATTAACATCATTTTAGGGTTAGGGAACCATAATTGATCAAAAAATCAAAAAGTCAAACTTTGACTTTTGGGCACAGTTGACTTTTTATCAGATGAATTCCAAACAGTGTGATCCTCTATGAAATCAAGTCCTCGACCTAAATCAAACTTGATGGATTGATTTCATAGGTGTTATAGGGTGTATTGAATCATGTCCTAGGGTTTGGGAGCATGTCCTGGTCAAAAGTCAAAGCTACAGTTGACTTTTCCTTCAAAACCCTAATTGTGGTTCAGATGAAATTGAAACCTGTTGATCAAGCTTCTTGGATCAATCCATTGTTGCAAATGGATCCATGTGGTGGGTTAGAGACCCTCAAACCATGTCTTGAGATCTTGGCTCATGATTTGTCCCAAAAGTCAATTTAGGGGTGAATTAGGTCAAGAAACCTTAATTTCTGATTTTTGATTAATGCATCCCTTGAGGCAGGCTAAATTGACTTGATGATTGGATTTATGATGTACCATGGAGTATTTTAGGTTATGATTTGAAGCATTGGCTCATGCCTAGAGGAAAATTTCCATCTGGAGGCCTTGGTCGACCAAAACCCTAATTTAGTGACACTGGCGATCTTGAGGCTTAATCCACTTAGAATGCTGCATCCTTGTGCTTGATTCTTGTTGTGGAAGTCCTCTTGATCTATTGTGGATGTTTGAGAGGTTAGACAAGTTGAAGATCATGTCAATTCTTGATTGATCCTTTGTCTAAGGCTCAGAGAGGGCTTGAAACCCTAATCTTTGATAGTAGTGAATGCTCACCCATCTTTGGGGAGACTGATGAGGTATGATGGTTTACCCATATTGTGGTGATGATTTACACAATGATGGGAAATATTAGTGGTCAAAATTTGGGGTATGACAGGTAGGTCGCTCCGGCGTTCTTCAGGCCGAAGAGCATTACGTTGTAGTAATAATTGCCCGATTCGGTCATGAAGGCTGTGTATTTTTTATCGCTTATCGCCATTGGTATTTGATTGTAGCCCGAATAGGCATCCATGAATGATAATACTTTAAAACCGCCAGAATTATCAACAAGTTTATCAATATTGGGGAGGGGGTAGGCCTCTTTTGGACATGCCTTATTGAGATCAGTATAATCAACACACATGCGCCATTTTCCATTAGATTTTTTCACGAGTACAACGTTGGATAGCCAAGTGGTGTAATTGGCTTCTGAGATAAATTTTACCTCGAGGAGGTCTTTTACAGCTTGTTCTACAGCCTCTGTTTTCTCCGGAGACTGTTTTCTCCTACGTTGTGCTACTGCTTTGACGGCGGTGTCAATCGTGAGTTGATGGCAGGCGATAGCAAGATCTAAGATGGACATTTCCGTGGCACTCCAGGCGAACAAGTCTGCATTCTCTCGAAGGCAAGCCTTGAACTGTTTCCTTGCGATGTCGGGGAGGCCGATCCCTATCTTTACTCCTCGCTGAGGATCGTCGCCGATTAGGACGAGCTCGAAATCACCATCCGGGATTGGGCGCGTCGGATGGGAGCTATAGCTGGTCGAGGCGGATGAGCTGATCGGGCAAACATGGTCCTTCCTCTGGTCATCTTCGGAGAAGCAGCTGTCGAGGGCGACGGAGTCGACGCGTGGCAGTGGCTTGGCTTCCTCTGAGCTGTTGGGCAAGACTGGCTTGGTGGATGACTTTGGCTTGGCAGCGATGTTGTTGAGTCCCTTGGTGGCCTATTCTAAGCATCGCCGCGCAGCTTCAATGTCCCCGTGTAACGTAGCGACCATACCTTTCGAAGTGTAGTACTTCATTTTGAGATGGACGGTTGATGGCACAACTACTAGCTCGGCCAAAGTTGGCCGCCTAAATATGCACTGATAGAGAGACGGGCAGTCAATTACCAGGAACTGAATCTTAATAGATCTGACTGTCTCTACAGATCCAAATGTCACATCCTACATTTCCTCATTTGCTTGAGCATGTGCGGTGGTTTGGCTACATGCAATACATTCCCAGAGACCGTTTTGTGTCTGCTCTTCTCGCTATGACATTTAGAGATATGGGTGTTATATTTGATGTTTATCTTAATCATCTAGTACTGGAGGAGGCACAGAGTATCATAGATGAGAGCATTTGGAGCTACATAGACAGTTACATCTCGTGGTTCTTCAGGGTGTAACATCCTTATATGATACATGATGCTCTAAGATATCCACTGAGGCAATCTCATCAGGAGATACTAAATGAGGAGTGGGCTAAGGCAGATAATGTTGATGTGTTTCCTAGATGTCACAGTTACATGGAGATTGGGCAGGCTGGTATTGATAGGGGACTCTTTTCGGATGGCTATGAGGTGAGCATGTTGTAGATGCCATAATGGCGGAGGAACATGAAGCACTGCAATACAGGAGGCAACGTAGGAACAGAGGGTTCCGAGTCCGTCAAAAGCAGTAGTATTTTATAGTATTTGTACCCTGGATTTATTACCAGTTGTATTTTATTTTGACTTATTTCGACTATATTGTGTACTCTAGAATTATTACCATATATATGTTATTTTCTTCATATAGGTTGTATGGTCTAATTCGTCATAATATAGCTATAATATTTAATGTATGGTTTGGTTATAGAGATGCATCTCTGATTCTGTCTAGTGTGCATACGAAGATGCATCTCCAGAACAATGTATGGAAAAAGAGGCGTTTCAGTGAGGGTTGCATGGCGTGTACGTTGAATTCAAACCCGTAAACGCTTAATGTCGCGTGATACAAGTTACAAATTTGAAATCCCTTTTAGAAAATAATAATTTCTTATTTAATTTTAAGCGTTGTCGCTGTTTTAAAATTAAAAATCTGAATTTTCCTTAGTCAAATACCATTTTCGCTCTTTCGAGCCGAAATCGTTATTTCGGCACTCCAACTATCCTAGTGAATATTTTACGTTAAAAACAGAATTTTTGAAACATGATTTTTTTTTATAATTTGTAAGTGTTCAATTTATACGAGTCTCGTCGGTATGACACTCCTCATCTTCCTAACTTAACATATTTACTCAGACGTACTAAATGCAGTAAATAGAAAGCATAAATTCATGATATACTTGATAAAATTCAGCATAGTAAAGAACTTGGAATAATGCAGGAAAATGCTAAAATTGCATAAATAAAATTACTTTGAATGAAGACTTTTATTTGGTACAGCAGTAGTTTTGGAATATAAAATCTAGAAATTTAAATAATAGCAACTGAAATTGAAACAAAACCAGTAATAGCAATGAAAGTAAAGGCTCCAAGTGTAGAAAATAATGTTTGCAAGAACACCTCAATGTGAGATATTAATGATTTTACAAGTAATTGTATGGCTAGTACTAAGCTTGGATGCCAAAACTAAGTTCCTAAAGTGTTACTTATAGACCTACTTCTATCCAGATCCTCTATAGATCATGCAAAGGTGAGTGGGAGAAAAAGGAGGAAGCGGAGAAGAAACTGCAATTCTGGTGCGATTTTTTTTGCTTCAAGGCTTTATTACGGGTATCAGCTATGCTGACGATCTTCCCGTCATGACTTTTTCAAGTGGTTTGTGCATCTGGAACATTATGGGTGTCAGCTAGATTGACGATCCTCCCTTCATAGATCATGGACTTGAACTCTTATTTTTCTCCTTTCTGGCTGACGGTCTGGTTTGCTGGGCGATGACGGGCATCATGCCTTGCTGAGCCCGTCGCATCAATTTGAATTTTGCATTTTTCTGTCATTTTCTTCGTTTTTCAATGTAAATACATCAGTCTGGACTTTGCAAAATATCTTAAATAACGTGAACAACACCGACATAACAGAACAAAACTAATATAAAAAACACTAAAAACATGTGAAAGTCAAGTGAATTGAGAATTAAAATTATGTGTTATCACACATGCGTCACTTGTTTGATGTTTTATTTACTAGGATAAGGTTAGCTAGCCAGGTTGAGTACTTTGTTTCTATGATGAAATTGACACATTCTAGCTTAATTACCTCGTTGTCGATGCCACTAGATTCACAGAGGAGTTGACAGCGAGGCGATGTCACACCACTCTGGTATCTATGCCTAGCATGTAGGAGGGGTCAAGGAGAACAAGTCAACGTTTCTTTTGAGTTGGTCGACTAGTCCGAGCTCTTCTTCTCCGGGGAGCGAGATGCATATCTTTGCCACTTGGTGACCTAAAAGACCTATCTGAACCTCCTTAAAGCATTTTGTGGGTGTGAGCCTTTCATTCTCCACGCCTAGTCTGGGATCCCATCTCGCAACATTTGTGTAATGCTATTGATAATGCAACAATTGCTACTGATAATGCTTCTGATAATACACCAATTGCAGTGGTTTCTGATGCTACCCAACTGCTGCAGATTCTATGAATCAGACCCAACCACCAACTGTTATGAGTCAAAGTAGATCTTGTGTTGTTGATTCAATTAAAAAGAAGAAAGGAAAGAAACCAGTCATTACAAGAAGAAGGGAAAGTGAAAGGGGCAAACTGTCTTGGTTCAAAAAACCAATTGTAGGAGAAGGATCTAGTGAACAACCAATCACACTACCAGACAATAAGGTCAAATCAAGTTCAAAAGACTCTAACCTTGGATTGCAAACTAGGTCTATGAAGACATGGAAGATCAAGAAAATGAGAGATTGAGTGTTATGTGTTGTATTGCCAATTGTCATTTTGTGTCATTTTGTGGCTATGCCAATTAAGTACTATGTAGCTGCCTTAAATATTATGTAGTTGAATGTCATTTTGTGGTTATAACAACTTGTGGTTATGCCAATTAAGTATTATCTAGATGAATGTCATTTTGTGGTTATAACAATATGTGCTTATATCAATGATGTAACAGACATATGCACCAAGTGTGCTTTTCAAGTATTTATGTGTCAAATTGCAGAATTTAATGTAAATGTTTTGTGAATGTTTGTGTCAAATCTTTGTGAAATTATTACATTTGAAGCTGATTGAATACATAACAAATGCTTTCATTGATAAGAAACTGATTGAATACATTTCAAATTACATCAAACCTTAACAATTAATCCCAAACAACCTAATCAACTAATTCCAAATAACCTAAACAACTAATTCCAAACACGAGTTGATTACATTAACTTAAACAATACTGCAAAGATTAATCATGACAGACCAAGTGCAAACAACATCAATAATTTTTCCTCTTTTCCATTTGAATCTTTCTTTTCAATTTTTCTATTTTGATAATGCTTCCTTCTGCACCATACTTCTTCAATACTCTGCTTTCAATTTCCTGAGCATTCTCCTTTGCAAATTCTCTCAAATAACCCTTTGTGACTTCACAATCACAACATCTTGATTGATTCTTGTCGTTCGATTCAAGCTCATTAACAAAATCGTTCCACACAAACAAACCACAACCATTATGCAAATTAAACAATCATTAACACATAATCAGGAATTACCATATGGTGTTTGATATAAGCTGAAAATAAACTCACCAAGGAATTTCCACATTTCCAGAATTTTCTACTTGGATTTTCAATGGTGTTTGATACAAACATCTTCATCGTATCGTTGCAACCACATCTTGGCAAACCCTTTCTAAAATTTCCCTCAGACAAAGACTTGCTTCCACCCATGTAGAAGATGATGGCAGCCGAAGAAGAGAGAAATGGGGGAGAGAAACCCTGACTATTGCAAGGGGGTATTTCTAAAGACATAAATTACACAGTCAGCATAACAAGAGATGCCAAATGTGTAAATCACTGGCCCGCGTGGAAAAAAATTGAAATATTAAGTGAATCTTCAATGTCACTTGCCTTCTGGGGGGTTTTCTGAGGGAATCTAACTAAGATGAGGGGGGTTTTTAAAAAAACTTTATCAGAAACTAAAATGAGAACTCGCTAATATTACAGAGGATAGTGTATTTAACCCAAAGCTAAATAAGCATATGAATACCGTTTGAAATATGTTCCTAATTTTCATACAGATTTGTCACATAATTCAATAACAAATAAAAAATAAATTTAAATATGAATACCATTTGAAATCTCCGTCCCTAAATTTCATACATAATTTGGAAGAATTCATTAACAAAAATAAATTGTCTAAAATTTGCCTCTAAGTTTATACAAAATTTAGACAGAATGTGTGAGTATTAAAATACAAACAAAAATATGAATTTCATCTAAAATCTATTTCAAATTTTAAAGACAATCTATCTCTAATCCAACATGATAATAGAATGTACTTTTAGATAAAATATATTTCGTCTGACATTTCTACTTGAAAATACTAGTTTTCTAATAGTGATGTTTCAAAATAATTTAAGGTTTATTCTAATTGCTCAAGTTCTTAGGAGAAATGCTTTTATAATTTAAAATTTAGTCGGGATACTCATTATCTAAACTTAGATACTACGATTTAAATTTTTGGCTTAAATGGACTTTTGATCCTCTTAGTTTGGGTTTTTTACATTTTTTATCTCTCTATTATAAAACCTGCGATTTTGGTCCCTCAATTTTGGTGGTCTTTGCATTTTTGTAGTTCCCTTTCAATTTTGCATACGTGACAATGATGACTAAGATTTAAAAATTATTTTTAATTATATGGTAAAGATGACTAAGATATTTTATTATTTAATAATATTTTTAACTGATTTAATATTTAATAATGTTTTAATTAAATTAACATCTAATAATCTTTATTAAGATTTTTTTAATTAATTAATTAAAACATTAAAAATACTATTAGGCTTAAGCCCATTTACTTAAAGTAACAGCCCATCACACATTTATGACTTGTGATGTATATATGACTTATATAAATAATTATATTTTTAGTAAATAAATCAATGTGGGACTACAAGTATTTATTTGATATTCATTTTCACCATTTTTCTGCTTTTGGAAGTAACAGTTATCTAAGCCAGAAAGTTTCATACACACACAATACACTATACTGAATACTCTATCAATGGAAATATTCACAGCAGAGATATGGAACTGTAGCATAGATTATATTCACAGAAGAGGAAATATTCACAAACATATCAATTTGGGGCAGCTATGAAAATTGGACTATGGGATACCTCATCTTCAGGTTCGTGTTATTTTCAGAGTCTTGAATTTAATCATTAATTTTCTTTTGAAAATTTGTAGAATTTGCTAGAATGTTATTTCTAGAGTTACAGCATATATTAGGGGTGACAATAAAATCCATCCAATTCATCCAAAAATTAATCCATCAAATTCATCCATTAAACAAAAAACTATTTATTGAATTGGATCCAATCCATCCATCTAATCATATGGATGAATCTAATCCATCCATTTTATTTTATAAATCCAATAGATTTTATTTTATTTTTTAAATTTCTAAAACAATATTTAAAATTTTAATTATTTCTTTACAATAATTTATTTTATTTTTTTATTTTCACAAAATATTATTTCTTTATAAAATCTCTCTCTCTCTCTCTCTCTCTCTCTCTCTCTCTCTCTCTCTCTCTCTCTCTCTCTCTCTCTCTCTCTCTCTCTCTCTCTCTCTCTCTCTCTCTCTCTCTCTCTCTCTCTCTCTCTCTCTCTCTCTCTCTCTCTCTCTCTCTCTCTCTCTCTCTCTCTCTCTCTCTCATAATTTTGCAATATTTCATATACAATAATCATTAATTCAATTAATTTAATTTTGCACCATTTCAGTTAAAGTAATCATTAATTCAATTAATTTAATTTTGCAATATTTCAGATACAGTAAGTATTAATTAATCTAATTTTGTTATATTACTCAGTCTCTCTAAATTTGTACAAGTGCACCTAAAAAACAGGGGATATTATTATTTTGTTTTAGATTAAGGGTTAATACCCCTTTTGCCCCCTGCCATATGGGCGAAATCCTAAAAACAACCCTGTAAAAAAAAACACAGATTCCCCCCCTTGTCATATTCTACTGTTTTGACCCCCTCTTGAAATCCAGTTAACAATTTCTATGACGTGGCAATTTTTTTTTATTTTTTAATTATGTGGCATTTTTTATTTTCTAAATTTCATGTGGCATTTTTTTTCGTATTATTTTTTATTTTTAATTTAATTCTATTTTTTTTAATTTTTATTTTAAAAATTATTTTAATAGGGCCAAGATCAAACACATATAAGCCCATTATCATCTCCACTCTTCTAGGCCCATGTATGCTTTCACTTGCACTTTAGTGAACCACTATTCTAATATAAACACTCATGTCATTTTTATCCCAAACGATGTGGGACTCTTGCTACTCACAAAACCTGCTACTCACAAAACTCAGACTTGCATCAACACTCCAACAACCTGCAAAATGGATAGAGATGAAACAAAAGCCTCGTGTATGTATAAGTAATCACTAAGGATAGAGATTAAAACATTACTACAAAATAAATTGCTTTTAACACAATGAAATCTGATATACCATAGAATTAGAGAGAACTCAAAACAAACATCACGAATAGCAAAAAGGGCAGCAACTCTTCCACTCTAACACCCACCTGAAAACGCAGCAGTATGAATATGAAAGAGTCAAAGAAAATATGGTGAGAACAAATACCTTCGAGTTTGAGTGATCCTTGTCGCGTACGCTTTCCGTTGAGCAAGTAAGGCGGCAAAATGGTGTTGCCGAGTGCCTCGTGGTGTGTGGTAGACGACGTGCGAGTGAAGGGTGGAAAGGTTTGTGTTCTGGTGGTGGTCGCTCGCAGCTTCGATACCGCGGATAGGGGAGGTCGCGAGGTTGTTGTGGTAGTCTGAAACTGTAGGTTATTTCACGTTTTGTTTTTGACTCACTTCTCCTTCTTCTCCTTTGATTCTGTTTCGTTTCTTGGTAGTGTTGAAAGGTGAAGGAGTTTAATGGTGAGATGATGGAGAGTTAATACAAATGATTTGTTATTATGGAGTTGTTGTTGTTGTTGGAGGGTGGAAGAAAAACCTTGTGAGATAGGATGAATTATGTGTTAAAGATAGTCTTTTTGAGATTTGAATTTGTATATTTTTATTGGTGGATATGGAGAGTATTTGTGGGCAAGGTTACACAAGGGGTAATGAATGGAAGATTATGTTGATGGTGTTGTTGGGTTTCTAAAATGGAGGTGGTTAGAGTTTGAAGGTTTCTGCAGAAGTTTGTTTTGGAGTGTATGTATTGTCCTTTTCATTTTGCAGGTTGTTGGAGTGTTGATGCAAGTCTGAGTTTTGTGAGTAGCAGGTTTTGTGAGTAGCAAGAGTCCCACATCGTTTGGGATAAAAATGACATGAGTGTTTATATTAGAATAGTGGTTCACTAAAGTACAAGTGAAAGCATACATGGGCCTAGAAGAGTGGAGATGATAATGAGCTTATATGTGTTTGATCTTGACCCTATTAAAATAATTTTTAAAATAAAAATAATAAAAAATTAAATTAAATTAAGGGTTAAATATACAAAACTCCCATGCAATGTTAGCGAATTCTCATTTTAGCCCCTGTAATTTTTTTTTTTAAACACCCCCTCTTAATATCCAGATTCCCTCATTTAGGCCCCTGGCTGCCACATTGCAGCAAAGATTCCTTTATCTTGCTTGCGTGGCATGCCAGGTGGCATTTTTAATATTATTTTATTATTTTTTTTTATTTTTTTATTTTTTTTTATTTTTTTTTTTATTTTATTTTTATTTATTTTTTTTTTTTATTTTTTTTTAATTTTTTTTTCTTTTTTTTATTTTTATTTTTTATTTTTTTTTATTTTTTTTTTTTATTTTGTTTTATTTGTTTTATTTGTTTTTATTATAATTTTTATAATTTTTTTTCTTTTTTTTTAATTTCTTTTTCGCCTTGCAACCGATGTAAAAACATACATTTTAAGAAAGATAGCATACATTTTACATCGGGTCAGAAAGGAAACCGATGTAAAAAAAACATTTTACATCGGGCCAGAAAGGTAACCGATGTAAAAACATACATTTTACATCGGGCCAGGAAGGCAACCGATGTAAAATGTGCATTTATTTCTATAAAAAAAAGTTAAACCAATATTTCACATCAGACTTAATAGTCAACCGATGTAGTAGATGTATTTTTCACATCGGACTATGGCCCGATGTAAAATGTCTTTGATTTACTACATCGCTTAGCTTTACATCGGACCCAGAACCGATGTAAAATGTGCTTTTCACCCGATGTAAAAAGTCTTTTCTGCACTAGTGTAATTTTTAAAATAACAATTTGTTTAAAACAGAATTAAAAATAAAAATTAGGTCCAAAAACGAAAAATAAAAAAAATAAAAAAATAAAAAATATATAAATAAAAACGAAAAAGAAATAAAAAAAAATTATAAAAATTATAATAAAAACAAATAAAACAAATAAAACAAAATAAAACAAAAAAGTAAAAAAAAAATTAAAAAAATTAAAAAAAATAAAAAAAATAAAATAAAAAATAAAAAAAAAATTTAAAAAAAAAATAATAATAATAATAATAATAAAAATAAAAAAAATAATAAAATAATAATAAAATAATATTAAAAATGCCACGTGGCATGCCACGCAAGCAATAGAAAGGAATCTTTGCTGCAATGTGGCAGCCAGGGGCCTAAGTGAGGGAATCTAAATAAGATGAGGGGGTTTGTTAAAAATAAACTTTGTCAGAGGCTAAAATGAAAAATCGCTAACATTGCAGGGGAATTGTATATTTAACCCTTAAATTAAAAATAAAAAATAATACGAAAAAAATACCACATGAAATTTAAAAAATAAAAAATAATAAAAAATGCCACATAATTAAAAAATAAAAAATAAAAAAAAATTGTCACGTCATAGAAATTGTTGACTGGATTTCAAGAGGGGTCATAACAGTAGAATCTTCAAATGACAAGGGAGAATCTGTGTTTTTTTTTCAGGGTTGTTTTTGGGATTTCGCCTATATGGCAGGGGGCAAAAGGGGTATTAATCCTTAGATTAATGAGCATGAATGTATCATGTATGCCATAATTATTATATACTTTTAAATGATAAATCCAAATATTTTTAAATTATATGCTTCTACGTGATGTTCAATTATATCTACACAATGTTAGGAGTTATAACAAATTAAAGACTTAAATATTCAGTGAATTTGATATCATATGTTTTAAATTATTAATTAATCAATATTTTAAGACAAAAAATGTTTCTAAATTTTTTACCAAATACATTGCCACACTAAAAGCGGCAGTTACTTCACTTGATATAATTCGACATACATAATAATATGGTATAGAATTTATTATTGATGGGTAATTATGTAAAAATTTCAGTGATGATAACCATATAAATAGATTTTTCGAGTCTTTAACTTTTTAATCTTATTTAATTTCTTTTTTAAAATTGTGCTAAAAATTATATTTTTGGAAAATTTTCAACCAAAAAAAATTAATTATATGGACGGATGGATATCCATCCATTAAAAAGAAATTAACGGATGGATTGGATGGATTTGATGCTTAATGGATGAATTGGATTGAACTATTTTGAAAAAAAATTAGTGGATGATAAATGGATTAATGGATTGTTTTGATCCATCCATTAGCAATCCAATCCATATCCATCTAATCCATCCATTTTGCCACCCCTAGCATATACCTAAGAAAAGTTACAGAGTATATGTTAGACTCAAAAATTTGATGAGAACAAGGTAGCTTTAATCATATGTTTCTATATTAAACTGGGAAGAACAGAGGACAAAGTCCCTTAGAGAGAGAAATCTTTCTTATTACTCACTTCTAATTAAAACACATAATGCCCCTAACCGCACAGGATATGAACAACCAAACAAAACATTCCACACACATCATCATACATTTGTTATTCAAAACTCTAAATCAACAAAACATTCCTATTAAGCATCATTCTTAAAAATTAGAATCAGTATCACTGTCCTTTAATAGAATCCAGCATAGAAGTGCAATAAAATAAACTATGTGGGGTAATAAGAAAGGTTCCTGACATATAATTAAGAAAAGACAAACCTTTGGTCTATGTTCTGGCTATTGGAAAAATGAAGAACTTTTGCGCCACGGCCAGCTAAGCTCAAAGCAATGTAATGACCTGAAAAATTCAGAGGTCAAGCTACTAAATAAGTATATCATGTAACGAGTTAGTGCCCAGTTTCTGATAATAGTGTAATGACCTAGCAAGTTTAGCACCGCTGTACAGTCAGTTAGTCGTTTACAATGTTCCAAAGAAAGTAGCAAAGTTAGTTAAATTTGTCATAGGAGAACTAAACAAGGTAACAAAACAAAGTAGCAAGTTTAGCACCTTCGATGTATGTTGTGTTTCTTTGAGCGTTAATGACACCAGTGGCGTAGTATCTAGCAATGAAATTAGAAGTAGAATTGGATTGGTGTTGGATTGCTTTGAGAGTTAGTCCCACATCGAATATTTAAGTAATGATATAAGTGGTTATAAATCTCATATATCCATACAATGTTCAATTGGTATTAGATTGGTGATGTTAGTGAATGGGCCTAGGCCCAATAATAATTACCATTATTTTAATTAATTATTATTAAATAGTGAAATATCCTAGTCATCCTTGTCATCTAATTAAAAATATTTTTTTTATCTCAATTATCACTGCCACGTATGCAAAATTGGAGGGAGACTACAAAAATGCAAATACCACTAAAATTGAGGGGCCAAAATCGCAGGTTTTATAATATGGGGATCAAAAGTGTAAAAAACCCAAATTAGGGGGACCAAAAGTGCATTTAAGCCTATATTTTTTTAAGCAAGAGATATATTAATTGAGTACAAAGGGTACTCAAACCTGTTTATAAAAAACGCGATACAATCACGACAATAAAAACAAGAGATTACCCACCAATTGAATCTAAGAAAAAAAGAACAAAGGGTCTTGTTGAATTCGTAAAAGTTGAAATTGGAAAAAGTAATTTCCCCAATAAAAGCTCATCTCCAAACCGTATATTTAACCTTCCAAACTATATCAACAACATTCCAACCGATCTTCCAAAAAATTATATCGTTCCTAAGCAACCAAATATTCCAACATATCGCCAACCAAAACACACCTTCTCTCCCTTTTTTAATCTTCTTAGATTTACAAAAGGAATACCACTCCAAAAATCTCCCCTTAAAATCCTCCCCACCCACCTCTCTTAACCCAATCCAAACAGCCACCTCCATACACACCAACTTGGCCACCGTACATTCCACAAAAGAATGCAACATCGATTCCGAATGAAGGCCACAAAACACACATTTAACATCACTTTCAGGTGGAATAATCTTCCTCGATAACAAAAGATCCTTGGTCGAAATTCTATTGAGAAAATTTCTCCACCCAAACGCTTTGCATTTCAGAGGAGCACTCACATTCCATATCAACGCAAAGGCCTCATTATAACGGTTAACCGGTCCGAAAGGAATTTGAAAAGAATTAGAACATTTGTAGAAGGAGCTAACATAAAACTTAGAATTTTCTTCCAAATTCCAAACCAAACAATCCTTCTTAGCATAATCCGGAGTGTAGTTCGACACAGCCTGGCGCAATGTCCCCACAGCCTCAATCCCGACCTGAACCGGAACAAAATCATTCCCAGCCTAAAACAACCCCAAACGCGTACCCTCCGCAAGGTCCTGCACCGGTTGAACAACAAAGCCCGACGAAACAGCGGTCGCATCAGAAAAAAATCCCGACCCCAGTAGCAAAGATATCCAGTCCAGCATTCAAACGACCGACAGAAGTGACAGAAACCGCATCAGAACTGCAATCTACAGAATTTCCAGCCTCAGCTTCCACACTATCAATACCAGAAATAGTAGTCCTAAAAGTATGAATCAATCCACCTTCCGTGGATAAATTGTCAAGACCAAGAGCTCCGACATTTCCAGCATGAGCAGGCAAATGAACACAAAAAATTTCCCCAACTCCAAACACCGTTCGACCAACCTCCCATGCCCCCCACCGAAACGTCTTTTAAATGGGATAAAGAGAACACTTCTGGGAATAAGTGTTTCAAACTTCCAAAACCAGTCCAGTTTGCATTCCAAAATGACGTAGTAAATCCATTTCCCACCCGGAACACGACATTGGATAACCTAATACCCGTATGATAATAACGTGGAAGAGAGCTTAAATCAGCCCACCAAGAAGATTGAGATCTCCTACCAACGCGAGATCCATTACAACCCGCCATTTGAAGTCTAATATCATCGTATCGCGCCTTCAAGACCCTAAACTACAATTCCTCCGAACCTTAAAAAATTCTCCATCTCCATTTATGAAGAAGCGCCACGTTGAAATCGTCTATCCGTTTCAAGTACAAGCCCCTTTTATCTAGCGGAAGACTAAGAAAATCCCATCTTAACCAATGTGTCTTCCTTTTCCCCTCCGAACTACCCCAAAGGAAACTGCTTTGGAGTTTAGAAATGGTCTTTCAAATTTTCACCGGCACCTTGTAAAAATAAAGTTGAAAAATCGAAAGACTACTAAGCACCGATTTGAGAAGGGTAATTCTTCCACCAAAACTTAAGAACCTATTATGCCAACTGGATAACTTCTTCTCCAACTTAATAACCAAAGAAGACCAAGTAGAGACTCTTCTAGGATTGGATCCTATAGGAATACCTAGAAACGTGAATTCTTTTCTCTTCGTTCTATATGCAAGAAAATAAGCGACCGCTTCAAAAGAGCTAGGCGAAAAGTTTATACCGATAAGTCTACTTTTATGAAAGTTGATGCCAAGACCCGAAACAAGTCAAAATCCCCTTAAAACCATTTTAATAACCCAAAGGTGACTCCAACTCCCATCTCCCACCAAAAAGGTATTGTTCTGGACTGGACCAAGGGCTAGACATGGTCCAATCCGCTTCTGCTCCAGAGCGGCCCAAATTGCCTAAGTCCAATCCACGAAGGGGAGAAAGTTACCTTTCTTCCCTTTAACCGGGCAAGGAACACATCGCTCCTCCCCGGAGTTACTTCCCGTCACGTACGACTTTACTGCTCCCCGAACAGTTAAGGGCAGGTGCCCGAAACCACGCTTATGCCCGACATAACGGCTAGTTTTGGGCACCCCTGCCCGACATAACGGCTAGTTGGGTCAGTTACCTATTCTTCGGGAAAACAGTTATTTTGCCCCGAAAATAGGACCGTTGGCCACGCGCTGGGGGCTCTATATAAACCCTCTCGCTTGAGAGGGTCAGGTATCCAATATTCACCCTAAGAACTCATACTTTGTACTTGCCCCTTTTCTCTGACCCTTTCTTACTTGAGCGTCGGAGTACTTTGCAGGTACACCCCCTCCTCTCCATACGACCAGCATCCCTGACGCACTTGGTGGCCCACTTCTACAGGATCTGATCCAGCCTTCACGATCAGTGGCGCCATCTGTGGGAAAATTGTTCTCCCCATCTTTCTTTCCTCGGAATCCGAAGATTAAAACAATTCTCAAAGATCATCACGATCATGGCCTCCCAAGATCGCAGTAAGGATGCTCTCCAAACCACCATCCTCCCCGTCAACAAATCTGACGTTGACGGCCATTCATCTCTCCTCCGAGATACCCGTTTCCTCAGGGACGGAGCCAATGCTTCTCCTTCCCCTACCCCTGCTGATCATAACAACGATCAGCCTTCACTTGACGTCCAACCCGTTCCTGTTCTGCCTAACGCCGACCCGGTCGTGGCGGCCCTCCTGGAGGCGATCAACAAAACCAACACCCTGATCCTGCAGCAAAACGAGAGGATCGGGGCGTTAGAAGAGTCCAGTCGTCCAAGATCCCCTCCTCTGCGGAGGAACCAGCAACGATCAAGGAGCTCGCAGTCTCGGAGAGACATCGACCGAAGACTGCGCTAAGAGCCTGATTCTCGCGCAGCCCGGAAGCGTAACCAGATCTCCCCGCGTAACCAGTACGCTCACGACCACAAGAGGACTCGAAGGAATGAGCAATCTCCCCCGGTGAAGTTTAAAGGTCGGGCCCGCTCACCTTCTCCGCGAGCATCCCTTTCGGTCCCCATCATACACCAATTCTAGCAGCGACGACGAGCCTCACGGCCCGTTGTCCCAGGAAATCTTGGCTACACATCTCCCAAAAGGCTTGGAGAAACCCCCGTCACTGGGCACGTACGACGGAACCACTGACCCCGACGAGCACATCGAGAACGTCGATGCGCTGTTAGACTATTATGGCGTACGAGGCGCCATCAAATGCCGACTGTTCCCGACCACGCTCCGAAAGGGAGCGATGACATGGTACAAGCAACTGCCCGAGGAGTCCATTACCTCGTGGAGACAACTGGGCAGGTTCACGGCACTTCACAGCATCTCGCCGCCACCCCAAAACTGAGGCCTCCCTTGGGGCCACAATCCAAGGAAAAGACGAACCTCTCTGCGCATATATCGAGAGGTTCAACAAGGAAGCTGTACAGGTCCCTACAACGGACGAAATGAAGAAGTTTCTGCTCGAGCAAGGGCTCTACCCAGGCTCCGAGTTTTCTAAAGCCATTGGCCTCGCACCACCGAGGAACTTAGACGCCCTCCTCCTCAAAGCCTAATCACACATTCAGTGCGAAGAGAAGGTTACGGCCAGCAACGTCCGAGCATCACGCCATCAGGAGAATGCTCGAGCATCTAGAGGAGAGGAAGCTTCAACATCTCGTTGGGGCGAACGGAGGCGCGAGGACCGTCCTCGTGATTCCCGTGACAACAAGGGACCCTCCGGGCGGTTCCATGACTACACCCCCTGACTGTCTCCTGGGAAAAGATATTATCCAAATGTGCCAATTCGGAGTTCAAGCAGGCAGGGGTCTGGTTCCCCAAGCAACTGCCGAACAGACCAAATATGGACAAATCAAAATACTGTCGTTTCCATAAAAGTCAGGGCCACACTACAGAGGACTGCATCAATCTGAAGGATGCCATTGAGATACTGATCAGGGACGGCCACCTAAAGCAGTTCGCGAAGAAGAAGGACACTCCTCGGCAGGAAGCCCAGGAGTCCAAGAAGATAGAGGAGGAGGTACCCTCCTCGGAAGACGCCAATATACAAGTCGCTATGTCCATATCGCGACCAGAGGACTTCTACCTCCCGGACGGGCTCAGCGCCCCTGCTTATCTCGCGGCCCACAGCCCGTGGGAGACATTTCCCTCCGCCATGGTCATCTTTGGCGGGGGTTTCGACAAAGTCACTGTGGGCTCTGTGAAACGAAAGTTCGAGCACCTGATCAACACAAGCTCCAACAAGGTGACCACGCTTGATCAGGCCCAGAAGGGCTCCGTCCCCATCTCCTTCTACCGGGAGGAGCTCCTCGGGGGTTCCCCGAACTCAAGCATACCTTTGCTCGTCAGAGCCCGAATGGTGAACTTTGACGTTTGCAGAATACTCATCGACCAGGGTAGCTCGATCGACATCATGTACTCCCAGCTGTTTTCGACACTTCAGTTAGACGAATCGCACCTTACCCCCTATGTAGGGTCCGATTTACAGGGATTCAACGGGTCAGTGTCCAAGCCGTGGGGATACCTCGAACTGATCGTGACCTTCGGATCAGCTAAGATGGCCAGATCCATCAAGGTGCAATTTCTGGTAATCGACTGCCCGTCGCTTTACCAGTTCATTTTTGGAAGGCCAACTCTGGCCGAGTTGGTAGCGGTGCCCTCAACAGTCCACCTGAAGATGAATTATTACACTTCAAAGGGAATGGTCGCCACCCTCCACGGTGACATCGAAGCTGCACGACGGTGTTTTGAGGCAGCTACAAAGGGGCTCAACGCCATTGCGTCCAAGCCGAAAGCGTCGGGCAAGCCAGCATTGCCAAGCAGCTCTGAGGAAGCCAAGCCTCTGCCCCAGGTCGACTCCATCAACCTCGATAGTCGCTTCCCCGAAGAAGACCAACCGGAGGAACGAGCAGCTTCTGCCAACCCGTCTGCATCGTCCAGCAGCAGCTCCCATCCGATGCGCCCTATCCCGGATGGCAACTTCGAGATCATTCTGTTCGGCGAAGACCCCCAATGGGGAGTGAAGATTAGAGCAGACCTGCCCGACATTGCGAGGAAGCAGCTCAAAGTATGCCTCCGGGAGAATGCCGACCTCTTCGCAGAGAGCGCCGCCGAAATGCCCGACTTGGATCCGTCCATCGCCTGTCACCAGCTGACAATCGACCCGGCCGTCAAGGCCATAGTACAACGTAGGAGAAAGCAGTCTCCGGAGAAAACAGAGGCTGCTGAAAAAGCTGTAAAGGACCTCCTCGAGGCCAAATTTATTTCGGGGGCCAAGTACACCACTTGGCTGTCCAACGTTGTACTAGTTAAAATATCTAATGGAAAATGGCGCATGTGCATTGATTATACCGATCTCAATAAGGCATGCCCGAAGGATGCCTACCCCGTCCCCAATATTGATAAACTCGTTGATAATTCTGCTGGTTTTAAACTTTTATCGTTCATGGACGCCTACTCGGGCTATAATCAAATTCCGATGGCAATGTCCGACAAAAAATATACGACCTTCATGACCGAATCAGGCAACTATTACTACAACGTAATGCCCTTCGGGCTGAAGAACGCTGGAGCAACGTACCAACGAATGATGAACAAAGTATTCCGGGGAGAAATAGGCGACATGCTCGAAGTCTACATGGACGACATGATCATAAAATCCCACGAGGAAACCGATCATACTACCCATTTGAGGAAGGTCTTCGAGCAGGCCAGGAAATACAAAATGCGTTTTAATTTGGATAAGTGTACGTTCGGTGTCCGGGCAGGAAAATTCCCCGGCTTCTACTTAACGAAACGAGGAATCGAAGCCAATCCCGACAAATGTCGGGCATTCTCCGAGTTTCCTACGCCCAGGTCCAAAAAATCCATCCAGTCCCTCAACGGGATGCTCGCATCACTATCTCGTTTCGTGGCTAAGTCCGCCCAGCACGCCCTACCATTCTTCAAACTCCTCCGCAAAGAGGAAGCATTCGAATGGACCGAGGAGTGTGACAAGGCCCTTCTCCATCTGAAACGAGCGCTCTCAGAGCCGCCGGTCCTCTCTCGCTCGGACAATGGCGAAACGTTGTACTTGTACCTGGTCATAGCAACCGAGGCGGTGAGCGCCGCTCTCATCCGCGAGACACCTGACGGGCAGAAACCTATATATTTCACGAGCAAAGCGCTACAAGGACCAGAGTTAAGATACCAACAGATAGAGAAGGTGGCACTGGCCCTCATCAACGCAGCCAGAAGATTAAGACACTACTTCCTGGCTCACACGATCGTGATTCTAACAGATCAACCCATAAAGCAGCTGCTCAGACGACCAGATATGGCCGGCCGAATGCTCAAATGGTCGTTAGAACTGTCCGAATTTGAAATCTAATACGAAAGCAAAAAAGGCCTCAAGGCCCAAGCTCTGACCGACTTCATCGCGGAAATGACATTCGCTGACTCCCCCGCAAGCGAAGCACGCAAGTGGACCATTTTCGTTGACGGTGCCTCAAGCTCGGCAGGGAGCGGCGCATGCATCATACTGGAAAGCGACGAAGGAATCATCGTTGAAGTATCACTCACCCTGTCATTCCCAACCTCCAACAACCAGGCTGAGTACGAGGCCTTCCTCGCTGGGCTACGCCTTGCCAAGGACCTGGGCGCAAAAGAAGTCGTCATTTGCACGGATTCACAACTCGTGGCCCTCCAGGTCCGGGGAGAATATCAAGCCAAAAACGACAACCTGACCGAATACTTGGCCCTAGTCAAGAAGGAGATGGCGAAGTTCACAATAGTGGAAGTGAAACACGTTCCCCGCGAACATAACGTGTGAGCAGACGTGCTATCCAAATTAGCTAGCACAAAGAAGAAAGGCAGAAACAAATCCGTCATACAGGAAGTACTTCCTCAACCCAGCATCGAGAAGACCTCCCCGACCCTCGACGTTCAGGTAATCGGCGACAGCAACTGCTGGATGACCCCAGTCTACAACTATCTCGCCAAAGACGGACTTCCGTCCGACCCAAAGGAGGCCAGCATAGTCAGGCGAATAGCCTGCTCTTATGTCTTGGTCGAAGATAAACTCTACAGGTGGGGATTATCCATTCAGCTGCTCAAATGCATCAAGGAGGAAATGGTCGCACACATCCTGCGCGAAATCCACGAGGGAATCAACGCCCAACATCTCGGCGGAAGGTACCTCGCTTGAAAGGCCCTCCGAGCAGGATACTACTGGCCGACCATGCAACACGACGCAAAAGAACACGTGAAAAAATGCGATAAATGCCAATGGCACGGGGACATGCACCTGGCTCCGCCTAACGAGCTCAAGGCTATGTCCTCCCCGTGGCCATTCGCCTGGTAGGGCCTAGACATCCTAGGACCCTTCGTGGTAGGATCAAGTTAGAACAAATACCTATTAGTGGGCGTAGACTATTTCACAAAATGGATAGAGGCAGAAGCTCTAGCCAAAATAACTGCCCTCAACATCCTGCGTTTCTACAAATGAAACATCCTTGCATGCTTCGGTATCCCCCAAGCGATAGTAACGGACAATGGGACGCAATTCACGGACAGGAAGTTCCAAGACCTCGTCGCCCAACTGGCACGAAGTAGCACTTCTCATCCGTATAGCACCCTCAAACAAACGGGCAGGCTGAAGCAGCCAATCGAGTCAACCTTCGAGGCCTCAAGCGAAGGCTGGACGAAACAAAGAAGGCATGGGTCGAAGAACACAGCGTACTATGGGCATACCGCACAACTCCACACTCAAAGACCGGGGAAACACCTTTCCGCCTAGCATACGAGACCGAGGTTGTAATTCCCGTCAAAGTTCACGTGCCCTCTAGGAGGACAGAGTCGCTCCTAGACGAGGAGATGAACGACGAGTCATTGAGAGAAGAACTCGACCTTATCGAGGAAATCCGAACCGGGGCAGCCCTCCGCGAAGCCTCACTGAAACAAAAAATTACCATCAGGCACAACGTCAAGGTGAAACGATGAGAGTTCGATGTGGGAAGCCTTGTGCTAAGAAGAAACCACAAAGACTCTCGCGAAGGCATACTAGAAGCCAACTGGGAAGGACCCTACTGCGTCCGAGCAAAAACGGAAAATGGGGCCTACTACCTAGAACATCTCAACGGGGAAGAACTTGCTCGACCATGGAACGCGGAAAAGCTAAAACAATACTATAGCTAAGGCCCTAATTCTCAGTTCGACCCGTCACGACGATGAACGTCAGCTACCGACCACTACGCACGCCTAGGTACAAGCGTCGCATACGAATAAAGCAGAACCCCGTTCAGTAACGAGCCGGGTATCCGCTCGACAGCGGTCCTGGATCGAGCACCACCGTCGTCAAAGTACCATGACAGGTAGAACCCCAGCTTGCGATGGGACGTTCACGCCGCGAACTCAGGCCTCAAACGCGGCCTGAGCTCCGCACCCCCGCCATGATATTCCCCGACCGTTCGACCAGTTCCCCTCACTGCCGAACACATCTACATCGAGCAATCCCCCTAAATTATTCACGCAAGTCAAATACTCCCAATCACGGGCAGACACACATTCACAACGAGCATGAGTACAACACTTAGCAAAAAATAAAAGCAAGTAAAGTCATGCGGATAACAGAATCAAACATGTAATAATTTAACATAATATGTGGCCGCAAGGGCCACGATTGTACTGAATTACATAAAACGGGGGCCACACCCCCCAAAAATAATAAATTACAAGCAAATACTCGGCACACAGGCCGGACAGATTACAACAACATCAAAAACACAAACTCCTCACTCGTCCATGTGCTCGGCTGGCTCAGGCTGGGGTCCCTGGTCCTCTACGTGCTGATCCTCGGGGTTTCCTTCAAGGAGAGCGTCGGGCATGACAATCCGGCCATCCTCAACATGCGCCAGATAGTGAGTACCCTCGACAGAAAAGTCAAGCTCAGGGTTCACCACCCGCAGCTGAGCCACAGTGTTTCTAAAGGACTCCTCTGCAACAACAATGCGGTCATCCTCGGCCAGTAGCATACGGGAAACCAGCTCGGATCTCGTCTTCAACTCCTTCACATTTTCTGGCTCATCGTCACCTAGGGCATTGGCCGCCCTCAGCCGCTGGACCAGCTCCTCACCAACTTTCTTCTCCGCCGCCAGCATGGAGTTCTTCTTCTTTAACCGAGCTACCTCCTCCTTGGCCTTCTTTCGAGCGTCATCGGCACCCTTGACTTCTTCTTTGAGGGACGCCATGGTAGCACGAGCAACATTAAGTTCGGCCTCGGTTGCGGAGTCCCCTTCAGCGTAAACGGCCGTCATCTCCAGCATCTTAACCAAAGCTGAAGCCTCTTGAGCCACCAACGCCCTCTTGCTCGGGAGGTCCATGCTTTCCAAACGAAGAGACTCCGTCCGAGGCACGATTAGAGAGTTCCCCTCGAAGAATTTCCTGTCAAGGATACAGGGAGGGAGCTCGAACTTCCCTTTCTCAGGTACCTGAGTGAGATCCACAGCGTCAGTAATTCTTGGCTGCTTGGATCGACCGGTCAAAGGAAGAGGAGACCCCCGGGAAGCAGGAGTAGGAGAGGAAGAGGTCCCCGCAATAGACTGCGCCGGAGGAGGAGCACGAGCACCAGTCAACCGAGATTTCGGAGGGGCCGCTCCGGCCTTGTTCCTCGCAAGAGCATTCGTCACAACCCGATCATGAGCCTGAGGCATCTCACCTGCACAAACAAAATACGAGCACGTTAGATACGAGGAAAAGGAATAACGCAAACAAATCTAAATAACTAAGACTACCAAGCAACTTCTCGGCATTCTCGGGAGTCTTGCACTCCAGCAGTGCCTTAATGTTGATAAATCGACGCTCAACCCTCTGACTCCCGTCCTCCTTGAAGACCGGATTACCCTTGCTCGTCCAGTACTCAGCAAGCCGGAAGGAGTTGACCCACCTCACCAGCACCTCGTACGCCACGGCGTCCTGCCCACGTAGCTCGCTCGGTTGGAGAACATAGTCACTGGGCTTCTTGGCAAAATGATCGGGAGCCCAATGTATGGGGAACTTATAGATCCTCCTCCCAATAAACTTTCCATCCTCGTCACGCAGGTCGTTCCCATCCTCGTCAACTTCGATCTCCCAGACGTAAGTACTATCCTGGGCAGCTTCGGACAAGGGCTCGATGACATAGTACCGCTCTTTGAACGTCCGTATCGACTCCGAGAATGGCTTAAACAACTTGCGGGGCTGCTTCAAAGACACCCAACCGTACTTCCTCCCCGATAGCTGCCTTTGAAGATGGAAGACAGTGAAGAACAGAGGGAGAGTAGCACCTATGGAGAGGTGTTTGCATACCAGCTCGAACGCCCGGATGAAGGCCAACAAGTTAGGATGCAGTTGCGTGGGGGCCAATTTCAAATGCACGAACACTGACTGCTGAAAATCAGTGAACGGCAACCTCAGGCCCAACTCCTTAAAGGCATATTCATACATCGTGAAACGGTCCCCGAAGCTCGTGCAGACCCGCTCATCCATGGTAGGAAGGTACACCTTCCACTCTCCCTCCGGTCCAACCTCCGTAAAAGCGTCCCCCGAATACCTCGCAAAAGAAGACACATGCTCAGCGGGTTCGGCCACCTCCCACTCCTCGGCGGAGTCCACGACGACGTCCTCGTCCATGTCGTCCATCTCCTCCTCCTCCCCAACATCACTGGGGGAACTCGAAGCTGTCGAACTCGTGGTCGTCGAGCTACTATTATCCTCGGAGCCTGTTTCTTCCTCGGACGTATCTATGATAACCTCTCTATCTGGCCTCGTCGCCATAACAATCACCTGAAAAGCAGAGAAGAAAGTGAATTCGACAACAAATCAAATCCACCCGTCCACCGTTAAGTCAAGTGAAAGGGCGCACAAAGGGCTAAGGACAACGTCCCCGGCCTAAGCCCTAACATCAAAAGAAAAACTGAAACCTCCTCGCGAGGAGACGCTCGAAACAAGTCATCCCCAAGCGAGGAGCTTCCACGCACTCATACCCAGTTTCCATTGAAGCTTCGTCGGAAATCGCAAAGCTCCACCAGAATCTGGGAATGTTCTACCGGAAAACTCATCACCCACTCAGAAGATGAACGAACACGGCGGTCACACATGCATAGCTGTCACGGCGACATCGTGAACTACCCTCCTTGCTAGAACATACTAACACGTTCGGCGACATGTCAGAAGTGGAAAAATGGCACAACCACCGTCCACCACCAACAATCACCGGAAATCCACCTATTTCGTCCTCTAAACCTAGCCCTAACCACATGCTATCTACCATTGACAACCAAAAGGAACAGAACAAGCACAGGATCAGAAAACTTACTTGATTTAAGAAGATGAAAGTGGCTGCTCGAAGCTTGGAGGGGTGGTCGGAGTAAGCAGACGGTGGCAACGGGCAGGAATGCTGAAGGAAAGGAAGAGAAATCAGAGCAAAATGTTCCAAATAGAACGAATTTCCCCTTTTTATATAAAGGGGCACGTGCGAACACGCGCACGTAGGCCATGATGGCTATAAACTAGCCATCATTACCTAGTAACTGCTACACGTAGCTCTATGCGCACGTGGCGACCCAACGTTTCCAATTTTGTCTGACCATCAGTCTCCCCGGGCACCGAGTAACAAGGTCACGACCACGAATATCACGGACACCGGGGGGCCATGAGCACATCGAGACAATCCTCCTCGTCTCCACACGACGACTCCATGCTAGCTCCCCGGAGCAACGAGCTGTCCTTAAGTCATCACTCTCATGCTCGGGAGCAACTACTTGGGGGGCTCCTGTTCTGGACTGGACCAAGGGCTAGACATGGCCCAATCCGCTTCTACTCCAGAGCGGCCCAAATTTCCTAAGTCCAATCCACGAAGGGGAGAAAGTTACCTTTCTGCCCTTCAACCGGGCAAGGAACACATCGGTCCTCCCCGGAGTTACTGCCCGTCACGCACGGCTTCACTGCTCCCCGAACAGTTAAGGGCAGGTGCCCGAAACCACGCTTATGCCCGACATAACGGCTAGTTTCGGGCACCCCTGCCCGACATAACGGCTAGTTGGGGCAGTTACCTATTCTTCGGGAAAACAGTTATTTCGCCCTGAAAATAGGACCGTTGGCCACGCGCTGGGGGCTCTATATAAACCCTCTCGCTTGAGAGGGTCAGGTATCCAATATTCACCCTAAGAACTCATACTTTGTACTTGCCCCTTTTCTCTGACCCTTTCTTACTTGAGCGTCGGAGTACCTTGCAGGTACACCCCCTCCTCTCCATACGACCAACATCCCTGACGCACTTGGTGGCCCACTTCTACAGGATCTGATCCAGCCTTCATGATCAGGTATCATCCGAATTTGAAGAATGTCAATGAAATAACTTCCCTCAATAAGAATTTCGTGAAATCTCCCAAATGGACCGATCTCTTAACCAATCTCGTTAATCCTTCCACATCCATAACAAAGAGAAAAGGAGACAAAGGATCGCCTTGTCTCAATCCTCTTTCCACCACAAACTCCTTAGTTGGACTCCCGTTCACCAAGACCGACATCTTACTTAAGAAAATAGTTACCTCCATCCACCGCATCCACAAATCACCAAATCCCATGGATCTCATCATAGATCTAAGGAAACCCCAACTTACTTTATCATAGGCTTTCTCAAAATTGACCTTAAAAAGCGACACAACCTTTTTCTCCTTCACCGCATAATCAACTACCTCATTAGCCACCAACACTTCATCAAGCATTTGCCTACCCGGAACGAAAGCACTTTGGCAATTAGAGATAATGGAATTCAACACCAACTTAAGTCTAGCCGCCAAGAGCTTAGACAAGGCTTTATAAAGACACCCAACCAAGCAAATAGGTCTATAATCATCAAGCTCCATAGGATTCTCAAATTTGGGGACAAGGGAGAGAAAAAATGACACTATAGACTTAGACAAAATAGCCCCGTAATGGAAGTCATTGAAAAAGCGACAAAAGTCATGTTTTAGAAAGAACCAACATCTCTTGATAAACAAAAAGGAATACCCATCCGGACCCGGGCTTTTAAAACTATCACAACTTCATACCGCATCCTTAACTTCTTCTTCGGAAAATGGTCTCTCAAGACAAGCCCTATCCAAGTCACTAAGCTTCTTGAAAGAACCATCCTCCAAGATAGGCCTATTACCATCTGGCTCCACGAATTTACGAGAAAAATGGTCTCTAACCTCCTCCTTAACCTCCTTAACCGACACAAGGACCCCCTTTTCCGTAATAATAGAACCTATATAGTTATGCCTTCTTCTTTCCTTCATAACACTATGGAAGTAGCGGGAATTGTTATCACCATCTCTAAGCCATTTAGCCCTAGCCTTTTGAATGATCATGTTCTCCTTAATTCTCAAATTTAACCAAAACCGACTATAAGCATGCTTACGATTCAAAAAGAAGTCACCCGAGTCGAAAGATGAACACGCCTCGGCCTCGACACCCCCCTCATTAATCTCCTTCACACACTTTTCAACTTCTAAATCAATCTTCCCAAACACTTCGCAATTCCACCTTCTAAGTTTTCCTTTAAGAATTCTCAATTTCTCTTTCAACACATAATCACCTCTTCCTTCTATCTGGATGCTATTCCATTCCTCCTCCACAAAATGAATGAAGTTCTTATCATTGAACCATTCATTATTAAATTTAAACGGCTTCAGACCCCAATCCGAAGAATCCAAAACCAACCAAACCAGATAATGGTCCGAAACGTCTCTCTCACCAACAAATTGACCAACTACTCCCCATTTTTCAATGGTCTCTTCAGAAAGTAAGAAACGATCGATCCTACTCATCGACCGGTCGTCCCTACTATACCACGTAAACTTCTTCCCTTTGCAGGGTACATCGATTAGATCACAACCATCTATAAAATCGTTAAAATCTTTGATCTTCGAATTACGCGAAACCGATTCTCTACCCTTCTTCTCTCCCGCTTTTCTAATCGCATTGAAATCCCCTCCGATACACCATTCTCCATCCGAAAAACGATCCTTAAGATCCCTAAGCTTCCTCCAAAGAGTTCTTTTCAATGCCATCTTGCAAGGGGAGTACACATTGACCACATTGTAAATATTCTCCATCCATCAGACTTTAACCCCAATAAAAACTTCACCTTTGAAGCTATTAATGACTTCCACCCTCCCCTCCTTCCACAAGATAACTAACCCTCCGGATAACCCCGAAGCACTAGAAAAAGACCAACCAATTTCATCCCCATTCCAAAGTTTAATTTAAATTTTAAGATTTTAATTTTAATTTATAAATTTAAGTATTACAAAATTTAATTAAATAAAATATAAAAACACAATTAATAAATCATTAAATTTAATCTAAATAAAATTTAATAATAAATAAGTCACACATAGCTGATTCTATGTCATTTTCATATATTAAATATGATTTTTATAGTCATGCATATTAGAAACACCACCAAACCAATGCATATGGTAAAGGAGCTCATTCTTTTTATTTTTCATGTATTAAATATGATCTCTTTTAAATTATTTTTCTGGTGTGATACTCATTATTATAAAGGTTAGAAATACTAAAGGCACTAGCAACCTAATATTTTGTGTATTTATTATCAATTAAATAGTAGATTTTTTATTTAAAATAGTCTCTTTTTTTAATGTTCCATTATTTTCTAGACAGAATATGACTTCTATTAGTTATTATTTTAGATTTAAATAGGAATATTATAAACATTAATTGTTTTATTTTTATTTTTTATTCTTTTCTCTCTTTCTCTACTCATAGAATAATTTTCTCTTTGATTTTGATCTAATTTTGTTGAATATGAAAATTATATATATATATATATATATATATATATATATATATATATATATATATATATTTATTTATTTATTTATTTTTTTTTTAAGGTTGGTTTTCTAAAAGGATAAGCCCTTGCAAATTTATTTTTCTCATTGAAGAGTATTAACCCATGCAAATATTTCTCAGGGCTTAAGGCATTAGAATTTATAGTTTGGTATGGGATTTGAAAAGTCTACACTTAACAAATAACATATGCATTGATAATAAATTTAAAGGTTCTATGGAGTAATAGTGTTGACAACCAATCCCCGAATATTCGAGAGCTTCTGCAGCCAATCCAATATCATTAAAGAAAATTTTCTAAAAGGTGCAGTAAAATAAACTCCTACTATTTTCATCAAAGATGCAACACTGCTCCAACTAATTTCCAAAATTCTTTTATTATAGGAATCAGGCCGGTCCTGGCATTTTAGAGGTCCATGGCTAATAATGAAAATGGACCCCTAATAAAAAAACTAAAGAATTAATTTTGAAATGTGTTGCTTTAATTATAGAAATGTTATATATTTATCTGGTTCCATAAGTTAAATATAAGCACTAATGGACACATTGTGGGAAGTTTTCTTATGATCTACCGTTTATGTTTTACTTACTCAGTTTTGATAAAAACTAAAAAAAGCAAAATAACTGCTACCGCTGGTACAACATTAAGAGACAGAATATGTCTACATCAAATAATATATATACACATTTTATTATATTACTAAAGCCCAACACCCAATTTTTTGAGGCCCTAGGCTGTGGGTCTGGTTGCCCTGACCCAAGATAATATCAAACGTATACAGTTTTGGGATATTAACAAGATAGTAAAAATATGACAGTCATCCACACAGACCAAAATAATTAAAATTGGGATTTGCAATCAAAATACAACTTATTTTAAGATCAATAAAAACATAATCATATCATATTTAGTACGAAACCTTATGTTCATTAAATTCAAATTGTTCAATAAATGGAATTGAAAAAAATCAGAAAAATTGATGTTAACTTTTAAGCTTTCCTTTTTGCCTTATAAAAAGCTTTTAAATTAAGTTATTTATATATTAGTATATATGTTTTTATTATATCAAATAACATTTAGCAGTGTGTTGATTTATTAGTTTAAATGCATAAACATAATGAATATGGGGTTGAGTACACAAAGTGCCTCTTTATTTTCAAAATTTTAAATGGTTAAATATGTGTTATACTAAGGCTTAGGTTGGATGTTGAGTTTAAAAAAAATAATGAAATATTTAATTATCTATAAATATTTTTGTTTAAAAGAATTATTCTTAAATATTTAAATTAATTTTTTTTAATATTATTAACTTGTGTTTTAATGACGCAGGCCATACTTTTATAAATATATATTTTGCATCTAATATTTTTTAAAACTTTTGAATAAAAATAATTTTATGTTTAATTTATTAATTTCATCTTTTTCACCCAATGTTTCTAACTTTAATACCACTACATTACTTGATAATTTTAACAAATTAAACTCTACTATTGTCTTCTCTTATGATAAAATTTTTTTATAACAAATATAAATTATAATCAACTACCTACCTAAGATTGAAAGATACACAGTAACATCCTATTTTACCCTTTGGTCAAAAATAATTTACACTTCAAAATGCTCTTTATGGTAATTTACTAAATACAAATTCATTGACCAATAAGATTGTTCATATTCGCCAAGTGGCAGCAGTTTTTTGAAATTTTCTACCTTCCCTCTTTCCCTCACGTTCTCTCTCCTTCAGGGGTACCTTATTTCTCCCTCTTTCTCTCTTTCTCGTCTCTCAGATCTGTTCTTTCCTCTTTCTCCCTCTTTCTCCTTCTCATTCTCTTTCTTACTCTTTCCCCATTGCTTCTTCCAAAACCTTAAAAGAAAAAATCAATCACTACTCTGTATCCCTATCTTGTCTACCCTCTGTCTCTCTCTTGCATCCAAAAATTTCATTCGCATTTCTTCCCGATAATCGCGTTTTACTCATCCAGTTCCGAGATCGACGAACATTTTTTAAGGTCAGTTCATATCTATTTGTGGGTTCTGGTTTTGATTTGATTATTTTCCACGTTTTATTATCCATTGAACAAATGACACTACTACGAAAAACCCATTTAACGACGCCAGGTTTACCACGGATTCGTATCCCAACATTGTAATACGTTAAAAATTTTATAACGTCATATTTAACGACGGTTGTACTAAAGAACCGTTGTAATACAAGCTGTGTAACAAGCTTCGATTCCCAGCTACTACATTTTTTTTTCTTCATATTTTTACATTTTAAACACGGTTGTATTAAAACACCGTTGTAATACATGTAACAAGCTTCGATTCCCAGCAACTATATTTTTTGTCATGTTTTTGTATTTTAAACATATATTTTATTTCTTTTGTTAGTGTTACTGGGATTTAACCTCAAAACTCAAAATCATCATTGTTTTTCTTTTAAACATATATTTTATTTCTTTTGTTAGTGTTTTTAAGTGCAAGAGAATAGTATATATAACTTTAAAAATAAAACTGTAAGAGATGGCCATATATAAAATAACATTTTATTAAGATTCCATTAAGAAGAGTACATTGATAATCATATTACATATATTATTCAATGTCAGAGTCCATTGCTGCAAATGCATCTTCATAATCCAGACATCTCTCCTCACTCCCCTCATCGGAATCATAATAAACTGTTCTCCTTTTCTTGTTTATCTTTTTCTTCTTCAGCTTCTTCTTCTTCTTCTTTTTCTTATCCTTCCTCACCCTTAAGGCATCCCTGGCCGCTGGTTGGACCTCCTCTATTGGCGCCTGACGTTCCTCATTGGTGATTCTAGCATTCTCATTTGTAGAACTCATTGTTACAAAGAATATATTATGAAGAAATGTAAAGTTGTCTATTTATAGATGAGGTTGAAGATGAAAAGTCTGATAGTTTAATGCTTGCAATGATGATAACTTGTAAATGGTTGATATTCAGGAACGATATTTTTTGAAAAACGGAGAAAATTTTAAATCATTATGGCCAGAGTGTTCTCTACTCCGGGAAGAGCAAGGGTTATAATATTACAACGGTTAGTAATAATAACCGTAGCGATACCCCTTATACTTGTTACAAGGTTCGACTCCAGGCAACAACATTTTTCTATTTTACGTAATTATAGAAAAATGTTGTTTCCTGGAGTCGAACCTTGTACCAATTAGAAGGGTTATCGCTACGGTTAATATAACTAACCGTTGTGATATTATTAAAATAATATATATACTTATCATTACGGTTATTTTAGAAAACCGTTGTGAAATATTTACCTATATAAGGGAATTAACTTTCTATTTTTGACAGTAGCGTCGTTTCCTTCACAGCGAAACCCTAGCACCCATTTTTGGCAGCAAACTTCATCTTTTTATAGAATCCGCGAAAAGAAATACAAGAAGTATGAAGCTTTTGATTTAAGCTTCTTCCTCCTTGTATTTATTCTTGCAGAATCTAAAACTAGATGAACATGGTGATGATGCTGGCGGTAGCAAGCGTAATGTACATATTGTTTTTGGAAAATAAGGTAGTCTTCTACTTCAATCTTTTTGTTAGATAGTTCCCATTATCTCGTTTGCTTCATATTGTTTTTGTTGATTGTTCTCATTTTGTGCAGATTCGACTTCAATGCTTCACAAGCAAGGTGAACTTCATTGTAATGGTACAGTCCCACTTCTTAGGGTTTTGTTTCAACTTTTGGTTGTTTTGTTTTGAATACTAACTAATTTTCTTCATTGCTTCCCACTTCTTAGGGTTTGTTTCACATGGTGATGATGATGGTGGTACATATATATATGAATTCATTCTGATAAGGTACATATATGTGAATTCATTCTTATATTGTATATGAAATTTAGTTTATTATATACTATGTATATTGTTTGTTTCACTGTCCTTTTATTGAAAATGCAATCAGTTAAATTGATATAGAACATTAGTTTATTATATATATATACTATGTATATTGTATATAGTTAAATTAAATACTAACTAATTTTCTTCATTGCTTCCCACTTCTTAGGGTTTGTTTCACATGGTGATGATGATGGTGGTACATACATATGAATTCATTCTGATAAGGTACATATATATGAATTCATTCTGATATTGTATATGAAATTTAGTTTATTATATACTATGTATATTGTTTGTTTCACTATCCTTTTATTGAAAATACAATCAGTTAAATTGATATAGAAACTTATAATCTGAAAATTAGGATGTATTTGAAAACCAACCTTTATCATGTCAATGTTTTCCGAATTGCATCCATTTCATTCAACACATTTAATGTTCCTTAACATAAAATTTATGGTCCAATGGTCTGTTTGCTTCAATTCATCGATATCTTTTCTTATAGTTTACCTCATCGTCGTCACTAATCATCGTGGTTGTTAAGATCATGATTGTTATGATGATAAAATCGCGATGATTTTTGGTGATGATGAGGTAAACTATAACAAAAGATATCGATAGATTGAAGGAAACCGACCATTGAACCATCAATTTTATGTTAAGGAACATAAAATGTGCCGAATGAAATGGATGCAATTCGTAAAACAGTGGTGTGTTTAAGTTGGTTTTCAAGAACAGATTAATTTTCAGATTATATAGTTCTTTACCAATTTTAATGGTTATATTTCTTTAATTAGGTGTACGGTAAAACAAGCAATATACATTTGTATTTAATAAACTAAGGGTACATTCCACAACGGTTGAGACACATAACCGTTGTGATAGTTAATATATATGACAACAGTTGATACTCATAACCGTTGTGATAGTTAATTTATATTACAACGGTTGAAATACCCAACCGTTGCAATATAACGCGCGCTTCCAGAATACAACAACGGTTTCCAGACCGTTGTAGAAACAACGAACTTACAACAACAATCTACATAACAACGCCTTCGCCCGTGTCATTATATGTCATTCCCAACCGTTGCTAAATGGGTTTTTTGTAGTAGTGTGGGTTTGATTTTGTTTGGGTAAAAAAAATGTTTTTTTTGTTTGAATAAAGGTTTTCAATTGGTTGTGTTCTGAGATTTGGTTTTAGTTTATGTTTATGTTTTGCATAGATTGTTGTACCAAATTAGTTTGACTATATTTACATGTTATACATTATTGTATGTGGTGTATTTTGGGCATGTTTATAATTACTAAATTAATTTTAATCTATTTTTGAATAAAAAATAGCTTAACTCTTGAATTGATTCTATGTCTGCATATTTTGACAGAATCACTGACCTGGGATATTCAATGCCATCCTAATAGGCAGCGTCGAGTTTTCTAGCGATTGAAGGCCATCTATTTCACATGACAATAAGATCAAATAATTCAGTATGTGATAATCCCACCATGCAGTGTTGATGGCAAATGCTATAACTATAATATATGTTGATAGTTTTATAGGTTCTGAGGAATGATCAATTGTTTCACTTTGTCATATTGTATAGTTGTAGAATAACTCATGCTTTCATGTTGGCTTCAATGTTTCACTTTAGTGACAACAACTTATAAAAAAGTTTATTTATGTTACATGTTTCACTTCATCTTTATTCATATAGAGGTGCGGGCATTATTATATTCAATTCTGGACAAGGATTTTGATCCAGTATTGGTTCCAACTGTTAATTCCTGGCTTCCTGGTGTTGTCGGTGCAATTAGACGCGAAGTGGGAAGCCAACACTCTCTTGGAGAATCAAATGTTCTTAACTCAGCTAAGAACAAACTAACTGGTGCATAGCCCTTATCAGAAATGTCTCAACAATAACCGGTCTCAACAATTAAATGACCCTCAGAAAGGTAATTTTCTGCAATTCAACCAACACAATATTTGTTTCCTGCATAGCCCTTATCAGTCTTCTGATACCTATTTTTTAATTTCTAACACATTCATCATGAGACCATTTTGTTTCCATATTACAGCCCAGAAGCATAACCATTTTGTTTTCATATAACATGAGCAGTTTATTTGATGATACAAATACACTTTTTCACTAACAGTGTAGAGGTAGTTAATGGATGCCACCTGATATTTGATTTTCAGTTTATTTTCATGTTATGATGATAATTGTATATGTGTAATATAACAATTGCTATTATTAGATCAGCTATCTAATATATATATATATATATCTTGCTGTAGGTCACACCAGCATTTCCTGTAATACTAGCAACATGCCCTGTTGTGCAATTTGAGGTATGCCTTTCTTCTTTTGGAACGTACATGTTTATAATGCCAAAGACTCGGGTAGATAACAGTAATACATCTCGACAAAATGGGTGTTTTAAGTTGGGAGAAATATGATCCCTATTTTTATTTTTTTGGAGATAAACTACCTTCTTTTAGGTGTTAAATTTATGCGGCTTGGGGAAATTTTACTAAATCTATTTTCTGCATGTTAGATTGCTCATTTCCAGCATTGTTATTTGGAATTCTAAAATTGTATTTAATATAGCTATACTTTTGTTATTCTTCTCAATTGTATAATCATCACATTATTTTATCCTTGTCACCGTCGTGACTGCCTTCATTAGTTCCAGATCGTGAACGGAAATTACAGTTTAGCCTTGGATGTTAAGTGATCTTGCCACCAGATAACTTCCTTACCCTTAAATTACCATTTTTTATGGTGTGCAGCTTGAAGATGGAAACAAGCATCCTCTTTGTCCCTTTGAACAACAACCATAAATGATTGCCTAGATAACCAAGGGCATAGTACTGCAGATCTTGTCCAAAGGGAGCAGTGATGAGGGATATTAAACATAGTAAATGCTAACCAAATTTTTGTTCGTTTGTGGCTTCCATTAACTTTGACTTATTAGTTTCTTTGGTCTTCTAGTATTCTCTCATGATAGAAAGTTTTTTAGAAGTATTTGGCATGAGCATTGCAATAATCTGGTTCTTATGCTTTGGCTTCTGTTGATTACTTCTCATTGTTTGTTACTTCTCATTGTTTGTTTGTTACTTTTTAGAGGGCACCGATACTTCATAATTGGTGGTTGACTGGTTGTTTACAAGTATGGCTATTTCATTGCATTTCGAGGTAAGTGAGTGTCTCATGTGAAATACATGTACTAAGAAGTTCACTAATAACAAGTACTATGCCACTAATATTGAAAAAGACATGCATTATCAAAAGTACACATATACAGAAACTCTTCTTCTCCTCGTGAATATAAAACTTTTGATGCATTGTAAATAGTGGCATTTTTCTTGAATATATTACTACAGGAGAATGATTGGAATGAGATTGAGCATGTGGTCAATAAGGCTGCGTGGGAGACACAACTAGATCTGCCCTGTATGTCACTTTCACTACTGTGTGATTATTGTATTTACATTTAATCGACATTATGACGCAAATGGACTTTGCAGTTGAAATATCATATTGTATCCGTAACCAACCTCAATAGTTGGATAAATCAAAAATCAAAATAATTATATTTTAACATTTAATGTACTGAGCTTTAAATATGGATTAACCAATCATCATCCAACAGTTTGGATTTACTGATCGGGGTGTAGTTCTATTATTATAGACAATTTGATCCCAATATGACAAGGAAATTCTAGATTTTTTGCATGACGCATTAGTTACTACTCGGTAGCAGGAAAATTATAATTGAACCGTGCTTTCTAAAGCTTGTGTTTTTGTATGCAGTTAAGCCATTAAGAAAAGGGGTGAACTCGCAAATTACAAATGTGAGTAAAGATGTTGTACCTAAAAATCCATTCAGAGAACAAACGCCTTTTTCTGCAACCTTCTCTACTAACAATGGATTGCAGTAAAATGGAACTCCTCTTGACAAATTCAGTGCGCGAAGTTCTTCAGTAAAGGTACACTGGTACAGATAGTTGTTTTAACTTCATTAACCAACTGATGTTGAAATCTATTTTTCTCATTTAAAAAAACCCTCCTTCAAATCAAGAGTCTTCAGCAGTATTGCCATCAGCTTCTGAGTTTTCAGTGTCAGCAAACCCTGCTTCATGTTCAAACCCTCAGTCTACACCTACAAGGATGATGAGTACAAAGCTTCTAAAGGGTAGGCATTTGAAAGGAGAGAATATTGTTTATGACATTGATGGTAAGTTGCCAAAGGAAACGCAGCCTCAACTTGAACTTACTCAAATTACTAAGTATGCATCTGATCCTGGTCTCGTACTTGGACGACAAATTGCGGTTAATAGATCTTATATATGTTATGGACTCAAGCTTGGTGCTATTCGGGTTCTTAATATCAATATCGCATTAAGATATTTGCTTCGAGGTCATACTCAGGTGAGATGTGTTGCTTTTGGACTTTACTTTATTGATCTGATATTAAGCTTTGATGCTTTTGTTGTGATTAAAGTTCAGTTGTTAATGTATTGAATGGTTTTTTTCTGCATAGAAACACAGTTGATTTATTGCTTGTTCTGGTAAACAATTTAGTTAAGCACTTATAGAATAAACACTTGTCATATATGTGCCTTTGTATAAGTTATTTCTAAAATGAAAGATAAAATAAATTTAAACTATTTTCATATAAATTATAAGCTATTTTAATAAGCTATCCTAAAGTGTTTATGACAATATGTTAAAAACAATATATAAAGACCATTTAACAGGTTTGTGTTTTGTTTTTATTATGATTGTATGTTAGTTTTGTATATCCACACACAAGTGCAAGAAGAAGATTGAAGAATATGCAGCCATCAAAGTTCAAACAAAATTTAGAGGTTACCTTGAGAATTTTGTACAAGATTTCACTTTTATTTTGTTTAAGCTTAAACCCTTTTCCTCGATTTTTGTCCTCTTTTACTACTAAGCTATTGCTTATTAGATTAAGAAACTGAGTTACCTCTTAATCACTGATTACGAGATATTGCAGGCGAGGAAATCTTTGAGGGCATTGAAGGGAATTGTGAAGCTTCAAGCTATCATTCGTGGCAGAGCTGTAAGACAGCAAGCTATGAATACTCTGAAGTGGTTGCAATCCATTATGAGTATTCAGTCACAGGTCATTGCAAAGATACTCCATAATGTTGAAAAAAGACAAGATTATGGGGAAGATGAAGAGATGCAAGGTTCAAGAGACAAGATCATAAAGGTGGGAATAACAATCATTATTTCTCACTTATTATCACATTGCAAAACTAGTTTTTCCTTTCTTCAACCATAATCCACTTTTTATTGCAAAAATTTATCAACTTTTTATATACAATATACCCTCCCAACATTTGAACTCTCTGAACCTGATAACTGAAAAATCTTGGACTCACCATATAACATGCTCATGTTGATAGAGCAAGAGTTTCTGTCACAAGTGTTTTGAAGTTCAAGCTTATGGACATGATTGTGTTGGATCATAAGGAAAATTTTTAGCTCTGTTTAATTTGTGACTATAATTACTAAAACCTTTGGAGATTCACTATTTTAGCCACGATAATGTTGTTTCATCATGTTGGTATAAGATTTTAATTTCATTATGCATTTTACATGATTACGTATTTGCACTCATCATTTTCTCTATGCAGTGTTTTTTTGATACACCATGGCTCATGCTAAATTGGGGTGGATTCCCTTATAGGGATGTTAAGGCTCATGAGGAAAGTGCTCGGAGTTCAGTAAATCTCTATGAAATGCTCATAGTCATATTTGAGGTTCATAGACATCTTACCAGGTAAAGTATTTTTTTTAACTTGAGGAATACTAACACTTGTGTTTCAACCTATTTCTTAATATTTTGAACCTTTTTCCAAAAATTACAAATACAAAGCTCCTGTTAAAATTGTTTATCCTGATTCTGGTAAAAAGCCAATAAATTTGGTCGTGTTGTTGCTTGACCTTTCAATCGTTTTTTGGTTTAGTTGAATGAAATGAATGGGAAGTTGGTTGGAAGAAAGCCTCTGTTTGTTGCTGTGGCCCAACGCAAAGAAGATAGGAAGGCCGAGTTGCAGGTGATGCTCTTCTTTATATCATTGTTCATATGTGATTTTAATACTTACTTCAGTATTAAGTAGTCGACTAGCTGTGGCTTATAATTAAGTAGACTTGCTTTGATGGCCTTTGTTAAAATATTAATTTAGGGTTGTAATTTATATATGTGCTTTTTTTGGAGTATCATTATAGTTTGCTTAAAGTATTTGGTCTCCTCAATTTTTTTCCTTTTCTTTTTTTGGTTTCAGTCTAAGTAATTTTGTTTGTTTGGTTTTAGTTCTTACAAATACATATATGTCATTTATCTGACTGATATTAGTGGATACCTAATACAAATCAGTGGCAACACTCAGCTAATTGAGCATCACCTATTATTGCACCTAGGTTAGCTCAAATTCCTAAACCAGGAAAACCTCAGGCTTATCTTACGGGCACTAGCAGTGATGAGCTGTTGATTGTTTGTTTGCATTTATGATTCCTTTGATTAGTTGTTGTCATTGTATTGTTTCTCTCTGAATTACTTTCAGTCAATGATGTGATTCTTTGCTGATCTTTTAATGGCTCCCCTGCATCTGTGTGAATCAAGATACTTAACCATGCCAAGGTCAACCAGACATACAACAGAGAAAGTTGCTTTATATGGGCTTATATCTTCTCATTTGGGGTGAAGCATCCAATGTCCGCTTCATGCCAGAGTGTCTATGCTACATATTTCACAATGTGAGTACAAATATACCATCTGTTTCACAATATCTTATGCCATAATATTTGTACAAATGTAATATTGTGTCTTATTTAATATCTATAAATTTGTTAGTGATTTGTGCATTTGCTAACAGTGGCCAAGTATGACATCAGATGGCATATGAACTGCATGGTTTAATGGCTGGAAATGCTAGCATTGTCACTGGTGAAAATATCAAGCCTTCTTATGGTGGAGATGATGAGGCATTCCTACGAAAGGTTATCACACCCGTATACTGAGTAATTGAAAAGGTGTGAATTTGTCTCTCATGGACATTGTTGTAATTTCTGAAGCACCTACGTTCCCTGTCATGACTTGCAAAATTGTAATAACCATGTTTTGATCAATCCAGGAAGCTAACAAGAGAAAAAATGGAAAGGCTTCACACTCAGCATGGTGCAACTATGATGATCTAAATGAGTATTTCTGGTTTGTTTCATCATTCATTACTTGCCTATTTTTTGGTTGTTGTTGCAGGTCACTTGATTGTTTTTCTCTTGGATGGCCCATGCGTGATGATGGCGATTTTTTTAAATCCACTAATGATTTAACACTGGCATGTGATGCAAAATATTTTGGACCAGTAAGGTTTCATATATCATGGTTTGTTTAAAATGATACGAACAAAAACTATAGATGCCTTTGTTAAGTTTCGGTTATGTTCTTAACAGGTCATTTAGATTATTTGTTTTAGCTTTTAGAGAGGTTTCGAAAGCCATTTTAGTAGAAGAAAGATAAGCTCGCTTCGGGGAGAGAAAAGAACATCGGACATGGCAGCACAATAGGAGTTATTTATCAACTATTGTCAGTATATTGTTTCTTTAGTTTATGCTTTTAATGTTTCTTTGTTCAATACTATAATTGTTGAGCTGCATAAAATATGGATCTGTTTGTATTTTCTAAGACACTATTAAAGATAATAGTAATCTTCCATCTCACAAATTATGTCTGATTTCTCATGTGTGATTTATCTTCCCTGAATCAGTTAAATTGTAAACTTCATAAATGAGTCATCTTGATTGACTTCTTATTTGGTATATGGTTCATGAATGCTTTTGAGCTTGTAATTTCAGCATGTTATGTTTGATTCTCCAATGAATTTTTAAGCTTTGATTATTGTAGAATTGAGATGGTTACTTTGAAGCTTTGGTATGGTGAAAGAGACAGACAGGGGAGGCAGTGAGAGATACAACCATGGGAGGAGAATCTATCATGGTTGGGGATATTCCTGACGAGCAACAGCAATGACTCACTATGCAAGGAGAAAATAGAGAAAATGAGAGAAATAAATGGTATCAATCTAACAATTATAAGTTGAGGTCAACGACCAATACTTCTATGGTCTAAACGCACCTTGTCAAATATTAATGTGTCTAGATATCGGTTCACTTTGCTATCTCTGATTAAGATTGTCAGCAACTCAAAACACAGGCATGCCACATGAGGTTTGTATTTGAAAGAGCTTATTTTCGTATGACATAAGGACTTGAATAAGAATTTGAGACAACTTATAAAAACAGCCGACAACTTGTTTGAAAACAGATTAACCACGTTCACTATTTAACTATAAAAGTAGATTATACATAAGCACTTATCTTTCATGTTAAAACTAAGGACCTTTCATGTCAAATACAAGGATCCTGAAATATAAGTAACCTGTAAACCACATTTGAGATCTGAGTGTGTATGAATAGAGTCCAAACACTTCTATTTCTATACTGTGTATGAAAGAGATATAGTATGAGACAAGCCCGTCATATTTGTAAGAAGCAAAATAGAAAAATTATGGTCAACGTTTTTTACTAATTGTGCTATGCCTAACTGGAATATAACACCATACAAGTATGTGGTAGTTTCAACTGTTTTGATGCGTCGCACCTTTTGATACTTACATGTAATGAAATTTTCTCATAACTACATGTCATGGATAATGGTTTTCATAAAATGTATCTCACTTTGCTTACGCTACTGTTGCTGTTTTGTACTTGTGTGTTTGGTCCTTGGTTTATAACTCATTGGTGTTTCAAACTTATTATTCTTCTATTATATGGATGCACTAGAAAGTATTGACCTTATCTGGTTTTAGGATAAACAATTCTGGCTCCGTTTGTTTGCAAATCCTTATTTTTTTTCTCGGAGACTTTTGAATTATGAAATTTAAGATAGTGTAATGTCCTTCATGTTAGGAGGAAGAAATAGGAGAATATTATTGTAATGATATGAGTGGCATTGCTATGAATTTTTCTTATTTGCGCATTTATACGTGTTTGTGTTAAAGTAATTACTTCAAATACATTATGCAGATCACAATGATGTTTCAGATGTTACAAGTCAACAGGTAGGCCGTTATATACATTTTAAGGTTCATTAATAGTTATACAACCGAATGCATACAACATCTAGCCATTTTTTTACCCTATGTTGTTGGTTGTTGCAGGCTTCCAAATGGAGAGAACAGAAGGCACTACATGACCTTACATCGCTTTTTCCAAAAGAGGCAAACACAAACTAGCATTACTCTTGCTTTGTATCTCATAATATTTTATTTGCAAAAGTTAACCTCCTTGACTGCTAATGAATTTTATATTATAGGTACTTGATGTTATTATGTCTAGCACAAATGATATGGGGCCTTTGAGTGTATAAAATTTCAGAAATAATCTTTCTGCTTCATGAAGAGTTGTTGGGTTAAAGACTATCTCAAATTCTACGTATCAGATTAGGATTACTAATGTGCTTCTGCCTGAGACTTTGATTTCCTACAGTTTTTATCTTATTGCTACTAAATGTTAATCCTTTTTTATTTTTTAACTAAACCTAAACCAACCAGAAACACATCTTAGCCAAGAAAAATAAAAGGAGAAGGGTTGATTAACAATATGATGATGACATGTAGGGTTGATTTTGATTTATATAGTTTCATTGTTTTTCTTTTTATTAGAATAAAGTAGAATATTATCAATTCTATTAGATATATGAAAAAAATAATATAATCAATTTCAGTTTCCAATTATTTATCTCTTCTTATAAGTGTTTTGTTTTAATTAGTATAGAAAGTTGGCACTTTGAAATTTCTTAATTCATGTGAACTATTTTTAAAGTATAAACATGTCAGCTTGGATTTTTCAGTAAAGCATACTATAATGAATGATAGTATTTTATTTTGCATGGAATATAAATATAAATTCTGGGAACGTTATTTCGTAGTTGTATCTGTTAGACATAGTGACGGAGGCAAAAGAAATATAGATTTTGAGTTAGGTGGATGAAATAGAGATTTTGAGTTAAGTGTTTCTTCTAATGAAAAGATGTCTTTTGTAAAAATAATCTTCCGCATAGCCAATGGCCATGAGATTGGCAATACTTTATGCCGCTGTACTGAATGCTGGGCAATACTTTAGTCAAATATGAAATATTTTATGAAGTGATATGGGACACAACCTGTTAGATCAAGACAACAAAGCATGCCTAAATATTGCAATTCATATGCATTTCAGTACAATTGTATAATACAAAATTATTCATATCTCGTGTATTTGTAAAAAGTTTGTATATTCTAAAATACTTATTCAATTTCTCACGAGTCACTAATATAACAATACCTATTTGAGATAAAGACTTGGAGAATCTGTTGGATTGCAGTGAAATTCTAAGATGTCTTCTTCTAATCTTATTCAAATTCTAAGATGTCTTCTTCTAATATTATTATACTATTAATATTATTCTTTTTTCTAAACATCATTATAAATACATTTCCTTTTATAAAAACTATTCTATTAACCGTTTATACTTTTAAGTTATGTATATTAAATAATAATTTTCTTTTATTTTTATTTCAAATTTTACATTTTAAATAAAACTACTTTAACCCGTGCGGACGCAAGGGTTTTTACTAATACTTTTAATAAAAAATGTTATTACGTATAAAAAAACCATATATATAATCTCAAATTAGCTCCAATATATGTTGTACCAACCCTGGATGCATAGATAAAATAAAATCAAACATTAAAAAACTAAATTATTATTATGCCTTTAAAAGATATTTATAAAAATCTCATTTTCAATTTCCTTATATTAATGGTTTGCATTTAAAAGACAATGAGATTAACATTCAATCCATGGTTTGTTTTAGAAATAATTTTCGAGAAGCATATATAAAGCAAATTAAATAGTTATAAAAAAAATTTCCTTCAATGAACTCTCCCCTTTTATGTGACAAATTTATGCCTACTAAATACAATCTCCTTATATTTGTAATCAAGATTATAGCAATGGCAGAATCCAAGTTCTGAATCCCCTTTGTTTTTGGCTTAAACTCCAAGTCTTAGGACTAGGGGCCTTGGCATCTAGGTGTTCTATCTTGGTTGTTCTCATTTGTGGTTCAATTTGTTAGTGTTTTAGGTTAGTGTTATTTGAATCACCCATTTAGATATGGAGATTGGGAGTTGGACTCAAGTAAAAAATAGGAGAAAGAAGCAATCTTTGGGAAGATTTTCTATATGGAAATCTAACAATGGCAAAAGGGAGGAAGGTGAAGAACATATCACAAGTTATTTCTTTACAGAATTTTCGGATACGTTCGAAGCTAAAGAGATATTCAACATTTTTAGAGGGTATGGCCTGGTTGAAGAAGTGTTCATCCCTCAAAGAAGATCAGATAGGAGGGGAAAGAGATTTGGCTTTGTTCGATTTAGACGAGTAGAAGATGATAAGATGTTGGGTATTAAATTGGATAACATTTATATACAAGGGATGAAGATATATGTTAATCTACCTAGATTTCAAAGGAATAGGGTTACAGCTGGAAAGAAGGTTGATAGTAGAGGAGGAGATAATCAGATGAAGGGGAATGAGCGTAGGGGAGGAGTATCATGCATGTATAAAGAAGAAAATCATGGCAGAAAAACATAAGCGCAGGCAGTTGGAAATAGATTCAAAGGGGGAGCCAGTCATGAGTTGATATCTAAAACGGGTGTGGTCTTAGGTAAAACCAATAAGTTTCACTCCAAGCCGGGGAATAGAGAAAAGAAGTTGACTTTTGCTCATCTACAGATCAACATTGAGAAGAAGGATCTAGCTAAATTGATAGAGCATTAGTTAGAATAGTTGAGAAATCAGGTTCTAGTTATAACATACAAGATGCTTTGAATTCCAAAGGTATCTTTATTATCAAAGTTAGTCCTATGGGAGCCAGGAAATGTCTCATGGAAGAATTGGAAGAATGGGTTTTATCTGAATTGATTGAGGAGGATAAGGAGTGGGTGTCAAAGTGGTTAGAGGAAATCAGACCATGGAATCCAAGGGAAGTAGACAACGAAAGGTTCACGTGGCTAAAATGTTTTGGCCTTCCTTGTCATGCCTGGAGACCCGATATGTTCAAGTTGCTGGCATGTAGCATTGGGGAGTATATCCAAAGTGATAAAGAAACTGAAAACCTTGAGTGTTTAGACGTAGCAAGATTTCTGGTTAAAACTAAATATCCACTTTGTTTAAATGAAACTTTTAATGTAGGGGTTAATGAAGATATCTTTAGGATTAAGATCATGGAAGATTTCCATGAACCTAAGAGATTATTACTTGATGAAGATAATGAAGAAGTCAGAGAATCTGAAGATGATTCTAATAGAGGTAGCGACGGTGATGGTAGTGATAGAGACGGGATGGGTGGTGGTGCGTGGAATGATACGGATGAGAGAGAATCCAATAATGAATATGAGCAAGGTCTTGATGGGATGATATGTGGGAGTCTAGAGGAGGGTGGTATGCTGAGAAAGGTTATAGGTAAGACAAATGGCAATGATGAAGTTTTGGGGAGAGAGAATGAAGATATGTCAGATTGTATGCTTCTTGAGGGTGTAGGTGAAAGGAAGCACAAAAAGGTGTCGCTTGGAGTTGATGAGGAAGTTAATACTAGTCATGATTTTTGTGTGAATAAGGATAAGGCATTTATGAGTGCTGATATGGCAGGTTCCTCGAGACAAGAAACTAAAGATGTAGTTGTTATCCTAGGAGCAAGCTATTTAGGTGTTCGGTCAAATCGTTAGGGGAGGCGCAATCCAAGAAATAATGTGGGCCACATATACACTGAAAGTCTGGAGCTTGCAAAACCTAGAGAGTTTGGGCCTCAAGTGAGTTCAAGTAAAGTAAGGCCTAAGAAGAAAAATCCCTTGGATGAGAATGTGGGAAGCATCAGAATACCTTTTTCCCTATCATATTTTGCTTCGTTAGCTCACCATGAGAAGTGCTCAAAACCTGAGAATCCAATGGGTCCTTTGAGAGCTAATACCGAGGAATCTATTTCTCAGTTCTCTGGAGGGTCGGTCCTTTGCTGTGAGTCGGTTTCTGATGGTTATATTATCAGGAGTAATTCAAGAATTAGGACAATTCTAATAATTAGGGCTGGGGAGATTGGCAAAACAACTGCTGGACTGCTATTGGAGACGCATATGTTCCTCCCACCTATGGCGAGGAGTATCATTGGCAGTAACCTGATTATTCTGCACCTCCAACTTCACAGCCTCAGCATGATTTCCAGGCATCTGAAGAGATTCTGGCAAGTTTAAATGAGATGAATCTTCAACATCAAGAATTCCAAGCATTGCAAGAAAGCCGCTACAATGCTCAGGAAGAAAGGTTCACAAACTTATCCGACCAAGTCTCGGCTCACATCATTAACTTCAATAGGTTTGATGATGCCTCTATGACTCGCTTCACCCAAATGGACGAGAATTTGACTTAACAGAATCAGAATCTTGCAAACAGTCTTGGCTTGCTCAATCGCTCGCTACTCGAACTTAACTTGCACCTAGAGGATTTGCCACCACCAGGCCAATACCATGGGGGAAGAGGTCATCCATCTAGGGGGAGGATACCATAGATATTAGTGCATCATATTACTTGTGTTTTGCATTTATGTTTTGCTGTTTGGATTGCATGTTCTTTCCTGTTGTTTAACTTTGAACTTTGTTTCAGTTTGTTTTGGTTCTTTGTTTTGAACTATGGAATGAATTGTCTTTGCTTCATATGTTCCGTATTTATCTATTTCAAATTTTACATTAACTGTATCATATGTAGATGCGTGTTAGTGTTGCCATGTTGCAAATATGTGGATGAATCCTTACTTGTTATAGTATTATTCTTTTGACCACCTTCTTCTCTTCTTTTTGATGTTGACAAAGGGGGAGAAGGTTAGCAAGCAGAAATTAACCAAAAAATTAACCAAGTGTTAAAGACAGGGGGAGCTTATTCGTTCTCAAATTACAAATCAAGAAAAAGCTAAACAGTGTTGCCATCATAAAAAAGGGGGAGTATGTGAGGGCTAAGGTCTTTCATCTATTTCGGTTTTAATGTTGTCAACAAATAAGCTAAGTATTAGATTGTAATTTGAGCGGTATCACTTCATTTGTCGGGCAAATTGCATCTAATCATCGTTGTTCATGCGTCTAAACATATATGACTTAGGTCTTACCCATAAATACATGTGCATGATCACTGTATTGATGTCTAGTATGTTTGTCCGAGTCTTGGTCAGTTAATATGTGCAAAAAATACATTTCTTGAAAAAATACAACTGATGCGCCGACCCAACCTAAGCATGAGTCGACTCATGCTTGTTGGAACAAAGTTTGTGGAAAGGTCGGGAAAGCGCACGCTAACCCCTGAAGATTGTGGGTCGACGCATGATTATGAGAATTTGAAAATATGCAAAAATTGCATACTTGCGTCTACGCAAGACGCCAATGGGTCGACGCATGATTGTGAAACTTGCATAGTGATTGCCACGGGTCAGCGCACGCCGACCCTCATTAAAGGATGGGTCAACCCAAACACGCCTGAACTGAATTTTTTCACTTAAATTTTTCTGTTTTTTCCGTTACAAGTTTTAGTGGGTCAAATCATTCTCTATAAATAATCTGGTCATCTCATTTTCTAAAAGAACAAGAAACGTGAAAATTTATACCAATCTTTCTCTTCATCTTCATCTTCATCCTTGAGTCAACCAACAATTACACATAATCATTTTTGCTTGTGTTGTCCATTGTTTTGAAGTGATAATGTTCAGAATTAGGAAGTGTTGTGATCTTCATTTCTGGGTTGAGAATTGGTAGGTGTTTCTTGAATAAAACCCTAGGTTTTATCCTCCAAGAATCAAGGTGATTTTGGGAGTTTTTGGCACAAACCGTTTCGTTCTACAGGGATTCAGTTGTGCGAAGGTAACCGAAGAACGGAGTTTTCTCTCGGTTTAGTAGCTACAGTCGGAGGATCGTAAAAGAAAGATTTGGGGATCGAATTGCGGAGAATTGAAGTTGGCCGAGTGAAGGTGACTGAAGAACGGTGGTTTCTTGCAGTCTAGTAGCGTGGGACGGTGACTTGTTCAACCGAATTCGTCACACTTGATTCATCTTGAATCAAGGGAAGAGAAGGCTCTGCATCAACGATTAAAAACGTTTGGGAGTTTGGATGTTCATAGTTCTTCTCTTGTAATAAACAATTTGCAACAACTACATATATATATATATATATATATATATATATATATATATATATATATATATATATATATATATATATATATATATATATATATATATATATATATATATATATATATATATATATATATATATATATATATATCTCAATTCCAATTGTGGAATTGGGGGCAGAGGTACCCAAAGCGAGGACGATTGAGGAACTGCCTAATCAAATCTCGTTTATTCTCTCTTTCCCTTAACTCTTTACGTTTACCATCATTCGAATTTGCGAAGTTTAAAATTGATCGAAATTTCTGAGCTAGTGTTATATTGAGTTGTTAAATTAATTTGTAAATTTGATACAATCCTTTGGACTGTGTTTTAGGAGCAGCTCAACATCACATTACTTTGAAATCTTCACTTTGTGTGCTAACGGACACCAAGTGTTCAATAATTTGTTTCAACGCAAAATCGAACGCATTTGTAATTTATTGTTTGTCAATTGATCTCGTTGGATTGGATTAAACATCAAGCAAGTGATACTTTGTTGATTGCATTTTTAAATTGTGTTAATCAAACTGAATTTTTCTCATCCATAATTCATTCCCAATATTATCGTGCATATCCGATCTTTTTAGTGGAAGGTTCGTTGTAGACGTGTGATTCAGTGGTTGCTTCCGTTAAACAATTTTTAAAACCAAATTTTGGTAACCATTTGCGTGTAAAACTCAAGGGATCTATTCAACCTTCCCCCCCCCCCTTCTAGATCCATAGCCATTGTCTAACAAGTGGTATCACGAGCTCCGGTTTATCTGGTGCTTCGGTAAAACTTCTTGGATCATGGCGAACGAACCTAAAGAGGCTTATAACAGAGCTCCAGTTTTTACAGGCGAGAATTACAGTTATTTTACAGGCGCGTCCATATAAATTCCATAGATCGGAAGCTTTGGAACGTTATTTTAAACGGTCCCATGGAAATTACAATGACTAATGCCGAAGGCATTGTCGTTCCCAAACCTGAAGACCAATGGAATGAGGGGGACAATAATCTAGCTACTCTAGACCTCACCACACTATTTGGCAAACTAGATGAGCATGAACTAGTGCTCATTAGCCTTGATAAACATGAAAAGAGTATAAAGAAGGAGAAAATGAAAGATACGGAAAAGAAGTCGATTGCTCTTAAGACTTCTTGTTTAAAGTCCACATCTAAAGAGCAAAGTGATGATGAAACCAATAATGACGAAGATGATGACTCCGATGATGATATGAGTCTATTTGTGAAGAGATACAATAGGTATGTTCGGAAGAATGAGATTCTACACTGGGATAAAAATCTTGTTAAATTTAAGAGGCAATCTAGAAATGAAGGAAATAAGAATGGCACGGTTAAAGGGACGTGTTACAACTGTGGAAAATCTGGGCACTACAAGCCGGATTATCCATCACTTAAGAAAGACAAGGATAAGGACAAGGATAAGAGACATCAACATAAAAAATCAAACAAATCTAGACGAGCATACATCGCTTGGGAAAGCGATAGCGAGTCGGAAAAAGAGGACAACTCAAGTGATGAAAGTGAATCCGTTAATCTATGTCTTATGGCACGTCACAACAAGAAGAAAGAGGTAAAACACTCTAAATATGAACATTCTAATACTATGTCTCATTTATAATTACAAAGGGCTTTTGATATGTTGCATCATGAGGCTAAGGAAGCTTTTCAACGCTTAGCCTCGAACAAAAAGATTTTCAAATACTTGGAGAAAAAGGTTGCCAATTCCAAAAAGGAATTAGAAGCTCTTAAAAACTCCATGGTGGATGCATCAAAAGGTGAGATTGATGAGAATAACTCTCCATGGTTCAAGTTTGGGGGTTGTGATACTTGTCATATTTGGTAAAAAGAGGTGAGAACCCTTAAGGCCAAATTAGACAAGGCTCTTATGCCTAAAATTACATTTGCTATTGATCGATCACATTATCGAGAAAGTATGAATAATCTGTATCAAAAGTATACGTATGTGATTCGAGATAGTGATAGCAAAGGTAAGTTCGAAATAAACTGTGATTGCCTATATTGTTGCAAGCCTGGTCATATTATTGCTAAATGTTGTTTTAGAAGATTTCTTGTTCCAAAAGGCATTTATCAATGGATGCCCAACTGCGATCTTGGTTTCACTTACCGCAAAGGACCTAATGAGAATTGGGTACCTACTCTCCCTTGATTGTTTTGTAGGTACAAAGTCTTGAGACCACCGAAAGAAGATGGGTTCTGGATAGTGGCTGCTCAAGACATATGACAGGAGACATATCTCTTTTCATCGACTTTGTGGCAAAGAAAAAGGGGTTTGTCACCTACGGAGATAACAATAAGGGACAAATTCTCGGCAAAGGTAGTGTAGGTAACCCCTCATCTACTACTATCTCTGATGTGCTACTTGTGGAAGGCCTTAGACACAACCTTTTAAGTATTAGTCAACTATGTGACAAGAATTACAAAGTATCTTTTTCAAAAGATTGTTGCATAGTTGAAGACAGTGACAAAAAGGATGTGTTTAAGGGCTTGAGGGTGAACGACGTCTATATGCTAGACTTAAATGAGGTATCGTTGAATGGAGACAAGTGTCTAGTCATTATGAATGAAGATTCATGGTTGTGGCATAGACGGTTGGCTCACATCAACTTTGATTTGCTTAACAAAATAGTCTCTAAAGACCTAGTCATCGGTTTGCCCAAAATCAAATTCACAAAGGATCACCTTTGTGATGCTTGCCAAATGGGGAAGCAAACAAGGATCTCATTCAAATCTAAAAACATCGTTTCAACTATGAGACCCCTTGAGCTCCTCCATATGGACCTCTTTGGACCATCTAAGGTTAAAAGCCTAGGTGGTAACTATTATGGTTTTGTAATAGTTGATGATTTTTCTAGGTTTTACTGGACCATTTTCTTAGCAAATAAGAGTGATACCTTTTCGGCCTTTGAGAAATTTGCTAAGTTATCCCAAAAAAAGTTAAACACGGACATTGTGTCAATTAGAAGTAATCATGGGGGTGAGTTTGAAAACCATTTATTTGAAGCATTTTGTGAATCCCATGGAATTGATCATAATTTTTCTGCACCACGTACCCCTCAACAAAACGGGGTTGTGGAACGTAAAAATAGAATTTTGGAAGAATTAGGAAGGACTATGATCAATGAGAGCGGACTTCCAAAATACTTTTGGGCCGACGCCATAGGTACGGCCTGTTACGTTTTGAATAGGGTGCTCATCCAGCCTATTCTAAACAAGAGACCGTATGAGCTTTTAAAAGGGCGTAAGCCAAATATCTCTCACCTTCATGTCTTTGGTTGCAAGTGTTTTGTGTTGAACAATGGAAAAGAGACACTTGGTAAGTTTGATGCCAAGGTCGGCGAGGGTATTTTTCTTGGATACTCTCAGTCAAGTAAAGCTTATAGAATATATAATAAAAGGTTACAAATTGTTGAAGAGTCGGTACACGTTACTTTTGATGAGTCTTATCCGAGAAATGTCGGAGAAGGTAGTTCTTTTCATGGTGTAGGTGCATCTTCTGAAGACATACTCAAGGACACTGATAAGGGAACTGATCAGCCTGAAGCAGTACGTATTAAGGAGGAAAAGGATCACCAACCTATGAAGAGTGAGGAGGATCATCCAACTAATGAAGATGACCTTCCTCCAGCATGGAAGTCTTCCAAATACCATACAATCGACAATATCATCGGTGACATCTCTAAGGGAGTAACCACTCCCTCTAAACTTAGTAACTTTTGTTATTACTCCGCTTTTGTGTCACAAGTTAAACCTAAAAACGCAAAGGAGGCATTACTTGATGAGCATTGGTTCTTATCAATGCAAGATGAACTAAATCAATTCAGGAGAAATGAGGTTTGGGACTTTGTCCCCCCTCCGCGAGATCATCGAGTAATCGGCACCCGATGGGTATTTAGAATTAAACTTGATGAAAATGGAGCTATAACACGAAACAAAGTGTGGCTTGTAGCGCAAGGCTATAACCAAGAGGAAGGAATCGACTATGAGGAAACTTATGCGCTGGTTGCCCGACTCAAGGCTATACGCCTTTTACTTGCTTATGCTTGCACTAAGAACTTCAAATTATTCCAAATGGAAGTTAAAAGTGCTTTCCTTAATGGATATATAAATGAAGAGGTTTATGTTGCCCAACCTTCGGGTTTTGAATCCCATGAATATCCTGATCATGTCTACAAACTTAAACGTGCTTTGTACGGACTTAAACAAGCCCCTAGGGCTTGGTATGAACGTCTAAGCAAATTTTTACTTGATCAAGGGTATTCAAGAGGGAAGGTTGACTCAACCCTCTTTATTAAACGTCAAGGAAAACATTTAATCTTGGTACAAATTTATGTTGACGATATTATCTTTGGGTCTACTAACATGACTTTGGTCAAGGAGTTTTCTAGTTTGATGCAGGGGGAGTTTAAAATGAGCATGATGGGGGAGCTCAATTATTTCCTCGGATTGCAAATCAAACAACTCGAAGAGGGCACGTTTGTGAGTCAAACAAAATATTGTCTTGAGCTTCTCAAACGTTTCGACATGCTAAACTGCAACGAAATAGATAATCCTATGTCTACTTGTGCCAATCTTGATCGTGACGAAAATGGTAAGGATGTAGAGGTAAAGAAGTATCGAGGTATGATTGGATCTCTTCTTTATCTTACCACATCACGACCCGACATTATGTTCAGTGTATGCATGTGTGCGAGGTATCAAGCATATCCCAAGGAATCCCACTTAAAAGCAGTTAAGTACATACTTTGATACCTCTCCGGTACTCCAAAGTATGGGTTGTGTATTCAAAAGGTAGTGCTTGTTCCTTAGTTGGTTATTCTGATTCCGACTTTGCCGGGTGCAAGTTGGATAGGAAAAGTACTAGTGGCACGTGTCACCTTTTCGCAAATTCCTTGGTTAGTTGGCATAGCAAGAAACAGGTTTCGGTTGCTTTGTCAACAGCCGAAGCGGAATACGTTGCCGCAGACAGTTGTTGTGCTCAAGTCTTATGGCTTAAACAATAATTGCTTGATTTTAATTTAAAACTTGAGCGTATTCCCATTTTGTGCGATAACACTAGTGCAATAAACCTGACTAAGAGCCCCGTATTACATTCACGTACCAAGCATATTAAAATACGCCATCATTTTCTTAGGGATCATGTAGAGAAAGGTGATGTGATCTTTGAGCATGTTGATACTAAAAATCAACTTGCTGACATTTTTACAAAACCGTTAGCCACTGAGCCTTTCTTCCACATTCGTAGAATCCTTTAAGATAGTGATCTTCACATATATACATGCTTGTTTATTCTTTTAACTAACAATGCAAAGAGATATTTAGTTATATGTGAGGGCTCTCATCGTCAATAGTGATCAAGGTAATATCGTTCCGATTCATAGATGTTTAACATATTTTGTGCCATGTTAACTACTTTAAACTTGATGTTTATTATATTTTGTGCATATATTGTTCATTTGGATGTTTGTTCTATGTGTGTGCATGTTTATTTATCTTTTTGGAACTTATGCTTGCAAAAATTTCAATTTTTTTTTTAATTTTTGACATGGATGAGTCGACCGAACCATTTCATGGGTCAACTCATGAGCTGATGCATCTTTCAAGGGAAATGAACGGGTTAGTGCAGAATAACCTGCGGTCAGCGCATATCAAAATTTTTAAAAAAAATTCGAAACCTAGCAATCTTGCGCCGACGCACCCTGTCCTTGGGTCGACGCACACCTGACACACTCAGAATCCTTTTAATTTGGGAATGCGTGCGCCGACCTAATGTTTCCACTCTTCTTTACATATCTTCATTACAATTTATTTCTTGTTCATTGCATGTTAAACATAGTAGAATTTTGGTCTTCTCCTCTTCATTTCTTCCATCTTCCCATTAAAACTTCACCATATCTCTGTTAAAACCCACAAAAATCAAAAACCCATAAAGTGTGAATCTTCAAGGTTTTAAGAACAAGGGTTTCACAAGGTTTCTGACAGCAAGATCATCATCCTCCTTCAACCACCGCGCACTGTTTATCTTCTTCATCACCTTCATCAAAAATGGCTTCCCGACGCACAACCGGTAAACGAACAACTAGAGCTTCATCTGCCAGAACTTCTTCAACTCCAGTAACTAGTAACTCTTTACTCTCTGATGAACTGTCTGTCCTTTTGAGGTAAAGTTTAGTCTTCGTGTTGTTATTCCACAACATGGTTTCTATGTTTTGATGGGTCTAGACTACAAAATTCCTGAGATAACTGAAATGCTTAGTGTTCAGAATTTTGGTGAGTTTCTTGGATGTGATGATCAGTTCAATAGTGATTTGATTCGATTATTCTATTGTGGAATTAAAGGAAAATTTAAGGGTGCTGAGTTTTCGTTTTCTATGAATAATGTACGTCATCCTGTAAACAATGAGTTATGGAATACTTTGTTTCATATGGATACTGATGAAAATCTCCCCAAAGTAACCGACATCAAGTTTGTTCAAAACTTTGAGTTTAAATCTGCTCTGAACTCTATGTTGCATGAACCATATCCGTACGATGTTGTGGCAAGTGAATTCTTTCCGAAAAATTGTTACCACCGGTCATTTGAAATTTGTTGACCACTTTCTACAGTGGATTGTTGCTCGTATTTTGAGACCTAAGAAAGGCGGGTACTCAAGAGTTGAGAAGGCAGAAGTTTATCTCATTTACATACTAAAGAATCGGATCAAAATCAACTAACCACACTATTTTGCATATCGGATGTTTGTTACCCGCGACTCCACCAAAAGTCTGGCTTTAGGTTATGCATCCTGCATTCAGAACATTTTGAACAAGGCTGGCATCTCGGTTCCAAATATTAGTTACATCCAAATTTCATCTGAACATCAATTTCAACCAAAAATACTCACCATGATGGGTTACACTTGGGATTCTGTTAAGAATGAGTTTAAGTACCGACACAGATCAACTCATCCTTTTCCACATGAACCTGAAGAACCTCATCGTGACTAAGGAAATGATGATGAGGCAGGACATGATAGTGACAATCAAGAAGTTAACAATGCTGATGTGGTTATGCAAGAGGAAGATAACGAAGCATGGATGGGCTATCAACCTGAGGACAATTCTGATAATCAAGGCTAGGGAGATTGGCAAAACAACTGCAGGACTGCTCTTGGAGACGCATATGTTCCTCCCACCTATGGCGAGGAGTATCATTGGCAGCAACCTGATTATTCTGCACCTCTAACTCCATAGCCTTAGCATGATTTCCAGGCATCTGAAGAGAATCTGGCAAGGTTAAATGAGATGAATCTTCAACATCAAGAATTCCAAGCATTGCAAGAAAGCCGCTACAATGCTCAGGAAGAAAGGTTCACAAACTTATCCGACCAAGTCTCGGCTCACATCACTAACTTCAACAGGTTTGCTGACGCCTCTATGACTCGCTTCACCCAAATGGACCAGGATTTGACTCAACAGAATTAGAATCTTGCAAACAGTCTTGGCTTGCTCAATCGCTCGCAACTCGAACTTAACTTGCACCTAGAGGATTTGCCACCACCAGGCCAATACCATGGGGAAAGAGGTCATCCATCTAGGGGGAGGAGACCATAGATATTAGTGCATCATATTACTTGTGTTTTGCATTTATGTTTTGCTGTTTGGATTGCATGTTCTTTCCTGTTGTTTAACTTTGAACTTTGTTTCAGTTTGTTTTGGTTCTTTTTTTTGAACTATGGAATGAATTGTCTTTGCTTCATATGTTTCGCATTTATCCGTTTTAAATTTTACATTAACTGTATCATATGTGGATGCGTGTTAATGTTGCCATGTTGCAAATATGTGGATGAATCCTTACTTGTTATAGTGTTATTCTTTTGACCACCTTCTTCTCTTCTTTTTTATGTTGACAAAGGGGGAGAAGGTTAGCAAGCAGAAATTAACCAAGAAATTAACCAAGTGTTAAAGACATGGGGAGATTATTCGTTCTCAAATTACAAATCAAGAGAAAGCTAAACAGTGTTGCCATAATAAAAAAGGGGGAGTATGTGAGGGCTAAGGTCTTTCATCTATTTCGGTTTTAATGATGTCAACAAATAAGCTAAGTATTAGATTGAAATTTGAGCGGTATCACTTCATTTGTCGGGCAAATTGCATCTAATCATCGTTGTTCATGCGTCTAAACATATAGGACTTAGGTTTTACCCATAAATACATGTGCATGATCACTATATTGGTGTCTAGTATGTTTGTCCGAGTCTTGGTCAGTTAATATGTGCAGAAAAATACATTTCTTGAAAAAATGCAAGTGATGCGCCGACCCAACCTAAGCATGAGTCGACTCATGCTTGTTGGAATAAAGTTTGTGGAAAGGTCGGGAAAACGCACGCTAACCCCTGCAGATTGTGGGTCGACGCATGATTCTGAGAATTTGAAAATATGCAAAAATTGCATACTTGCGTCAACGCAAGACGCCAATGGGTCGACGCATGATTGTGAAACTTGCATTGTGATTGTCACGGGTCAGCGCATGCCGACCCTCATTAAAGAATGGGTCGACCCAAACACGCCTGAACTAAATTTTTTCACTTAAATTTTTATGTTTTCTCTGTTACAAGTTTTAGTGGGTCAAATCATTCTCAATAAATAGTCTGGTCATCTCATTTTCTAAAAGAACATGAAACGTGAAAATTTATACCAATCTTTCTCTTCATCTTCATCTTCATCCTTGAGTCAACCAACAATTACACATAATCATTTTTGCTTGTGTTGTCCATTGTTTTGAAGTGATAACGTTCAGAATTAGGAAGTGTTGTGATCTTCATTTCTGGGTTGAGAATTGGTAGGTGTTTCTTGAATAAAACCCTAGGTTTTATCCTCCAAGAATCAAGGTGATTTTGGGGGGTTTTTGGCACAAACTGTTTTGTTCAACAGGGATTCAGCCGTGTGAAGGTAACCGAAGAACAGAGTTTTCTCTCGGTTTAGTAGCTACAGTCGGAGGATTGTAAAAGAAAGGTTTAGGGATCAAATTACGGAGAATTGAAGTCGGCCGAGTGAAGGTGACTGAAGAACGGTGGTTTCTTGCAGTCTAGTAGCGTGGGACGATGTCTTGTTCAACCAAATTTGTCACACTTGATTCATCTTGAATCAAGGGAAGAGAAGGCTATGTTTCAACGATCAAAGACGTTTGGGAGTTTGGATGTTCATAGTTCTTCTCTTGTAATAAACAATTTGCAACAGCTACATATATATATCTCAATTCCAATTGTGGAATTGGGGGCAGAGGTACCCAAAGCGAGGACGATTGGGAAACTGCCTAATCAAATCTCGTTTGTTCTCTCTTTCCCTTAACTCTTTACGTTTACCATCATTCGAATTTGTGAAGTTTAAAATTGATCGAAATTTCTGAGCTAGTGTTATATTGAGCTGTTAAATTGATTTGTAAATTTGATACAATCCTTTGGATTGTGTTTTAGGAGCAGCTCAACATCACATTACTTTGAAATCTTCACTTTGTGTGCTAACGCACACCAAGTGTTCGATAATTTGTTTCAACGCAAAATCGAACGCATTTGCAATTTATTATTTGTCAATTGATCTCGTTGGATTGGATTAAACATCAAGCAAGTGATACTTTGTTGATTGCATTTTAAAATTATGTTAATCAAACTGAATTTTTCTCATCCATAATTCATTCCCAATATTGTAGTGCATATCTGATCCTTTTAGTAGAAGGTTCGTTGTAGACGTGTGATTCAGTGGCTACTTCCGTTAAACATTTTTTAAAACCAAATTTTGGTAACCATTTGCGTGTAAAACTCAAGGGATCTATTCAACCCCTCTTTTAGATCCATAGCCATCGTCTAACACTTGCAACATTGGAGAAAAGAGGAATTTGTGGGCAAATCTTTTAGAATTGAAGGCATCTTCTCCTAAGGGTAGTTGGGTTCTCGGGGGAGATTTTAATTCTACTAGATCTAGGGAAGAAAACAGAGGTAGTGGGGTTATAAGCCTTGGTGAGATGGTGGAATTCGATAACTTTATAACATCGATGGATCTGGTGGATTTGTCGGTATCAGGTAATGTTTTCACGTATTGTAACTCTAACGGTTTGTCTATGAGTAGATTGGATAGATTCATTATTTCCTGGGACTTGGCCAAAGCTTAGAATACAATGAAACAAGTTGTGGGTAGTAGAGACATATCAGATCACCGGCCTGTTTGGTTGATTGGTAGGGAGATTAATTGTGGACCTAAGCCGTTTAAGGTGTTTGAGTGTTGGTTTGATCATGTGGAGTTTAGGGATTTTGTCAAGAATGAGTGGGATTCCTTTGTCGTGAGTGGTAGTGTATGCTTCATTCTTAGTCGTAAGCTACAAATGTTGCGAGATAGGTTGAGGTGGTGGAATCATAATGTCTTTGGCAAGGTCGATATGGAAATTGAGAGACATGTGGAGCTGCTAAATACGGTTGAAAAGAAGTTGGCTGAAGATCCTTCTAACGTTTCTGCAGTGGAACTTGACAGCAGAATTCAAGCTCAGAAGTTTGTTTTGGGAACAGTCTCGTATAAAGGAGTCAATAGTTTTCCAGAAGTCTAGGGCCAAATGGATTAGATTTGGTGATCAAAATTCAGCTTATTTCCACAGACAGTTTAAATTCAGAGCCAAGATTAATTGTTTGAATTCTATAAGGGTGGGAGATCATTTTATTGAAGACGTTGATCCACTGAAGATGGCAGTAAGGGGTCATTTTGCTGGTCAATTCTGCAGAAGGCAGAATCCTTGCACGAGTTTTAACTTCCAGAATTTGTCAAAGCTGACAGATGGGGATAGAGTCTCTTTGGAGTGTGATTTTGATGAAAAGGAAATTAGGGAGACTATTTTCTTGTGTGCTGCCAACAGGAGTCCAGGGCAAGATGGGTTTACCTTGGGTTTCTGTCAAAAATTCTGGGATATTATTAGGGATGAATTCATCAAATGTGTCCAGGAATTTTGTACTTCGAGTAGATTGAATAAAGCCATCACCTCATCCTTTCTTACGTTAATCCTTAAACGTGATAGTCCTCAAAGTATTGATGATTTTAGACCTATCGTTTGGTTGGGTGCGTGTATAAGGTGGTTTCCAAGTTACTGGCAAACAGGTTGAGAGGTGTCATTGGGAAAATGATCTTCAATACTCAATCTGCGTTTATTCCTGGTTGCCATTTGTTAGATGGAGTGACGGTGCTAAATGAAATAATAGACTTGGCTAAGAAGAGAAAGAAATGATGCATTGTGTTTAAGGTAGATTTTTCCAAGGCATATGATTGCGTGGATTGGAATTTCCTTCGTCAGATGATGGTTTCTATGGGGTTTGGGGCGAGATGGATGAGTTGGATGGAAAGGAGTATTTTTTCCAGTTTTATGTCCATACTTGTTAACGGATGCGCAACTAGCGATTTCAAGGTAACGCGGGGACTAGGACAAGGCGACCCATTGCCCCCTTACTCTTTGCTATTGTGGCTGAAGGCTTCGCGTATATGGTTAGGACAGCTGTTGAGAATGGAATGTTGAAAGGTTTCAAGGTGAATGATAGTTGTAGCTACGAGCTCCTACAGTTTGTTGACGACATGATTTTGTTGAGTGATGGTAATTGAAGTGATTTCTGGACGTTTAAAGCTATTCTAAAAGGGTTTGATATGATATCTGGTTTGAAAATTAACTCTTCTAAAAGTTGTTTGAAAATTAACTCTTTTTAAGGGCTGCTGAGCAATTTCTAATGTGTCAGAATGGCTCTCATACTTTTAAATTCCTTGGTATTTGGGTTGGAAATAATCATAGAAGAGTGTCTTTTTGGAGGCCGGTAATCAAGGTATTCAAAGAGAGATTGTCTACTTAGAAAGGGCGCAGTTTATCAATAGGAGGTTGAGTCACTTTGATTAATTCGATTCTAACTAATATGTCTATTCATCATTTTTCTTTCTATAAGGCTCCTAGGAAAGTTATGTGTGAAATCATTGCAATTCAAAGGAATTTCCTGTGGAATGGTTCGGAGTCGAAGAACGGAGTCGCGTGGGTGAGTTGGGATAACATTTGCAAAACAAAGGAGAATGGTGGTTTAGGTGTGAAAGATATAAGATCCTTCAATATAGCCTTGTTAGCTAAATGGCTGTGGAGACTTCTTACAGAACCGAAAGCAAGTTGGTGCAGAATCATGAATAAAAAGTATGGAGATTATAGAAAGTTTATTCTATCTCGTGAAGAATACAAATTAAACAGATTTCACTCTCAGTGGTGGAGAGACATTATGAGGATTGGTGTTTCGTCGCAGCAAGTTTCCTTTAGCAGTTTTATCTCGGCTAGATTAGGTGATGGTACTTCCATCCCATTTTGGAAGGCGCAGTGGCTGGGTCCTATTCCATTGAAAGATTTGTTTCCAATTCTTTTTCAGGTGGCGCAGACACAGGATTGTAGCATAGCGGAGATGGGATCGTGGATGGATTCTAGTTGGGAATAGAAGATCATGATTTCACAGCAACAACAGCTGATGTCTGAAGATGCTGAGGAGGACCTTAGAAACTTGCAAAATATCCTGGTTCAGGTCTGTCCTATGCAGAATAAATCTAATTCGGTAGTGTGGAATTGTGGTTCGTCTGGCTATTTTTCTATTAGTAGTTTCTATGCTGGCCTAAGAGACGGAACCCATGGGAGTATGGGGGACAAATCAGTTCAGCGAGCACTGGATTTTTGTTGGAAGTCTTTAACTCATTCAAAAGTAAAAATATTTGGTTGGCGGCTGCTCCTGAATAGATTACAAACGAGAGGTAACACTACTACGAAAACCCCATTTAACGACGTCAGCTTTACCACGGTTTCGTATCCCACCGTTGTAACAGGATTAAAAATTTATAACGCCATATTTAACGACGGTTGTATTACATAACCGTTGTAATACAAGCTGTGTAACAAGCTTCGATTCCCAGCTCTATTTTTTTTTCTCCATATTTTTACATTTTAACACGCTTGTATTAGAAGACCGTTGTACTACATGTATCACGCTTCGATTCACAGCAATGTATTCTTTAGTATTTTTAAGTGCAATAGAGTATATATATAACTTTAAAAATAAAACTGTAAGGGATAAACATATATAGACATAATTTTATTTTAATATTCCATTGAGAGTACATTGATAAACATATTACATATCAAGATCATTGTCAGAGCCCATAGCATAAAATGCATCTTCATAATCTAGACATCTCTCCTCACTCCCCTCATCGGAATCATAATATACATGCCTTATTTTCTTCTTTATCTTCTTTTTCTTTGGCTTCTTCTTCTTCTTCTTCTTCTCCTTCCTTACCCTTAAGGCATCCCTGAAGTTGGCAGTTGCTGGTTGGACGACCTCCTGGATTGGCGCCTGACTTTCCTCATTGAGGTTTCTAGGATTCTCATTTGTTGAACTCATTGTTACGTAGAATATATTATTTAGATATGTAAAATTGTCTATTTATAGATGAGGTTGAAGATGAAAAGACTAATAGTTTAATGCTTGTAATGATGATAACTTGTAAACCGTTCATATTCTGGAACTATATTTTCTTGTAAACCGTTCATATGTTGGGAAGTGCAACGGTTAATAATATCAAGACGGTTATAAGTAATGACTGTAGTGATATCACTTATAATCCAGGCGTAACTTTAGGAAAATGTTGTTGCTTGGTGTCGAACCTTGTACCACGTATAAGGGGTATCGCTACGGTTATTATAACTAACCGTTGTGATATTATTAAATTAATATATAATCTATCATAACGGTTATTTAAGAAAACCGTTGTGAAACATTTACCTATATAAGGGAATTAACTTTCCCTTTTTGACAGTCGCGCCGTTTCCTTCACAGCGAAACCCTAGCACCTAAACTTCATCTTTTTTTAGAATCTGCGAAAAGAAATTCAAGAAGTATGAAGCTTTTGATTTAAGCTTTTTCCTCCTTGAATTCCTTCTTGCAGAGTCTAAAACTAGATGAACATGGTGATGATGCTGGCGTAGCGAGCGTAATGTACATATTGTTTATGGAAAATAAGGTATTCTTCCACTTCAATCTTTTTGTTAGATAGTACTCATTATCTCGTTTGCTTCATGATGTTTTTGTTGATTGTTCTCTTTTTGCGCAGATTCGACTTCAATGCTTCACAAGCAAGGTGAACTTCATTGTTATGGTACAGTCCCACTTCTTAGCGTTTTCTTTCAACTTTTGCTTGTTTTGTTTTGAATACTAACTAATTTTTTTCATTGCTTCCCACTTATTAGGGTTTGTTTCTAATTTTGTTTGTTTTGTTTTGTTTTGAATAATAACTAATTTTCTTCATTGCTTTCCCACTTCTTAGGTTTGTTTCACATGGTGATGATGATGGTGGTACATATATATATGAATTCATTCTAATAAGGTACATATATATATGAATTCATTGTGATATTGTACATATGAAATTTAGTTTATTATTCTTATATTGTACATATGAAATTTAGTTTATTATATACTATGTATATTGTTTGTTTTATTATCCTTTTAATGAAAATGCAATCTGTTAAATTGGTATCGAAACTTATAATCTAAAAATTAAGATGTATTTGAAAACCAACCATTATCATGTCAATGTTTTTCGAATAGCAGCCATTTCATTCAGCACATTGAATGTTCCTTAACACATAATATACGATTCAACGGTCTGATTCCTTCTACACATCGATATCTTTTATATTATATAGTTTACCTTTTCATCGCCAAAAATTATTGTGGTTTTTATGATCATGATTGTTATGATGATAAAATGAGGTAAACTATATAATTAAAAATATCGATGAGTAGAGTGAATCAGACCATTGAATCGTATATTATGTGTTAAGGAACATTTAATGTGCTGAATGAAATGAATGCAATTCGAAAAACAGTGGTGTGTTTAAGTTGGTTTTCAAGAATATTTTAATTTTCAGATTATATATTTCCTTACCAATTTAATGGTTGTAATTCTTTAACTAGGTGTATGGTAAAACAAGCAATATACATTTGTATATAATAAACTAAGGGTACATGTAACAACGGTTGAAACTAATATCCGTTGTGATTGATAATATATTTCACAACGGTTGAAACTAATATCCGTTGTGATTAATAATATGTTTCACAACGGTTGATACAACTAACCGTTGCAATATATATCGCATTTTCCAGAATACAACAATGGTTTTCAGACCGTTGTAGAAACATCGAAGATACAACAACAATCTACATAACAACGTCTTCGCCCGCGTCATTATATGTCATTCCTAACCATTGTTAAATGGGTTTTTCGTAGTAGTTTAATTTGATTCGTCGTATTATAATTATAAATCCTCATGATGCTATTTGTGTTTCGTGTTTCCAATTCGTTGAGGAAGCAATACATTTGTTTCTATTATGTCATTGGAGCAAATTAATTTGGTGCAAGTTTTATGCTTGGTTGGGGATTAACAGAATCCAAGTTAATTCTATTCCATCTCATCTCATAAATTGAGTTTTAAGTCTAGAAGGCAGATAATTGAGAAAATTGGCAGCTAGTTTTTGGTTGGCGGTTTGTTGGACCATATGGATATTTAGAAACAGTATTATCGTCAAGGACGAGGTTTGTGATTCGGAGTTGTGTTTCACTCGTATAAAATTTTTTACGTGGTGGTGGTTCTTAATTCTAGAAAAAGTGGATACCAATTTTTCTTATTATGAGTCGTATAAGTACCCTTTAGATTTTTTGTAACGGTTGGTCTCTATTGGTGGTTGTATGTTTGGGTTGAGGTACCCCTAGTACCTCATTATATATATATATATATATTCTTTGCTTATAAAAAATAGTTATAAACATCTGATTAGAAAGAAGTTCAAATAAGTATTTATTTATCTTTACGAGGGAATGTGTCATATTTTTCTATTTCCCTTATTTGTGATTGAAAATAGTGCTAAAATTCATCACTAAATCATTTTTTATTTCTTGAATGATAAGAAATATGGGAAGAATCGTCTCATTGGTATCAATTTCCTTTTTTTGATGGTTTGCATATTGGAAATTAATCATTAGGCACACATCTTAGTTAATTTACGGCCTAAAATTTAGAAATTATATATGGTGTATACAATATAAGTTGTCCCTTCAACAGAAATTTATTAGGCGAACCTAATTTTAGATTTTTCTATTTGATTCATCCTCTATTTTTTTTATTTACTTTCCATTACTATACTTTAAACTCTTTAAAAAATCAGTGTTTATTTCTATATATTATAGCTATATTGACTTAGGTCAACTCTTGTGATTGTATTTAGAGTTAGTTGTAGTTGTTAGGAAGTTATGAGTTATTAGTGTTCTGTTTCACAACTCTTCTCTTTGTATTAATCCTATATAAGAGATTAATTGTTGCTTCGTCTCTTAGTTTGGCATCACAGTACCTTGAAGGTACAACCCCACATTTTCACGACCACCGGAGAATAACGGAGCTCACGACATGTTGCTGGCTGCTGATCTAATTTTGATCAGGTACGATCAGTGGTGCCGTCTGGGAAAACCCTTGCTTCCCCGTTTTTCCTTCCATAGAAACTCAATAACCAAAGCAACTTTCAATCCCCGACGATCATGGCTAGCCCCCGAAATGACGTCAACGCTCCAGACTCCTCCTTCACCCCATTCACCAACTAGGACGATCACGACCCTAACGTGACCATTCACGTCGAGGAAGGCAGCCCCAGGGACGGGCACACCACCTCTCCCTCCTCTGATGACGCGGCCTTCAACGCAGCCTAACACTTTGATAGCCCGACTGTCTACCAGTCGATCCCGGTGCCACCCAATGCAGACCCGACCACGGTGGCTCTGTTCGGGGCGAACAACTAGACAAATCTAATGATCTTCTAACAGAATGAGCGAATAGGGGCACTCGAGAGAGAACGAAAATTACGCTCTCCCTCGTGGAGACATCGTTGCCCTGTTTCGCACAGTCCCTCTCCTCCCCCGCGGAGGATACGACACGATGACTCTCGAAGCCCTTCTCCCCGAAAGCCTGGTCGTCGCCCGCGCTTGGAACGACCTCAACCCGTGCTCACCCAGAAGTGTGACTGTTCCCCTCCCCGGAATGAGCGACATTCCCCCGCTCATAAGAAGAATAGAGTTGACGCGTACGTTGAAAAACCAAAGAGCGACCAAGGAGTCCTCCCCGGCGAAGAAGAAGCGGCCGAGGTGACCTATCCCCGTTACGATCGCCTGTCAGGAGCGTCGAGGATGACCAGTGTACACCGCTATGCAGGGACATCAGGGAGGCTCCCTTTCCCGTCGCGATGGAACCTCCCCCCCCCCCCCCCCCCCCGCCCTTGGTGACATATGATGGTACGACCGACCCGAACGAACACATTGAGAGTATCGATGTGATGCTCGACTACCGGAATGTCCGGGGAGCCATCAAGTGCAGGCTCTTCCCTACTACCCTGAGGAAGGGTGCTATGGCGTGGTACAAGAGCCTCGCACCCGAATCCATCACCTCTTGGAAGGAACTGAAGAGGTAGTTCTCCGGGCACTTCACCACTTCCCGACGCCACCCGAAGACGGAAGTATCCCTAGAAGCTATCATCCAGGGAAAAGATGAATCTCTCCGGGATTACATAAAGAGATTCAACTGAGAAGCTGTCTAAGTGTCCACCTCGGACGATATGAAGAGGATTTTGATCGAGCGAGGACTACGACGTCGCATCGAGTTCACCAAGGAAGTCGGAATCGAGAGGCCCGACACCTTAGACATGCTCCTCCACAAGGCCCAAGCATACATCCAGTATGAGGAGATCGAGGCTGCCCATTGTGCTTGCGACTCGCGGAATCAGGAGGGAGTCAAGAGCTCTAAGCAAGATGATTCTACCACCCCCCGCGAGCGCAGAAGAAGAGATGACCGGCCCCGAGACTCCCGCGAACAGAGGGGGCCCGCAGGCTGTTTCGCTGAGTACACGTTACTCACAGCTCCCCGCGAGCGAATCCTGGCCGAGTGCATCAACTCAGAATTCCAGAGGGGAGGTGTCCGCTTCCCAAAGTCGGCGCCTCTTAAACCAAACGTTGACAAGTCCAAGTACTGCAGGTTCCACCGGAGCCACGGGCATGTCACAGAAGATTGCATCCACCTCAAGGATGCCATCGAGATCTTGATCAAAGACGGTCACCTCAAGCAGTACACAAGGAGGAGTGAAGCCCCCGACAAGAGACCTGGGAGACGAAAAGGGTCGAGGAAGAGACCCTAGCCTCTGGCGACAGCGGACTACAAGTTGCCCGGTGCGTCAGCCGACCATAGGATTTCTACTTCTCCGACGAGCCCGACACTCTTGTGACTGCTCGTAGCCCATGGGAAAGCTTCCTCATCGCCATGGCCATATTCGGCAGAGGGTTCAACAAAGTCTCGGTGGGGTGGATCAAGCGGAAGTTTGACGAGTTGATATAGGCGAGCTCGTCGCAGAGCGCCACCTTTGAGAATGTCCAGGGAAGGTCGAATCTCATCACCTTCTACCTCGAAGAATTGACGGGCAGCACCCCTAACTCCAACATCCCCCTCCTGATCACGGCACAGATAGCAAACTTTGACGTCCGTCGCATCCAGGTCGACCAAGTGAGCTCAGTGGACATAATGTATACTCACTTGTTCACTACCCTCCAGCTCGACGAAACACATCTGACCCCGCACGTCGGTTCAGATCTGCAGTGCTTCAACGACACCACCACCAGACCATGGGGCTACGTCGAGCTAATGGTCACATTCGAGAACGACGACACTGAACAACAAGTTATGGTTCGCTTCCTGGTGGTGGGATGCCCTTCTCTGTACTAGTGCATCCTGGGGAGGCCGACTCTAGCCGAACTCACAGTGGTACCATCTACTGTCCATTTGAAAATGAAGTACTACACAACTAGGGGTCGTGTCATCACCCTCCACGGGGATATTGAAGCTGCTAGGAGATGCTTCGAGGTTTCTACCAAGTGTCTGAACTCGATCAACATCAAGTCCAAGACCACGGGGAAGCCAGCCCTAGACGAAGAGCAGAAGCCACTCCTGCGCGTCAACGCGGTCAACCTCGACAGCAATATTCCCCAGCAAGCAGGAGCAGGACGTAGCAGACCACACTACTCTAGTCGAAGGCAACGAGTAGCCTTTCTACCCCATGTGCCCCATTCTTGATGGAGACTTCGAGCTCATCGCCCTCGGGGACGACCCGGACAGGAACGTAAAGGTAGGCACGGGCCTCCCCGACTTGGCGAGGAAGCAGCTGAAGGCCTGCCTCTGGGAAAATGCTGACCAGTTCGTGTGGAGCGCTGCAGAGATGCCCAGCCTTGATCCAGATGTGGCATGCCATCAACTCACAATAGATCCAGCCGCTAGGGTGTCGCAACGCAAAAAAACAACCGGCGGAAAAATAGAGAGTCGCCACCAAACGTTATTTATCCCGACGGGGGAAGGGAAACGATCGAAGAAACCTAAAAAAAGGAGAAGACATGGTCATCACAACCATAGTCTGGGTTCGGGAGTCGGTTACGCGAGAGAAAGGTATTAGCACCTCTCGCGTCCGTTGTACTCAACAGGATTCACGCTTGTTGTCTAATCAAAGGGTGTGTTATCTAAAGCTCTACTGCTAAACAGAAATGGAAAGGGAAGAAAACAAAAGGAGACTCGATAGGACTTTGTCATCCTGTTCCTAAGTATTCTCTCGTGCAATGGAAAAGTCAGAGTCAACGTAGTTCGGGGGACTACGGGTGAACGGGGGAAGGTTGCTCCCAAGACTTCATCGTCTTGTGCCTACGTATCCTCAATCGGAAAAGAATGAGGAAATCAGAGCAATCGTAGTTTGACCTACGGGTCGAAAAGGTCTCGATCGCACTAGGGCAAGAGATAAGCCTCGGTTATCTGGTTGGTCTCGACCGCACGGGTGCGAGAGAAAAGGGGAGTTAGTTGTTAGTGTGCTCTCCAAGGATAGGGATCCTTTTGCCTACGCATCCTTATTAGGGAATAAGGAATCAGAGTATCCGTAGTTCACGAGACTACGGGAAAACAGGATCTCGATCGCACGGGTGCGATAGAAAAGAGAGAGAATGACACACAGAAGGTCTAAGGGAAACTCGATCCTACACATTATCATGCATTGAAGATCCTAAGTTCAGGATTATGAGGGAAGTCTACCTAATGTTGTCATGCTTGGATTGAGAGCCTAATGTTTATCTTACTCCAAACTTAATCAGAAATTAAGTTGGACTAGGAATCTTTAAGGGAACACGCGAGTACGAAGCACAAGTAAACACGAAGCAACTCAATCACAAAGGAAAATCGAATACGAAACCAGGTTAGGAGAAATTCAAGTACAAAGAGAAAATCAAGAAAGAGGCAAGTATCACCAAGGATTTAATCAGGAGTTAATCAAGATAGGCATCAAAATCAAGATCAACAATTAATCTAGAATATCCATAAAAAAACTCCACAAGAAAATGCTAATAACACTAGCCGAAATTAATATCAAAATTAATAAAAAATTAGCATCAAAATTAAAATCTTAGTTTAGTCAAAATTAAAAATTAATCACCAATTAAAATCAAGAAAAATTAACCTAAACTAAAAATTAAAATTTAATCACAATTAGCGTCACAACTAAAATCAAAACTAAAATAAAGATCCAAGTTAATCAACAATTAAAAGTAAAAGCTAACCAATAATTAAAAAATCAATTCAAAATTAACTCCTAAGATCTAATTAATTTCAAGATTAATTTCTAATAAAATCCACCTCTAATTAAAAAAAACTCTAAATCAAAATTAAAACCTAATTCTAAAGTTAATATAGAAATAGATTATAACAATAACAAAACAAAAACTAAATAATAAACAAAACAAAAAACATAGAAGAAATGGGTGCTAGCAGGAAAATTGAGGGTGCACCCAATCACCAGGTGCATGGGCCTGTTGGCCTTAGGCCCAAGATTGTTGTTCACAAGCAGGGGGGTAGCAGAGTGACGTGAGGGTGCATAAAAGAGAGTGAAGTTGAGTGGGCTTATTGAGCCCGATCCACACCAGAACTTAACCTAAAAAGACTAAGACCCATTCTTCCTCTCTAAACAACTTCTTCGCCATCTCCTTCCTGCAACATCTCTTTTTCCTCTTCGTTATTCTCCATTCACAACTCACACCGTCACAACAATCCTAACTTCGTCATCTCCCGAACCATCACTAATCACTCCGCCACTCTCTCTACTTCAATTTCTTTGCCTTCGTCCACCACAACAACGCTCTTCTTCCTTAATTCCTCATCGCATCGTGCCGTCAACCTCTGTCCGTCACGGCGTCTAAACATCGCCATATCACCTCCGTTTCGCTTCTCTTCTTCATCACCCTTCCTCAGCCGTTCAATCAACCACAACAACGACTCTGTTCCTGAACATTCTCTTACCTTACGCACTTGCTGCGACAAACCTTCCCCGCACGATTCGAACGACAATCGGAAATACCAGAAACAGAATCGCAAACATAGAACAAAACAAAATGGATACAAGAACAAGTCAATCTCAAAATCAGAGTGTGCAGCGGAATTACCGAATTTACGCGACAACAAAACGCTGCAACAGGTATGAAACTCTTTCGTTATGGCTTTCGTCTTACGTTTCACTCTCTTCCTCTTCTCTTGCTGCAAAAATTGTGTTGTTGTGATAGATGCGCCAAAATGATGAACTGAGATGTATCGTTGTTGTTGCTGCAAAGGTCGAATTGGTTGTTGAATTGATTTGCATGTGAGTTCAGAACTCTTGACATGGTGCTTTGCAAGTTGAAAATCGATTGAAGCAGTGTGAGGATGGAGGTGACGCAAGGTTGAAGATGGGAAGAATGAAGGTCCATGATTTTTCAAGATGTGTACGATGCAAATCTGAAATTCTGAGCTTTATAGAATGGGTTAGGGGGTAGAAGAGTATTTTGACTTGTATTCTGTTAGAGTTTTGGATGTATTATTCTGTTACGAAGAAAAAAGGCGGGAACAAATTCATCATCCAAGAAGTGCTTCCGCGTCCGAGCATCGAGAAACTCATCTCGACCACCGATGTGCATGCCATTAGAGACAACCATTAATGGATGACCCCGATATACGAATGTCTCAGCACGGGGAAACTACCCGACGAACCCAAGGATGCCGGCGTAGTTAGGCGACGTGCATGCTCGTATACTATCGTCGAGGAAAAGTTATACTGGCGGGACTTCTCGACCCCCTCCTCAAGTGCGTCGAGGAGTCTAAGGTCCCCGGTATACTCCAGGAGATCCGCGAAGGGATCAATGCGTAACACATTGGCAGACGGTCACTAGCCCATAAAGCATTGTGAGCAGGGTACTACTGGCCCACCATGCAGCAAGACGCCAAGGAGCACGTCAAGAAATGTGATAAAAGACAGCGACACAGGGACATGCACTTAGCCTCGCCCAGTGAGCTCAAGACACTCTCATCCCCATGGCCATTTTCCTGGTGGGGGATGGATATCCTCGATCCCTTCACTATAGGGTCGTACCGAAACAAGTATTTGATTGTCGGCGTCGACTACTTCACTAAGTGGATAGAGGCCGAAGCCTTGGCCAAAATCTCGTCCCACAACATACTCTGTTTCTACAAGAGGAATATACTTGCCCGGTTCGGCGTACCCCAAGCAATCGTCACTGACAACGGGACACAGTTCATCGATAAGAACTTCTAGGACTTCGTTTCCAAACTAGGCACAAAGCAGCACTTTATATTTGTTGAGCACCCTCAAACGAACGGGCAGGCCGAAGCCGGGAACAAAGTGATCATGCGAGGTCTGAAACGAAGACTGGGCGATGCTAAAAAAAGGTGGGACAATGAGTTACACAGTGTGCTCTGGGCCTACAGAACGACCCCGCACTCGACCACGGGGGAGACCCTGTTCCGACTGACATACGGAACCGAGGCAGTGACTCTGGTAAAAATAAGGGAACCCTCAAGGAGGACTGAGTCTCCCCTCGACGAGGAGATGAACGATGACCTTAAGGGAGGAGCTCGACCTGGTCGAAGAGATACGGTCGGGGACATCCCTCTGCGAAGCCTCGCTCAAATAGAAGATAACTTGGCGCCATGATAGCAAAGTTATCAAACGCGAATTTCAGGTGGGCACCCTATTCCTGCGAAGAAACCAAAAAGATTCGCATGAAGGCAAGCTCGGCGCGAACTGGGAGGGCCCTTATCGTGTCTGCGCGAAAACAGAGACGGGAGCCTACTACCTCGAAAACCTGCACGGGAAGGAACTTGCTCGACCATTGAACGCTAAAAAGGTTAAACAGTACTACGGTTAAACACTGCCCGCGACCTATTCGTGTTGCGACCATAGGAGCGCACTACGGTACAAGCGCGACTCCTTAACTCGAGATAAGAAGACAAGGGCCCGCTCTTGTGTGTGCGTGCGGACTCTTGATCCGACGGGGACACCTCTACTGAGCTCCACCGTTGTTGTACCAAGTAGGAAGAATGCCCAGCTCACGATGGGAAGTTCACGCCTCGGAGCTAAGACCTCGATCGAGCTCTCAGCTTCATCGAAGGTTGGAATCTGACTCCGACCACTCGACCAGTTCCCTACACTGTCGAGGACCAACAACGTCAAGCAAAGGCCCCAAATACTTAAACAAAAATATGCAAAGATAAAACACATATCCGACATACAAGTAGCACACACAAAACATAAACATGCCAAAAGGTAAAAACCAATGCATTAAATCGGGTAGAGCCCCTGTCCAGATATTACAAGCAAAACCCTTGGCACGCATGATGGGCAAAATCAACTATGGCACGAAGGCCAGATAAAACAGTAAAAAATGACGCGCAGGCCAAACAAGCTGAACAAAGGGAAATATAGCTAGATGGTTATGCCCTCCTCGGGTTGGTTGTCCCCTACGGTTTGACCATCATCTTCGTCCTCGACTTTAGGTGCAACCACCCGACCTTCGACCACCTGGTGATAAGGGCCTATCCCCTCGGTAACAAGCTGGATGCTAGGGTTCACGAGCTGGAGCTGCTCCACAGAAGCGTTAAAACCCACCTCGATAGCCCCCAGGCAATCCTGCTCGAGCAGCCGGATCTTCGATACCAGGTCAATCCGAGAGGCCATGAGCTTCTCGTCGGCGGTCTCATCTTCAACAGGCCTTGCAACCGCCTCCAACTCAATGATCCTCGCCAAGAGCTTTTTCCTCTCCTCGTCAGCATCCTTCACCTTTTTCTCCATCTCGCTGTAAAGCTTGACCTGGGCTGCATTCTGTTTCTTGCACTCGTCGAGGTCAGTAGCCAGTTTGTTTTTCTTAACCTCGACGGGCGTGAGATCATTCTGCAGTTTGGTCAGGTCAGCCAAGGGGCAAGTCTCGTCGTTGAGGACCAAAGCAGTTTCAAAGACTTGCATCATCACAACCATATCTTCCGATAAGGCTTTCCTCCTCGCATTCCGGTCAACGCCTAAGATAGCCTTGGACTCAGCAGCGCTCACCGTCGGGGAGTTGTCCTCGCAGAAGAAATCAGGCTACAAATAGCAGGGTGGGATCACGTACTTCTCCTTGGACATGTTCTCGGTGAGATCGACAGTTACGGGCTCGCTAACGCGCTACCTTTTGTGGGAACCTTGTGACATCGGAGATTGGCTGCACTGGGGGGAAGAGGACGAGCCCCCAGGAGTCGGGTTGGGGCCGGGCATCTACTGGACCTGGGAGACTCGCCCCTTGCCAACCTTCTTCGCACCTCTGGTGGCTGCCAGCTTCTTCACGCGTTCTTGCAAGCTCGACATCTTACCTGCAAAAGAAAAAACAAGCACATCAGCAAACGAACGACGGAAATATAGATGAGGCCCGAGCAAAGGGGGGTGCCCTCTAGCTAAAAACCGTAAAGCTTCCTCGTCGTACGCACACTCAAGCAGAGCCTTCGTATTTATCAATCGGGCCTCCTCTAAAACCTCTCCGCGATCATCAAGGATAAAATTCCCGTCCAGAGTCACACATTTCGCAGGGGTAAAGCCGGAGACGGACTTGACCAACTTCTGGTAGGCCAGCCGGTCCTCGTCATCCAACGTGCCGAGGCTGACTATGTAATTGTCCGTGCCCTGTTTGAAATGCTCCTCCGTCTATTCCAACGAAAACTTCGATTGTAAGACCTCCTCCCGCTACCCATTTTTCTCCCTGACCACGCGGTCATACAACGAGTCGACGACCACATGGGTGATAGGCTTGACAACGAAATACCGGTATTTGAAATTGCGGACAGAGTCTAGGTACGCCCAAAATACTCTCCTCGGTTGCTTCAGGGACACCCAGTTGTGCTAGCCCTCGACCGTCTGTCTCTGCAGATGGAAGATGCGGAAGAAAAGTGGTATCGTGGCTCCGACGTTGAGGTACCGACATACAAGCTCATACGCTGGCACGAACGCGATCGCGTTGGGATAGAGCTACGACGGCGCAAGGCGCAACCAGGCGACCCCCCCCCCGGTTGGAAATCACCGAAAGGAAGACGCATGACCGCTTCAAGGAAAGTGAATTCATACATGGGAAACCTCATCCCTCTGAAACACGAGTATATCTGATGTTGTTCTCGAGGTTTATACGCCTTCCAGTTCTGAGAGGAGCCCTCACAATGGTTCTCGACAGTAGCATAAGCATCTGAGTCGTCTACGACGGAGAGAGAAGGGATGCTCAGAGGCTCCTGCCCGGCCCAATCCTCGGCATTTCACTTTTAAACCCCACTGGTCTGCACTACAGCTGAATCGGGCTCGTCATCGGTCTCGATGACCCCCTCAATACTTGCAGCCATTTTTACCTGAGAAGCAGAGGAAAATGGTGAATTTGACATTCCAGATCAAATCCACCCTTCCACCACATATCAAGTGAAAGGGCGAAGAAAGGGGTACGAAGCCACCGGATCGGCCTCCCCGACCAAAAACGCCCGACGGGGGTGCTTATCTAGAAAATTTTCTCTTCGTCTGTGAGACCCCACCTGACCAGAGGAGCCTCCTAGACGGGGATCACCTCACAACGAAAACGAGAAACCGGGGACAGGACCCCTCCGAGGCCTTCAGCAAAGGTCCTCGAGACCTTCAGCAAAGGTCCTCGAGGCCTTCATATAACGTCCTCAGGGCCTTCATCCCAGGTCCTCGGGACCTTCATCAGGTCCTCGGGTCCTTCATCTTATGGCCTTGGGACATTCATCCCGGGACCTCGGGACCTTCATCAGGTCCTCGGGTCCTTCATCTTATGTCCTTGGGACATTTATCCCGGGTCCCCGAGACCTTCATTGGGAGCTTCATAAATTTAAAGAAGTTTCGGCGTACTCGTCGAAAACTCTATGGTTTCCCTGGGAACTTCATCGATTCACCAGAAAAACCGTCGGAAAACACATAAAACCAAAATAACGAAGCCAGAAACTTACTTGGACACGATGGTTGCTGAGTGACGAGACGGCGGCGGATGGCCAACGAACGAAAATGGAGAGAGAGAGAGAGAGAGAGAGAGAGAGAGAGAGAGAGAGAAGAAGATAATAGGGGAAGTTCTGAGCAGAAGAGGGAAAACGTGCGAATGAAATAGACTCACCCCCTATTTATAATCCTAACACGGGACTCGAGGCGTCCCTAGGCACTTGAGTGCCTCTACTCCTAGTCGCCTAGGCATTAATTGCCCTGACACGTGACGTCACCATACACGTCACGCGCCCGTTCAAATTCCTCTCCTGCCCGGAAACGTACGTGGCCGTCTCCTTCGACGTCTCCCACGTGGCGCGGGCCCATGATATCTCATCGTGGACACGGAGAGCAGCTCATGACCACAGTAAGTTAGCACGACTCCCTGAGAGCACCCACGATATAGAGAAGTTCGGTACCTGGTCGCATCCATCCTCCTCGGCGGTGGAACTGACGCTTAGGTCATTACTTCTCCACTTAGGAGCAACGACTTGGAGGGCTCCTGTTCTGGACTGGGCTAGTACCTACCCCACAGTCGGGCCGACCCAACCCTGTATCACCTTGGGGAGGCCCAGTAAGGCCCAATCCTCCTCCCTGTCGGGAACGCTCAGTACTCTCTGCAGTCGGACAGGCCACTTCCTAGCACGGGGAGATATCACGCGTCTTCTCCACGTTCTCCACGTGCCCCCCACGCGGGGACATGTCATTAGGCAGCTACCCACTTCCTGACGAACTGGTCAACTCACCTTCCGAAGATCACAGGGCAGTTGCTCCAGGGCAAAGACCATGTGCTGGTCTTCCCTACCCCACGTAAGCCCTGGAAGTTATTTGCATTGGGCCTAGCAATCCAACCCAGTGCAGATTACCGTTGGCCCAGTGCTGAGGGCACACTATAAATACCCTCTATCACTAGATGGTCAGGTATTCTGAATTCCGTTCTCTGCACTTTATATGTACTTGCGCTTTCTACTCTGTCTCTTACTTTGGCATCGGAGTACCTTGCAGGTACACACCCTACCTTCTCACCACCACCGAAAAATAACGGAGCTCAAGACGTGTTGCTGACTGCTGATCCAATTCTGATCAGATACGATCACTATCTCTAATCCATCTAAATAGAGAATATAATTTTAGATGCAATATATTTCGTCTGGCATTTCTACCTGAAAATACTAGTTTTCTAGTACTGATGTCCAAATTCCTTAATAATTTGATCATGGTTTCTATCATTAGCAGGTAGGTATGGACAATCATTTGTTGGGAGAAGTCCAAACCTTAAATGAATCTTAGGAGAATTCTACCTGCCACCCCCCAATTATACCTGGCACCCCCACACAACTAGTGAAAAGACATAAGTGACCCTAAAACAAAAACATCCTCACATTTCCGAAAAACCGGTAACCACACGGATTTTTCAAAATCTCATACGATATCGGGAATTTTATTTACCTACCAGAGATTTCAATTTTAAAAGTAAGATTTCCCGATTTTTTTGAAATAACCGGTGAATATTACCGATAATTTCATATTTTCTTACCGGGAATTTCAAATTTCTGGTAATATTCACCGATTATTTCAAAAAAACCGGTAGTTTTGATTTTTTGGTTTTTCCGGGAATTTCAAATTTTCGGTAGTTATGCAATATTTGTTTTATTTTTTATCTTTTTTTTTTCAGTGAAAACCAGAGGCCGTGACGGTAGTATCGCCGGGAGGACGCATGATTTGGTAGGAGTTGGTAGGGGTAGGGCTACAGTTGCTCCTGATGTTAAGTCTAGGCATGTACGCGCTGGACGGGTGGTCCCAACCGGTTCACACTGGAAGCGGATGGCCGAGCAGCGGGGACGTTTCCAGGCACCTCACGCTGTTAGGCGACGTGTAGGTCTTTCTTCAGTGCAGGCCACAGGAGCAGACGTCCTTGTTATTTAGCCGGAGGAGGCTATTGTTGGAGATGTTCCGGTGGAGACTGCTGTTAGGGATGTAGTAGAGGATACTGGTGTTAAAGTGGCAGCTGAGGGTGAGGGTGAGGAGGTGGGTGATGCTGATACAGGATAGGATGCTGGTACAGCTGAGGCTGCTGGTACAGGAGGGGTTGAGGAGACCATTGCGACCGATGTCACGGTCCCTTCGACCGAGCCATCGGTACACACTGAGGCAGGATTCCCTGGTGGGCCCATAGATACGTCTGTGCTTACAGAGTACAGTGAGCATGTAGCATTACGATTATGGCAGGGCCAGGTATATTGCTTTTACGTTTAATTTTAAGTTTTGTTTATGTATACATAAATTGTTTATGTATTAACAAAGTGGTTTAATGGTTGGTGTCACAGGTACGACCTGTACTGAGGGTCCAGTCACACGGAGCGAAGATGAAGAACTTCCCGAGTTTTCCCTTCCCTGCTGCTGTGAAGAAGATCGTGGAGGAGTTTGACATGCTGCATTTTGGGAATTACTCCCTGACCATGTTGGATGTAGATTGCTGAGTGCTTTCGTCGAGAGGTGGCACAAGGAGAAGTCATCATTTCATCTCCTATTCGGAGAGATGACTGTGACTTTAGATGATGTCGCCTCCTTGTTTCATCTCCTTATCAGCGGTAGATTCTGGACGGCCCCTATCATGAGTGTGTCCCAGGCACATGCGATTGTTGTTCGCGATCTGTGTCTGCCTGAGGCAGTGGTGTATCAGGAGTTCACCGATACACGAGGTGCTCAATTACGCATGTGGTGGCTCTGTGATAGGTACGACGAGCTTGTTGCTGCTGGTAGTTATCAGGCTGCCGCTAGGGCATACATGTTGCATGTAGTAGCATGTACTCTTTTTGCGAACAAGTCTGGTACGTATGTGGATGCTCGCTATCCGTGCCTCTTCAGTGATCTGGAGACGCACAACTGGGCTTGGGGTTGTGCAGCTCTGACTTAGTTATATCATACGCTCGGGGAGGCGACCCGGTTTGAGACGAGGCAGCTTGTTGGGTATCTTAGTTTATTACAGGTATATCTTAATTCATGTTCTTAATTGTCGTTCTATTTTTTTTAAATTATACTATTTCTAATTTATTGTTTGTTGTGATCTCAGTGCTGGATCTATGAGCATTTCCCTAGGATATGAGATAGGAGGATCCAGCCATATACTTCGACCGAGCCACGGGCGAAGAGGAGGAGGGCGAGGCAGAAACACCCGGGAGGCATAGTTGAGTACAGGAGGAGACTGGATGAGCTGACCGTAGAGGATGTCATATGGACACCCTACGATGATCATAGAGCCGTCCGTGAGTTTGAGGAGTCGTCATTATACTCCGGTTATATGAGGTGGGAGACTTTGGTTACCAGGCACCTGCTAGACAGATGTTTGCACCAGTATGGATACATTAAGACGCGACCACCACCGGTTCCAGATACACCCTCTGAAGGTATTGATCGGTGGTTTCAGACGCACTTCCTCAGTTCCGGTCGTGCCATCGTAGCTTGATCTGCACCTGTTCAGTATCCCTTGCAGTGTGAGGATGGCTACTTGGAGTGGTATCTCACCGTATCACATCCACGCATCACTCCACCGCCGGCTGAGGATGCACCTTCTGGGGATGTACTTTCTGATGGCCAGGAGCCTGTCGATGACGCACCTCCTCCTCGTCCTCCAGCACATCACCCTGATGACACACAGTGCGTTCAGATGATAGCAGTGGTGGCTGATGAGCTCATGGGCTTGGTAGACCCTAATGGAAGTATTTCTGCTGGATTAGCTAGGATTGCACACTTAGCCCGTGGGGGCCTATTTAGTATTATTTGTATTTTTTAGATTATATGTATATTTTTGTATTATATGTATATTATGACACAACAATATATTATTATTATACCTTCATTTAAACTCTTACATTGCAGTGATTTTGAGTAAACAACTTAAACAAATAAAAACCTAACATTACAACATAATTAATCAATATTAAAAACCTAAACACTACCAGATACTTCAGGGCGTTTCAGCATCTCCATTATTTCATCAACTGATATTGAAAGCTACACATCTAACTCCATCGGACCCTTTGTTAGCCTACGGCGAAATGATCTCCACATTTTGATGACGTCTTCATTGTTCTTCAGCTCAATTAGGTTGTATTTCACACTACCATCCCCCCAATCCTCCCGAAACTCGATCTTCAACACCTTTCTATTGTCACCATCAGGCAACAATTCCTTCAACTTTGAAGTCAGACCGGCATAGGAGGTTGTGTCGTCGGGAAGCATGAATTCGACAGGTCGAGAAGCTCTTTTGAAATAAACTTCTGCCTTAATCAAAAATGCTGGAATAGCCATTTTTTTCAGATTTGTTTTACCACAAGACCTAACCCCTATTTATACAAACATGCATCAATTCTGGGCCACACAAAGTGTCGGTGCAATCACAACCATACAAAACTGTCGGCAAAATCTCGACCGGTAAAAAAAAACCCTAAAATTATACCTACCGGGAATTTCAATGGATGTGAAATTCCCGGTACCAAATTGCACTTTTCAGTGATAATTGGATTTTTAATACGTACCGGGAAATTGAAATTACCGATATACCAGTAATTTCATATGAACTACCGGGAATTTTGATCTATACCGGAATTTTTTTTTAAACTAACGGGAATTTGTTCCGGATATTGCTTGTAAAATATTAAGGGACATTTTTGCCATTATTAAAATATAGAGAGTAACAGGTATAATTGGGGAGTGGCAGGTAGAATTCTCGAATGTTAGTTATGTGCATAACTACTTTGATGTTTCAAAATAATTTAAGGTTTATTTTAAGGTTTATTTTAAATACTTTAATGCCATTACCTAATTACCTTAATTTTAAAAAAAAAATGGAACAAAAATACAGCTTTAGCAAATTAAGAAATTATTGCAATAATAACACTACAATCACTATTTGGAACAAAAAGATGAATGATATAATGAACCAATTATTAAATAATGTTATTAATCAGATGTTACAAATAATACATCCCAACGTGTAGTTTCTCTTTTCCCCACTTAAAGAAAATATATAATGAATTTAAACTTAATGAATCATGCAAAAACAACTTTCGACGTAACCATTCTAGTTACAAGTCTATCCTACATATTTGGCAAACATTTTTATAATAAATATCAAATTCATTTGTGCACCATTTAATTTCCAAATCATCAAATGTATATCTATTAGGGTTATTTGCGGTCCGGTTTGGATCAGTTTTGTAGTAAAATGTCATCAGATTCAAAGATATATTTATTTGCAGTTTGGTTCGGTTTTGGATGATTGGTTAAAAAAATCCGATATGATCTAATTTCTTGCGGTTTGATTTGGATCGGTTTTTTTGGATATTCAAATTACAAATTATAATTTTATTAATATTGTAAAACACTAATAAATAATAAATTTGATATAATATATAACATATATGTGAGATTTGGGTCGAACTCATGCTGTGTCGAAGGAGAAGCTTTCATGTATTTCAATAGGAGGCAAGCATGCAGTCGAAGCTTGTTCACATGTTGATACCTTATTTTTACATACTGTAGTCGAAGTCTGTTCTAGTATGTATTTATTGTCGAAATGTTATTCTGTCGAATTGGGCCTTGTGTTAAGGATCAAATTGTTTAGGTTTCTTGGGCTGCAAGTTACCTAGTTAGTCTATAAATAGGCTAGTACACTCAGTTTATTGAGTGTGGTAAATTGTGATATTCACTTGTAATCATTTGTGACTTTAATGAGAAAGTAAATAGTAAACAGAATTTATATTTGCCCAATCCTTGTTATTCCTTCTTCTTCTTGTGTTTTCTTTCTTGGTTTTTCTGTTAACCATTGTTTGGTTCTTGATCATCAAGAAACCGTTTTATACTTTGCTTAAAGATATCGTTTTACACAACAAATTGGTGCGGTGAGCGTGGAGAAGATGTCTTCAACAAAGTATGAGATTGAAAAGTTCACCGGAGTGAACGATTTCGGTCTGTGGCGTTTGAAGATGAAAGCCCTACTGGTGCAGCAGGGTTGTTTGGAAGCATTGAAGGGACAGACAGTCATGGATGTTGCGTTGACGAAAAGAGAAAAAATGGCAATGATCGAGAAAGCACACAGTGCAATATTGTTGAGCCTTGGTGATAAGGTCCTCCGGCAGGTATCAAAGGAGACTATGGCGTCGGGATTATGGGTTAAACTTGAAAGTTTTTATATGACCAAATCTCTGGTGAATCGTCTCTACCTGAAGCAAGCCTTGTATTCATTCAAGATGAGTGAAGACAAAGCTTTGACTGAGCAGTTGGATTCGTTCAACAAGCTGATTCTTGATCTTGAAAACATTGATGTGAAGATCGATGATGAAGATCAAGCATTGTTGCTGTTATGTGCTTTGCCAAGATCGCATGCTCACTTCAAAGAAACTCTCATGTATGGAAGAGAGTCCCTGACCTTTGAAGAAGTTCATGCAGCCTTGTATTTGAAGGATTTGAACGAAAGAAAGGAGCAGAAACCTTCATCAGTTGGCGAAGAGTTGTCCGTGAAAGGAAGATCGTCAAAGAAAGATGGTAGGTTTGACAAGAAGAAAGGAAAAGCTCAGCAGAAGTCTTATGGTGGTGATATGCCTAGTATCAAATGTTATCATTGTAAGAAGGAGGGTCACACAAGAAAGGTGTGCCCTGAGCGCCTGGATAATCATGGAGGTAAGGACAATGGGAATGCAGCTATAGTGCAAGATTGTTATGAATCATCTGATGTCCTTGTGGTGTCGAGCAGCAACTCTTGCGAAGAGTGGATTCTGGATTCTGGATGTACTTGGCATATGACTCCAAACAAGAATGTGTTTGAAGAATTATGTGATCAAGATGGTGGATCAGTGCTGCTGGGGAACAATAAAGCTTGCAAGATTGCATGTATTGGATCTGTTAGATTCAAGCTCCATGATGAGTCAATAAAGCTATTGACAGGGGTTAGGTATGTACCTGATCTTAAGAGAAATTTAATTTCTCTTGGTGAATTCGACAGAAAGGGATATGGCTTTAAAGGAGAGCAAGGTATCCTGAAAGTCATGAAAGGGTCGAAGTAAGTCTTGAGAGGCTTGAAAAACCAAGGCTTGTATACCCTTGAGGCTGAGGTTGTAAGTGGTTCGACAAATGTTGTATCAATGAAACCTGTGTCGAAGACAGAATTATGGCACATGAGATTGGGCCATGTCAGCGAAAGAGGCCTGGTCGAATTGGGGAAGCAGAACCTTCTAGGAGGTGACAAAGTCGAAAATCTGGAGTTTTGTGAATCTTGTGTATTTGGTAAATCCTGTAGGGCGAAGTTTAACAAAGGCAAGCAAAAAACACATGGATCCCTTTATTACATTTATGCTGATCTTTGGGGGCCTGCAACGAATCCTTCACACTCAGGTGCAAGGTATTTTCTATCTATTGTTGATGACTATTCCAGAAAGCTATGGGTATTCATTCAGAAGACGAAGGATGAAACTTTTGAGAATTTCAAAAGTTGGAAGGTTCTGGTCGAAAGTCAAACTGGCAGAAAGGTTAAGAGGTTGAGAACCAACAATGGCCTTGAATTCTGCAATGAAGCGTTCGACAGTTACTGTGTTGAGTCTGGGATTGCAAGGCATAAGACTGTAGCAGGTACTCCTCAACAAAATGGCTTAGCTGAGAGATTCAATCGAACAATCCTTGAAAGGGTTAGATGCATGTTGGTTAGTGTTGGATTGAAGAAGGTGTTTTTGGCAGAGGCTTATCTGATAAATAGATGTCCCTCGACTGCGCTCGGAATGAAGACACCTGAAGAAGTTTGGTAGGGTCATCCACCAGATCTCGACAAACTTAGAGTATTTGGCTGTTTAGCCTATGCTCACATTAGGCAAGACAAGGTCGAACCTAGAGCTCTGAGATGCATGTTCCTTGGATATCCTGAGGGAGTCAAGGGTTATAGGTTATGGTACCTAGAACCAGGTCACAGAAGATGTATCACAAGTCGTGATGTAGTTTTCAATGAAGTCGAAATGGCATTCAAGAAAACTGGTGATGTTAGTCGAAGTGCAGAAATCTCTGAAGAGGAGCTGAAACAGGTAGAGATGCCTGTTGAGGTGGAGCATAGTGATGCTGAAGTGCATAGCTTAGATGAAGTCGAAGAAGAAGAGCAAGATGCTGAAGAGGTTGAGGAAACTGTCGATGACTACCTACTAGCAAGAGATAGGTCGAGAAGAGTCATCAAGCCACCTCAGAGACTTGGTTATGCAGATCTTATAGCGTTTGCTTTAATCTCTGCAAGTGAGGTACTTGACGAAGAACCTAGAGATTACAAGGAAGCTATAAGGAGTCGAAACAATACTGAATGGCGAAAAGCCATGGATGACGAGATGAGATCTCTTCATGATAATAACACTTGGGAGCTGATTGAGAAACCCGCAGGAGCAAGGTTAGTCAGTTGTAAGTGGATTTTCAAGGTCAAGGAAGGAATCGAAGGAGTGATGTCGAAGCGCTTTAAGGCGAGGCTGGTTGCTAGGGGGTTCACTCAAAAAGAAGGAGTCGACTTCAATGATGTGTTATCACCTGTTGTAAAGCATAGATCCATTCGAATGCTGTTGGCCACAGTGGCAAAGTTTGACTTGGAACTTGAGCAAATAGATGTGAAGACAACATTTCTGTATGGTGATCTAGATGAAACGATCCTGATGCGTTAACCTGAAGGGTATGCTGAAAAGGGTAAAGAAGATTATGTGTGCAAGCTGAATAGGTCTTTGTATGGCCTGAAATAATCTCCTCGGCAGTGGAACAGGAGATTCGACAAGTTCACGGCACACATTGGTTTCACTAGAAGTCAGTTCGATCATTGTGTTTACTTCAGATTTTGACCTGGAAACTCACTTGTTATGTTGCTGCTGTATGTGGATGATATCCTCATAGCTAGCAACAGTGTTGAGGATGTAACAAAGGTGAAGGCTGAACTTAGTACGGAGTTCGAAATGAAGGATCTGGGAGCTGCAGCCAGGATTCTTGGGATTGACATCCAGAGAGATAGAAAGCAGTCGAAGTTGTGCTTATCTCAGGAGACATACCTACGGAAGCTTCTCGACAAGTTTGGTATGTCGAATTCAAAGCCTGTTGTGACACCTACAAATCCTCATTTTAAGCTTAGTACTACTCAAAGTTCGAGTATTGAAGCTGAAAGAATCTATATGAATAGCATTCCATATGCTAGTGTAGTGGGTTCTTTGATGTATGCTATGGTTTGTACTAGGCCAGACATAGCATATGGAGTGAGCCTTGTGAGCAGGTATATGGCCAATCCTAGAAAGGCGCACTGGCAAACTGTAAAGTGGATTCTCAAGTACATAAATGGGTCTCTGAAAAGAGTCTTGATTTATGGTGGAGCTTGTGTTGATGATAACATAGTTGAAATTGAAGAATTTGTTGACTCTGATTATGCAGGTTGTATGGATTCCAGAAAGTCTATTTCTGGATATGTTTTCACAATGTTTGGTACAACAATCAGTTGGAAAGCGACGCTTCAGAAGGTTGTTGCCTTATCAACCACTGAAGCTGAATATATTGCCCTCATTGAAGCTGTGAAGGAAGCATTGTGGCTTCAAGGTTTTGCAAAGGAGCTGAAACTTCAAGGTCGAAGTATCACTGTTAAATGTGATAGTTAAAGTGCAATACACCTGTCGAAGAATTCAGCCTATCATGAGCTAACTAAGCACATAGATGTGAGGCTGCACTTTGTCAGAGAGATAATCGAGTGTGGTGAAGTCCAGGTGCTAAAGGTTTCGACTGAAGATAATGTTGCTGATATGATCACCAAGACGTTGTCAAGTTGCAAGTTCTTCCGCTGTATGCAGTTGATAAAGCTGCATGATGAAAGCTAGTTTGATTCTCTTGTTGCTGAGTTAGATCCAAGGTGGAGATTTGTGAGATTTGGGTCGAACTCATGCTGTGTCGAAGCAGAAGCTTTCATGTATTTCGATGGGAGGCAAGCATGCAATCGAAGCTTGTTCACATGCTGATGCCTTATAGTTACATACTGTAGTCGAAGTCTGTTCTAGTATGTATTTATTGTCGAAATGTTATTCTGTCGAATTGGGCCTTGTGTTAAGGATCCAATTGTTTAGGTTTCTTGGGCTGCAAGTTACCTAGTTAGTCTATAAATAGGCTAGTACACTCAGTTTATTGAGTGTGGCAAATTGTGATATTCACTTGTAATCATTTGTGACTTTAATGAGAAAGTGAATAGTAAACAGAATTTATATTTGCCCAATCCTTGTTGTTCCTTCTTCTTCTTGTGTTTTCTTTCTTGGTTTTTCCGTTAACCCTTGTTTGGTTCTTGATCATCAAGAAACCGTTTTATACTTTGCTTAAAGATATTGTTTTACACAATAACATATACTTTATTAAAAGTTAATATTACATAATAATAATGATCAATTATGATTAAAACAAATGAAATAATAAAAATTAATAGATTAAATCAAACTAATAAATAATATTTTATTAAAAAAAATATCAACTAATAATTGTAGGTTGCTAATTTCGACGCCTAGATAATTGTTTAGAACAAATTTGGAAATCTGCCAGGATATTTTCGACAGGAATATGTTTCTGATGGGAGAAAGCCAGTCGAAGGCAATTGTTACTTAAAGGAAAGCATTGGCAGATTTTCCTAAGTATTAGAAATATTTTGACAGATGGGTGATAGGCCTCGTTCGACAGATGTTTGAAATTCAAATTTAGGAGGGAGTTTCATTTTTGAAATAGGACGCGTGGAATGCATCTAGTTGACGAATGCATGCAGATTGCCATTTATCGTTATTAGGAGGAATAGCTGTTATTGGTAGTTATTTCGATTGTATATAAATAAGGAGTCTTAGTGTTAGATTTGGGTGTGCATTTTCAAAATTGTACAAGTTATTCAAATTACTCAAAGTAACCGTGTGAGAGAAACGAGTCATTATGGAAAAAATGTACGTTTGAGAAAAACACCAGTTTATTGCTTACAGTTCTTTATGAAATATCAGTTTGTTTACAATACTCTTTAAAATTCTGCAAATTTTTATTCTTGTTATTTTACTTTCGTTTCACCAGTCATTTACCAATTCCAAGTTCCATTTATCTTAGTTAGTCGAATATTACAAATTGTGAAAATAATAATAAAACAATGATGAAAAGGTTAGAGTTTTACTCAAATTGTCAACATTTTTAAACGCACTGTGTCCTAGGATTTGTGTGGTCGATCCTGTTAGTAAGCTAATTTCACAAATTAGAAGACCAGAGGTTGTTTGCTGAATTTCAAGGCGAACAAATTGGCACACCTGGTGGGACCCTTGTGCGTTTTGACGATTTTTTAGACCTTTATTTTTAAATTTTCCATTCCTTTGTAGTCGTCTTCGTTTTGTTGTATGAAATTAAGGAGCGGTAAAATTGCCCAAAATAACGAAGAGAGACCCAGAAGGAGACGAGTACACAGAATGGCGAATCCAAATCCCCCTAACAACCAAAATCCTGCGAATAGCGAAGTGCCACCCCCTAATCCTTCGACTGGGGGCAATACGGCCTCAATATCCGTGTCAGAGGTTATGCCATCAACAGCGGTTTCGACGCTTGCACATTCGATTCCCCAAAATGCTCCAAGTTTTTCTACTATGGGGTCTCAAATGCAACAAATAACACCTCCTCCTCCAGGAAGCACGTACAGGCCTTTTTTGTCTGGTTTTACGATGCCTCTATCAAACCGAGATCAACCGTATGGAATGCCAACTACGGTGATGGCAAGTTTACATAATGCGCCACCAATATATTCATATCATATGATTAACGTAACTTCGCCTTTGCAAGGATCAGGATCTGGCGCAAACCATATAGGGAGAATGACTCAGCCTTTGGCAACAGGGTATCAAACCTATATGCCAAGTATCACAAACAATTCTGCGCAAGTGATTAGGCAACAAATGGATGAGAGTAACCATGACATAGTTCAGATGTTGACTCAACAAATGGGGGTTGTGTTTAACCCATTGATTCAAAATACCACTCAAATGAACCAACAATTGGCAGCGCAAATGGCGCGTATAGCCGATTTTTTTGGTGTTCCCCAACCCATTCAAAGAGAGCAGGTAGCCCAGAACCCAAGGATAGTCATCGAAGAGGAACCTACTATAAACCAAAGACAAATAAATATTCCTCCGGCAAACCCTAGAGACCAAGAAGCAATGGTCAAACCACCCCGGGTCGAAATACCTGTTCAGCAAGAACCTGTGAGGGTGATAGTAAATAGGGATCAAAATGCTGATGATGTTGTGCAACATATACGTTGTAATAACATGCCAGCAGAAAATAATTTAGCAGCCATGGTCGAAAGAATAATGACTCGAAATGGAGTAAATGTAGGACTACAGAGACCTAGTTACACAACACCATTATCTGAATATATATTACAGGAAGATTTACCCCCAAGATGGAAAGTCCCCAAGTTCACTAAGTTTTCAGGAGACACGAGTGAATCGACAGTCGAACATGTGGCCCGTTACTTGATCTAAGCAGGCGAAATAGCACACAATGAGAACTTGAAGATAAAATATTTTCCGAGTTCTCTGACGAAAAATGCTTTTACTTGGTTCACCTCTTTGCCTGCAGGTTCGGTCCATACATGGACCTAGTTGGAGAGATTGTTCCATGAACAGTTTTATATGGGACAAACAAAGATAAGTTTGAAGGAATTGGCTAGCGTCAAGACAAAATTCTCTGAGCCAATTGATGATTACTTGAATAGGTTTAGGTTGCTTAAAGCAAGATGTTTCACACAAGTGCCTGAACATGAGTTGGTCGAAATGGGCGCTGGTGGCCTTGATTATTCGATCCGAAAGAAATTAGACACACAATATTTGAGAGTTATGGCCCAATTGGCCAATAGAGTTAGACAGGTCGAACGACTAAAGGCTGAAAAAGCTAGAGCAAATAAGAATAAAAAATAGAGAGTGACTTATGTCGGAATGTGTCAAGATGAGGACAAAAGTGAATCATCAAATTTCGACGAACAGGAAATTGATTTGGCAGAATTCAAACAGGGTCCGCCATATGCTTGTAAAGTTTTGGCCTCGTCGAATGGGAAGGACCCAGTCGAGTCTGAAAAGAATGATAAGTTCCCTAAAAAGACTTATACATTCGACATTACCAAGTATGACGAAATATTCGATTTATTAGTCAAGGATGGCCAACTGATAGTGCCACCTGGTACTAAAGCGCCTCCTCTAGAACAACAAAAGAAGAGAGGTTTTTGTAAGTACCATAATTTCTTAGGTCATAAAATGTCTCAATGTTTCCTTTTCGGGGATTTGGTGCAGAATGCTATTCGCGATGGAAGAATTAAATTCGGCGAAAAATCAAAGTCGCAAATGAAAATTGATTCAAATCTAATGCAGGTGGCGGAAGCCCATTATGCTGAGCCATTCACATCGAATATGGTGGAGTTTGAAGAAGGTTTCGACTACAACGTTAAGATGATCGAGGCTACTGAAGGCTTCAACAACAGTGTGAATATGGTGGAGATCACTGAGATCCCCGTTAATGAAAGTGATGTCGAAGAGGTCTCCAATGCCTTCATCAACCAGCCGGTGATGATCAAGGTTACTGAACACCTTGATGAAGGAGTCATAGAAAACTGCATCAACAAGGAAGCTACTGAAGGCTTCAGTGACATTAACAACAAGGCCACTGAGGGCCTCAACAACAATAACACAGAAATTGCGGAAGTTTTCGACAAAGTCAAAGATGAAGCTACTGATAGCTTCACCCAAACCAACAAAGGGACTGCTGGAGGTTCCTGCAAACCAGTTGCTGTAAGGATTCTTCGACGGATAATGGAAGACCCTAAGGAGAAAGTGGTTCAGTTTTGCTGCCAACACAATGTCAAAGGCTTGCCTGTGAAGATTCATACAAAAGGTGATCATGAAGATTTCGTCCTGGCTAAGAAGATACATGAGGTTGACGAAGGCCTCAGCATGAGAATGAGCAAATTGAACATTGCGACTTAGCCAACCGCCGATGTGAACATGGTGGAAGTATCCCAGAAAGTCCCAATGCGAATCGACGGGGAGCGTCGACGAGAAGAGTATAGGAAGATGGCATACCCAAAGGAAGAAGAGAACTTGGTAGAGTTTATTCAAAGATGCCAGAAGAAAAGATCTGAGGTGATGTTATGCCCTCGCTGCAGCGCTGGTTTCGACAAGAAAGCAGCAGAAAACTTGGAAGGAGTCGAGAGGGCTAAAAGGAGAGGAAATTGGGGGGAAGTACCATTTGCGAGAAAGGAGAGATTTGACCCTAGAAGGGGAGATCAGAATAAGCAAAGGTTGGGAGGAAGGTATCCAAACACCTTCAAACCCACAAACAAAGCCCTAGATGATAAGTGGGTTCAACCAATTCGCCTGGCTCAGGGCCAGAAGAAATAGAAGAACTTTGAGGTGCAAAGGGGCTTCTCTTTGACAGGGAAGAAAGAAAATGAGAAGCCCAGGAGAATGCCTTACCCTTCAGAGAATTATAAGGGTAAAAGCCCAATGTCGAAGTCTCAATGAAAGAGGTTTCAAAGGCGAAAGAAGGCGGAGAGAGAGAGGCTGCAGAAAAAAGCAAGGCGGAAACTAGCAGCAACATCCAAACTGGGAGTCAGAAAGAGGAGTCCATAGACAATGAGCGATGCAGTGTCCCTGAACAAGTGTCGTCGAAAGAAGATGCAAACAGAGATGACGAAATGACTGATGACTTTAAATCAGAATCAGAGGCGTCCTTCGATGTCATGTGTAACGTGGTCTCAGTACTCCCTAGGGAGTACGATCAGGTGATGGAGGTCGAGGAGGAAGAGAAAGTCATGGAAAGTGAAACCACAAGGCACAAACCAGTGTGCTGTTATATAATGAATAACGGATGCGTCGAAGAGCAGAACGTGTTTTTTGAAAGGCCAGACGACTCCATGCGAAGCCACCTTAAACCTCTATTCATAAAAGGAAAGGTGGGGAATGTGGGGGTAAATAAAATCCTAGTCGATGGAGGAGCGACAGTAAATCTGATGCCGCACTACATGCTGAAAAAGATTGGCAAAGACGATTCAGACACCAAGCCCCACAACATGGTTTTGTCGAACTATGAGGGAAAAGTAGGAACAACAATGGGTGTGATACAGGTGGATTTGATAGTCGGAACAATTACCAGGCCAACGATGTTCATGGTGATAGCTTCAAAGGAAAATTACAATCTCCTTTTGGGGAGAGAATGGATACATGACATAAGTGTCATTCCTTCGTCAATGCATCAGAGGATAACAATTTGTCGCGCTGATGGAATAGTGGAGAACATAGAGGCTGATCAGAGCTATTTTCTAGCTAATGTAAACCACGTGGATCACCGAAGTTTCGACAGAAATTTGGCCCACATTGCTCCTTGCAGTCCAGCCACATTCGACATGACGGCAACTGATAATGCTTTCTATTCACTATACCTCCATCCCACACATGGGTTCTAGTGGGATAGGGAGGTTGTTGGTGAGGCGAATTACATCTTTGGCACTGCACACATACAACCAACTGGCTTGGGTAGCGAGTTCAGTGAAAATGAGTGAATCACTAGCGCTCGAAAAGATCGCGACTTATGTAGCCGAGAACAAACTCAAAGCGTCCCTAGAGGCCGAAGTGAAGTACATGGCTGTCGAAGCCAATCAGGTCGAAGACGACCAACAATATCCTCACAAGGATTTTGACGAAAATCCGCTCGATGGAGAATTGGGAGAATGGAAGAATCAAAGGCTTGATGCCATTTACGACAATGAGCCTCTGGGTTTTGAGAAGGATCCATTGTCAACAGATATGAAGATGGTGGTGCAGGATCTGCTTGAAGAGATCGACTTGGGATTGGGGGCAGAAAAAAGGCCAACCTACATAAGTGCAAAAGTTGATCCCCAATTCAAAGTCGAAATAGTCTGGCTGTTGAAGGAGTTTAAAGATTGTTTTGCGTGGGACTATGACGAGATGCCTGGCCTGGACAGGAGTTTGGTCGAATTGCAGCTGCCCATAATGCATGGGAGGAAGCCCGTAAAGCAAACCCCAAGGCGCTTCGCCCCAGAGATCCTGTCAAAGATCAAAGAGGAAGTCGAAAGGCTTCTCAAATGTAAATTGATCCGTACGACCAGGTATGTCGAATGGATTGCTAACATAGTTCCGGTAATAAAGAAAAATGGCAAGTTAAGGGTATGCATTGATTTTCGAGACTTAAATTCAGCTACCCCAAAGGATGAGTATCCTATGCTAGTGGCGGAAATGCTTGTCGATTCTGCCGCAGGCCATGAGTACCTCAGTATGCTTGATGGGTACTCTGGCTATAACTAAATTTTTATTGCTGAGGAAGATGTTCCAAAAACGGCGTTTCGATGCCCCGGAGCCTTAGGCACCTACGAATTGGTGGTAATGCCTTTTGGCTTAAAAAATGCTAGAGCTACTTATCAGCGAGCAATGAATTCGATTTTTCACGATTTCATTGAGACTTTTATGCAGATTTATATTGATGACATTGTTATTAAGTCTATTTCAGGAGAAAGTCACATTGACCATCTTCGACAGCCCTTTGAAAGGATGAGGAAGTATGGTCTAAAAATGAATCCTCTCAAATGTACGTTTGGTGTACAGGCGGAAGACTTCCTAGGCTTTGTGGTCCACAAGAAGGGGATCGAAATAAACCAAAACAAGGCCAAAGCAATAATGGAGGCGAAAGCGCCATCAACGAAGAAGGAATTGCAGTCTCTACTTGGGAAGATTAATTTTCTCAGAAGGTTCATCTCCAACCTTAGTGGGAAGACGCAAGCCTTCTCTCCTCTACTTCGACTAAAAAAGGAAAGCTTTGCATGGGGGCAAGAGCAACAAGATTCTTTCGACAAAATCAAGGAGTACTTGACGCATCCCCCGATTTTGATTTCACCTTGTAGAAGTAGAAGTATGAGGTTGTACATAGTCGCGTCAGATAAGACAATAGGGAGTATGTTAGCCCAAGAGGATGAAAATGGCGTTGAAAGAGCCATTTATTACCTCAGTAGAGTCTTAAATGTTGCAGAAACTAGATATAGTGTGATCGAAAAGTTGTGTTTATGTGTATACTTTTCATGTATGAAGTTAAAGCACTATATAAAACCAGTTGATGTTTATGTTTCTTCCCATTTCGACATAATAAAACATATGTTATCTAAAATTTTTTTGCATAGTCGAATTGAAAAATGGGCTTTGGCATTAACTAAATATTCCTTGACATACTTACCATTAAAAGCTGTCAAAGGACAAGTGGTGGCTGGTTTCATAGTCGACCATGCCATAAATGAAGCATCAGTGGACTATGTCGAAATAGAGCCTTGGAAGTTATATTTCAATGGTTCTAGTCATAAGAATGGAACTGGTGTAGGAGTTTTGATTATTTCACCTAAAAGAATTCCAACAAAATTTAAGTATAAAGTCGAAGGACTGTGTTCAAATAACAAAGCTGAATACGAAGCTTTAATAGTAGGACTTGAAATTTTATTGGAATTGGGGGCAACTAGAGTCGAAATAATGGGAGACTCTGAGTTGGTTGTAAAGCAAATAACCAAGGAGTACAAGTGTGTCAAAGAAAATTTGATCATGTACTTCGTAATAGCTAATCGACTTTTGAAGAAGTTCGATGTGGTTACAGTTTGACATGTTCCTCGAATAGAAAACCAGGAGGCAAACGATTTAGCGCAGATAGCTTCTAGATACAAAGTGTAGAAGGAAAAGTTGCAGAAAGCCATTGAAGTTAGAGGAAGAGTCGTGTCAACTAGGTTATCCACATCAGATCTGGAGGCAATAAAGCTAGGATACGCTGACGAAGAAAATTTTGAAATTGTTAACATAGATGATTCAATGACTGGAGATTGAAGAAAGCCTATAATATAGTACCTGCAAAATCCAACAGGACCAGTCGAACGAAAAATCAGGTATCGAGTTTTGAGTTATGTGATTTTGGGGAATGAACTATTTAAGAAAACTCCGGAAGGGATATTACTTAAGTGTTTGGCCGAATCTGAGGCATACATAGCTCTGTCGAATGTACACAGCGGGGAATGTGGTGCGCATCAGGCAAGCCATAAGATGAAGTGGTTATTATTCCAACAGGGAATGTATTGGCCAACTATGTTAAAAGATTACGTCAAATTCGCGAAAGGATGCCAAGAGTGACATGTACACGCAGGGATACCACATGTTCCTGCAAGTGAATTACATTCTATAATAAAGCCTTGGCCCTTTAGAGGTTGGGCTTTGGATTTGATTGGAGAAATTCGACCGGCCTCTTCAAAAACCCAGAAGTTTATTTTGGTTGGGATCGATTATTTTACGAAATGGATCGAAGTCATACCCTTAGTAAACATGGATCAAGAAGCAGTAATCGAATTCATTCGAAAGCACATCATTTACAGGTTTGGCATCCCAGAGACAATAACAACGGATCAAGGATCCGTTTTCACTGGAAAAAATATGAAAGCTTTCGCGAAGGAAATGGATTTCAAACTTCTCACATCAACGTCTTACTACGCTCAAGCCAACGGTCAGGTCGAAGCAGCAAACAAGGTTATAATTGGTTTTATAAAGAAGCACGTGGGAAGAAAACCAAAGAATTGGAACAAAACTTTGGACTAAATTCTATGGGCTTGTCGAACCTCTCCTAAGGAAGCTACAAATGCTACACCTTTTCGACTAACGTATGGCCATGATGCGGTCTTACCGGTCGAAATATACTTGCAGTCAACAAGAGTTCAAAGACATCATGAAATTCCATCGGATGCATATTGGAATATGATGATAGATGATTAGTTGATTTAGACGAAGAAAGATTAAACGCGTTAAATTTATTTAAAAGGCAAAAGGAAAGGGTGGAGAAGTTCTACAATAAAAGAGTGAAAAGTAAAGCCTTTTTGATTGGTGACTTTGTGTGGAAAGTGATTCTTCCCATGGATTGAAAAGATAGACTTATGGGAAAATGGTCCCCTGAGTGGGAAGGACCTTTTCAAATCACACAAGTATTTTCCAATGGCGCTTATGAAGTCGAAGAGTTGGATAAAGATAAGCGAATATTAAAAATAAACGAGAAATATTTGAAAAAATATAAGCCCGCATTACAAGAAGTAAGGATAGCGGTCGAATAGTCATGCATAGAAAACAAGCAACATGGTGGATTGAAATTCTTTTCGCCAAATAAAATGGTTTAAATGTCATTACAAAATAGGCCTTAAAAAGGCCAAATAAAAAATTACAAATATTTAAACGGGGAAAGATTCTTTCAGTTTTTCAAATTTGGATTTCTAAATTTGAAGATGACACTCGCAAAGGGCCTTGCCATTCGAAAGTTCCTCGATTTCTTCACCAAGTTTTCGAGCCCTATCAACATGGTGCACCCCAACTTCAAGCTCTTTAGTTATTTCCTCTTGATTGATTTGTTGCAGTTCTTCTTGGCGCTTTTCTGCCTGAGAAATTTTGTTTTGAAGAACAGCAATTTGTTTCTTCCACTTGAGGATGTTTTCGCCACAGACAACTGCTTCTTTCTTATTTTGCTCAGAAGCCTTTTCCAATTCAGTTACTTTGTTAGACGAACTTAAAGTAGCATCCCACTCAGCAAGTTGTGTTTCCGTCTTATTTTTTAGCTTCTTGGAGTAATCTCGAAGCCGGTTAAAGTCTGCCACCACAAGATCTATTAGAGTAGTCAGATCCAGAACAACATCAGTCACTTCAGGAGGAGCCTCCAGAACATTGATTTGCCTTAAGATCTTTTCAGGTCAAAGTGAGCAGATGAATCATTCTCTAAAAGCTGAAATAGATCAATATTGAGGATTTTTTATCGAATATGGGTCAGCGCTTCGTCCATGGATTTGACGTCAGACATAGTTCCTGAAGTGGTCGAACTACTGACGGTAGTATCAGCAAAGTTATAACGGGAACTAAGCATGGCCTTTAGATATTCAAATGGTCTTTGCACCTTCAAATTCTCAAGTTTCTCTTAAGAGAGTCGAGTCGAAGTTGTAGCGGTCGAAGCAGCTTTGGATGGTTCACCAAGGTTTTTCTTATTGCTTTCTCTTTCTTCATCCGCAGCAGCCTTGGGAGTTGTTGGCTCTTCACCTACTTTCTCCTCCTCTTCTTTGCCATCAGTTTCAGCCTCCTCATCCTTCTCTTCGTCAGCATCTTTTGAACTAAGGGGGGAATGGTCTTCAGGATCGTTATCTGTTGTGGGCGCTGCAGCAGGCATCACAGTGTCCCCACCAATGTCAACTAAGATATCAGCCTCAGGACCAATTTCTTCTTCCACTACGTCTTGAAGTCGTTTAGAGACAGCAGTGGGTTGATTCACTTCAGTGGCTGATTCTTTTGTCGAATCTTTAGGAGAAGGCTTGGAGACGCTTGTTGGCTTGTAGGTAGGATCGCTGCTAGTCTTTGGGAGAACTTGGACAATAGGATGCCCATGAGTATCGACAAGGACCTGAAAGATAAATGAATTAATAAAGGTATCATAAGGAAACTACCTTTCAGCGTCGAACTATAAAAAAAAAAGAGAAAAAAACCATACCTTGGGAATCTCAGTCTTAAGACTAGAACTTTCGCTTTCTGCTGGAGCAGGGGTAACTTTCTCGTCAGGATTTTTGAGGGGGGTTTTTCTAATTTTTTGGAAGCATGAAGTTTTTGTTGTTGAGATTTTGTCGATTTCTTCTTCTTCCTCGAAGGTTTCACTTGGTCTGGTGATTCGGCCATCATCGGTGTCAACAGTTTTGACGTCAGGTTCTTTTTCCTTTCTTTTCTAAGGCGTCGAAGGAGGTCTTCGATTTCCCTGTGGAACAAAAAGAGATTTTATTAGAGTTAAAAAAATGTATATATTGACCAAAAGAAAAGCAAAATAATACCTTCGCCAAAGGTGTCTTGGTAGCGTCTTTTTGGTTTCATGCATCCCCTGCAGTTGACGCTTCGCCAGCAGCTGACTTCTTGGTAGGAATTTTGATGGCTGGAAAAGAAATAAGGAAGGGTTTAAACATAAATTAACATATACATGTGTGGGTAAATGGAAAAAGTGGTGTCGAATATCTTCCTATTCCACACCTTCATATATAGGAGTTTCCACGCGAACATGTTCTATGCCAATATGAAGGTGGCCTTTGAAATTGTCCAAGGTGTACTTAGTCGGAACCACTCGCTTAGCACGTTTTTGATATTCTTGGCAAAGAAGTTTCATGGAATCCCCACAAGTGAACCAATCTGGAAATGGAGGGCTAAAAGCCACGCCAAATTCAGCAGATGGTAGAGGAGGAAATTTTGGTGGATAGAGTTTAAAAGCTATCTCATAACGTTGTTCTGGTCAAACGTATGAAGGTAGTTTTAACTCATCCAATTTTCTGGTAATTTTTTTTTTCAAAGTAACAGCTGCTTCGCTTATGGTTCGACTAAGTTCGTTGGGCCTGTAGGCAGTTTCAAAGTATTTTTGGAATAATTGGATTTCTTTGACGTGTCTTGAAGTACCTTTCTTCGTTTTATCCTGCACAAGGGCGAGAGCTTTGGTCAGTTGGACGGTGAAAGAAGGTACGTCAAAAAATTGAGAGTCATAATAAGCCCTCCACCATTCGTCAAACTCTCGAGTGCAGAGGAAGCTAGGTTTGAACGGCACTGGATGAATTTCGACCAGGTTTGAATACTTCGCCAGCAACCCAGAACACTCAGCTTCGGTGTGGGTCATGTTATAGTGAATCAAAGAACCTTTCCTTGAGAAGAGGGGTTTTGGTTTTATTTGTATTAACCCAAACTTTCGAGAGACCAGATTGGGTTGGTAGTTAACAAGAGAGACCTTCAGCTTTGAGGGAGCGAGTCTGGAAACTAAAAGTCTAGGAGTGAGAAAAGATTCCCAGAAATTAAGGAATTCATCTTCTAGAGCTTTCGACTCTAATGGAAGTTTCCTGGTGAGCCACTCTGGTCCAACTTTTCTATCAGCAAAAGGAGCCATATTGGGAGTGAAGTTATGACGTTTAGCAAACATCATAACATAGCTTGTGAAAGTTTGTTGAAGGCTCAGACCTTCGTCATTGGGTGTTAACTGGGCCAGTCTGGTGCCTTCTGTGACACCCCCAATCTATACCCCGAGTAATTAAAGCGATAACAAATAATCATAGTATAATTAAAACATTCATGGCATAGACGGGAGCGTCACATCAAAGTAAAGAATTATAACAACCTGCTCATATACATATGCAACAATCAGGTAGCAACATAAACAGAGGAACTCAGTTCCTAACACCCACAATTCAGATACAGAATAAAAGCGGAAAATCTGCAACTGAAATCTCATATATAAACATAGAAGTTTGTCTGTCATATACAGAGTCATACATGTAAAATCCAAAAAGATATATATACACATAATCACATAACGATCTCCCCGACTCCCGGTGCTACATATCAGAGCCGACCGACAAAAGAATGAAGACATAATCTTCATAAAAAGACCTCCAGCATCTAATATGAAATTCCTCATAGAGCATTCAAAACAGCAGAAGGGTGAGAAACACAATTATAATATAATTGCATACAATTATGTAATAACATGAAATACGCATGCAAAAACATTCTCACCACAACGTATACCATAATTCAAATACAAAACAATTCATAATTCATGCATCCATCACAAAAGCATATCAATCATGCTCAATACATTTACCACCAATGTATATCAACTCATCAATCCCATTCACAATTTCCCACACATAATCAATCCATTCATGACTTATGCAAATGCACAGAGACCGATACAACGACTCTATGCATGCGGTACCATTCCATCCATCATTCTCATCATCATTAATTCACTCAGAAATTATTGGAATCATCACTTGTTACTTAGTGTAACTCCCCGTCGGGCAAACGATGTTCCCCGTCGCTTTAGGTCCTCTTTATACAAGGCTCACGACGTTTATGGATCGCTTTAGGTCCTCTTTGTATAAGGTACATGATCCGATCGCTTTAGGTCCTCTTTGTATAAGGCACACGATCGTCTATCACGTCGTTTTAGGTCCTCTTTGTATAAGGCACACGATCGTTACAGCAGATTCCCTCTGGAATCGTTTCGTCGGTCACACCCCACAAGGGCACACAACATCACATGGTGCATATTCATGATGCATGGCATACTAATGACTCATGACAATCAAATGCATATACATATATAACCATGTGAACCATCTCAACATCAATAATCATGCATTGCAATCAAACCCAAAACAATGCATTTATTTGTCATAAGGCCACAAACCATCATCACAACATTTCATCACATACATTCACATCATATAACAGCACACAAGCTATACGTTATATATCAAAAGCATATCGCATGATAACACATCAATCGCACACAATTACGACGGTAAAAGTCGACAAAATGACACTTTTCCAAATTCCCGACACAATTAAATCGGCCACTAATATCAAAACCATTTTTATAAGAAAGAACATCTCATTAACTTTCCAACGCTTTGAACGGCGGCCAAAACGGACTTACGGTTCGAAAAATATGAATTTTTGAAGTTTTGGATTTTTAAAATTTTGCCTTGGTTAATCGGTTACCACATTTGGTTAACCGGTTAACCGGAGACTTACAGGGGCTAGAGGCATTTTGGTTAATCGGTTAACACATTTGGTTAACCGGTTAACCATTGAAACTAACGTAAAAACACCCAAATTTTCACATGTTAATCGGTTAACACATATGCGTTAACCGGTTACTCACAGTCCAGAGTGAAAAAAACCAGTTTTTAATGACAGAACTTTCCACCAACACCCGATTAAATCCCGTAGACTCATTCCAACAATTCCACCCGATTAAATACCAGCCAATAACAACTATACTAGACCTTTCCAAACACCATTAAATCAATCACACCCCAATTCACACCAAATTCATCAATATATATCAAAATGCAAAAGTTATTAAAACAACCAATTTCAATCCAACAATCATACTAATTCACGGCTTAACATCACTCGACTCCACTACGCGACTTATTCTGACTTTCGTCCGCGAAAACATCGATTTCTATTCATATTACTCATTTTCAACCTAGAAATGAAAACTATGGAAAAACAAGTAAACATTCAACCACATACATACATAATCATACACAAGCATAGAATAACCGAGTTTCGCACCCTTACCCGATTAATCGATTATCCAAGCTTTGTTTTGATGATTTTCTTCTTTTCTTTTTCTTTCTCTTCTCACTTCTCTTTCTCTCTATTTTTCTAAAACTTCTTTTTCTCTCTTTCTAATATCTATGTTTCTATTTTAAGAAAAACAATAATATCTAACCAAGCAAAATGACCAAAATACCCCTACACTTAATTTTCTCGCAAACGCTCCTAAAATGCGATAAAACATAATAACGATAAACATAGCATATTTACCAAATAAAAACCAAGAATAAAATAATATAAAAACAAAAATAATTAAATCGACTCAATTAAATAAATCTAACAAAAACCGGGGCGTTACAACTCTCCCCCACTTAGAAATTTTCGTCCTCAAAAATATTACCTAAGACGAACAACTCCGGATACGATTCCCGCATCCGACTTTCTAACTCCCAAGTCAAATTGCCCTCAGCAACGCCTCACCACGCTACTTTCACAAGCGTAATATCTTTGCCTCTTAACCGTTTCAACTCGCGATCCAAAACCCTCACCGGTAATGCCTCAACCGTAGGGTTCTCCCATACCTCAACCTCATCCATCGGAATCACATGCGACGAATCCGAAACATACTTCCGAAGCTGTGAAACATGGAACACATCATGTAAATTCGAAAGATTCGGTGGCAACGCCACCCAATAAGCCACAACACCCACTCTCGCGGATATCTGATAAGGACCAATAAACCGAGAAGTAAGTTTCTTCGACTTCAATGCACGTCCAACACCAGCCATCGGTGTAACTCTAAAAAATACATGACCGCCTTCTAGAAACTCAAGATCTTTCCTCCTTCGATCATGATAACTCTTCTGCCTACTCTGAGAAGCCTTTATCTTCTCACGAATAAGTTTCACCTTTTCCGTAATTTGTTGAACTAACTCCGGTCCTACCACCGAACTCTCACCATATTCATGCCAACACAAAGGTGTTCGACATCTTCTCCCATACAACGCTTCAAAAGGTGCTATTCCAATACTCGAATGGAAACTGTTGTTATACGTGAACTCAACCAACGAAAGATAACTATCCCAAGCACTACCTTGCTCAAGAACACAAGCTCTCAGCAAATCTTCCAATGACTGAATAGTTCTCTCGGTCCGACCAACCGTCTGAGGATGATAAGCAGAACTCAATCTCAACTTGGAACCTAACGCCTTTTGCAAATTTCCCAAAATCTGGAAGTAAACCTCAGATCTCGATCTGAAACAATACACAACGGAACACCATGTAATCTCACAATCACACGGATATAAATCTCAGCCAACCTCTCCAAAGAAAATCCGATGTCAATCGGAATAAAATGCACCGATTTAGTCAGCCTATCCACAATCACCCAAATGGCATTATGTCCTCTCTGAGTATTCGGCAATCCTGTCACAAAATCCATAGAAATGTTGTCCCGTTTCCACTTGGGAATATCCAACGGTTGCAATAATCCACTAGGCTTCTGATGTTCTACCTTTGACTTCTGACACGTCAAACACGCATAAACAAACTGAGCCACATCCCTCTTCAATCCGGACCACCAAAAGATCTTCTTCAAATCTTGATACATTTTATTAGCTCTCGGATGTATACTCAAACTACTCCGGTGTCCTTCCTCTAAAATCAACTTTTTCAATTCCGAATCATCAGGAATACAAATTCTACCACAGAATCTCAAAACACCCTGATCATCCACTTTAAAGTCACCATTCACACCTTTATCTCCAACCGTCATCAAATCAACAAATTTTACATCCAGCCTCTGTTTCTCGCTAACGGTCAACAAAAAATCATTAGAGACCTTTAACATACCAAGCCTCACGCTACCAGATGTCAATTCACACACCAAACTCAAATCTCTAAATTCTTCCAAAAGTTCCCACTCTTTAACCATCAAAGCAGACATATGCAAAGATTTCCGGCTTAACGCATCGGCTACCACATTAGCTTTACCAGGATGGTAATTCAAGCCAAAATCGTAGTCCTTCAAAAATTCCAACCATCTCTGTTGCCTCATATTCAACTCTTTCTGATCAAACAAGTATTTTAAACTCTTATGATCACTAAAGACTTCGAATCTTGCACCTGTCGTACCTCAAAAAATACGATCCTCGCGATGGACGCGGAAAAAACTGTTCGAAACAGAGTCGCCGCCGAAATTTATTTATCCCAAAAGAGGGAAAGGAAAATATCGAGAAAACCTTTGAAAGGGATAAGAAAATGGTCATCGCAACCAAATTCGGGTTCGGGAGTCGGTTACGCAAGAGGGAAGGTATTAGCACCCTCTACGTCCGTTGTACTCAACGGGAACCTCTTGATTCTATTCGGGGGAAATGTTAGCTTGGCTTGTTTGTTTTCTTCTAATGTAGATATTGCATTGTGGATGTGATTGTGGTTGATCCATCTAAGTTCATTTCCATTTTGTTCATTTATTTTTTAAGTTTCTATCTTAATATTTCATTTCATATCAATTTCATTTTCGATTCCATTTTCTTTTTGGGCCAATGATATAACAAAAATCATGATTTAGTTGATTTTCTTGAAATCGATTCAAAATCTTGATTTATATGAGGCCATTTTCTTTATTTTTTATCGGTCGATGAAAGTCAAAAAATCATAGCTTATCGATCTAAGATTAAAGATCTTGATTAAGACAAGACCGATTTTATTTTCACTTTCATTTCTTATTCATTTTGGGCCGATGATATGAAAAAATCTTGATTAAGTTGATTTATTGAAATCGATTCAAAATCTTGATTTATATGAGGCCACCTTTTTTTTCTTCTTTTTTATCGGTCAATGAAAGTCAAAAATCGTTGATTATCGATTTCTCTATTAAATCTTGATTAAGACGAGACCGATTTTATTTTCACTTTTACTTCTCATTTTTTATGGGTCGATGAACATCTAAAACCAAATTTTGTCGGTTAAGATGAGACTGTTCTTCGAATTCGATTTTATTTCACATTTTACTTTGCACTATATTCTTTTCATTTCCGATCAATGAAGGTCTTAAACATCATGGAACCCTTTTTTAGAGTTCTTGATTAAGACGAGGTCGTCACCTTTTATTTCCCGATTCACCCGATTAATCATTATCTTGTTTATTTTTCGTCAAATATTATCTCGATTATTTTTATTCATACTATTCATATTGTCCATATCATATTCATATTCATGTTCATCTAACAAATTTCTTTGTTCATACACATAATCTAAATACACTAAATTGGAGACCTTTCATTGCATGTCGCCCTTTTTTTTCAATCAAACTTTCGAAAGGAGTAGATTCTTGGAATCTAGCATTCCTTGGGTCTTCGAATGGATGGCTCTCGAGGCACGCCCCTTGGGTTGTCATTCATTCAATCTTTCGACCTTTTCAACTAAACCATTTCCAAACTAGTCCTCGATTCGCCATCGAGCCCAATCGTAAGTCGAGTGCCTTTTGGCCTCACCATCAAACGCACACTTGCACACCTCGAGGTTTCGTTACTAGGAGCACCCCTAGGGACTAGTATCGATCCTCACGTCTTTTTGTAACCAATCTGATTCAACCTATTTCAAACACTTTCTTAATCAACTAACGAAAGGAGGAGATTTTTGGAGTCTAGTATTCCTTGGATCTTCGAATGAATGGCTCTTGAGGCTCGCCCTTGGGTTGTTGTTCATTCAACCTTTTGTCTTAAAACACTTAATCATTATCAAACAATTTCATAATCAATAGAATGAAAAAGGTGTCGTTGAGATATAGCATCTCAGTAATGCCCCGATTAATTGGTTGCGAGGCTGACGTCTCGTTTATCGAATACTCGTCATTCTTCCTCTAAAATACTTAACAAACCAAACATTTCTCATGTAACCGAAACCTTAAGACAAACGCAAATCAAACTATTTTTTCAATCAAATCCCTAATACACTTAATCCACAACTCAAGCACCTTTCCCAAAGAACATTGTTTAAGTCATTCTTTCGCGCATATGAACTCGTGCTTCAGCCTCCCCTAGCGAGCAGACAAGCCAATGTTTAGCAGTTAGAATGCAACCTAAACTCTTGTTCGCCTAAAACACGTCCAAATCAAATCTTTTTCTCAATCAAATCTCTAATACACTTAATTCATACTCAAACAACTTTTCATAAAGAACATTGTTTAGTCCATTCTTTCGCGCATATGAACTAGTGCTTCAGCCTCCCTTGACGAGCAGACAAGCCAACGTTTAGCAGTTAGAATGCGAATTAAACACTCGTTCGTTTAAAAAAAACCAACAAACCGTAGTCCCACGAACTACAAATGCTATGACTTTCCCATTGCACGAGGGAATACGTAGGCACAAGGGTTCTAATCCTTGCCGAGCACAATAATAAAAAACCACCCATTTTCCCCTTAGAAAGCAATACTACCTTAGAAGAAAACAAACAAACCAAGCTAACATTTCTCCCGAATCGAATCAAGAGGTTCCCGTTGAGTACAACGGACGTAGAGGGTGCTAACACCTTCCCTTTGCGTAATCGACTCCCGAACCCGAATTTGGTTGCGATGACCATTTTCTTATCCTTCAAAGGTTTTATCGATATTTTCCTATTCCTTCCTTGGAATGAATAAAGTTCGGTGGCGACTCAGTTTCGAACAGTTTTTTTCGCGTCCATCGCGAGGATCGTATTTTTCGAGGTACGACAGCACCGTAGAGATAATGTCTCACAATTTTCAATACAAAAACCACCGCAGCTAATTCCAAATCATGAGTAGGATAATTTTTCTCATGAACCCTCAATTGTCTCGAAGCATAAGCCACAACCTTACCTTCTTGCATCAACACTCCACCTAAACCAATCAAGACGCATCGCAATACACCACATACGGTTCACTAGGATTCGGTAAGATCAAAATCGGAGCTGTAGTCAATCTTCTCTTCAGCTCACTAAAACTTTCCTCACACTGAATATCCCAACTAAACACTTTACCTTTACAAGTCAGCTGGGTCAATGGAAGTGCTAACTTGGAAAAGCCTTAAATGCATCTTTGATAATATCCAGCTAAACCCATAAAGCTTCTAATTTCAGTAACAGATCTAGGAGCCTCCCATTGTAGAACTGCATCTACTTTGGATGGATCCACAGCAATACCATTACCTGAAATCACATGCCCAAGAAAACTCACTTCTGACAACCAGAACTCACACTTGGACAACTTGGCATAAAGTTTCTTTTCCTTCAAAATTTGCAGTACAATACGCAAATGTTCCGCATGTTCCTCCCGAGACTTAGAATAAATCAAGATGTCATCAATAAACACAACAACAAATTGATCCAAATGCTCATGGAATATGCGATTCATATACTTCATAAACACTTCTGGCGCATTAGAAACCCCGAACGACATCACGGAATATTCGTAATTTCCGTATCGTGTCCTAAAAGCCGTCTTATGAATATCTTCCTCCTCACTCTAATCTGATGATAACCTGACCTCAAATTAATTTTACTAAACACACACGCACCTACCAACTGGTCCATCAAATCATCAATTCTCGGAAGAGGATACTTATTCTTAATCGTCACCTTATTCATCTGGCGATAATCAATACACAATCACATACTTCCATCTTTCTTCTTCACCAATAAAACTGGAGCACCCCAAGGCGATACACTTAGCCTCACAAACCTCTTTTCTAACAATTCATTCAACTGCTTCTTCAGCTCAACCAACTCAGATGCCGACATACGATATGGTGCCATAGATACAGGTCTAGTACCAGGAACTAGATCTATAGAAAAATCCACTTCTCTTTCTGGCGGCACATCAGAAATATCCTCCAGAAACACCTCCGTAAAATCACACACGACTGGAAACACATCAATTGTAACTTGACTATCCACAGTCAACGATGCAAACAACCCGAACAACTGAGCTTCATCCGCCAAAAGTTTCTTCAACTCTTTGGTAGATAAGAAACTCGATTCCTCGTCTTCTTAAAGAGAAGGAAATCTTACCAACTTATGATAACAATCGATATGAACTCGATTGAACTGCAACCAATTCATTCCCAGAACTACGTCTAAACCCTCCAACGGCAGACACACCAAATCCATAGCAAAATCCTTACCATAAATGGTCAAAGGACAACTTAAACAAACCAGAGAAGTAGTTACCGACCCCAATTCTGGAGTATCGATAACCATCTCTCCACCCATCGATGACAACAAAAGATTCAAACGTCGCGCACACTCAGACGAAATAAACGAATGAGTTGCTCCGGTATCAATAATAGCAACTAAACGCGTACTATTAATAAAACAAGTACCTCTGATCAGACGATCTTCACTAGTAGGTTGAGTTCCTGCAAATGCAAATACTTTTCCTCCAGCTTGAGCTTGCTTTGGTTTCGGACACCTCGTACTAATATGACCAGATTCACCACAGTTGAAACACTTCACCACATTCCTCTTGCAATCAGCTGCTAGATGTCCTATACCCCCGCAATTGGAACACTTCCTCATATCCTTTCTACATTCAAACTGACGATGTCCTAAGTCACCACACTTAAAACATCTCGGAGGATTATACATACCTCCCCCACTTGGCCTTTTATCAAAATTAGCCCTTTGTTTTCCCTTGACAGCTGGTGCCATATAAGGACCACCACGAAACAGTTGCTTTCCTTTCCTTTCGTTCACACTCTTATAATGAGTAGAACGAGCTTTGCTATCCTCCTCATAAATTCTACAACAATCCACCAAATCTGAAAACCTCCTAATTCTTTGATAACCAATTGCCTGTTTAATCTCGGGACGCAACCCGTTCTCAAACTTTGCACATTTGGAAAACTCCGCAGTTGCTTCAGCATAATGTGGATAAAACTGAACAAGCTCCACAAACTTAGCAATGTAATTAGTAACAGACATGTTACCCTGTTTCAACTCCAAGAACTCTATTTCTTTCTTTCCTCTAACATCTTCAGGAAAATAATTCCTAAAAAACTCACTGCTAAACAAAGCCCAAGTGACAACTTCACCTGTAGCTTCCCACACCTGACTTGTACTAACCCACCAATCATCAGCCTCCTCCTTTAACATATGAGTACCCAGTCTCACCTTCAGTTCCTCGGCACAGTCCATCACTCGAAAGATTCTTTCAATCTCCTTAAGCCAATTCTAAGCACCATCAGGATCATATCTTCCTGTGAAGATAGGCGGTTTGTTCTTCCTGAACTCATCATTCCCACCAGAATTAGGTGTATTCCGCACAGCCTGAGCCATAGCTTGCATAGCAGCAGCAAGAGCAGCATCATTTCTACCAGTCATATTCTATTCATATCCAATAACAATAATTATGGTTAAACAATCAACTCGACAGAACATAACTGTCGCACAACAAACAACTTGGTCAAAATGACCGACATGGACTGGCTCTGATACCACTTAATGTGACACCCCCAATCTATACCCCGAGTAATTAAAGCGATAACAAATAATCAGAGTATAATTAAAACATTCATGGCATAGACGGGAGCGTCACATCAAAGTAAAGAATTATAACAACCTGCTCATATAGATATGCAACAATCAGGTAGCAACATAAACAGAGGAACTCAGTTCCTAACACCCACAATTCAGATACAGAATAAAACTGAAAAATCTGCAACTGAAATCTCATATATAAACATAGAAGTTTATCTGTCATATACAGAGTCATACATGTAAAATCCAAAAAGATATATATACACATAATCACATAACGATCTCCCCGACTACCCGGTGCTACATATCAGAGCCGGCCGACAAAAGAATGAAGATATAATCTTCACAAAAAGACCTCCAGCATCTAATCTACAATTGAAGATGGCTGGTTTCTACCTGAGTGAATCGCACACTCAGAGATAACAACAGAGTCACCACTGAACTTTATTTAGTCCCAAAGGACAGGGAAAATATCGATAAAACCCAAGGGGAAGAGAAACGGGAACGGGGGGTCGGTTATGTGAAAGGAAGGTATTAGCACCTAACGCATCCGTCGTACTCGACGGGAACCATTTCGCTTGCTTCTAGGTTTGGATGGGTTATCTATCTAAAGGATTCTAGCTAAAAGAAAGAGGAAAGAGAGAGAAAGGGGAAAAAGGAAAGAAAGAAAGAAAGTGCTCGCGGAGGAACAAAGTCCTCGTGCCTACGTACCCTCATAGTGCAATGAGGAAGTCAGAGCGCCGTAGTTCATGGAACCAGGGGACAAAGAAGAAAGAAATAAAGGAGGAAGACGGAAGAAAGGTAGAAGTGTGCTCGTCGAGATCATTGCGATCGCATGCCTACGTATCTGACATTCGAAAGAATGCAGAATCAGAGCTTCCGTAGTTCGGGGGACTAAACGGAAAACAAAACAAGGAAGAAACAAGGGGATGAAAGAGGTGGTGTCAAAACCAAGAGCAAGAGATGGAGAAAGATCCGCTGGGGATGCAAAAGAAATGGTGTCATAACCAAGAGAGTAAGGGAATAAGAGAGAAATGTTTGACTCTGAGGGGTATCGGTATGTTAACTGACTGGCAGTGGTTAACCGAAGAAAGAGAGGAATGCAACTCTGTGGGGGTAGAAAAGCATTGGTTTTAACAGAGAAAACTGTGATTAACCAGGAGAACGGGTGTAGGACCGATCAAAGGTCGTAACCCAAAAGGGATGTTGGTAACGACTGAACAAACAGCACTCGACCAACGAAGAAGGGTATTGAACCAAAAGAGGTTACTAGCCCAAAGGGTGCAAGTACTCGAACCAGGAAAGGTTGCCAACTTCAAGGGATTCGGTTTTTAACAGAACATTGTGATTAACCGAGAGAAATGAGTGATTAACCAAGAGGGGTGATTAACTCAATAAGGGGTTCAGTATTTTAACAGACAGGTTGTGGTTAACTGAAGAAAAGGGTGATTAACCAAGAGAAGGTGATTAACCCAAGGAACTCAGTGTTTTAACAGACGGACTGTGGTTAACTGAGAAGGAGTGCAAACATTGGTGCTTTAACTGACCGACATTGATTAACCAAACAAAGGAGAAGAACCAAGAGAAGATTGCGAACTCCTGGGGAAACAATGGTCGTGACAGGAAAACTGTGTTGGACCAAAGAAAGAGAATTGAGACTCTTCAGGGGAATCAAAAAGCAATGATTGATTACAAGACGAAAGGAGTAATGGAACAAAGATAGATTGCTAGCGCAGGAATAATGATCTTAACCAAGAAGGATGGTGATTGATCAAAAGGAGAGATTGAAAGATATAGGAGTGATCGAGGATCGAAAGAGATCGCAAAGATAGAAAAGATGATCAAGGATCAACTCGACTGGGGAAAGAAAGCACATTATCGCCTGGAGATAGAGATGACTAAGCCAAGCATAGGGTCATTCATCCTCTACCTGAAGTAGTCAGAATGAGAGTAGGAATTCTCCTTTCCCATTCCTTCCCTAACACACACAGGGTGTAATGCGGAAGTTGAAACAGACGGCGCAACAGCTCCAAGTTGACAGTGCTCTAGCATAGAGAAATGGACAGCATAACAGCGTCAATTTGTATTGTACTCCGATGCAAGGCGCATCACGAAACTCCAACTCCACGGGGGAACGAGAGAGAAAGCTCTAAAGGAAGCCTAAAGAGAGGAAAGGGGAAGATCGACTAATTGGAACGTGTTTCGATCAATTAATTAAGAGAGAAATATGCTAACAACTTTCCAAAGAGGATGATAAGTCATTAAAGCACAAAGGAGTGAATTATTGATTACACAAGATTAAGTTTATCCATGAAGAATAAACTTAATGCAAACTGAAATGGAAGGTGCAAAACAGTGCCCAATGATCATCAAAATGCCACACAAAATCATGTATCATGTGAACAAAGATAGTGCAAGAAGGATTATGCTTCAACAATGCTAAGAACATGAAACAAATGAATAATCGAAAATGTGCATCGAAAGTTCATGAATATGCTTCAACTAGAAGTGAAATGACATTTAGAACCTCCATAAAATCAAGCATGATAATCCATGAAAGTTAAAATGAAGAAAGCATGGAAAACACACTTGAAAATGCAAGAAAATGGCCATTCTGTTCAGTGGTAACCGGTTACTCACCATGCGTTAACCGGTTACTTGCTTGAAAATTAGCGTTCCGGGTGAAAATTGCACTGAGTAACCCGTTAACCACCATACGTTAACCGGTTACCACTGAACAGTGGTGAAAAAAAATAGTAAAAACAGCTTTTCAAAAGTGATTCTCAGCACATATTCACTTATGCAAACCACCACAAGCTTAGATACAAATTTGTGCACGAAAATTACATCATGTAAGGGCAATTAAACACAACTTGAAATCAATAATCACGAAGATCAAAGATCAAACAATTGCATGGTAAATCAAACCGAACACGATCAAAATCACAATGTAAACGCGCGCAATCAATCGAAACAGAGAGAAAAGATAGATCCAGCAACCTACAAGGCTGAGATGTGCCTTGGTGATTGTTGCAAAGGATTCTTGATGCAGAAAATCAAAGAAAACCAGAGGAATCTTCAAATTGGCGACGAGACGTGTCGAAATCGAGCAAAATACGATAAAGCTCCAAAATGCGAATTCGAACCGTTGGAGGTTGCAGCAAATACTCAAGATTAATCCAAAAGCTGAAATAACTCCAGAAATCCAAGTGTAATAGCAAGAATGATGGAGGTTAAGCTCAAGAAATAATCACTTTTGATGTGAAAAGTGATTATCCTTCAAATTAGAAATGAGCTTTAGTGAGGTTTTGGAAGAGAATTGAGACGAAGATGAAGATGTAGTAGAGAAATTCAGAGGGAATGTGGGAGAATTGAGATTGAAATGGAGCAAATGGTTGAGGTTCCTTGAAAATGGGTGAAGGTGACTTTATATAGATTTTAGGTTTGGAGTGTGAGATGGTTTGGAATTTGGTTTGGAATTAGCTTGGGGTTTGGAACTAGGCTAGGAGTTAGTTGGACTTGACTCACCGAGTCAAGGCGGTTAACTCGGTTAGTTAGAACCAACTCGGTAACAATCCCAAGGTGCACTCCATCATCCAAAGGTTGATATACTTGGAAAAGAAGGGACATGGTGCACTTGAATTAGAGTGAAACATTGGAATAAATGCACTTGGAATGTCTTGAAATGTCTAGAGATGTCTAGAATATTCCACACACTGCTAGAACACTGTAGGATCAATGACCAAAGAGAGTGCATGGCTGCTGTCTCAAAAAATGCTGCAGGAATTTCAAAATTGCACTGATTAACCGGTTACTCACCATGCGTTAACCGGTTACTTCAGTCAATTTTTGCCCAAATTGCTCAGGAAATGATATTGGAGTCCCGGTTGTGGTTTTCTACCTCTTGTTTAGATGAATAGGTATGTAAACCTTCATTTTGCGCTTATTCTGATGACGCGATGATCTTGTGAGGATATATTAATCGGGCTTGAAAAACTTGAATATCCTGCGGCAAGAAACACACAGAGAAAAGTGCGAATGTGTATGCTAACGATGCGAATGCGCATGCTTATGCAAAAGGCAAAAGAGGGAGGTCAAATCTCGGGTTACGACAGCTGCCCCTATTTAATCCTCTAGGACCCGAATGTACGAATTGCGCCAGGTTTTCGATGATTTGAGGTAAAAGGGGATTAAATAAAAGAGTAGCTCGAGAATTTGGCCGACGGCGACAAAGGGAGTGGTGCAAAGGTAGAAAAGATAAAGTGCAACGTTTGGCTAAAAATTTGCTGGGAGATAAGTCAGGCAAAAAGAGAGGGAGTATGATCGATGCATATGCCATGTATGCGTTTCTACATGATGCTTGATATCATGCAATGCGAAGGCGCAAAATAAGGCACAGCGAGGCGGTTAGGCAGAAATCGTAGTAAAATGACTTCGACACCCTCGCCCGGGGAGAGGACCCGCAGATAAAGACAAACTCTGCTGGAGAAGAGAATTCACAAAGAATGATGATCCCACCGGGGAAAGGAACTGAGAACATCTCAGGTTTCTAAATCACCCTAGCTGTCTCTGTTGGGGACGAAATAATTAAATCAATCCGTCCTACCAAGACTGGTTCTGCCTGGGGAAAAGAAGTTTCTGAATCATGTTGACTCAGCTGAGGAGAAACCACTGCTGCTGGTAACAGATAGTTCCTAATCATTGGAGGCGATGCACAACCCTTGCTGGGGAAAAGAGAGCAAAATGTCTTTGCTGGGAACACTTCGGCAACCTACTGGGGAGAATGATGACTCTGCTGAGGAACTGATGAGGGGACAACAACTTCTTCACAGAACCATCACACTGCCAGCCAGGCGTTAGGCTTACCAATGGATATTACTGATTATCCTGCAGGAGTTACCAGTAACACATGCAATGCATAATGCTTTCTCGATTGATTTAGCTTTTTATTGTTCTCAACGCTTTTTAGTATTATGTGATCACAAATAATTATTTATTTTGCAAACAAAATACTAGAATGAGAACAAATTGAGATGACAAAGAATGCATTTTATTGAATGTGAAAATTTTGTACATAAAGTGTGTACAAGGATGCAAACTCCTTGATGAGGAACTTTGCAATAAAAATTAAAAAAAAAAAAGTAAATGGCAAAGGGAAATTATGCTTAGCATTGATTACAACATTGGCCACCATCCACTGTAAGTCTAGGTTCCAACGTTTTGCACCAGTTGATGATGATTCGACTGCTCTGTTACCGTCTGAGGTCCAGCCGCGATGAAAAGAGGCTCAAGTGTTCACAGTCAAATGCCTTTATCCCTAATTTTTGCCCGGACATGTTTTCACATATTTTTTTCATCCACCGGGATGCCCATTTTTGCCTAAGTCTCCCTTTCGGGTTTTCAACTTAGCGGGTTACTATTGTTTTTTTTTCATTGTCCCTAACTTTTGCATGGACATTTTTTTTGGGTCCATCGGGACGTCCATTTTTGCCTAGATTGTCCTCGCGGATGTTAATCTAGCGGACTTTTATCCATTTTTTTTCAGGCATAATATTTTTTTAACTGTATCGGAGTCCACGGGCGATGGTAACTCCTCCCCATCCATTGTGGTGAGGATCAGGGCTCCGCCTAAGAAGGCTTTCTTGACAACAAAAGGTCCTTCGTAATTGGGAGTCCATTTGCCTCGTGGATCCGAGTGAACAGGTGAATACCTCTTGAGCACGAGTTCGCCTTCACAGAATGTTCGAGGGAGAACTTTCTTGTCAAAAGCTCGCTTGAGGCGTCTCTGATACAATTGACCATGACAAACGACTGTAAGGCACTTCTCTTCGATGAGATTCAGCTGATCGTATCTGGATTGAACCCATTCATCTTCATCAAGGCCTGCTTCCATGATGACTCTGAGCAAAGGAAGTTCGACTTCGATGGGTAAAACTGCCTCCATACCATACACGAGCGAATACAGAGTTGCCCTAGTAGAAGTGCGAACTGAAGTTCTGTAGCCATGCAGTGCAAAGGGAAGCATTTCATGCCAATCCTTGTAAGTTTTGACCATTTTCTGGACAATCCTCTTGATGTTTTTGTTTGCTGCTTCAACGACGTCATTCATCTTGGGCCGATATGGTGAAGAGTTGTGGTGCTCGATCTTAAATTCTTGACACAACTCCTTCATTATATTGTTGTTCAGGTTGCTTGCATTGTCCGTGATAATGTTTCTAGGAATGCCATAGCGATCGATTATCTCTTTCTTGATAAATCTGGCAACCACTTGTCGTGTGACATTTGCGTAGGAAGCAGCTTCAACCCACTTGGTGAAGTAATCGATAGCAACCAGAATAAATCTATGACCGTTGGAAGCCTTCGGCTCGATCATTCCAATCATATCTATACCCCACATGGAAAATGGCCAAAGTGCAGTTAAGACATTCAATGGAGTTGGAGGCACATGGATCTGGTCTCCGTAGATTTGGCACTTGTGACATTTTTTGGCAAAGTTGTAACAATCTACCTCCATTGTTGTCCAGTAATACCCAGCCCGAAGGATCTTCTTGGCCATAGCGGGACCTTTAGCATGTACACCCTCGCAACCCTCATGTATGGACCTTATGATCGTGTGTGCTTCGTGTCTATCCACGCATCTGAGCAACACGGAATCATAATTCCTCTTGTACAGTATACCACCACTTAAGAAGAATTTGGCGCAAAGCCGCCTAAGAGCTTTCTTGTCAGTGGTAGTGATACCCTCGGGATATTCCTGTTTTTCTAGATATCATTTGATGTCGTAGAACCAAGGCTTGTCATCAGACTCATCCTCGATTTCTAAACAGTGTGCTGGTTCGTTCAAGTGATCAATGCGGATATGAGAAGCTTCATTCTTTCACTTGACCTTGAACATGGAGGCTAAAGTTGCAAGAGCATCAGCTAGTTGATTTTCCTCTCTGGGAATATGATGAAAAGTGATCTCATCAAAGTAAGGAATCAACTTCGCTATGTGTTGTTGGTACGAAACTAGCTTGGAATCCCGAGTCACAAAGTTCCCTCTGACCTGATCGATGACCAAGGCAGAATCTCCATAGACCTCAAGAATCTTGATTCTCATGTCAATAGCCGCTTCAATACCGTAGATACATGCTTCGTATTCAGCCATATTGTTGGTGCATGCAAAGCAAAATCTGGCAGTGAAGGGAAGCTGAAAACATGTTGGAGAGATGAGGATAGCACCGATTCCACGACCTTTAGAATTGGAGGCACCGTCGAACACGAGCGTCCATCGCGCCCCTGGTTCGGGTCCTATATCGGGGTCTGGAGTCTCATAATCTCTGATAAACAGAACATCCTCATCGGGAAAGTCAAACTTCATTTGTTGATAACCCTCTACAGGTTGAGGAGCAAGGTAGTCAGACAAGATGCTCCCTTTTATTGCTTTATGGGTAACATGTTGGTTATCATACTCAGTTAACGGCATCTGCCACCGAGCAATCCTTCCAGAGACAGCAGGCTTCTCAAATATATACTTTATCGGATCCATTTTGGATATCATCAAAGTAGTATGGCAAATCATGTATTGTCGTAGGCGTCGAGCAGCCCAGACCAGAGCACAACAAGTTTTCTCCAAGAGTGAGTATCTGGTTTCACAATCAGTGAACTTCTTGCTCAGATAGTATATTGCATGTTCTTTTCTGTTAGTGTCATCATGTTGGCCCAATACACATCCCATTGATTCATCGAGAACGGTGAGATACATAATTAAAGGCCTACCAGGAACCGGCGGTACTAAGATCGGTGGTTCTTGCAAGTATTGTTTTATTTTGTCAAATGTTCCTGACAATCATTATTCCATTCAACCGATTAATTTTTCCTTAGTAATTTGAACATTGGTTCACAGGTAGTCGTCAAATGAGAAATGAATCTTGAAATGTAATTGAGTCTGCCCAGAAAGCCACGGACTTCTTTTTCTGTTTTGGGAGGCGGCATGTTCTGAATTGCCCGAACCTTATCAGGATCAACTTCAATGCCCTTCTGACTCACAATAAAGCCCAACAGTTTACCAGATCGAACTCCGAAGGTGCACTTCGTAGGATTCAACTGCAGTCTAAACTTCCGGAGTCTGTCAAACAACTTCTTCAGATGAACCAAGTGATCATCTTCAGTTTTGGACTTGGCAATCATATCGTCCACGTAAACCTTAATCTCTTTATGAATCATATCGTGAAAGAGGGTTGTCATGGCACGCTGGTATGTTGCCCTTGCATTCTTTAGACCGAATGGCATGACTTTGTAGCAATATGTACCCCATGGTGTGATGAAAGTAGTCTTATCCATATCAGCTGGGGACATTTTGATCTGATTATATCCTGAAAAACCGTCCATGAAGGAAAAGACAGAGAACTGCGCTATGTTGTCTACCAAAACATCAATATGAGGCAGAGGAAAATCATCCTTCGGGCTCGCCTTGTTGAGATCTCGATAATCCACACACATTCTGACTTTGCCGTCCTTCTTTAGAACCGGGACGATGTTGGCAATCCATTCACGATACTCGGAAGTGGCGAGGAACCCAGCGTCAAGCTGCTTCTTTACCTCTTCTCGGATTTTGAGTGCCATATCGGGTCTAGTCTTCCTGAGCTTTTGCTTGACAGGAGGACATCCGGCTTTGAGTGGCAAGTGATGTTCAACGATGTTGGTATCTAACCCAGGAATATCTTGATAGGACCAGGCGAAGATATCAACATACTCTTTCAATAACTTGACCAACTCGGAGTATACATGCTTAACGAGGGATGCTCCAACCTTGACTTCTCTTCTGACCTCATTAGTACCAAGATTAACAAGTTCCACTGGCTCTTTGTGTGGCTGAATCTCTCTACGCTCGTGCTCAAGGAGCCTTACCAGTTCAGCCGGTAATTCACAATCTTCCTCACCATCTTCTTCGGCTTGGTTAATTGGAATTTCAGAATTACAATGGATGTTTGCCATGTTGTTATCAATGCTTTTATTTGTTCTGCATGTTTATGAATATGTTTAGAATGAGCTATTTAAAAAGTGAAACAGAAAATAAAATTTTGCCATTTGTTTTGTGAAAAAGTAAAATAAAGAAGGAAAATAGAGCATGATTTTGAATGCAAAAAACTTTTATTTATTGAGTATATAATATTGCAAAAGCGCGAGGCCCTTTACAAGCTATCCACTCGTCTCGGGCGAGGACGAGGGAACGAGAAAGCAAAATGCATTACATGTTATATGGGAAAACCACAGGAATCACGGTAGATGTCCAATTGTTGAGCTTGAAACCCGGCGGACATTTACGCACGAAGCTTGAAATCTGATTACTGGGACCAGCATCATCAGTAGCTGCCACGATGTCACCCTGCTGGAAACCCGCGCTATGGAACTTGATCAAGTTGCATTGCTTCTGACCAGAGGAACCAGATTGACGACCAGGATGATAACCCAATCCAAAATGATTATGCTCCTCAACCACATCAATCACGTGCCCCCCGCTCTGACAAAGCATCTTTCTGGATAGTCTTCTTAGCACTCTTAGTAGATGCTAAAGTCAATTGTGGTGATCTGCTTTGACTAGTTGAAGCAGAGCTGACATCTTCGAACTCGAGACACTGCAACGGCACCTCAGCTATGCCTTCTTCGGTCTCGACGTATCAAAAAGATGATAACTCGCTTACAATCAAGTCTTCTTCACCATAGACAATGACAAGCTGATCCTCAAACATGAACTTCAACTTCTAATGTAAAGTGGATGTAACTGCCCATGCCGCGTGGATCCATGGACGACCCAGTAGCCAATTGTACGCATGATTGATATCCATCACTTGGAAGGTAATGGTAAACAAATGCGGCCCAATATTGATGGGTAAGTCCACCTCTCCAATGACTTGCCTTCGAGACCCGTCAAAGGCTCTGACAACTAAGGCACTTGGTCTCATCTCCTTTTCTTCCACCAGTAATTAACTCAATGTGCCCTTAGGCATCACATTGAGAGAAGAACCGGTATCCCCTAGAACCTGAGATAACAGGATGTCTGTGTAGGTTACAGATATGTGCAACGCTTTAATGTGGGCATTTCCTTCAGGAGGCAATTCCGATTCATTAAAACCCAAATACCGACTTGCAGTTATGTTGGCCACTACATCATCAAACTCGACAATGGATATATCTTGCATGACATGGGCACTGTTCAATACTTTCAACAAAGCTGATATGTGCGCGGGCGAACTCATGAGTAATGACAGAATTGACATCCTCGAGGGAGTCTGACCCAGCTGATCCATAATTTTAAAGTCACATTTCTTGATCAATTTAAGAAACTCTTGATCATCAAGGGTCTCCTTGCTTTTTGGAACATCCTCAGACGGGATAGTTGGTACTGGAATTGCGGTAAAAGGTGCCCCTTGTTGAACAGCAGGGGTTGCAGATGCATGTGTCTCCTTGGGAGTAACGATAGTCAGAACCTGAACAGTCTTTGTAATGACCTTCGGAGCGAACACTCGTCCACTACGAGTCATACCTCCACCAGTTGTAATATTCACGATCTCGGATTCGGCGAACCTTATCTCTTGACCTCCAGAAAACACAGTAGACCCATATTTCCATGGTACCTCTTTAGAGTTCTGATACGGAAACGACTTCGACGGACAAACAATGATGGGTTGCACCCTCTTCTGCTTAGGAGATTCCACAGGAACTTTCCTATAGACTATGGTGAACGGCTCGATGGCAGCAACCTCCTCAACAGGTTTAGATCTGGTAAATTGCACTTCGCCACGGTTCATCAGAATCTGAACGCAACCCCTCAGCTTTCGACACTGGTTGGGATTATCGTCACAAATTTGACACTTACCATGCAACCCTTTCAACAGCCCGTGTTCATTCAATTTCTTGAAAACCACGGCCATCGAGGTCTTTACCTCGTCAACATCCAAGATTAATTCAGCTCTGTAATTATCCTCAATCATGTTAACTGCAAGTCCATCGTGGTTCGGCAACGGATTATTCTGAATGTTAGGTCCTTCCTCAGCGAAAGTCAGGACTTTCTTATCAATGAGTTCCTAAACCTTGGTTTTGAAAACAAAACAGTCCTCTGATGCATGTCCTATGTATCCATCATGATAAGCACAAGAGGCATTTGGGTTATGCTTCGACCCAAATGGAGGAATTCTGTCGAAATTCAGACGCTTACGGTTTCCTTGATTGTTGTTGTTCTGACGGTTTTGATTCTGCTGATTTTTGTTCTGTTGATTCTGTTGCTGATTCTAAGCATTCTGAACTGGTTGTTGCAGATGATACTGATACGGAGGTTGTTGATACTGTGCAGCAGCAATGTATGGATATGGATAGTACGGCATGGGAGCCATGGGAGCTTGATACTGAGGAGAAACTTGAGCTGTCACAGTGTGGGCTTCACCTTCCTTCTTCTTTGACTGACTGTTCTGAGACTTCTGAGTGGCCGGCTGCTGGGAAGCAACTCCAGGAATCTTTCCAGTCTTCAAACCGTTCTCAATTCGTTCACCAATGGTCACAACATCAGCGAAGTTTGATGAAGAACTACCCACCATTTTTTCGTAGTAAGATCCTTGCAATGTACTCATAAAGATGTCATCCAACTCATTGTCAGAGAGAGTCGGTCGTACACGAGATGCCATCTCACGCCATCTTTGTGCATACTCCTTGAATGTTTCAGCTGAGCGCTGTGACTGATTCTACAATTGCAATCTAGTTGGCGCCAGATCAAGGTTATACTTGTATTATCTCACGAACGCTTCAGACAAATCCCTCCAAGTACGGATTTTGCTGCGCTCCAGGCCCATGTACCAATCCAATGAAGCACCAGACAAACTATCTTGAAAACAATGAACAAGCAATTCATCATTATCAATATGGGATGCCATCTTCCTGCAATACATAGTGATGTGACTACGCGGGCAGCTCAAACCTTTATATTTTGGCAAATCGGGTATCTTGAATTTATGCGGTAGCACAACATTTGGAACCAAACACAAGTCTTTGGCTTCCATACCAAAAGCAGAGAACCCTTCAATAGCTCTGATACGGTCTTCCAACAACTTATAGTCAACCAATCTATTCTGATTAGTGGGCCTGACAAGAATCTGAGGATTTGGCAGCTGAGAAGCGGCAGGAGCATTCACTTGCGGAGTAGCAAACTGAGAAGGATACACCAAACCCGGATTAACCATTTGACCAGCATTCTGACCCATCAGAACATCATACGGATAATTCGGAGGAGGTACCCCAGCAACTGAGGAAGATGCCCCAGGATAGAACATCCCAGGATGAACATTCGGAACAGCGGTTTGAGCAACTTGAGACGAAACCGGAACATGAATATGAGGTTCTCTATATACATGCTCTTCTTCATCAGGAGTTTCAGTATCAACCAATTTGGCGGTTTGATGAGTTTGAGCCTGAGGATTCTCAGGATCATCATTCACCACTGGAGGCGGGACTGGAGTAGGCATGGTCCATGGATATGCGGCAGCATTCCCATTAGTCATGGGCACAACAAAAGGCTGATGTGGCATGAAGGCACTACCATTATTTGCAATCTGAGGAGTGTAATACGGAGGCATGCCCCAAGGAAAACCAGCGGGCATCTGGTTCAAACTGGGTTGAACGGCAGGCTGATTCACAGGCTCAACTGGCACTTCAACTCTAGCAGGAGAAGGAACAACAGCAGCAGGAGTAGCTGTAACAACAGGAGGAGTGGTCATAACAGGAGTGACAATAGTTGCATCAGTAGTAGTTGTAACAATAGTGGCAGCAGCAGCGGCGTCCCTCTGGGCACGAAGGAGTTCCATAATGACATCCATGTTCGTCTGGAACTGATCCATCTGACCTTGGAATTGTGCCAAAGTTTCCTTGTAAGCAGCGTTCTCAGCTTCGAAGTCAGCCATGATCCTAGATTTGTTTGAGCGAGTAAAATACCGATGTCGAGTCGTCGTCTTGCTACAAGGAATGCGGACAAGTATGAGCAACGGTTTCGGATGAAGGGACGTGCATATGTGTGCAGATGAATGTATGATATGCATGCAAAAATAAAGTTTTAAATTCCAGGAATTCTTAAACTTATCTTTGTTGCCAATAATCATAAAGCATACCATTAGAGGCATAAGAGATAGAGTGAACAAGAATCTTCATTCATTCAGCAATAAAGGAAAGAAGTACAAGTCGAATACAAGTCAAATATCTGCCTTATGGGCTACAACAAAATCCGTACGGATCCTATCAAATACCACCCTACATACAGATAAGAAATGAAAAACAACCCAAGGAAGCTGGTGCGGCAATGCATCAGCATATGCATCCCTCAACAACCCCGGTAGGTACTCCAATGCATGCTCAGCAAATCTGGCTAGACGGTCGTGCCTCTCACTCCAGTTCTTCGCATCCTTCATGAGATAACGCAGCAACGAATGATTAGGTCCCTGAAGCATGTCCTGAAGAAAGGCCTCTTTTTGATCCAGGAGGTTCTGTAGATGACGACTTTGATGCTCACAATGAGTGCTCTCTGTGTTGAGCTGGCTAATCTGCTCTTGGCTCTGATGTGCTTGATCTTGCAGCTTCTGAATCTCACCGAAGACTTTGTCTAGCTGGGTTTGACATTGAGAAAAGTCTTTTGCTAACTGATTAACACGGTCTTGTTCACTTTGCCACTTTGCCTTGAACTCGGATAACTTCCCTCGAAGCTCTTTAAGTTGCTTGTTGTAGCTCAGCTCCCCCTTGTAGGCCTAATAATGAGCATCGGCGAGTTGTCTCTTCTTTGAAGCAAGTCCCTCATAGGTGCTCTTCAAAGCATCGCCCACCTTCCTACGCTTGTTCTGTTCAACCTCCACCTCTTTGAGCATGCGCTCGCGCTTCTGATGGAGCTCAATCTGTAGGCTATCCTTCTCGGAAGTGACTCTATCAAAGTTGAGATGAAGATCAGCATTCTCCTTCTTCAACTTTTCAACAATCAGCTTGAGTTGATCGACTTCAGATGGAGGAACAATGGCAAGTTGAGGAGGCTTGGCATAGATGGAAGGCTCGGGAGAAAATAGCAACAAGATCTGTTTGACGCGCTCTTTGACCCAAAGTGTGTAAGCTTCCTTAGCTACGCAATTCTTCTTACCCAAATCGGCTCTACCTTCAAGATGAATTTGAGTCCAGGCGGCACTAAACCTCTTCAGCAAATCCATGTCATCAACCCCTTCATGAAAGACGAACTCTTCCACTACCTCAGGATCAGGTTTGTCAACCATAGGGTATCCCAACTGTCGGAAGGTCGTTCTCAGATTGTAGTTAATTCCACCCTTTGTACCCAAGAGAGGCACATTGGAGAATTTCCCACAATGAAGAATGATCGGAATGTCGTCGAAGACTCGAGAGTACCAAGAAATATCATCAGTGGTAAAAGACATGATGCGTTGAGACCACTTGAGATTATCCTTATTCTCAACAAAGGGACCCTTCTGTGGAAGGTGAGACATGAACCATCAGTACAACAAAGGAGCACAACAGACAATGGTTCCTTTCTTTTTTTCATTTCTGGAATGAATAGAATGGTATATATCAGCAAGAAGCGTCGGAACAGGATTCTTGGACAAGAAGATACTGATGGCAGCCTGATCTACGAAATCCTCCATGTTCAGAAACAAGACAATCCCATATATCAGCAAAGCAAGAACGGCGTTGAAATCCTTCTAGTTCCCATCCTTAGCAAAAGTAGTGGCCTTGTCAACTAAAAACTTCGAAGCAAACCCTCGAATACCCTTCCCTTTGATCTTGAGATTATCCTCCACATCTTTCTTACTAATGCAAAGTGCATCAGCAATAAGATGAAACTTCGGACAACCACTAGTGTAAACATAAGGAACCTGCTTCTTGATCTCAACCCCCAGAATATAAGCATACTCCTCAAGTGTAGGTGCTAGCTGATAATCCTGAAATGTGAAGCACCTATATGGCTGGTCGTAAAACTGAACCAGAGTATGAATAGTAGTGATGTTGACTTCAGTGTTGAGGACGGTCAACAGATTACCATAAGTACCTATGAAAACCCCTCTGTGATCTCCAACCAACAAAGATGCCAAACCTCTCAAAACACCCAGCTTAGGCTCCACAAACTTGTAACTGAAGATGCCACGACAACCAGTACTCATCTCTAAGATAATGCCAACAAAAGATAAGCCTTCGAAAACCTGGAAATGCACATGCAAAAATTAATTTACATGATGAAATGATATGCAACACAGCAACAAGAAGCCAACATTGTCTGAATAATCCAATCTGAATAATCCAGATATCTGCACATAAATCTGTGTCAGTGCAACATAATCTGATGTGTCAGTGAAGAAACCTGGCGTGTGTGAGAAAAAGGGTATGAAGTGGCCTATTTTCCTGCAAAAAACCCATCCCCCTCACAGGTGTGATCTAGACACAACAAGGTGGTCCCTAAAAAGGTCGCCCAAACCATAGGACTCAGGATGAAAATCCCCCACCGTAGTGAATTCTCACAGGACGGAGGTATTCTCAAATGAATCACGATCTAGGATGTGGGTCTCGTGATATCCCAACGCGCAAGACGCATGCCTCACGACTATCCACGTTCTAGCCTATGTGTATACTAGGCCCGGTGTTAGGACCTTTCTCTCCAATAATATCTACCCGCCCCAACAACAGCAAAAAACAGCAGATATCCAGAATATGCAGCATATGAATATTCAAAGCAGTAAAGAAATGCGATAAATAAACATAAAGCTAAAGCAAGTAAAGCGAGTAAAGCGCGAAAGATAAACACCCAAACAAGCAAGAAAAGCAAACAAAACTAGACGAGACCCCTCGAAGGATGAACCAGCAATAGGTCAACCAGTCCCCAGCAGAGTCGCCAGCTGAAGATGGCTGGTTTCTACCTGAGTGAATCGCACACTCAGAGATAACAACAGAGTCGCCACCGAACTTTATTTAGTCCCAAAGGACAGGGAAAATATCGATAAAACCCAAGGGGAAGAGAAACGGGAACGGGGGGCCGGTTATGCGAAAGGAAGGTATTAGCACCTAACGCATCCGTCGTACTCGACAGGAACCATTTCGCTTGCTTCTAGGCTTGGATGGGTTATCTATCTAAAGGCTTCTAGCTAAAAGAAAGAGGAAAGAGAGAGAAAGGGGAAAAAGAAAAGAAAGAAAGAAAGTGCTCGTGGAGGAACAAAGTCCTCGTGCCTACGTACCCTCATAGTGTAATGAGGAAGTTAGAGCGCCGTAGTTCATGGAACCAGGGGACAAAGAAGAAAGAAAGAAAGGAGGAAGACAAAAGAAAGGTGGAAGTGTGCTCGTCGAGATCATTGCAATCTCATGCCTACGTATCTGACATTCGAAAGAATGCAGAATCAGAGCTTCCGTAGTTCGGGGGACTAAACGGAAAACAAAACAAGGAAGAAACAAGGGGATGAAAGAGGTGGTGTCAAAACCAAGAGCAAGATATGGAGAAAGATCCGCTGGGGATGCAAAAGAAATGGTGTCATAACCAAGAGAGTAAAGGAATAAGAGAGAAATGTTTGACTCTGAGGGGTATCGGTATGTTAACTGACTGGCAGTGGTTAACCGAAGAAAGAGAGGAATGCAACTTTGTGGGGGTAGAGAAGCATTGGTTTTAACAGAGAAAACTGTGATTAACCAGGAGAACGGGTGTAGAACCGATCGAAGGTCGTAACCCAAAAGGGATGTTGGTAACGAATGAACAAACAGCACTCGACCAACGAAGAAGGGTATTGAACCAAAAGAGGTTACTAGCCCAAAGGGCGCAAGTACTCGAACCAGGAAAGGTTGCCAACTGCAAGGGATTTGGTTTTTAACAGAACACTGTGATTAACCGAGAGAAATGAGTGATTAACCAAGAGGGGGTGATTAACTCAAAAAGGGGTTCAGTATTGTAACAGACAGATTGTGGTTAACTGAAGAAAAGAGTGATTAACCAAGAGAAGGTGATTAACCCAAGGAACTCAGTGTTTTAACAGACGGACTGTGGTTAACTGAGAAGGAGTGCAAACATTGGTGCTTTAACTGACCTACAGTGATTAACCAAACAAAATAGAAGAACTAAGAGAAGGTTGCGAACTCCTGGGAAACAATGGTCGTGACAGGAAAACTGTGTTGGACCAAAGAAAGAGAATTGAGACTCTTCAGGGGAATCAAAAAGCAATGATTGATTACAAGACGAAAGGAGTAATGGAACAAAGATAGATTGCTAGCGCAAGAATAATTATCTTAACCAAGAAGGATGGTGATTGAGCAAAAGGAGAGATTGAAAGAGATAGGAGTGATCGAGGATCGAAAGAGATCGTAAAGAGAGAAGAGATGATCAAGGATCTACTCGACTAGGGAAAGAAAGCACATTACCGCCTAGAGATAGAGATGACTAAGCCAAGCACAGGGTCATTCGTCCCCTACCTGAAGTAGTCAGAATGAGAGTAGGAATTCTCCCTTCTCATTCCTTCCCTAACAAACACAGGGTGTAATGCGGAAGTTGAAACAGGCGGCGCAGCAGCTCCAAGTTGCACAGTGCTCCAATGTAGAGAAATGGATAGTATAACGACGTCAATTTGTATTGTGCTTCGATGCAAGGCGCAGCGCGAAACTCCAACTCCACGGGGGAACGAGAGAGAAAGCTCTAAAGGAAGCCTAAAGAGAGGAAAAGGGAAGATCAACTAATCGAAGCGTGTTTCGATCAATTAATCAAGGGAGAAATATGCTAACAACTTTCCAAAGAGGATGATAAGTCATTAAAGCACAAAGGAGTGAATTATTGATTACACAATATTAAGTTTATCCAAGAAGAATAAACTTAATGCAAACTGAAATGGAAGGTGCAAAACAGTGCCCAATGATCATCAAAATGCCACACAAAATCATGTATCATGTGAACAAAGATAGTGCAAGAAGGACTATGTTCATACAATGCTAAGAACATGAAACAAATGAATAATAAAAAATATGCATCGAAAGTTCATGAATATGCTTTAACCAGAAGTGGAATGACATTTAGAACCTCCATAAAATCAAGCATGATAATCAATGGAAGTTAAAATGAAGAAAGCATGGCAAACACACTTGAAAATGCAAGAAAATGGCCATTCTGTTCAATGGTAACCGGTTACTCACCATGCTTAACCGGTTACTTGCTTGAAAATTAGCGTTCTGGGTGAAAATTGCACTGAGTAACCGGTTAACCACCATACGTTAACCGGTTACCACTGAACAGTGGTGAAAAAAAAACAGCAAAAACAGCTTTTCAAAAGTGATTCTCAGCACATATTCACTTATGCAAACCACCACATGCTTAGATACAAATTTATGCACGAAAATTACATCATGTAAGGGCAATTAAACACAACTTGAAATCAATAATCACGAAGATCAAAGATCAAACAATTGCATGGTAAATCAAACCGAACACGATCAAAATCACAACATAAACGTGCGCAATCAATCGAAACAGAGAGAAAAGATAGATCCACCAACCTACAAGGCTGAGATGTGCCTTGGTGATTGTTGCAAAGGATTCTTGATGCAGAAAATCAAAGAAAACCAGAGGAATCTTCAATTTAGCGACGAGACGTGTCGAAATCGAGCAAAATTCGAACCGTTGGAGGTTGCAGCAAATACTCAAGATTAATCCAAAAGCTGAAATAACTCCAAAAATCCAAGTGTAATAGCAAGAATGATGGAGGTTAAGCTCAAGAAATAATCACTTTTGATGTGAAAAGTGATTATCCTTCAAAGTAGAAATGAGCTTTGGTGAGGTTTTGGAAGAGAATTGGGATGAAGATGAAGATGTAGTAGAGAAATTCAGAGGGAATGTGGGAGAATTGAGAGTGAAATGGAGCAAATGGTTGAGGTTCCTTGAAAATGGGTGAAGGTGAGTTTATATAGATTTTAGGTTTGGAGTGTGAAATGGTTTGGAATTTGGTTTGGAATTAGCTTGAGGTTTGGAACTAGGCTAGGAGTTAGTTGGACTTGACTACCGAGTCAAGGCGGTTAACTCGGTTAGTTAGAACCAATTCGGTAACAATCCCAAGGTGCACTCCATCATCCAAAGGTTGATATACTTGGAAAACAAGGGACATGGTGCACTTGAATTAGAGTGAAACATTGGAATAAATGCACTTAGAATGTCTTGAAATGTCTCGAGATGTCTAGAATATTCCACACACTGCTAGAACACCGTAGGATCAATGACCAAAGAGAGTGCATGGTTGCTGTCTCAAAAACTGCAGTAGGAATTTCAAAATTGCACTGAGTAACCGGTTACTCACCATGCGTTAACCGGTTACTTCAGTCAATTTTTTGCCCAAATTGCTCAGGAAATGATACTGGAGTCTCGGTTGTGGTTTTCCACCTCTTGTCTTGATGAATAGGTATGTAAACCTTCATTTTGCGCTTGTTCTGATGACGCGATGATCTTGTGAGGATATGATTAATCGGGCTTGAAAAACCTGAATATCCTGCGGTAAGAAACACACAGAGAAAAGTGCGAATGTGTATGCTAACGATGCGAATGCGCATGCTTATGCAAAAGGCTAAAGAGGGAGGTCAAATCTCGGGTTACGACAGCAATGCCTCATAGAGCATTCAAAGTAGCAGAAGGGTGAGAAACACAATTATAATATAATTGCATACAATTATGTAATAACATGAAATACGCATGCAAAAACATTCTCACCACAACGTATACCATAATTCAAATACAAAACAAAACAATTCATAATTCATGCATCCATCACAAAAGCATATCAATCATGCTCAATACATTTACCACTAATGTATATCAACTCATCAATCCCATTCACAATTTCCCACACATAATCAATCCATTCATGACTTATGCAAATGCACAGAGACCGACACAACGACTCTATGCACGCGGTACCATTCCATCCATCATTCTCATCATCATTAATTCACTCAGGAATTATTGGAATCATCGCTTGTTACTTAGTGTAACTCCCCGTCGGGCAAACGATGTTCCCCGTCGCTTTAGGTCCTCTTTATATAAGGCTCACGACGTTTATGGATCGCTTTAGGTCCTCTTTGTATAAGACACATGATCCGATCGCTTTAGGTCCTCTTTGTATAAGGCACACGATCGTCTATAACGTCGCTTTAGGTCCTCTTTGTATAAGGCACACGATCGTTACAGCAAATTCCTTCTGGAATCGTTTCGTCGCTCACACCCCACAAGGGCACACGACATCACATGGTGCATATCATGATGCATGGCATACTAATGACTCATGACAATCAAAGGCATACACATATATAACCATGTGAACCATCTAAACATCAATAATCATGCATTGCAATCAAACCCAAAACAATGCATTTATTTGCCATAAGGCCACAAACCATCATCACAATATTTCATCACATGCATTCACATCATATAACAACACACAAGCTATACGTTATATATCAAAAGCATATCGCATGATAACACATCAATCGCACACAATTACGACGTTAAAAGTTGACAAAATGACACTTTTCCAAATTCCCGACACAATTAAATCATCCATTAATATCAAAACCATTTTTATAAGAAAGAACATCTCATTAGCTTTCCAACGCTTCGAACGGCGGCCAAAACGGACTTACGGTTCGAAAGATATGAATTTTTGAAGTTTTGGATTTTTGAAATTTTGCCTTGGTTAATCGGTTACCACATTTGGTTAACCGGTTAACCGGAGACTTACAGGGGCTAGAGGAATTTTGGTTAATCGGTTAACACATTTGGTTAACCGGTTAACCGTTGAAACTAACGTAAAAACACCCAAATTTTCACATGTTAATCGGTTAACACATATGCGTTAACCGGTTACTCACACTCCAGAGTGAAAAAAACCAGTTTTTAATGACAGAACTTTCCCCCAACACCCAATTAAATCCCGTAGACTCATTCCAACAATTCCGCCCGATTAAATACCAGCCAATAACAATTATACTAGACCTATCCAAACACCATTCAATCAATCACACCCCAATTCACACCAAATTCATCAATATATATCAAAATGCAAAAGTTATTAAAACAACCAATTTCAATCCAACAATCATACTAATTCACGGCCTAACATCACTCGACTCCACTACGCGACTTATTCCGACTTTCGTCCGCGAAAACATCGATTTCTATTCATATTACTCATTTTCAACCTAGAAATGAAAACTATGGAAAAACAAGTAAACATTCAACCACATACATACATAATCATACACAAGCATAGAATAACCGAGTTTCGCACCCTTACCCAATTATCCAAGCTTTGTTTTGATGATTTTCTTCTTTTCTTCTTCTTTCTCTTCTCACTTCTCTTTCTCTCTATTTTTCTAAAACTTCTTTTTCACTCTTTCTAATCTCTATGTTTCTATTTTAAGAAAAACAATAATATCTAACCAAGCAAAATGACCAAAATACCCTTACACTCAATTTTCTCGCAAACGCTCTCAAAACGCGATAAAACATAATAACGATAAACATAACATATTTACCAAATAAAAACCAAGAATAAAATAATATAAAAACAAAAATAATTAAATCGACTCAATTAAATAAATCTAACAAAAATCGGGGGGTTACACCTTCGACTCTTCTGTCTTTCAGAGCAGCTTCGTCCAGAGTTTGCTTGTTGGGTAAGGAGGCTTCAAAGGTGGCATTGAGCCACAGTTGTAAGAGCCAAAATGGTCCTGACAACAGTAGACCCCATTTGTCCTTGATATTCTTCAGTAAGGTAACCCCTTCGCCAAGAGATTCGTATAGGTTCGCCAAGATCATCTCACTGAGGCACAGTTGATGCCCAGCATGAAGCTGATTTGCTATGGTAATATAACGCTTCACCACTTGAAGAGATCTAGAGCAAAAAACGCATCTCGACAGCCAAAGGGCTAAGAAGGCTACATGCTCTTGATCAGAGACTTCTTTGATTTCGTTGTCATGATAATTGGCAATATAGGCTTGAAGGTGGCCTTGTTTGTGTCGAAGCCTATGGAATCGTCGGATAGCAGGGTAGGATCATAATCCACTCCTAGTGGGCTTAGGCCGATTATGGCAGCCACGTCGAAAAGAGTGGGGGTAATCATTCCACAAGGAAGATGGAAATTGTTATAGGTGTTGTCCCAAAAGTAAAGGGAAGCTAGAAGCATGGAGGGGCAATATCCTGGTCCTACTTTCGACAATTGGATGAGGTCGAAAATGCCCATAGTTTTCCAAACATCAGCTTTAACCTTCTCTATTTTCTCCAGCCAAGCTAGATAATCAGAGGGGTCTTTCGACAAAGGACAAGACCTGAAGATTCTAAAGTTGTTCATGTACTCTAAATTTATAACTTCCTCAGAAGGAGACCTTTGGCCGTCTACTTTGGATTTTTCGTCTATAATTTTCTCCTTATCGGTTCTAGGCCTAACCTCGTTAGCTATAGGTTTGTCATTCTCTCAGTTTTACAGGATCTAGGGCTAAATCAGGTAAGGGTCCAAGCATTGCATGAGATTCACCAGAAATTAAGATAGGAATTAGTACCTGAGACTGGTAAATACGTCGTTTCTCCTCTTCATTTGGAGGCTCTGGTACATATTGTTGGTTCCCCACCACCTTTGGCCCAAGGATCTTGTGGACAGATGGTAAGTTTTTGGATTTTTTGGAATCTTTACTTGTGATTTGGGGAGCAGCGGAAGATGTCATGGTTGATTGCAGAAGAAAATGCAGAGAAATGAAGAAGATGAAGTTGAAGAGAGTTCTTGCTTAAAGAAAGGAAGCGTGAAAAGTAAAGAATAAATTGTTCCAACTTATTTATAGGAAGAAAAGATTGAAGCGGTTGGAATTCAGAAGTTTCTTTTTTATTTTATGGAGAAATAATGAAAAGATTGTGGGACACGTGGAAGTTATGAAGTTGATCGTTTCAGACGGTGGCAGTTAAGTTTTTGACCCATGATCTGCTAGGGGCTAGGGTAGTGATGATGGAAGATCTTAAAAGTATGGGCTGAAGAGACATTTGAGAAAAGTGCAATGATGGCTTTGACGTTACAGACGTCTAATCATATGAACAGTCACTGGTCGAATTATTGACGGCGTCGAATTGCATTGGCAAAAAATGTTTTTCTCCCTTTGTCGAAAATGCATTTTCTGGGGGGAAATTTGTAGGTTGCTAATTTCGACGCCTAGATAATTGTTTAGAACAAATTTGGAAATCTGCCAGGATATTTTTGACAGGAATATGTTTCTGATGGGAGAAAGCCAGTCGAAGGCAATTGTTACTTAAAGGAAAGCATTGGCAGATTTTTCTAAGTATTAGAAATATTTCAACAGAGGGGTGATAGGCCTCGTTCGATAGATGTTTGAAATTCAAATTTAGAATAGGACGCGTGGAATGCATCTAGTTGACGAATGCATGCAGATTGCCATTTGTCGTCATTAGGAGGAATAACTGTTATTGGTAGTTATTTCGATTGTATATAAATAGAGAATCTTAGTGTTAGATTTGGGTGTGCATTTTCAAAATTGTACAAGTTATTCAAATTACTCAAAGTAACCGTGTGAGAGAAACGAGTCATTATAGAAAAAATGTACGTTTGAGAAAAACACCAGTTTATTGCTTACAGTTCTTTATGAAATTTCAGTTTGTTTACAATACTCTTTAAAAATTTTCAAATTTTTATTCTTGTTATTTTACTTTCGTTTCACCAGTCATTTACCAATTCCAAGTTCCGTTTATCTTAGTTAGTCGAATATTACAAATTGTGAAAATAATAATAAAACAATGATGAAAAGGTTAGAGTTTTACTCAAATTGTCAAACATTTCTAAACGCACTGTGTCCTAGGATTTGTGTGATCGATCCTGTTAGTAAGCTAATTTCACAAATTAGAAGACCAGAGGTTGTTTGCTGAATTTCAAGGCGAACAATAATAATAAATTAACACAAGGTATTATACTAATAAAAAATTAATAAGTATAAAAATATATATATGCGGTTCGGTTTGGTTTGGATCGGTTTTGAAAAATCAATCCGAAATCCGATCCGAACCGATCAATTTTTATGAAATGACATCCAAACACATTCAATAATTTTCGATTTTTTGTAATTTTCAATTTTTTTAATCGTTTTCCAATTTTTATTTGGATTGGTTTAAATTTAAATACCACAAAGACTTAGACATACACAAGGATGATAATGCTTCTTCTTGCCATTCCCTTAATCCTATATATCTCAAATTAAATTATTTGGATACTTTTTGCCTACATAAGAGAAGTTTAATGGTCATTGGCCGGTGTGCGTGTTTGTGGCCTAGTGGAGAAACACTTGGGTTTTGAGAGTGTGCTCCTCTCAAGGTCTCAGGTTCGAATCCTACTGGGTACAAATTGCTTATTGAAAAAAATGGTCATTGGCCATGAACAACCACTAATTTATTTAAATACTTTGACTTTTTTTCTAACCGCTTGAAAAGTAATACCAATAGATGATTGTGATGTATTGACAATGTAAAATTTATTACACTGACAGTGCATAGCAATTAATCTCTATTTTTAATATATTTTTTTTATTGAAATTTAAAATTTATATATGTTAATATATATTTAGGTATTTCTATAAGGTGTTAAAATTTAATTTATGGCCTTTTAAATAACTTTCCAGTATGAATAAGTTACAATTTATGAAACACTAATTTTTCAATGAATCAAATGTATGGCTTAATTCAAATAATGCATAGGTTTTTTTTTGTAAAATGACATGATATTGAGTGAGAGACTTTTTTCAATATTGTTTTACGTTTTAAAATATATAGTCATAAATAAATGTTGAGTTAAATATATTTTTGATCCTTATAAATATTTTATATTTCATTTTTAGTCTTTATAAAAAAGGACATATTTTAGTCCCTACAAAAATTTTATGCATGCAGTTTTAGTTCTTGCTATTTTCTAAAATTTTAAAAACTATTTAAGTACCTCTAAACTTTTAAATTTTTGAATAATTTTTTTCATACGTGTTCAAATTACTATAAAATATTTATTTACCCAATTATATTATTTTTTAAAATGAGAAGAATTAAATATGAATTTTTTAATTTTCAAAAAATAATGATAAAAGTCATAAAATTTTCGACTTATAAATAAAACTTCGAGTTCCTTTTTTATCGAGAAACTTTTTATAATATTCTAAATGTATCTATAAAATAATCATTCAAAAATACGCATTGGTTTAACAATAGGGATTAAAACTGCGTGCATAATTATTTTGCATGATCAAAACACGCTATTTTTTTTATAGGGAACAATAATTATTTTTGGTAATTTTTTAAAGACCAAAAATATATTTAACCCATAAATGTTTATTAGATATAAAATATTATAAATGTTATCTCCACACAGCTTCACCTATGCTGGTAAGGGTGGCATGAGGATTTACGGATTTTTGGTGGTTTAGGGCAAGCTCACAATAGTGCGCGACCCTATTTTGAGGTGATTTATGTGAAAAGATAGCAAGTTCACGTGGAGTGAGAAGCTTTGTATTTTGAGAATATTTTCGGTGTATATCGGAATATCCTCTCAACTCTCATGTTGAGGTATTTATAAAGGTATATGAGCCTGATTTTTAGGGTTTCTTGAAAATTACAACTGCCCACCTAATCATGATAGGGGACCGTTGAATTCCTATTTTCTAAAAAGACATGACTTATTCCCTTGTCTCTTTTATTAGACTATCTTTGACCATGACATGTCACTTTCCATATTTCCATATACCAAACTGGTGTGAAGTGTTGCAGGCAGCAGGAGTCCGTCGCTTCTTGTTGGTGGCTTGGTCTGCTTGCCCTTAGTGGACCTTTCAAAAATATATCACTACAAAATATATACTTGATTTGAAATTCGCACAAAATTTCATACAAATTAAAAAGAGATTAGATGAACAAAACAAAATGAATATCGTTTTAAATCTTTCCTTAAATTTTATACAAATTAAAGGCATATAAAAAAGCATAAAATCCATTAATAAAGAAAAACTAAATAAGCATGTCAATGCCGTTTGAAATCTATCCCTAATTTTCATACAGATTTGTAACATAATTCAATAACAAATAAAAATTAAATCTAAATATGAATACCATTTGAAATCCGTCCCTAAATTTCATATTTTGAAAGAAATCATTGACAAAAAAAAATTGTCTAAAATTTGCCTCTAAGTTCATACAAATTTTAGACAGAATGTCTGAGTATTAAAACACAAACAAAAAATATGAATTCCATTTAAAATCCATTTCAAATTTTTAAGACATATTTAAAATCCACCATAAAAATAAAATCTAATTTTAGATAAAATATATTTCGTCTGACATTTCTACTTGAAAATACTAGTTACGGACAATCATTTGTTGGAAGAAATCCAAACCTTAAATGAATCTTAGTTGTGTGCATAAATACTTTGATGTTTCAAAATAATTCAAGGTTTATTCTAATTGCTCAAGTTCTTAGGAGAAATGCTTTTATAATTTAAAATTTGGTCGGGATACTCATGATCTAAACTTAGATACTAAGATTCAATTATTAATTTTAAGTTTAATTTAAATTTTAAGATTTTAATTTTAATTTATAAATTTAAATGTTACAAAATTTAATTAAATAAAATATAAAAACACAATTGATAAATAATTAAATTTAATCAAAATAAAATTTAATAATAAATAAATCACACATAGTTGATTCTCTGTCATTTTCATGTATTAAATATGATTTTTATAGTCATGCATATTAGAAACACCACCAAACCAATGCATATGCTAAAGGAGCTCATTCTTTTCTATTTTTCATGTATTAAATATGATTTCTTTTAAGTCATTTTTCTTGTGTGATACTCATTATTATAAAGGTTAGAAATAATAAAGGCACTAACAACCCAATATTTTGTGTATTTATTATCAATTAAATTGTTAATTTTTTTTATTTGAAATGGTCTCATATTCTTTTTAATGTTCCATTATTTTCAAGACAGATTATGACTTCTATTAGTTATCATTTTAGATTTAAATAGGAATATTATAAACATTAATTATTATTTTTACTTTTTTTTATTCTTTTTTTCTCTTTCTCTTCTCATAGAATAATTTTCTCTTCGATTTTGCTCTAATTTTGTTGAATATGAAAATTAGATTTTTTTTCATAAAAGGATAAGTGCTTGCAAGTCCATTTTTCTATTTTCAGAGTACTAACCCATGCAAATATTTCTGGGTTTTAAGGCATTAGAATTGGGACTTTGGTATGAAATTTGAAAAGTCTACGTTATTAAGGGTTTAAACTTTTTAATTCTCACAGTAAATTTGTAACCAAATCATAATATATATATATATATATATATATATATATATATATATATATATATATATATATATATATATATATATATATATATATATATATATATATATATATATATATATATATATATATATATATATATATATATATGTGTGTGTGTGTGAAAAATTATAAAAGCATAATAATTTGAATTTGTATATAATATAGGGATGGCAATTTGACTCATCTCTAATGGGTATCTGCAAAATTATTCATAATGGATAGGATAAAAACTCGTAAAAATAGCTATATTTATGTATTTTAATTTATATTTATATATTTTAATTTATATTATTACATAAAAATGTATTTCTATCCATTTTAAAAAGTACGTATTTAATATAAGTATTCGCTTATTTCAACAATAATTTTTTTTAAAAACTTTTTAACATTTTTAAAAATTTAAAATATTTATTTTAAATAGAAATGCGGATAAAAGGTATGGATACGGGTACTAACTTTGGTCTCCAATCGGATATGGGCTTGGGTACAGAAATTTTTTCAAATCACAGATATGGATATGAATACTATAGTACCCTGCGTAAATCCTGCCAATTATAATCTCTAATATAACATATGCATTGATAATTAATTTAAAAGCATTTATAGAATAATAATGTTGACATTCAACATCCGAATATTTGAGAGTTTTTGCCGCCAATTCAGTGTCGTTAAAGAATAACTTTTGAAAGATAAAGTAAAATGAATTCCTACTACTTTAATTGAAGATACAACATTGTTACTCCAACTAATTTCCAAAATTCACTTTGTAGCTAAGATTGGGATGTGCTATCAAAAGCAAACTTATTTTAGGCATTATCATATAATAGTCTAGGACCAGTTGATTTAACTTCGTAAATGACGGAAAACGTAAATCTATATCATCTTTAATATAAAACCTTGTGTTCCTCAAGTTCAAATATGTCAATAAATGGAATTGCAAGAAAATTGATGTTCAGTTTTAAGCTTTCTTTTTTTTCCATATAAAAGGATTTAAATTAAATTATTTATATATTAATATACATGTTTATATTATAACATTTAGTAATGCATTGATATATTAGTTTAAAGACTTAAATACATTTTTTGATCATTTTTAACTTTTAGTCATTTCATTTAAAAACCAGTTTTTTTATCCTGACCTTTATTTTCCTTGTGATTTTTATGGTTCCCTCTAGATTTGCATATGTGACACTGGTAATTAGGATAAAAAAACTTAATTTTAATGACATAGCAATGATGATTAGGATGATTTAGTATTTAATATTTTTTTACACAATTATTTTTAATTAATTAATATTTTTACATACTAAATAAATTATATGAAATTAATTATTTAAAAATTAATTAACTGAAATTTTAAACTAAAATTTATGGGTCTTGGGCCAAGTCATTTAAGCATATCCCCACTCTATATGAATATAACATATCGGGTAGGTGTGACATATATAAACACCAATATTGTTTAAAGGAAAAACGACGAGGACCTGTTATCCACACCAATATTGTCTTATAAGAAAATCAATAAAGATTGATATGCTGTTGTTGTTTTCTACATGTTACTACTTGATATGCAATAGCCAAAATAGGTAAAAGTACATACAAATGAGCATTTAATATGAAAATATTACGAACATGGCTTACATTCACAGAAATCTTTTATATTTACACAAATTATATTGGATTTTTATGTGGTTGTTTTGCTTCTAGCAGTATCCTTTGCTTAGTTCAGTCATGAAATAGTGTACTAAGAGGTGTGAAAAAAGTATTATTGCACTGTTACAATGTTTCTAACTTGATAACTTTTTTTTTTTTTTTCCTTCATTGAAATTCATAATTAGAGATTTCGTGGATCATGTACCAATTTTTGTTGTCTTTTGAGCTTTGCATGTTGCTGGTGGGAAGTGTGAAGATTTTGCAGAGGCTAGGTTGACAATGGGTAAAGCAGTGGAGATGATGAACAATTTAGTGCAACTTTATTGTCCCACATTGTTTTTTTAGATAGAATTATAATGTTTATAAAACTAATTCATGCATTATATTTAGAATTGAAAAGGTATTGTACTTAATACGATTTGAATGCATAAACATAATGATTACGAGGTTGAGTACCCAAAATGGCTATTTATTTTTAAAATTTTAAATTGTTAAATATGTGTGACGTTGTGCCTTAGGTTGGATATTGAGTTTAAAAGAAATACTTTTTTTATATATAATAACATATTTTAATTATTAATAAATATCTTTGTTTAAAAGAATTATTTTTAAATATTTAAATTAGTTTTTTTAGTATTATTAACTTGTGTTTTTATGACAGGCGCCAAACTTTTAGAAAATAGAAATTTTGCATGTAAGATCTTTTAAAGCTTTTGAATAAAAAATAATTTTGTATTTAATTTATTAATTTCTTCCTTTTCATCAAATGTTTCTAACTTTAATATCACTACATTACTTAATAATTTTAACAAGTTAAACTCTACTGTTGTCTTCTCTTCTGATAACAATTTTTTATAATAAATATAAATTATTTTTGGTCTGGCCTATTTTACTTCCAATAATACCCCTAATAATAATAAAATTGTCAAATATACGTGGCAGCCATTCAATTATACAACAATTATTTAAAATTTAAAATTATATTTATGAAAGTTACAGTGAGTTATCTAATATGAATTTCAAAAGGAAAACTGTCCGACGGAGCACTTATTGCAATTATTTTTTATGGAAGTTGAAAATGGTTACCATCTATAATACAGACAATTTTAAATACAAATTATTTATTGAGCGGACTATTTTTTTTTATTTTATCTTTTGCCTATTGAAATTAAAATAGGCCATTATGTAATGTCCAAAATTAATAAAATTTATGATAGGGTTTTTGTTTTGATATGGTTTTGGAATTCCTAAAATATAATTATTATTTAAAAAAATAATTACAATAACTGCTCCATAATATATGTGGCAGTTTTATTTTTATATTTTTTCATTAAATGGTTATAAATGTGTTTAGGACAACCAATTGCAACTTTCAATTTAGGGTTAATACATATTTTAGACCCTGCATATGGGGCAAATTAAAAAAAAAAAAACCTGTAAAAAAAAACTTAGATTCCGTCTCTATCAAAAATCAAAATTTTTGCCCTCACCAAAGTTTGAACCTATGTTCTCATGGTTGCAAGGAGATACTCTTCCACTAAACCATTTAGTTCTTCTTGTCTATTTGTTAACTTCAAATGTATATATTACAACATTTCAATTAACAATTAAATTAACACTTAAATTAATATATTAAATACATAAATGACTTTAAATAAATACTATAACTTATTATTATTTTATTTTACGATCAATTTTTTATTTTATTTTGTTAATTTCAGTTTATTTATTTATTTATTTAAAATATTAAACTGAAATTAACAAAATAAAATAAAAAATTGATCGTAAAATAAAATAATAATAAGTTATAGTATTTATTTAAAGTCATTTATGTATTTAATATGTTAATTTAAGTGTTAATTTAATTGTTAATTGAAATGTTGTAATATATACAAGTTAACAAATAGACAAGAAGAACTAAATGGCTTAGTGGAAGAGTATCTTCTCTCAACCATGAGAATATGGGTTCAAACTTTGGTGAGGGCAAAAATTTTGATTTTTGATCTTTAAACATTAAATAAAAAAAATAAAAAAATGCTGACTGTGTAGAATGAGAGGCCAAAATGAAAGAATCTTCAAATGGCAGAGACGAAATCTAAGTTTTTTTTTTACAGGGTCTTTTTTCGAATTCGCCCCATATGACAGAGTCTAAAATGTGTATTAACCCTTCAATTTATGTTCCTGCTAACTCTCTTTCAAAAGAAAATAGTTTTTTATTAAAACATTTTTTATAGACCTTGCTATTTTATAGAAATATGGTCTAATTGCACACAAAAAATTTATGAAGATTTCAAGATCAATTTCATTTTTATTATCACTACAAGAACGCTAATGTTGAAAGATGTATTGCAGAGATCTTTCTAAGAACTAGCGGGATATCCGTGCCTTCGCACGGGTACCCGTCGGTGACGCGCATTTGTCTATATTTAAAATTTGAAGGAAAAAAAATAGAATTAATAAAAATTAGTAAATATATAAAATATAATTTATATTTAAATAAAAAAAATAGAATCAATACTCGCGGACACCGGTTGGTATTTTTTATAAAAATATTTATGCAATAATTTAATATTAAAAAAATATCAAATAATAACATAATATTAGTAAATTTTAATTTAAGTGTATAAATAAATATTAGTAATATAAATAAATACATTTTGTCCGTGTTTGGATTCATATATTACTTTAATATATTTATCTTTATTTTCTTTAATTGCACCATAATTCTAATAATGCACAATTGTTTTCAAAATATAATAAGAATGAATTTTGTTTTTACATTATTTATAAAAATATTTTGATGAATAAAAAGTATTTGGATCATCCATACACTTTTTCATATATAAAAATAAAGTTCAATCTAAAGTATTTAAATTTTTTCTTTGTATAAAAATATGTGTCTCGTATGCTTTATTATATTATCAATGACTTCATTTTTTTCGTTTTAGTATATTATTAAAATATGTATTTAATATTAGAATTTTTCGTGCGCCCGTATATAAAATATTTTAATCAATTATATATTTTTTTTCCCGTATATTAATATTATTTTGGGTTAATTATACGATCCTCTGTCATTAGGGCGAGATTTGATTTTGCCTGTAATACCCCGTATTATCTGAATGATCAGTTGGATATCAGATGAGCTTTTGTGTATTCTATCTTTGGATAATTGGATTAATGGGATCCTCTAAGTACTTTAAGTATTGACAATTGTGATCATTAGAGCAACTGATGAACTCTGAAGAGATCAAATTATTTTATTGCAGAGACAGATTAATTATTAGTTCAAGAGAGTGTATTAAGGTAACTCAAACATACCCCGTATTATCTAAATGCTCGGTCGGATATCAGATGAGATCAGATGAGCTTTTGTGTATTCTATCTTTGGATAATTGGATTAATGGAATCCTCTAAGTACTTTAAGTATTGACAATTGGGATCATTAGAGCAACTGATGAACTCTGAAGAGATCAAATTATTTTATTAAATAGGCAGATTAATTATTAGTTCAAGAGAGTGTATTAAGGTAACTCTAATAATTGATCAATTGGTTTGAGACGACAAAATATCAATTGGAGATATTTTACCCTGTTGGATTATATTATATAATAATAGTATTTTATATATATATATATGTTAGAAAAGAAAAAGAAAAGATAGAAAGAAGAAGAAGAAGAAGAAGAAGAGAAGAGAAAGGAAGAGAAGAGAAAATGGAAAAGAAGGAAGGAAGCTTGGATCATCACCATTTGTTCTTCATTTTCTTCAACCTCATCTTCGGTTATCAAGTGGGTTCTAGTTAGAGACTCTAAGTTCTAGAAATAAAAGTTTAGAACTTAGGTTAGATTTGTGAGAAAATGATTTAACGGATAAATCAATGAAATCTAACGGATGAAATTCGATATAAATGCATGGGAATACTTGTTGTTATGATTGGAACATGTTTTCGTTGATACAATATGAGTTGAAAGTGTTTTGGGTGAAGAAATGTGAGTATTTTGGCCCAATGACCTATGTTTCACGCTGCTGGGAAATTCTGGGTTTTTCATTGTTCGCCTAGCGAACCTAGCGAAGGCGAAAGCGAATGGTTGGTCGAGGGTTCGCCTAGCGAACCCCAAAGCAAATGGAAGGTGAATGTTCGCCCAGTGTTCTCTTAGCGAACTTTATGCCCTTTTTCTTCTGACTTGGTTCGCTGAGTGGTTCGCCTAGCGAATACAGTAGCGAACGTGACATATTTTCTATTTTGTTTTCTTCATAACTTTTGATCCGTAACTCGGATTGAGGCACGGTCGGAAGCGTTGGAAAGTTACTTCAATGCTCTTTGGGATGGTGAGGTAGAAACATGGTTATATGCTATGGATTGATAAGATAAATATGGAAATGTAATGTATGTAATTTTGTTTCCACCAAAACTCAAGGATCGGGAATTCGATTGATACAAGTCCAAAGCCTTTGGAAAGATAATCCAATAAGGTAGTGAATGGTAATGTTAGACCATGATTTAACCAAGGATGCTTGGTAGAGGATAGTAGTGGCTTGTATGCCTTAAAATGTGTGTGAACTACAATGTGAAAATAATGTTTATATGACATGTTGAAAATTCATATCTTTTGGATTATAAGTCCGATCGAGGCATAGTAATAGCCGATGCAAAGCTGTGAAAATATCCTACGGGATAAGAGTGAGAAATATTATTTTCGATACCCGATTAAATAAATCGAAGGGAACCTGTTCTGGACTGGGCCGAGGCTGCCCAACAGTCGAGCAGGCCCAACCCATACTGCCCGGGGAGGCCCAATAAGGCAAGGTCCCTCTGCGGACACGCGACTGTCACGTGCTAGCCACAGTCTCGCTGGGCACTCAGGTAGTATCGGGCACCTTGGACAATAGGAGTCGAGGACGTCCCACCCCGCTGAGATGTGGCTCCTCGACAAGCTAGCCTCTCCCCCGCGAGCATGCTACTCGTCCCTCCTCGACGGACAGTATCGCCTCCCCGCGAGGCCATGCCCTTCCTACGGGCTTCACATCTCCTCGACACAGAAGGCTCCTCCCCGCGAGGAGCACCCAACGGTCCATCCTGCGTGGACACGTTCCAAGTAACCTCCCACTTCTGAAAGATTCGGTCTGCCCTACTTCCGGAAATCTAGGAGCAGTTACTCTAGGGCGAAGACCACGTGCTGGTCTTCACTACTACACGTAAGCCCTAGCAGTTACTTGGAGTGGGCCTAGTTGATCCAGCCCATTGCAGGTAACCGTTGGCCCCGCGCTGGGGGCTCTCTATAAATACCCTCTCATTTGAGAGGGTCAGGTTAGACACTTTTCTTCCTACCATTCTCTCTTCTTGTATTTGCCGATATTCTGTACACTCTCTCACTTGAGCGTCGGAGTACCTTGTAGGTACACCCCCCACCGTCTCTCACCATCACCGGAGCTGCCGTTCTAGACGCCGTTGGCCACCATCACTGTCTGATCCAGGTACGATCAGTGGCGCCGTCTGTGGGAACAACATAAGCTTCCTCATTTTTCTGTTCGATAAACCAAAGCTTTCTCCGTTCAACAACTATCATGGCCAACCCGTCAGCGAATCAAGCCTTAGACAACGTCATTGCCCAGCTCACTACTGGCAACCACGTCGACAACAACGCTCCTCGACCCATCGTGGAGAACGACGTCAGAGACGGACTCACCGCCTCCTCGTCTTCCGACGAAGTGGAGTACGAGACAGCTCACCAAGACGGACAGGAAACAGTCCTTCAGCCAGTCTTTCAGCCCGTGGACCCGCCGCCAAATGCGGATCCGAGCACCGCCGCCTTGTTTGCGTTGGTCAATCAGACCAACCAGATGATCTTTAACCAGAACGTCCGGATCGAGGCGCTGAAGAAAATTCGTGGTCGATCTTCCCCGCGAAGGCACCGACCACCGCCACTTCCAAGACGTTCACCGTCCCCGGGGGAATCGCGAAGCCCTTCCCCGGTTCCCAGAGGTCGCAGGCCACGCTTAGAGCGTTCACAGCCGGAACAGCCTCAGAAACGCCACCGCTCCCCGCCCCCTAAGGGACCTGTTCGGTCCTCGAAAAACAAAAGGAGCAAGTCGGAAACCGAGGATCCCAGAGGACGTCCAAGAGATCACTCCCCGAGTGTCACTATGTTCATGGGCGACACTCCTCATCCGTGTCCCCGGGAGCAAGCGAGGACGACGACTACCGGACCCCTCTGGCCAGGCACATCATGGACGCCCCTATCCCTAAGGGCCTGGAGAGACCCCCATCCTTAGGAACCTATGACGGGACGTCCGATCCTGATGACCATGTCGAGAGTTTCGAAGCTCTCCTCGATTTCAGGAACGTCTCCGGCGCCATCAAATGTCGACTATTCCCTACGACTCTTCGGAAAGGGGCCATGGCTTGGTATAAAAACCTAGCTTCCGAGTCAATTACGTCGTGGAGGGTCCTGAGGGAACGCTTTCGAAAACACTTTACGGCGTCTCGACGACATTCGAAGACAATAGCCTCCCTAGAAGCCATCTTTCAGGGGAAGGATGAACCTCTCCGGAGCTACATAGAGAGGTTCAACAAAGAGGCAGTCGAGATCCATGTGACCGACCACATCAAAATGTACCTCATCATCAAGGGTTTGAGGATAGGATCCAAGTTCGCAGAATCCGTCGGGTTGCACCGTCCCCGCAGCTTTGAAGGCCTCCTCGAGAGGGCTCGATCGCATATTGAGTTCGAGGAAGCTAAGGCTGCGCAAATTGCCCTCGACTCGAGGCGCAGAGAAGGCCCCCACGGCAACAAGGAAGAAGACTCCCCTCCACCCAGGCGAGGTGGAGACAGGAGAAGAGGAGACTCCCCTCCACCCAGGCGAGGCGGAGAAAGAAAGAAAGAAGCTCGGACCAAAGAGCCCCGCGAATCACGGGGACCGTCTGGCCTTTTCAAAGATTACACACCACTGAACGTGTCCCGCTCGCGCATTTTCAGCGACTGTGCCAACTTGGAGTTCGTCAAAGGGGGAATCCGCTTCCCGAAACCGACGGCTGCCAAACCAAATGCTGACAAGTCCAAGTATTGCCGGTTTCACCGCAGTCACGGGCACGTTACTGAAGATTGCGTCCACCTCAAGGACGCTATCAAAACGCTGATTAAAGAAGGGTACTTGAAGAAGTACGCTAAACAGCAAGAGCCCCCCGCCCCAGCGGCCAGGAGGCTCAGAATGTCGAGGAGTCAACTCCCTCCCCCAATAACGGATCGCTGCAAGTCGCGTTGAGCATCACGCGACCAGAAGACTTCGGTTTTTTGGGAGAACTCGACAGCCCTGAAGCTGTCCGGGACATGTGGAAGAATTTCCCGGCTGAAGACTCGATAAGTGCCCGAAGACCTGGGAGTCTTTCCCCCAAGCCCTGGTCATATCGGGCGGAGCCCCTGACCGCTTGACCGTGGGGTTAATCAAGAGGAAGTTTGACGAGCTGAAGGCAACAACCCCTCGAGCTCCTACACTCGAGAGGGTTAAAGGACGATCAAATCCAATTACCTTCTACCTCGAGGAACTTCTCGGCGGGGCACCGAACGCAAACATCCCCCTCCTGATCCGGGCACAGATGGCCAACTTCGACGTCCACAAAATTTTGGTCGACCAGGGGAGCTCGGTGGACATCATGTACGTCCACCTTTTCGAGACCCTCCAGCTGACCAAGCAACACTTGTCCCTGTACGTAGGATCAGACTTACAAGGTTTCAACGGCGCGACCACCAGACCGTGGGGTTTCGTGGAATTGATGGTCACCTTCGGGATTAAGGAAACTGCCCGACAGGTGAAGATGCGTTTCTTAGTGGTGGACTGCCCGTCCCTCTACAACTGTATAATGGGAAGGACCACGTTGGCGGAGCTAACGGCAGTACCATCAACGGTCCACCTGAAGATGAAATACTACACGAAGCGTGGACGTGTGGTCACCCTCCACGGAGACATCAACGCGGCCAGAAGATGTTTCGACGCAGCAATCAGGGGTCTGAGCGTCGTCCGCGGCATCAAATCCAAGACTCAGGTCGAGACACCTTCAGACATCGTGCATGCTCCCCTACCGCCGGTCAGTGCGGTCGACCTGGACAGCCGATTTCCTGGGGAGCAGGGGGAAGCTGATGGCGAGGATCTCCCACTTGAAGTCAACGGGCAGCCTCTCCACCTAACGCGCCCCGTTCCAGATGGAGATTTCAAGCTGGTTCCACTCGGCGACAACCCAGACCGAAGCGTGAAGATCGGCTCCGGACTCCCCAACCTAGCGAAAAGGCAACTGAAGGCGTGTCTCCGAGAAAATGCAGATTTGTTCGCTTGGAGTGATGCAGAGATGCCCGGACTGGACCCCGAAGTAGCCTATCATCAGCTGACTATATATCCGGCCGCTAGGGCCGTAGCTCAACGTAGGCGTAGGCAGTCTCCGGAAAAAATGGAGGCTGCTGAAAAAGCTGTAAAAGACCTGCTAGAGGTAAATTTTATTTCCGAGGCCAAGTACACAACTTGGCTCTCAAATGTTGTACTCGTTAAGAAAAGTAATGGAAAATGGAGGATGTGCGTTGACTACACGGATCTTAATCGGGCATGCCCGAAGGACTCTTATCCCTTACCTAACATCGACCAACTGGTCGATAATTCTGCAGGATTTAAATTACTATCTTTTATGGATGCTTATTCGGGGTACATCCAAATCCCCATGGACGAGGCCGACAAACGGCATACAGCCTTCATGACCGAGTCGGGCAATTACTACTATAACGTAATGCCTTTCGGCTTGAAAAATGCGGGCGCCGCCTACCAACGGATGATGAACGGAGTCTTCCGGGCGGATATCGGCGACGTGCTTGAGGTTTATATGGACGACATGATCGTCAAATCCGCGGAGGAAGGCGACCATGCCGCTCATCTCCAGAAAGTGTTCGACACGGCGAGAAAATGTCGCATGAGGTTCAACCCCGACAAATGCACCTTCGGTGTCCGCGCAGGGAAATTCCTCGGCTTCTACCTCATGGAGAGGGGCATCGAGGCGAACCCTGACAAATGTAGGGCGTTTTCCGAAATCCCCACGCCGAACTCGAAGAAGTCGATCCAGTCGCTTAACGGAATGCTGACGTCTCTCTCCCGTTTCATAGCTAAATCCGCGCAGTACGCACTCCCCTTCTTCAAGCTTCTCCGGCAGAAGGCGACATTTGAATGGAGTGAAGAATGCGAGCAAGCCCTCCTCCATCTAAAGCAAGTATTGTCTCAACCCCCGGTCTTATCCCGACCAGATACCGGGGAAACACTTTTCTTGTACCTGGCCGTCAGCGGCGAAGCAGTGAGCGTTGTCCTTATACGGGAGACTCCCGACGGACAGAAACCGATTTATTTCACGAGCAGAGCCCTTCAGGGCCCCGAGCTCAGATACCAACAGATTGAAAAGGTCGCCTTGGCCCTCGTATCTGCAGCCCAACGATTACGTCATTACTTCCTGGCCCACACAATCGTGGTAAGAACAGAGCAGCCCATCCGACAGCTCCTCAGTCGGCCAGATATGACGGGGAGGATGCTCCAGTGGTCTCTCGAACTGTCCGAGTTCGACCTTCGATACGAAGGAAGAAAAGCCCTGAAAGCCCAAGTACTGGCCGACTTCGTAGCGGAAATGACTGTCGCTGAATCCTCGACCAATGGCTCCCAGAAATGGACGATTTACGTCGACGGGGCCTCTAGCGCGAAGGGAAGCGGAGCGGGCATTATCCTGGAAAACGAGCAGGGCATCCTGATAGAGGTCTCCCTTGAACTGTCTTTCAAGACATCGAACAACCAAGCCGAATACGAGGCCTTCCTCGCGGGACTGCGGCTTACGGAAGACCTCGGCGCAAAAGAGGTCAAAATCTTTACAGACTCCCAGCTCGTGGCATCACAGGTCCGAGGAGAGTTCCAGGCTAAAAACGACAGTCTCATCGAATACCTCACGTTGGTGCAAGAAAAGTTGAAGAAATTTGTCTCCGCGAAAGTAGCTCACATCCCGCGCGAGCACAACACTCGGGCAGACGTGTTTTCCAAGCTAGCGAGCACTAAGAAGAAAGGAGGGAACAAATCAGTTATCCAGGAGATACTGACCCAACCGAGCACTACCAAAACCGCAACGACCACGGAAGTCAACGCAATCGGAGACGCAAACTGTTGGATGACCCCAGTTCACGAATACTTGACGACGGGCAAACTGCCTGACGATCCTAAAGAAGCGGGGATAGTCAAGAGGCGGGCATGTGTGTATACCGTCGTCGAAGGTAAACTATATCGTCGGGGATTCTCTATTCCCTTACTCCGTTGTGTCGAAGAAGGCAAAGTTCCGGGGATCCTCCAAGAAATTCACGAAGGAATCAATGCCCAGCACCTCGGCGGAAGGTCCCTAGCCCGAAAAGCACTCCGAGCAGGGTATTATTGGCCTACTATGCAACATGATGCAAAGGAGCACGTTAAGAAATGTTACCGCTGCCAAAGACACGGAGACATGCACCTCGCTCCTCCAAACGAGCTTAAGTCGTTGTCGTCCCCGTGGCCATTTGCGTGGTGGGGAATGGATATTCTCGGACCTTTCATCATGGGGTCGTACCAAAACAAGTACCTCATAGTCGGGGTGGATTACTTCACGAAATGGATTGAGGCCGAGGCACTGGCCAAAATCACGGCTTTCAACATACTCCGTTTCTACAAGAGAAACATCCTCGCCCGATTCGGGGTGCCCCAAGCCATTGTCACGGACAATGGGACATAGTTCACCGACAGGAACTTCCAGGACTTCGTCGCCAAACTGAGCACAAAACAACACTTCACGTCGGTCGAACACCCTCAAACTAACGGGCAAGCCGAAGCAGCGAACAGAGTGATACTCCGGGGACTTAAGCGACGACTCGGCGAGGCCAAACAACGGTGGGTCGAGGAGTTGCACAGCGTCCTCTGGGCGTATCGAACGACCCCGCACTCCACGGCCGGGGAGACCCCGTTTCGCCTAACGTATGAAACCGAAGCGGTTATCCCCGTCGAGATCAGGGAACCCTCGAGGAGAACAGAAGCTCCCCTCGACGATGAAACGAACGACGAAGCTTTGCACGAGGAGCTCGATCTTGTCGATGAGATAATGACCGGTGCTTCCCTCCGAGAAGCCTCTTTAAAACAAAAAATAACTTTGCGTTATAATGACAAAGTTATCAAACGAGACTTCCAAGTAGGCAGTCTTGTCCTGCGAAGAAATCAAAAAGATTCGCGCGAAGGAAAGCTGGCCGCAAACTGGGAGGGCCCCTACCGCGTCACTGCTAAGACGGGGACGAGTGCCTATTACCTCGAGAACCTACACGGGGAACAACTTGCTCGACCATGGAATGCTGAGAAGCTCAAGCAATACTACAGTTAGACACTGCCCGGGACAGTACAACGTCGCGACCACGGGGCGTGCAACGGTACATGCGCGACACCTCTATATAATACACGACGGCCAAAAACCACGAAGTGTGTGCGTGGGACTTTTTGGCCCGGCGAGGAGACCTCAACCGAGCTCCTTCGTCGCCGTACCAAATAGGCAGAACACCCAGCTCGCGATGGGAAGTTCACGCCGCGAAGCTAAGACATCGACCGCTCTCTTAGCCTCGTCGAAGGTCAGAGTACAACCCCTGACCGCTCGGATAAGCTCTCTTCGCAGTCGAGCATCATCAAAGTCGAGCACAAGCCCAAGGTGCCAGTGGTATCAACTACTTAGACAAAAATAAGTAATGCATAAAATATCACACACAAGCAAAATTAATAAAGAGACACAACGAAGTATGAAAATCGGGCAAAGTCCATTGTACGAATATTACACATATAACCCCACAAAGCGGGCAAAATAACCATTGTGAGAAAAGTACATCAAATAAGCCCACAAGCCGGGAAAAAACAAAATGGCACGCAGGCCAAGCAAACTATGTCCCTACTCTGCAGCAGTCTCGGTGGCGTCCGACCCACCTCCCTCGTTGGCGTCCTCTCCTTGCCCGGGCGGCACTATCCGGCCATCGACCACCTCGAAGTCAACGTCCGCCCCATCGGTCACCAGGCCGGGGTTCAGGACCTGGAGTTGCGCCACTGCGTTTCTGAACCCTATGCCCACTATCTCGAGAGCATCGTCCTCAGATAGCCGGAGATCTTGTTCGAGTTTCCTGAGTTGAGCTACCAGCGCTGCTCGAGTGGTTAGGAGTCTGTCCTCCTCGGTTTCGCCTTCGGCCGGCCGCACAGCATCCTCCAACTCGGCGATCCTCTCCTTGAGTTGCTTCTCCTCCGCCTCCAGCTCGGCGATTCGGGCAAGGTGGCTTTTCTCCTTCTCCTCGACTTCCTTCAGCTTCCTCTCAGCCCGCTACTGCTGCTCGCCTTATTCTTTGTTTAGGTCCTTGCACTCCTTTAACTCATTGCGCAGTTCGAGCATCTCAGCATCCAATTTCTCGAGCTTCTCTTGCAGTCGAGAAAACTCAGCAGCAGGGCGAGTCTCATCGTTCAGGACAATGGCGGTCGAGCAAAGCCGCATGACCGCGGACAAATCCTCGAAGATCGTCTTCCTCCTCGCCTCAGCGGCAGCTTCCAGCACAGCTTCGACTTCAGAGGGAGGGACACGGGGATATATGACTTCGGAGAAGAAGCGAGGCTTTTGATGGCATGGTGGAAGCTCAAACCTTGGTGGAGGTGGGGGACTGTCTTCGTGGCCTAGATCGACGATCTCCACGCTCGAAACCCGTTGCCGATTTGGCGTTCCTTGAGTACCCGGAGACTGGCTCCCAGCAGGAGGTGTCCGCCTCTCTGAAATCTCGGACATAGTGGCAGCAGGCTGAGACTGACTTGAACCTTCGGGCATGGTGGCCGAGGAACCACCCTCAGGCATGACCCCGAAAGGAGCGACGTCTTGACCTTTCGAGCGAGACGCCTCCACCCGAAGCTGCTCTTCCCTATCCCTCTTCGCCTTCAATTTTTTGAATCTTTCCTCGGCTCCGGCCATTTTTCCTGCAAAAAGAAAGAAAATGTTAGTAAGGCAAGGAATGAAAGGAATTCAGATGCGAGGAAAGCTTAGATCGTGGATGTTTTCACCACCTAACAACTCGATGGCCTCTTCGTCGGAGAAGGTCTCGAGCAGAACGCGGGTGTTGATCAGACGGCGCTGTTTCTTCACCTGCCCGTCTGCTCCCATTATGGGCTGGCCGTCCAACGTTTCGTGCTGAGCCTCATTGAAGCCCTCGACGAATGCGACGATCTTGTCGTAAGCTTCCCGGTCCTCGACGACCAGCTGACTATGCTTCACCTTATATTTGTCGACCCCCTTCTTGAAGTGTTCCTCCGTCCAGTATAGGGGGAACCTCGGCTCTAGAACCTCCTCGGAGACACCGTCGACGTCGCGAGTGACTTTTCGGTACAATGAGTATACGGCCCCGACGGTGACCGGCTTCACGAAATAATAACGGAACTTGAAGTCCCGGATGGAGTCTAAGTATGTATGAAACAGAGCTTTGCTCTGCTTGAAGGACACCCATCCATGTCGTCCACCTGATGACGACCTCTGTAGATGGAATATCCGGAAAAAGAGGGACACCGTCGGGACGATTGCTAAATGCTTACAGACAAGCTCGAAGGCCCGGATAAAAGCCAAGGAGTTCGGATGAATTTGTGAAGGGGCCAGCTGCAACCAGGAGAAGATTCCCTCTTGTAAGTCCGTGAAGGGCAACCTCCACCCCGCCTGGTTGAACATAAATTCATACAACGGGATTCGCATTCCCCGATAAGGCTGGCATATCCGATGATGCTCCTCTGGACGGAAGACCTTCCAAGATTTGTTTGAACCAATGAGCCTGTGCTCGACAGTGCAGAACGCGTCGTCCACGTCCTTGTAGGCGAAGATTGACGACATCTCCAGGGCTTCTTTACAGACCCACTCTTCGAGCGGGTGCTCCCGGGCGAAAGCCATGTAAGCCATGGAGGAGTCGGGTTGGTCATCGTCTTCTTCGAATGATCCTACGACCACCTTCGTAGACAAATCGTCCATTTACCTGAAAAGCAGAAGGAAACGGTGAATTCGATGGGTCGTATCAAATTCACCCCTCCACCGCTGTTCAAGCGAACGGGCGAGGAAGGGGCAAGGCTCTCTCGGTTCCCCGACATAATCGGCCGAGGATCGACACGTTCGCCGGGGAACTCATCGCCTCCCCGGAAGATTCTGCCCCGTGTCCCCATGACGCTAAGGAAAGAGAGTAACTATTGGGGACCCCGAGACATTCAACGGGTCCCCGACATGTTCATCCCTAGTCCCCGAAACATTCAATGAAAACGGGTGAAGTTCTTAGCACCCCCTCTCTCAACAACTAAAGATTCCCGCCGTATTCGCCAGGAATCCTCACATTTCTCATGAGAACATCATCAGTTCATCAAGGAAATGCCTTATACTAGATGAAATTAAAGAGAAATGTAAGAAAAAAGGTCAATTTCGAAGCAAGTACCTTGTGAATAGCGGTTTAGGGTTCTGGCACGGAGTTTCCGGTGGCTTTACGGCGGAGAGCGACGGTTGTAGGTTCCAGGCACGGAGTGTCCGGCGGCTGACGGCGGCGACCGGCAACGGGAGAGTGTAGAGAGAGAAGGAGAAGGATTCTTGAGAGAGAAAGGCAAAAGTGAAAAATGAACGAGGGGAGCAGCTTTTTATAGGCGATTCTCGCGGGACTCGAGGGGCCTAGGGCACTCAAGTGCACTACCCTAGCCAGCCGCCCTAGCCTCCCTAGGTAATAATGGCAGGCGACACGTGGCACGCATGCAGCTGCGCGTCTTCCCACGCGTGTCGTTCCAAGTTCCCCCAACGCTTTGGATCTGAAACTCCTCATCTCCCCGGCGTGCCGACCAAAAGCGACTGCACGATGCCCGACGTATGTGCGACCGTACGTACGTCGACCACGAAGATGGCTTCCTCAGCTCCTCTCTTGGGGTATCCCCGACATGCCAGTAAGCCTTAAGTCATTACTCTGACGACTCAGAGCAACGACTTGGGGGGCTCCTGTTCTGGACTGGGCCGAGGCTGCCCAACAGTCGAGCAGGCCCAACCCATACTGCTCGGGGAGGCCCAATAAGGCAAGGTCCCTCTACGGACACGCGACTGCCACGTGCTAGCCACAGTCTCGCTGGGCACTCAGGTAGTATCGGGCACCTTGGACAATAGGAGTCGAGGACGTCCCACCCCGCTGAGATGTGGCTCCTCGACAAGCTAGCCTCTCCCCCGCGAGCATGCTACTCGTCCCTCCTCGACGGACAGTATCGCCTCCCCGCGAGGCCATGCCCTTCCTACGGGCTTCACATCTCCTCGACACAGAAGGCTCCTCCCCGCGAGGAGCACCCAACGGTCCATCCTGCGTGGACACGTTCCAAGTAACCTCCCACTTCCGAAAGATTCGGTCTGCCCTACTTCCGGAAATCTAGGAGCAGTTACTCTAGGGCGAAGACCACGTGCTGGTCTTCACTACTACACGTAAGCCCTAGCAGTTACTTGGAGTGGGCCTAGTTGATCCAACCCATTGCAGGTAACCGTTGGCCCCGCGCTGGGGGCTCTCTATAAATACCCTCTCATTTGAGAGGGTCAGGTTAGACACTTTTCTTCCTACCATTCTCTCTTCTTGTATTTGCCGATATTCTGTACACTCTCTCACTTGAGCGTCGGAGTACCTTGCAGGTACACCCCCCACCGTCTCTCACCATCACCGGAGCTGCCGTTCCAGACGTCGTTGGCCACCATCACTGTCTGATCCAGGTACGATCAGAACCTAAGGGTGATATAACTTGTGATTGAATCATTATATGTGATTCTATTATACAATTGTAATATGCTTTGTATAACTTATGATTGAATTATTATATGTAATTCTAAAATGCAATTGTAATATGCCTTGTCTAATATTGTTGTTGATTAAATTGACATCACCATCGGTTTAAAGTCAAGGGAGAATTGTTGTAATAAACCATAAAACCTCAAATGTGAAAAGAGAACGAAAAGAGATATATTTTGGTACTGTCAGTGTTTTGGGCTTGTTCGCGGATCCGTTTGATAACGAGTCTATCTTATGCCCGTTAATATTTTGGTAGTTATAAATATGGGTTTTCTTTCATTTGTTAGTAAAGTTGCATAATAGAGAAATCCTAGTGAGAAACAAAGGGTAAAATTCTTAGAATTATATTCTAGGAATTTGGTAGCCTTCTAAGATTATCAAATAGGTTAGTACATCAAACACCTTTTGGGGTTATCAAAGAAAATAGGGTTTGTTCTTGAGAATTTGGAAGACTATTTTGTTATAAACATTTGTAATCTCTTGTAACAACTTTTAAAAGTATAGTGAATTTGAGAGTTGGTCTCTCCCCCATACGTAGATCAATTTGATCAAATTGGATAAACAAATTTTGTGTTCGCATATATTATCATTTTATTACTTAAGATCATTTGTTTGGTTGTCATTGTTTTTTGTCCCACATATCTAAAAATGAACTTTGAATAATTTTTCAAAAGTGATTTTAATTATTTTATCAATTTCACAATAAAATACTTATGAAGAAATAGGACATACATATATGTTCATAATCTTGTTGGAATTGCCATTATAATTATAATTTTTGTATTTATTCTGACATTCCTAGTTGCATCTATGATTTAATTTTTTTAATAAAATAAATGTTTAAATGTACTTTTGGTCCTCTAATTTAGGTGTTTTGAACAATTGGCCTCCCTATTACAAAACTAGCAATTTTGGTCCTTTAATTTAGATGATCTTTGGATTTTTTGTGGTCCCCTCTATTTTTGCATACGTGACATTGATAATTGTGATTAAAAAAATTTAATGATATGTCATTGATGACTAGCATAATTTATTAATTAATATTTTTTATAGAATAAATTAATAAATAATTTTTTTAATTAATATTTTTAGAAATTAAATTAATTATTTAAAATTTTGAAAAGAATTATTAAGTCTATGCCCCATTCATAACAACATCCATTTCAAACTTGTACTCAAGAATACATTGCTGACTTTTATAAACACTAAAATTGTTTATGAAAAAACAATGTGAAACTCCAGTACAATTCCAAGCTTGCACCATTTCACCCTCTTTTTGGCTTCATCTTCCAACTGACTCTTAATGAAAGTGTTCTTTCTATTCAATCGAATTTCCAAGTGTTCTTTCTACTTACTCTTAATGAAAATGTTATTTTCTTAATGGAAGTGTTCTTTTTATTCAACGAATTTCCAAGTTCCCAACACCTAATCTCTTCATTTGCTGAAAATATTATTGATTCTTATTAAGATTAATGTGCTTACTTTGCAGGCGCAACATTGAGCAGGCTGCATTTGACCAACTTACTGAAATGCTATGAAGCATGGGTACTTCTAAAATGGTGAAGTATCGGTACCGGGTACGCACCCGTACCGGATACTCGTACCGTACTCGTGATACTTTATTTTTTCTTATTATTTGATTTTGAATGAAATTTGTAGCTTTCTTGAATATCAATATAGTCTATTTATGTATTTTAATTTTTTTAATATTGTGTCTTATCATTATTTTTTGTTTTTTCAATTTTTTAGAGTTGTATTTTGTTATGAATCTAATAATTTAGTTCTCTATTCATACATTTTATAGACAATTTTTATTTCTTATTAACGTACCCGTATCTTGATTTTTTTAAAAATACCGTATCTCGTACCGGTACCAGTACCCGCACCGGGTACGTACCGGTACCTATGCATCATAGCTGAAATGGCTTACAGAAAGAGATTGGTAATAAGCTTTCCTTTACCCACTTTTTTCAGAAAGGGCAACATGGTACTAAAAAAACAACTCCGAATAAGCTTTCCTTTACCCAGTTAATTATTAATTTATTTTATAAAAATGAAGGGGACTACAAAAAATCAAAAGACTTTCTTGATATTTTAATTTTAACTTCAAATTTTCTTATTCATCATGGTGACAAATTCCGAATAAGATGCAAGATACGGTCCCGTTTATATATGGTCTACTAAGCAACGTAGCTTTCCGCTAGATTTAGAAGTTACAATCACCTTACAATAATCCTTCACATTTTTGGTTGCCAGCTATTATTCACAATTCTTATGACATATAGCTCTGACAAATATTGGCATCTATTGACTTCAGTATTTTTTCTGAATTCTTGTCGTTGCTCATTTCTTTTCTTTCTTATCGTAGTGGGTGACTGGGTTCTGTTTCTGTTGTTTAAAATAAGAGAGGGTACCTTTGCTAATGAGTTTTGAATTTTAATATTGTTAGGGAAGTTTTTTTTTACTACGAAGTATTAAATATTGTGAGTTTTTTTTTAATAGAAAAACATCTTTGTGAAAAACATATTATATATTCATTCAAAATTTTAAGATGATAAATGTATGAGTTTTCTCACTTATAAATGTTCAAATTCTTATATTTTTAAACATTGTAAAATTATTAGTCATCTTATTCACACTTGTTATACTCAAAAAAATATTACATCTTAATTCGAATTTGATGTGATTTTAAATAAGAAAAATGTTATTCCTACACAAAAACTATACATTTATACCGTATTTTACTGTTTATCTGTACGGTAAACAGTTAAATATTATAATAATATTATTTTTTAAATAAAAAATAAAAAATTATTATTTTAATATTTTTTTTATATTTTTAATTTTTAAATTAAATAATATTGACATAAAATTGTATGATTAACCAACTTCACAATTTTATTAACCAACTTTTTACATTTTATTAACCAATTTTGTTTGTTGCTAAAAGTTATTTTTTAAAACTGAACGTTTATTAATCAATTTTATAACTTTATTAACCAATATTTTATATTGTATTAACCAACTTCATTGACTGTTAAAAATTATTCTTAATATCTGAACGCTTATTAACCAACTTCATAACTTCATTAATCAACTTTTTATATTCTATTAACCAATTTTGATTTATGACTAAAAATTATTTTTAACATCTGAACGTTTATTAACCAACTTCGTTCCTTCATTAACCAAATTTTTATATTTCATTAACCAATTTCATTTCACTATTTTAAAATACTGTTCACGTCATGTTCATGCACTGTTCACGCACTGTTCATACATGGTTTATTTACTGTTCACATAATATAAATATTATTTTTTATTTATTAAAAAAATAAATAAAAAATACTGTTCACCGTATAAATACGATGAACAGTGTTTAGTGTAGGAATGGGGTAGGAATAGCATACCTGTTTAAATAATAGGCGGACTTCTTAAGTCATTTTGTTAAACACGATAGTAAATCAAATATATATTTAGTTTATTTTTAATGAAAACATAATATAAAAATATATTGTTTATAAAAATAAATAAGAAGTAATTAGTTAAAGGTATTTAGATTCTTTCACATAAAACTTCTTTACTTTTATAAACTAAAAAAAAAAGATTAGAAAAAAAATTCATAATTTTTTTATCAATGTTTGAAATTTTGGATTGGAGATCAAACCAGCAGACTTATAGTCAAGGTTTAATCAGCCCAACTAATTCAATTGTGGTTGAGCCCGGATTACAAATAAATATATAACTAAATAAAATAAATATATGGCTAAAATATTACAAAACTTCTAACATTGTTTTTAGACAAAATTAGTTTACAAAATAATATCTCTTAAATTATAAATTATTTTATAAACATTAATGAATTTTTTCTAATATACACTATATTATTTATTATTATTTTTTCATTTAATTTTTTAATTTTCTCTTTCATACATAATAATAAATAAAATAAAAAATCGTACAGTTATACATAATTTCTCTTTTCTATATAACATTAATTATATTTTTTAATTCATATGAAATACTCAAAAAAAAAAATTATAATTCAGGACGTGTAGTATTAATTTTAATGACATGCAAATCAATTTATTTATAAGAACTTATCAGAATATGTAATATTTGCTAAATATAAAAATATATCTACGTATTCTAACAGAATCTATTTTAATTGTTCATTTAAAAAACATAAAGGTTTTTTAAAATAAAACATAAAAACACTTTTTTTTATTAAAACCTAAAAGTCTCTAAACTTAATTCAATATTTAATTTTGATCCCTTACGTAAATGATTACATATCAGTCTCTTAAAAATTATTCTGTTATATAAAAAGGTCATTGTCGTTATAAATTCAAAAAAAAACATTAATTTGACTACGTGGCGTGACAGATAACCAAACTGAGTCAGCTATATATTAAAGAAAAAAATTTTAACTGAAGAGGGCTAGGTTTTATTTTAGGAGGTTAAAAACCCCTACAAAATGTTAATGTGTAAAAAATTATCAAACACTATCATGAATGAACAACTTATAGATCAAACAAATATGTACAACAACCTTTCTTAAATTAGTTCCTATCTGCAACAACGTATAGATCAAGCCAATCTTTAATTTGGAAATTTGACAAATGTAAAAGTGGCACCCGAACTGTGGTGCATCCAAAGATAAGTTTATCAGCAATAGAATAATTCAACTCTGGTAAATCTCTATAAAAAAAATTCTTTGCACTCAACCTGTTAGAAATGAAAGAGAAACTTAATTAGTTGATGCATTGAAAGTGTAACTGCCACGCAAGTTCGTACACACAAATCAAAGGTACAAGATAATATTAAGATATAAAACATCCACAAACTATACATGTTGGTGATCAAGTTGGTATCTTACTGTAAACTGAGCATGAACACCCTGGAGGTTTTCATGCATCCAGAAAAAACAAGGGGAAATGACTCTGTTTCACCTCGACTGATTTCAATTATAGAATTATGGAAACCTGGTACTAATTGTTCACTATCCTCTGTATCAAAAATAGTTCCTGCATATGTAGTATAAGGTTTAATGAAAAAATTAGCATGGTATATCACTTCTGTTGGGAAACAAGTGTGAGTTGTGTCGAGAAACAAATGTGAGTTCTAAGTCTCACATTACTTAGAAAAGTGAAAGTTTAACACTTTATAAGTGAGAAAACCCATACACATATCACCTTAAGGTTTTGGGTGAATATGTGGTGTCTCTTGATAGCACAAAATTACACTGTATATTTGACTCTGATTTCACATGTTTTTAGTTGTTTATTTGTTATTTTCCTTTGCTATTATGGTATTTTGTTTTACTTTCAGATATATTACCTGATTCGAGCCTACAGTAAGAAAACGAAGCAAAACAGAGCTAAAATGAAGATTTCTTGTGTAAACTGTATACTAGCCATTTCACTCAGCGGACGCCAAGGAGGACGCCGTTTGCATAATAACTTCACTCACACGCCAACGGTCACAAAATACGTTTCACCTTCCAAAGTACACTCGGCGGATGCGGAGCAGGGGTCGGCGGGCGCCGACAGTTATAAAGAGGAAACGGTCTGAAACGTTCAAGGCAGTTACACCTGAAGAAATTAGTTTCTAAAACGTTTTTCATAATGATTAGGGGCAGTTGCAATTTCGAATTTCCTATAAATAGGCCTTGCATTTTCACTTTTTAGACATCCAATCTTAGTTTTCATCATAGGCATATAGTTCACTTTGAAAAGCAATAATCTGTCATATCGAGGGGTTGTTGCACTATAGTTGTTAGTTGGATTGGAGCAATCATAGTTAGGAGTTATTTACTTTCCCGCAATTTATTTTCCAGCATCTGTACCAGATTCAGTCTCCGCTATGGAGCAGGTTTCTTTTATAAATTACAATTTATTTTATCCACAACGCTTTTATATTATTTATTTTCCTGCACTACTTTATATTCGTTTATTTTCCGTCTCTGCCATTACCTTATTATTTTATTTATCTGTGTGATCTGTGTCTCTTGGAACTGAACTTAAGCGTGACACTTGTGTTCACTCTCTCAAAATACACTCTCACACTTCGCACGTTTTTATCTTAAATATGCCTTACTTTGCAAATCAATTTATTTTTATGTTCTCAATTACTATGTCTAGCTAAATCACTTGTGTTGGGATGTGAGGATCGTCGTTCTGACGGTGCTCCACATGACATCTCTTTAGAAATACTTTAGGGGTTGTTTTTTATTTTAATTAAACTCTTCTGAACTTCAATTGATCGGTCATTACGTAAATGAGACCGTGTTTTTGTTTGCGTAATGACTGTGACTAGATCGGGTAAGATCGAAATCCGTCCGGCATTTTAGAAAAGAGTTTGTTAGTTGTTAATTGATAAATACAGCGGAAGCACTTTATTGATTAACTAGGAAAGTTTTATATTATTAGAAAGAGGTTTTAAAACTATTTTCGGACGCGTTTATAGATTTAGGATCCGGTTGGCCGAGCATATGCCGGAAACCCTTTGGTATAAAATATTTTCAATCGAAAGCACTTTTTTACTAAGTTTTAGAGGTAATTACATAAAAAAGGACTTTATCACTTTAACGCAAGGAGCGACCGGTGCAGCGTGAGCGGCTGGTATAGATTAAAGGTTAAGTCTGTTTCCAATCACGCTAACGCGGCGGATCCTTTTTAATTAACTCTTTTTCAAAGAAAAAAACATTGCCCCGTAAGTGTTACTATTTAGTTGATAGGAGTATTGTTTGATTGATGTGAATTACATTCCAGTATAGTATTTATTTGATTTATTTCTATTTTCGTTCTATAGAAAACCTTTACCCTGATATCAATTAGCCTTAGATAAACAACGTAACAATAGTAATCGATAGATTGACATTCGTCTCTGTGGGATCGATAAATCTTTTATATTACTCTGACATAATCCGTATACTTGCGGATAACACGCATCAAGTTTTTGGCGCCGTTGCCGGGGACCAATTACGTCAAAATATCGTACCCTATTGTGACGCCGTCTAGACTAAGGCATCCCTTAGCCGGTAAATGCGAAGAACTCGCAGTACCGGAAACTTAGTTGATCCTTTAGAAGAGCCTGAACGTTACGCCCGAGCTCGTCTTTTCCTTCGAAAACTTAAAAGAGCAATGGCAGAAGAAGAAAACGCTAAACCTCTTAAGGATTTCGCCTTACCCTCTAACGAAGAACCTCATTCTAGTATAGTTAACCCAGCTATACCAGCCAATAACTTCGAATTAAAACCATCTCTGTTACAATTAGTTCAACAGAACCAGTTCGCAGGTCTTCCTACGGAAAACCCGAACCAACATCTTAAAGTCTTTATTCAACTAGCCGATACCTTAAAAGCGAACGGAGCTCCTCCTGAGGCAATACGTCTAAGACTATTTCCATTTTCTCTCAGAGATAGAGCCCGATCATGGTTAGATTCCCTTCCAGCCAACTCTATAACCACTTGGAATGACCTAAAGAAAGTATTCCTTGCTAGATACTTTCCACCGAGTAAAACTGCTGTCTTACGAAACCAAATAACCCGATTTACCCAAAGCGAGGGAGAATCACTTTTCGAAGCTTGGGAAAGATATAAGGAGCTATTAAGAGCATGTCCACATCATGGCTTATAACAATGGCTCATAATCCATACCTTTTATAATGGACTCATGTACAACACTAAGATGACCATAGACGCTGCCGCTGGTGGCGCTCTAATGAACAAACCCTACGCCAAAGCTAGCGCTCTCATTGAGGATATGGCACAAAACCATTACCAATGGGGTACCGAACGAGCACAAGTAGAGAAGAAAGAGACCAAAGGAGGTGTGTATGAAGTAAGTTGTTTTGACCATATGAACGCAAAGATGGACGCTATAGCCCAAAAAGTAGAAAACCTAACTATCAACCCCACAGCAACTGTAGCAGCAATACAACCCGGATGTGAAATCTGTGGAACCCTAAGACATACCATGGCTGAATGCAACCTGCTAGCCGAAAGTCCCACAGATCAGGTAAATTACGCCGAAGGAAACCCTTATTCAAACACATATAACCCTGGATGGAGGAATCACCCAAATCTTTCCTATAAGAATAATAACCCCACTCAAAATTCAACACCTCAAAGACCACCCGGTTTCCAAACTCAAAGACCCAACCAATCTGCACCATATGCCCCTCAGAAATCAAATTTTGAGAAAAAGATGGACGAATTCATCTCAGCTCAATTACAACAGAACAAGGAGTTCATGAACCAAAACGTTCACATAAATGGACTAATTACTCAGTTGGGTACTAAACTCGATTCTGTAATTACCCATAACAAAATGCTTGAAACCCAAATCTCTCAAGTAGCACAACAACAATCTACTCATGCTACACCAGGAGGACAATTTCCTGGACAACCTCAACCTAACCCTAAAGGGCATGCTAATGCTATAGCCCTAAGGAGCGGGACCACTTACGATGGGCCTATAAACCCTAGGTTGAATAATCCAGAACCTCCTAGAAAAAAGGTTGTGCCCACACCTGAGAAAGAAGTTGAGAAATCAGTGGAACCTGAGAAATCTAAAGATACGGAAGTTAAGGAGAAGGAAAAAGAAGAGAATGAAAAAGTTTATGTACCACCTCCTCCTTATAAACCTCCGATTCCATACCCACAAAGACTTAAACAAACCAAATTGGATAACCAATATAAGAAATTTATCAAAGTGATTGAGAAACTCCATGTAGAGATTCCATTCACCGAAGTTATTACCCAAATACCATCTTATTCCAAATTCCTTAAAGACATTCTAACCAATAAACGAAGATTAGAAGATCCCAAACCTATAGAATGTAATTCAATCGTTGAGAATAAGCTTGCTAAGAAAGAAAAAGACTCAGGAAGTTTTTCTATACCTTGTGTTTTGGGAAACCAAGTTATAGATAAAGCACTTCTGGACTTAGGAGCAAGTGTAAGCTTAATGCCTTTAGCCGTTTGTAAAAGGTTAAACCTAGGAGAAATACAACCAACTAGGATGTCTCTCCAATTATCCGACAGATCAGTGAAATATCCAATTGGCATTTTGGAAGACGTCCCAGTTAGACTTGGTCAACTTTATATTCCAATAGATTTCGTAGTAATGGACATTAAAGAAGACGATGAGATCCCAATCCTTTTAGGTAGATCATTTTTATCAACAGCTGGAGCTATAATTGATGTCAAAAAAGGAAAATGACATTCGAGGTAGGTAATGAGAAAGTAGAATTTATATTATCCCAATCTTAAATGCACCAGCCATAGATGACTCATGTTATGTCATTGATATAATTGATGAATGCATAAGAGAATTAGATAAAGAAGATCCAGTAGAAACCATCAAACTACCTTCGATCCCCATAATGGACGACGACGGATTCGAACGCTTACCTGAACCTTATATAGATAACAGTCTTTATGAATGCTTGGCACTTACCCCAGATCATATGCCATATCCGAAAAAACCATCAATAGAGCTTAAGGAGCTACCTAAGAATTTAAGATATGAGTTCTTAGATGAAGAATTAAATCGCCCAATCATAGTCAGTGCCACGTTAGATGGTCCTGAAACCAATCAACTCTTAGATGTTTTAAGAAGATATCCCTCAGCTCTGGGTTATAAAATTTCCAATCTCAAAGGAATAAGTCCTTCTGTGTGTATGCACCGAATTATGCTGGAGGAAGACACTAAATCCTCCAGAGAACATCAACGATGGATAAATCCTATAATGAGCGACGTAGTAAAAAAGGAAGTATTAAAGTTGTTAGAGGCTGGAATAATATACCAAATATCTGATAGTAAATGGGTAAGCCCCTTACATGTGGTACCTAAGAAAGGAGGGGTCACCGTTGTACAAAACGAAAAAGGAGAACAAATAGCCAAACGTGTAGAAAATGGTTGGCGGATGTGTATCGATTACAGAAAGCTCAATAAGGTAACTAGGAAAGATCACTTCCCACTTCCATTCATTGATCAAATGCTCGAACGTTTAGCTAGGCATTCTTACTTTTGTTATTTAGACGGATACTCAGGATTTTTTCAAATACCCATTCACCCTGATGATCAAGAGAAAACAACCTTTACATGTCCCTATGGAACATTTGCTTATAGAAGAATGTCATTTGGACTACGCAATGCCCCAGCTACCTTCCAACGCTGTATGATGTCAATCTTCGCAGATTTCCTTGATGAGATCATGGAAGTATTTATGGACGATTTCTCGGTATGTGGATCCAGTTTTAAAAACTGTTTAACAAACCTCGAGAAAATCCTGGAAAGATGCGTAGAAGTCAACCTTGTTCTAAACTGGGAAAAATGCCATTTTATGGTGACTGAAGGCATAGTACTAGGACACATGGTGTCCGAAAGAGGCATTGAGGTTGATAAAGCTAAAATAGAAGTAATAGAAAACCTTCAACCACCCAAAACCATTAGAGAAATCCGAAGTTTTCTTGGACACGCCGGTTTCTACCGATGCTTCATTAAAGACTTCTCCAAAATAACTAAACCATTAACCAACTTACTTATGAAAGACGCCGAATTCAAATTCTATGATAAATGTCTTGAAGCCTTTAAATACCTAAAACAAGCACTGATTTCCGCACCTATAATTCAACCACCTGATTGGAATCAACCTTTTGAAATTATGTGCGATGCTAGCGATTACGCTATAGGCGCTGTTTTAGGACAAAAGAAGGATAAGAAACTCCATGTAATTTACTACGCCAGTAGAACTTTGGATGCGGCTCAGCTGAATTATGCCACAACCGAGAAGGAACTCCTGGCAGTAGTCTTTGCAATCGACAAATTCCGATCCTATTTAGTAGGAGCAAAAATCATAGTCTACACTGATCATGTTGCGATAAGATATCTATTAAGCAAAAAGGACGCTAAGCCTAGATTACTACGCTGGATCCTTTTACTTCAAGAATTTGATTTGGAAATCCGAGATAAGAAAGGCACTGAAAATCTTGTCGCTGACCATCTCTCAAGGCTTGAATATCTAAAACCAGATCTTGTTCCTATCAATGATGATTTCGCATACGATAGATTAGTAGGAGCAGTTAGAACCATCCACGATGATGATCCTGGCCCTTATTTAGAAGTAGACATTGAAAAAAAAATCGCAGTGACAACCGTACCTTGGTATGCAGATTTTGTTAATTATCTAGCAGCTGATATCATACCCCCTGATCTAAATTACCAACAGAAGAAGAAGTTCTTTCATGACGTAAAACACTTCTATTGGGATGAGCCCCTTCTATTCAAGAGAGGCGTAGATGGCATTTTCTGTCGCTGTGTCCCTGAAGAAAAAGTAGAAACTATAATTAAACATTGTCACTCTTCACCATATGGTGGACATCTAGGCTCGTCCAAAACATGCGCTAAAATACTTCAAGCAGGTCTTTTCTGGCCAACGTTATGGCGTGATGTTCATGCCTACATTGTAAGATGTGACAGATGCCAACGCACTGGGAACGTCTCAAGAAGAGATGAAATGCCTTTGAAAAATATTCAGGAGGTAGAACTCTTCGATGTTTGGGGTATAGATTTTATGGGACCTTTTCCATCTTCGATGGGAAATAAGTATATCTTAGTAGCCGTTGATTATGTATCCAAATGGATTGAGGCCATAGCTGCACCTACCAACGATACTCGTGTAGTCATTAAAGTATTTAAAAACTATATTTTCCCTAGGTTTGGAGTACCTTGATTGGTTATAAGCGATGGAGGATCGCATTTCATATCGAGGATATTTGAGAACCTATTAAAGAAATACGGAGTGAAACACCGAGTAGCCACACCTTACCACCCACAGACTAGTGGACAAGTGGAAATCTCTAATAGGGAAATAAAATAAATCTTAGAAAAAACCGTATCAATCTCTAGAAAAGATTGGTCCTTAAAACTACAAGAAGCCTTGTGGGCTTATATGACCGCTTTCAAAACCCCTATAGGAACAACCCCATATCAATTAGTCTACGGAAAATCTTGCCATTTACCCTTTGAGCTTGAACATAAGGCCTACTGGGCCATAAAAGCCCTTAATATGGATTACTTAACAGCCAGAGATAAACGAATTCTAGATATTCATAAATTAGAAGAGTTACGCCAAAATGCTTATGAAAATGCCGTAATATATAAAGAGAGAACCAAAGCATGGCATGACAAAAGGATTATCAAAAAAGAGTTCAACGTAGGCGATCCTGTTCTTCTTTTCAATTCTAGGTTACGATTGTTTCCAGGTAAGGTATGCTCAAGATGGAATGGACCCTATGAGGTCACCAAAGTCCTGAAATCTGGAGCATTTAAAATTGCAAATCATTCATGTAGTCCCTTTCTAGTGAATGGACAGAGATTGAAACCCTACTATGGAGGTGACATCCCTACTTACTACTCTGGTCACACTCTGATAGACCCACCTATAGCAACATCCACAATGTAAGTTCTTCAGTAGTCAAGCTAACGACGTTAAACAAGCGTTGCGTGGGAGGCAACCCACGATTTTCTTTTCGTTATCTTTCTTATTTATGCATAGAATTTTTTTCAGAAAAAGAAAAAGATTTATTATTTATATTATTTTTTTTCTAACGTGACTGACTTATGCAATGTCTATGTTTACAGGTTACAGATCACATCATCTCAGACATTCCATACTAACTTTCTTTTCAGGATGCAGAGCTATGATGACATGCACATTGTGTTCAGAGACGACGTACAGAGGAAGAAATTTGTGGCCCTTTCTGAGAGACCGATCCTACCCACTAGGTACCCTGACCCAAACTGTCTGATAGCCTTAGGTATTGAGGCCAGTGTGAGGTACCTTTGTCACCAACTCCAGTGGGATGAGTATTCTGAAGCAATGAATGTAACCTATAAGCACCTAACCTTAGAGTTCCTCAGTTCACTCATTTATGACCCTTATAGTGGAAGAGGTTACAATAGTGGAAGCATAAGATTCAGACTATTTGGAAATGCGTATGCCCTTAACCACAAAGATTTTGCTAGAATACTTGGTTTTCAATATGGCTTGGATGCAATCCATTTTATGCATGAAACCAATGTTATGCAAGATGATCTTGACCTATTCTTGAGCAAAATCATCGGTGGAGGAGCACCTGATCCTTCCACCCAATTAGCAAACAAAATCCATAATCCAGCTTTCCGTTATTTCCAAATGATCCTGGCCGAGACTTTCTTTGGTAGAAGTGAAACCGAGAACCAAGTTACTGCAGAAGAGATTCTGATGCTCTTTTGTACTACTGAGTCACGCCCTTTAGCCTGTGGTAATTTTCTGATGTATAACCTATACTTGAATGTTGAATCTTCCAAAGGACCTATTCATGTAGGCGGTACTATTACACACATAGCTTATGCCCTAGGTCTAGCCAACAAGCTAACTCATCTTACCTCCCATTGTGGCTACACCTTAATTGACATTCATCATTGCCTTGACCATGGTCTTATCAGGAGAGCATTCTTTAGTGCAAATAACTTTAAGCTCCTAATAGACAATGAAGTCATTCACTACTTTGGTTTGCCAAACCATACTCGAATAAGTGTCCATGATAGAGTTAACTGGTCATACGCTTTGGAAGGCCAAGACGAGACACCCATCAGACGTAGGAACCACCCTGTGCCTGAGTACCACCCTACACCCTTTCCTGAAAGGACTACTGTTTATTCCTCTAACGTTAATCTGCAACGCAGGGACATATATTTAGAGTTTGACGCTATGCGCAAGGAGATCATTTCTCTTCGCGAAGAATGCGCCGAGCTTACCTTACAGATACAGATCTCAGACGCAACAAACGCTTCATCATATGATCTTTTGGAGCAAGAGATTTGCGATCTCAGACGCCAGCTTGTAGAAGCACGAACACCTTACCCCCACAAGAGCCAAGGTGTCCGTCGACAGTCTTTCTAGAAGATTTTCAGGAGCTCTGGGTCATAGCTCGCACTTTGTGTGGAGGAGACTTACCACATGCTTGTTATGATCGTTTATTTTTACCTTTACCACATTTCTATCTTTATTGTTATTATCTTTATTATCAGACTATTAGTAGATTTTATTTTCCATCGTCATTAGTACTAACCTAAGTTTTTTTGCAAGTGTTATATTTCAAGTTATAATAAATATCTACATCATTACAATTTATTGGTTATATTTAATTTTTTCATTTTTATTATTGGTTATATTTAATTTTTTTCATTTTTTATTATTAATAAAAAGAAAAAAAATAATATATATATATATAATAATAATAATAATAATAATAATAATAATAATAATAATAATAAAAAAATTATTAAAAAAATAGATGAACAAAATATTCTCTATGTTTCTTACATGTACCAATATGCTATAGACACCCCAAGGAGAAATTCATCAGCCAATCAAAGGCCAAACCCGTGCCAGCCCAGTTAACACAGTCCGCGGATGCGGACCCCATCTCGGCGAACGCGGAGGCGTTCTGGGTTTTAAACGGACCAGAATAAGAAAACCCCCATTTTTGCCACTCTCTTCATCTTCTACCTCCAAAAATTCCGATTTCAATCACCATAAAACCCCATTAAACCATTAAAATCCCTGATTTCATAACTTCTCCACTGCCATTACACCTTCCATTACACATTATCTCTATAAAAACCATAGATTTCACCAAAATCTACAAAAACAAAAATTACCCATTCTCCATTACCAAACCTTCATTTCACTTCAACAATGGCAGCAGAGAACCAAGACAACATCATTTTTCGCAATGGAGATGACGGAGTCAAGCAATGGGAAAAATAGGAGAGACTTCAGACACGTAACATTCTTGCGACGAGGTACATTAATGATATTTGTCTGTATAACCTTGGTATAAGATTTAGCGTATTTTATCTGTTAAAAAATTTGAAATTAGAGAATATTTTTATTCGCAAGGAGCCTACCTACGAAAGGCTAACCCGCAAATTTTTGAGTTCTTTGGAGTACACTGTCAGAGAAAACACTGCCAGGACCGTAGGCACAGTGAGATTTAGGATGTTCAATGTTGAATACATTTATACCACTGATGCACTTGCTGAGTTATTAGGATTCCATTTTGGGAATGGTGCAGCCTGTGAGGCACCCATAGACACAAATTGGTCAACTGAGGCCTTTCAACTGTGGAGAAACATCTCAGGCCAAACCACTTGCTCCTTTGATGGAAATTTAGCTTCTGGCATTCATAACCCGGCCATACGGGTATTCCACCTTTTATTAGCTGATACTATTTTTGCTCGTGAAAACTCTAACAAGATGAATTCCAAAGAATTTATATTTTTACAGGCTGCTTTACTTAGAAGAAGATTAAATCTTGTACCATTTATGATATCACATATGAGGGCAATTGAGAAAAAGGACAACACCGTGTCATTTGGAGGGTTGATTACCTTCATTGCACGAGCCCTCCACCTGGACGCTGAGTTGGCCACATTGGAACCACTTCCTCCTCGCACCATTGATTTAAAATTTCTGCGAGATATGCGTTTATGCAAAACGAGGCCGGAAGGAGGCTACATCCTCATGGTTCACAATGCTTCCATCCCGAGTGTCGCCTTACCTTGTTCAACACGCACTGATGTGCGCAAAAGAGAAAACTGGCTCTATGATTTGAAGGCTGCTCCTATTTTAGACCCATTACTTCCAAACGTCCCCGAGGACGAAGGAAATGAGACAGATGATGAATATGACCATATGGAGCAGTCCCTCATTCGTGTATCACCTGCACACACCCCACTTGTTACTGATCATCCTGCAAGTACTTCTTCTGGATTTTATATCACTCAAGAAATGTGGCAAGCACAGCAAGTCAGAGAAGAAGAGCGTGATGGCCTATTGTATGCCATGTACCAACAGCAGCAAGAGATGATGGATTTTATGTGGGTGTCACAGCAATCCACTCTTGAGAGTTTCCAAGCACTTAGAAGTCAAAATGCCTCTCTAATAGAGAGGATTGAGCAGATGGAGCTGTCACATACCGCCCGACACCGTAGTAGGAGCCGTCGTCCCAGACGTTCAGAGCAGGATGGAGAGGGCCCCAGTGGCCGGCATGATTGATTGCCAGGTCTTACCTATCCCCTTCTTACTTTTATCGAAACATTGAGGACAATGTTCGGTTTAAGTGTGGGAGGAGATATTTACTATTTTTAGTTGTCTTTATTTTTATGCTTTCTAGTATAGTTTAGTTTGTTTTAAAATGTGCTTAACGAGTCATTTTGTGTAGTTTATCTATTCTTCCAATTCTTGAGCCTTAACAAAAAAAATTTTAACAAAGAAAACAACATTTATTTTGAAAATTTGGGCTATTAGGACAAGTAAGATCATTTGCAAGGGCTTGGGAAAACCTTTTTGAAAAATCGACATCTTTTTTACACCGTAAGTTTCTCAAATATAGGAGCCTATATCCAGTTTTTTTATACTATGGCCTTAAAATCTCACCCTTCATCACTTACCCTTAAATAGTTTATCCTAACAGTCAGCACCATCTTAGCCACCGCTAAGTGACAAACCGATGCAAATAAGTAAGATCCTGCAAAAAGAAAAAAGAAAAAAGAAAAATCCAAGAAGATACTAAAGTATCTTTAGAAAATATTTTTGCAAGAAAAATTATATATCCAAAAAGAAAAAAATATATATCAAGTCATTGATATAAAAGGATCAGGATTACCACAGGTTATGTTCACCATGCGAGTGAAAGATAACGGGCTTAATGTGATTGCGCTCGAATGAAAAGGGGTAAGAAAGGAATGAGTAAGATAGGCCTAAGTATAACATCATGGTTTGGATTGGTTTGTATAGGAGAGAAACTTATGACCCGCAAAATTGCAGAAAGTGTGATTACGATACCCTTGGTTCATGAGTTAGTACCTACCAATGTATCATTGATCAAACTTAAGTTCTTAGCCCGGATTAGATACTCGTATGTTTGCTGTTTTTCCTCTTTCAGTTTATGAAAGTTTGCTTGAGGACAAGCAAAGGTTTAAGTGTGGGAGAATTTGATAGCACCAAATTACACTGTATATTTGACTCTGATTTCACATGTTTTTAGTTGTTTATTTCTAATTTTCCTTTGCTATTTTGATATTTTGTTTTACTTTCAGATACATTGTCTGATTCGAGCCTACAGTAAGAAAACGAAGCAAAACAGAGCTAAAATGAAGATTTCTTGTGTAAACTGTATACTAGCCATTTCACTCAGCGGACACCAAGGAGGACGCCATTTGCATAATAACTTCACTCACACGCCAACGGTCACAAAAGACGTTTCACCTTCCAAAGTACACTCGGCGGACGCGGAGCAGGGGTCGGCGGGCGCCGACAGTTATAAAGAGGAAACAGTCTGAAACGTTCAAGGCAATTACACCTGAAGAAATTAGTTTCTAAAATGTTTTTCATAATGATTAGGGGCAGTTGCAATTTTGAATTTCCTATAAATAGGCCTTGCATTTTCACTTTTTAGACATCCAATCTTAGTTTTCAACATAGGCATAGAGTTCACTTTGAAAAGCAATAATCCGTCATATCGAGGGGTTGTTGCACTATAGTTGTTAGTTGGATTTGAGCAATCATAGTTAGGAGTTATTTACTTTCCCGCAATTTATTTTCCAGCATCTGTACCAGATTCAGTCTCCGCTTTGGAGCAGGTTTCTTTTATAAATTACAATTTATTTTATCCACATCGCTTTTATATTATTTATTTTCCTGCACTGCTTTATATTCGTTTATTTTCCGTCTCTGCCATTACCTTATTATTTTATTTATCTGTGTGATCTGTGTCTCTTGGAACTGAACTTAAGCGTGACACTTGTGTTCACTCTCTCAAAATACACTCTTACACTTCGCACGTTTTTATCTTAAATATGCCTTACTTTGCAAATCAATTTATCTTTATGTTCTCAATTACTATGTCAAGCTAAATCCCTTGTGTTGGGATGTGAGGATCGTCGTTCTGATGGTGCTCCACATGACATCTCTTTAGAAATACTTTAGGGGCTGTTTTTTATTTTAATTAAACTCTTCTGAACTTCAATTAATCGGTCATTACGTAAATGAGACCGTGTTTTTGTTTGCGTAATGACTGTGACTAGATCGGGTAAGATCGAAAGCCGTCCGACATTTTAGAAAAGAGTTTGTTAGTTGTTAATTGATAAATACAGCGGAAGCACTTTATTGATTAACTAGGAAAGTTTTATATTATTAGAAAGAGGTTTTAAAACTATTTTCTGACGCGTTTATAGATTTAGGATCCGGTTGGCCGAGCATATGCCGGAAACCCTTTGGTATAAAATATTTTCAATCGAAAGCACTTTTTTACTAAGTTTTAGAGGTAATTACATAAAAAAGGACTTTATCACTTTAACGCAAGGAGCGACCGGTGCAGTGTGAGCGGCTGGTATAGATTAAAGGTTAGGTCTGTTTCCGATCACGCTAATGCGGCGGATCCTTTTTAATTAATTTTTTTTCAAAGAAAAAAACATTGCCCCGTAAGTGTTACTATTTAGATGATATGAGTATTGTTTGATTGATGTGAATTACATTCCAGTATAGTATTTATTTGATTTAGTTCTATTTTCGTTCTATAGAAAACCTTTACCCTGATATCAATTAGCCTTAGATAAACAACGTAACAATAGTAATCGATAGATTGACATTGGTCTCTGTGGGATAGATAAATCTTTTATTTTACTCTGACGCAATCCGTATACTTGCGGATAACACGCATCATCTCTCTCACTTGTTTGGGTGAGTCTTTGACCTTTAGGTAAGTGTTTGACCCAATGTGTATAATTCCCCCTCATGATGACCCATCAGTGGCATCAGAGCCTGGTACAAGTAAGGGACCGGCTCCTTGTGTCGAAAGTTTTCCTGACATGATGGTTAGGCGGCGTTTTCTGTTGAAGTATCCATGACGAGATAATGGTGTCTTTCATCGGCGGTACAAGCATGTGGATGAAAGAGCTTCTGCTAGAGGGAAAGTATAGTGGATGGACTCATACTTGAGGGGGAGATTGTTGGAAAATAAGTGTGAGTTGTGTTGAGAAACAAGTGTGAGATCTAAGTCTCCCGTTGCTTAGAAAAGTGAAGGTTAAGCACTTTATAAGTGAGAGAACCCATACACCTATCATCTTAAGGTTTTGGGTGAATATGTGGTGTCTCTCTCACTTGTTTGGGTGAGTCTTTGACCTTTAGGTAAGTGTTTGACCCAATGTGTATGATTCCCCCTCATGATGACCCATCAACTTCAAAAGAACTACTGTCAAAAATCAGTTACTTAACATATTTTAAGCACATCACCGGACCTTTAGTTTCAGCAGAAGGAATACTTTTGATATTTGTTTCATCCTTATCAATTGTTGTTGCTGAGATGTCAAGTACATCAACATCACCAACCTGAAAACATGAAAAAGGTATCTTGTAGCAACCGAAAATTTTTATCTAGCCAATGTGATATCAACTCATACGCACATTGATTATTCAGATGGCGTAAACTAAATACATATAAATGGAAATGGTATACGAAAACATTTTTCTTTGAGCCTACGACTAAATATAAAACATACATGAGGAAACATGGATATGTTCTGAATGTTTGTTTGGTAGAACTTAAAAATGTTACAAATAAAATTACTCTTGAAGGTTTGAAATGAAATTTTAGAAAGTAATCACAATAAAAATGTAAATGAAACAATTTATTGTTAGATGACTAATGCAAATTTAATTTAATCACTTGTAGCCCTCTATCAGTAATAACTTTCAGTACACCGGTAGACTTGTAACGCATTTCAACAACAACCTTTGCATTTTTGTATGCTTCATCAGAAATCCATTTGATTTCTGGTGCAACATTGTTATGTGCAGATTTTACCTAAAAATGACATATCTTTCTTTGCACTTTTTCTTCTCTTTTATCATGTTTTCATTAGTTTTACTAATGATTGTTGTTGTTCTTCTAACCTTGAGAATATACCTTTGGTGCTTGTAATGTGTGTGTTATTGTGCAGTAAAAGGCATAAATGATCAAAGTTGTAAGACACAAGAAAGTGATGCAAGCTGTCAAATAACAGGGGAAAATTTCAAGAAGCCCGCTTTGCGAATAGCTAGCGAAGGTTCGCTTTGCGAAGGCTAGCGAGGTCCCAGCGAATGGTCCCAGAATTATGGCAGAGGAAAAAGGAGCTAAAGTTCACTTTGCAAACTGGAAAGTGAGTGTTCGCTTTGCGAACATTCCTTTGTATTGCGAACTCACGAAAATTCTGTGGCGATTTAAGCTTATCAGAGGCACCTCAGGTGCCTATTTTTACCATTCGTTGTGCGAATGAAAGGTTCGCTTTGCGAACTGTGAAATTCCTAAATGTGTATAAATAGAATTTTCACACTTTTTAAGATATAATCATTAGAATTTTGGAGAGAGAACTTGTAAATTAAAATATCAGAATTTATATCTCTTCATTTCCAAGGGAGAAAAGGTAGGATCTTTGATTTCTTGATGGGAAAGGATGTAATCTTTTGATACCTATTGTATTTCATCTAATATATGTATGTGAATTAGTTTTGATTCTCTATTGTTTGTTGTCTTTGATTGCTTATTTGTTGGTCTTGACAAAACCTATTTCAAATCCGTGATCTTAGATTTTCATCTATCATTGAGCAAGCTTTTGACATGGGTTTGTGATTTGATATCCGTTTGCATCTCAGCTTTTTAGCATTATATTGATTGTTAGTTTGAATAGCTTCTAGTAATTAATGCAATAATAGACCGCGATATTGCTTGACGAATGATATCGTGAGGGTGCGTGAGAATAGTGATGAAGAACGATGTTCACATTCATTTGGAAAACTAGTTGAATGCATGTAAAAAAGGGTTAAGCGTGTGTACGTATTTTGATCATTGGCTTTGTATATGAATTACTCGTTGGCTTGAGATTGATGTTATAGTAATATCTGTTGGGTTTTGATGCCATAAATGAATAAAGGCTTAACATTCATGTAGGCTTTAAATGCTTTGTATTGATTGGTGATGTGCGAGAGCAATTATTGATCGATATAAAATCACTCATAATATGCGGGGACCGAGAGGATATGTATGTCGTGAGTGATACATGATGATATTAGGCAAATGTTTGATTTATGAAATTGGTCAGAAGAATGCATGTGTTATCAATTGATGAGATCCAATTCCAATAAGGCCCCGTTTATAATTCAGTCTTTATTTTATATTTTTAGTCTTTACATTTTCCGCATTTGCTTTTGGTTCCGTCTTAAACCAAAACTTTTAATCCATAAGCTTAGAAATGTAGATACCGTCGAATGGCATTCTTTCCCTCACACTGATCCCTGTGGATACGACAAAACCGGGTTACTTAAATGTTTTTGCTTGCTGTTGTGTTACAGTTTCAACAAAATGGCGCCGTTGTCGGGGATCGGTGTTTAGATATTGAATCGCATTGCGATAGTTTCTATATTTTTGAGCTTTGTACATGTGTTTATATTGTACTACCTCCGTTCCTTTTTAAGTGTCATTTTTTCATTTTTTACACATACCAATAAAATTAATTATTATGGTTACTTTTCAAATCATAATTCTCCTTTTACCTATAATACCCCTACTTCTTTATTACATTTATTTAACTTTTTCTCTCTCTGCAATAAATACATAGGGATAATTTTGACAAAAGTGCAATTAATACTTCCTTGAACTTTGCAAGTGACAATTAAAAAGAAACAAAAAATTATTCTAAAAGTGACACTTAAAAGGGAACGGAGGGAGTATATCTTTGTTTTCTTTTATGTTTTCTCTAGTGTGATCAGGAATGATGAGAACTCCTTCTAGATTGGTTGCTATTTGTATAAAAGTATTCAATGAAGCTTCGACCGAGTCTGGATGGTGAGATTTGAATATATGCGACGTAAATTGTACTACTTTATAAAATGTTAGAATGATTTAAGAATTTTGTGCTTTGTGCAAATGTGTATTCTTGTTTCATTTTTCAACTTGTTTGAATGCTTGTTTCACTTAGGTCCAAAAGCCACAAATTGTGAGAAACCTCCATTGTTTACTATATGCTAGGATGACTGATAACTTTGTTTAATTCGTTTGATTTATGCTTTATCTTTTGATTATTGTGATTTTGTGGAAGCATTAGAAATGATCAAGGCATATGTTTATATTGAGCACAACCATATCCAAAAGTACCTTACCTATGAGTAGAGAGAATTCGTTAACCCCTTTGAGCCTAAACAGTTTAGATCTCATTTTAGTGATGAACTTGGTTTATGTACATAATTTGAAAGTGTAGTTCATCATTGAATTTTGTGAGGTTCTAAAAAAAATTTCTTGAACCTTTGAACATTGTTTTAGTTTGATTTCTTTGCCTTAAAAAGCAAGGAGCATTCACTTTAGGTTTGGTTGAATTCAAGTTGGGGAGTATGAAAAAGAAGATTGGTAGGTTGCTAAAACTTTTGAAAAATTTCGAGCACGCATGAAAAGAAAAAGTGTGAATATGAATGTGAAAAACAAAAGAAAAAGAATGCTTGTTTGAATGAGATAAATAGAGAATGAAATAATTGTGCATAAGGAAGTTTGAGAAGGTTTGTGATAAAGGAATGAAAATGGTGAATGAAGTTGTGTTGTGTAAATATCTTGTATAGTGAATGTTTCTTTTTGCATCGGCAATTTCTATTCAATGGCCTTTAGAAATGTCCCTTTGTTGTGAACCCGACCAAGCTACAATCTTTAAAGCCCTTAGTGATCTTTTTGCTTCCATGTTTTCATTTTTAATTGTTAGATGTTGTATGAATTGAGTTGCTATTAGCATTGTTTGTCAGGTGAGTGAAATTTCCCCGCGGTTGCATACGCGTTAATTTCTTCATTCTTATTCTGAAGAGGAGTGTTAGAGTGATTCAAGTATAAAAATTTAGTTGTTCTTTGAACCATTCCATGACATTTGTTTAAGGACTTAATTCTTTGTCATTGTTCGATTCTATTGAGTGGTGAACGTTGCTTGTGCGCATTTTCATCTTTTCTTTGTTGAATCATAAGCTTGAGCAAATCCTCTTGTTTTCATGAGGGGCATACTTTGCTTGAGGACAAGCAAAAATCTAGTTGGGGAGAGTTGTTAGGCGCAGATTTTACCTAAAAATGGCATATCTTTCTTTGCACTTTTTCTTCTCTTTTATAATGTTTTCATTAGTTTTACTAATGATTGTTGTTGTTCTTCTAACCTTGAGAATATACCTTTGGTGCTTGTAATGTGTGCGTTATTGTGCAGTAAAAGGTATAAATGATTAAAGTTGTAAGACACAAGAAAGTGGTGCAAGCTGTCAAATAACAGGGGAAAACTTCAAGAAATTCGCTTTGCGAATAACTAGCGAAGGTTTCTTTACGAAGGCTAACGAGGTCCTAGCGAATGGTCCTAGAATTATGGAAGAGGAAAAAAGAGCTAAAGTTCGCTTTGCAAACTGGAAAGCGATTGTTCGCTTTGCGAACATTCCTTCGCATTGCAAACTCACGAAAATTCTGTGGCGGTTTAAGCTTATCAGAGGCACCTCAGGTGCCTATTTTTACCATTCGCTGTGCGAATGAAAGGTTCGTTTTGCGAACTGTGAAATTCCTGAATGTGTATAAATAGAATTTTCACACTTTTTGAGATATAATCATTAGAATTTTGGAGAGAGAACTTGTAAATTAAAATATCAGAATTTATATCTCTTCATTTCCAAGGGAGAAAAGGTATGATCTTTGATTTCTTGTTGGGAAAGGATGTAATCTTTTGATACCTATTGTATTTCATCTAATCTATGTTTGTGAATTAGTTTTGATTATCTATTGTTTGTTGTCTTTGATTGCTTATTTGTTGGTCTTGACAAAACCTATTTCAAATTCGTGATCTTAGATTTTCAACTATCATTGAGCAAGCTTTTGACATGGGTTTGTGATTTTATATTCATTTGCGTCTCAAATTTTTAGCATTGTATTGATTGTTTATTTGAATAGCTTCTAGTAATTAATGCAATAAGAGACCGCGTTATTGCTTGACGAACGATATCGTGAGGGTGCGTGAGAATAGTGATGAAGAACGATGTTCACATTCATTTGGAAAATTAGTTGAATGCGTGTAAAAAGGGGTTAAGCGTGTGTACGTATTTTGATCATTGCCTTTGTATATGAATTACTCGTTGGTTTGATATTGATGTTATAGTAATATCTGTTGGGTTTTGATGCCATAAATGGATAAAGGCTTAACATTCATGTAGGTTTTAAATGCTTTGAATTGATTGGTGATGTGCGAGAGCAATTATTGATCGGTATAAAATCACTCATAATATGCGGGGACCGAGAGGATATGTATGTCGTGAGTGATACATGATGATATTAGGCAAATGTTTGATTTATGTATGAAATTGGTCAAAAGAATGCATGTGTTATCAATTGATGAGATCCAATTCCAGAAAGGCTCCGTTTATAATTCAGTCTTTATTTTATATTTTTAGTCTTTACATTTTCCGCATTTGCTTTTGGTTCCGTCTTAAACCAAAACTTTTGATCCATAAGCTTAGAAATGTAGATACCGTCGAATGGCATTCTTTCCCTCGCACTGATCCCTGTGGATACGACAAAACTGAGTTACTTAAATGTTTTTGCTTGCTGTTGTGTTACAGTTTCAACAAAATAGCGCCGTTGTCGGGGATCGGTGTTAAGATATTGAATCGCATTGCGATAGTTTCTATATTTTTGAGCTTTGTACATTTGTTTATATTGTATGTCTTTGTTTTCTTTTATGTGTTCTCTAGTGTGATCATGAATGATTCGAACTCCTTCTAGATTAGTTGCTATTTGTATAAAAGTATTCAATGAAGCTTCGACCGAGTCTGGAAGGTGAGATTTGAATGTATGCGAGGTAAATTATACTACTTTATAGAGTGTTAGAATGATTTAAGAATTTTGTGCTTTGTGCAAATGTGTATTCTTGTTTCATTTTTCAACTTGTTTGAATGCTTGTTTCACTTAGGTCCAAAAGCCACAAATTGTGAGAAACCTCCATTGTTTACTATATGTTAGGGTGACTGATAACTTTGTTTAATTTGTTTGATTCATGCTTTATCTTTTGATTATTGTGATTTTGTGGAAGCATTAGAAATGATCAAGGCATATGTTTATATTGAGCACAACAGTATCCAAAAGTACCTTACCCGTGAGTAGAGAGAATTCGTTAACCCCTTTGAGCCTAAATAGTTTAGATCTCATTTTAGTGATGAACTTGGTTTATGTACATAATTTGAAAGTGTAGTTCATCATTGAATTTTGTGAGGTTCTAAAAAAAATTTCTTGAACCTTTGAACATTGTTTTAATTTGATTTCTTTGCCTTAAAAAGCAAGGAGCATTAACTTGAGGTTTGGTTGAATTCAAGTTGGGGAGAATGAAAAAGAAGATTGGTAGGTTGCTAAAACTTTTGAAAAATTTCAAGCAAGCATGAAAAGAAAAAGTGTGAATATGAATGTGAAAAACAAAAGAAAAAGAATGCTTGTTTGAATGAGAAAAATAGAGAATGAAATAATTGTGCATAAGGAAGTTTGAGAAGGTTTGTGATAAAGGAATGAAAATGGTGAATGAAGTTGTGATGTGTAAATATCTTGTATAGTGAATGTTTCTTTTTGCATCGGCAATTTCGATTCAATGACCTTTAGAAATGTCCCTTTGTTTTGAACCCGACCAAGCTACAACCTTTAAAGCCCTTAGTGATCTTTTTGCTTCCATGTTTTCATTTTTAATTGTTAGATGTTGTATGAATTGAGTTGTTATTAGCATTGTTTGTCAGGTGAGTGAAATTTCCCCGCGGTTGCAAACGCGTTAATTTCTTCATTCTTATTCTGAAGAGGAGTGTTAGAGTGATTCAAGTATGAAAATTTAGTTATTCTTTGAACCATTCCATGAAATTTGTTTAAGAACTTAATTCTTTGTCATTGTTCGATTCTATTGAGTGGTGAACGTTTCTTGTGCGCATTTTCATCTTTTCTTGGTTGAATCATAAGCTTAAGCAAATCCTCTTGTTTTCATGAGGGGCATACTTTGCTTGAGGATAAGCAAAAATCTAGTTGGGGAGAGCTGTTAGGTGCAGATTTTACCTAAAAATGACATATCTTTCTCTTCACTTTTTCTTCTCTTTTCTCATGTTTTCATTAGTTTTACTAATGATTGTTGTTGTTCTTCTAACCTTGAGAATATACCTTTTGGTGCTTATAATGTGTGTGTTATTGTACAGTAAAAGGCATAAATGATCAAAGTTGTAAGACACAAGAAAGTGGTGCAAGCTGTCAAAGAACAGGGGAAAACTTCAAGAAGTTCGCTTTACGAATAGCTAGCGAAGGTTCGCTTTGCGAAGGCTAGCGAGGTCCAAGCGAATGGTCCCTGAATTATAGCAGAGGAAAAATGAGCTAAAGTTCGCTTTGCGAACTGGAAAGCGAGTGTTCGCTTTGCAAACATTCCTTCGCACTGCGAACTCACAAAAATTCTGTGGCAGTTTAGGCTTATCAGAGGCACCTCAGGTGCCTATTTTTACCATTCGTTGTGCGAATGAAAGGTTCGCTTTGCGAACTGTGAAATTCCTAAATGTGTATAAATAGAATTTTCACACTTTTTGAGATATAATCATTAGAATTTTGGAGAGAGAACTTGTAAATTAAAATATCAGAATTTATATCTCTTTATTTCCAAGGGAGAAAAGGTAGGATCTTTGATTTCTTGTTGGGAAAGGATGTAATCTTTTGATACCTATTGTATTTCATCTAATCTATGTTTGTGAATTAGTTTTGATTCTCTATTGTTTGTTGTCTTTGATTGCTTATTTGTTGGTCTTGGCAAAACCTATTTCAAATCCGTGATCTTAGATTTTCATCTATCATTGAGCAAGCTTTTAACATGGGTTTGTGATTTGATATTCATTTGCATCTCAGCTTTTTAGTATTGTGTTGATTGTTAGTTTGAATAGCTTCTAGTAATTAATGCAATAAGAGACCGCAATATTGCTTCACGAACGGTATCGTGAGGGTGCGTGAGAATAGTGATGAAGAACGATGTTCACATTCATTTGGCAAATTAGTTGAATGCATGTAAAATGGGGTTAAGCGTGTGTACGTATTTTGATCATTGGTTTTGTATATGAATTACTCGTTGGTTTGATATTGATGTTATAGTAATATCTGTTGGGTTTTGATTCCAGAAATGGATAAAGGCTTAGCATTCATGTAGGCTTTAAATGCTTTGTATTGATTGATGATGTGCGAGAGCAATTATTGATCGGTATAAAATCACTCATAATATGAGGGGACCGAGAGGATATGTATGTCGTGAGTGATACATGATGATATTAGGCAAATGTTTGATTTATGTATGAAATTGGTCAGAAGAATGCATGTGTTATCAATTGATGAGATCCAATTCCAACAAGGCTCCGTTTATAATTCAGTCTTTATTATATATTTTCAGTCTTTACATTTTCCGCATTTGCTTTTGGTTCCGTCTTAAACCAAAACTTTTGATCCATAAGCTTAGAAATGTAGATACTGTCGAATGACATTCTTTCACTTGCACTGATCCTTGTGGATACGACAAAACTGGGTTACTTAAATGTTTTTGCTTGCTGATGTGTTACAGTTTCAACAAACATCAGCAATGACCTCATATTAGAAAAATCTAAAAATCAATGGAGATGATTCGTCTTCAATGGAGATGATTCGTCTTCTTCATTTTTTGTTTTCTTTGTATCGTATTGTCTTCTTCGCTTCTCTGTGTTACAAAAGCAATGGCTCTCTCTCTCTCTCTCTCTCTCTCTCTCTCTCTCTCTCTCTCTCACTCATGGGCTTTGTCCTAATACATTACCTCTTCTTTTTTTTTCAAAATATTTAGTCAATATAACATTAAAAAATTCCAGGCCAGTTGTTAAATGGCCAACATGACAAACTTAACGTTTTTTCGTGAAAACTAACGGAAGGGATCATTTCATGTAACGGAATTTTAGTTAAGGGACTATTCATAACAATTTTTAGTTAAAGGCCCAAAGCAAAACATTAAATTAATTTAAGGGACCAAAAGATGCATTAAGCTTTTTTTTTTCAAATTCTATAAATGTTTAAGCATACATTTGTCTGAAAGTTAAATTTTATTGCCCTGTATTATATGTTGTCTCAATGATTTTACTCAGAAAATGACTAAAAGGATTTGTAAAAAATTTAACTTCCAAATACTATCACCTGAGGAAAAAATCGCATGTATATATGCATAAAAAGTTAAAATATAAGCAAAAAAAATTTAACTATTCCTGCCGAATTTAGTGTGAAATATAAGTTCGCATGAAACATTATAACATTTAAGAAAGGGTCATGCTAACAAGTGTTCTCGGGACACTCTTTAAGCATTTTAAATAAAGAAAATATGCTTTAGAAAAGTCAAATATTTCAATTTCTGATGCATTAAATACACGTATTTTCAAAAGAACTTACTTTTTATAAGCTCTTAAAGAGCGCCCCTGGGTCACTCGTTAGCATTTCCCTTTAAGAAAAACACAAGAAAATTTTCAATTATACATGGGGTTTTCCCGGACTTCTATACACATTATTTGTGGAAAAACCATAGGTACATTTCTTTTAATGTTATATATTAGCAGAAGCGTGCAAAATTTATTTGCAAAAAATTCTAAGATAAGTCCGAAAGATAACTTGCAAATGTTGTAGAGACATTTTTGGATTTTTCATAATGTTTGAAATAAACATTAAAGGTGTATTAAATAATCCCAATAATAATATACTAATCAACTATCAACCCATTAAAATTAGATGGATACATTAACCCATAATTGTCCTTTCACTTCCACAAAATTGCACTAACAAAGGGTACTTATGTAATCAATTAACGTTAATATTTAATTATCCCATATCCTATTACATCAAGTCATGTGTACACTCACATTTCAAATTTAAATCACACTTTTCAATATTCGGTTGTCCTTTCCCTATTTTTCATATCTTTCTCTCTATTGCACATAACCTTTCCCTTCTCTCTCACCCTTTTTTCTCTTTTTTTCCTCTCTCTTTTCCCTCAAACCCTAGCACAACCACCCCTTTCTCCACCCTATCTGCGACCACCACTGACTCAAATGAAAAAAAAAACAAATTCATATTTGTACGCTTCATCTCACGACCTTTCTAATGAATCGGTTGGAACAAGGATTCGAATGATTTCGTTCAATCATGTTTTTCACTTTTTCTAAGTTCATCGTTTTTCAATTTTCTAAACAATTTGTTTTTCACTTTCTCTGTCTTTCTTGATTCCAGCCTACAAGTTGATTACAATCAACATGTCAATTGCTTTATTATCAAAATATTTGATTTTTGTTCTTGATGGATTGATTTTATTCTGAATAATTTTTTATTATATGACTGTTAATCCAATATTTTTATTGTGTGTGGTGCAAATTATTGATGTTCTTCATCTATGAGAAATAATCATTTCAAGGTTTTTTTTCTTATATTTTTGTTTGTATCTTCTTTTTGTTTTTTCGACTCTATAGATCTAAAGCACATACATTATTTATTTTTTGAAACTTCATGGATTTTATCTCATCACAATTGTTCTAGATATTAAGGAAATATAATGTATGTCATCTTTCATTTTTGTTGAGTATTTTATCTTTAATATATGTTCTCTTTCATTTGTGTTGAGTGTCTTATCTTTAATTTATGTTCTCTTTCATTCATTAATAATAAGCTTGGAACTTCAAAGAAATCAGATTTGGAGATTCTTTTATTCTAAAAACCTTTGGTATTTGCCAATCTAACGCTTGACAACCTTTTTGTTAGTTTATCGTCACAAGAGCAAGATGAACGGAATGAGAACTTACAGAGCTATATGACAAAGGCGTGATGGCTACAAGTAAAAGAGTTAAAGTAAGCTATCTCAGGTACAATAAACTTACTTCTAGGAGCAAGTTACATAATTTTTGCTCTGATGCCAAATGTAAGTATGATAGGAAATCTAAGAGGGAGTGAATTAGTATTGCTGAATTTTCTTGATTTTACGTTAAGTTTGTTTACTTGTTATTTTATTGGAAGATGTTATTAGATAGATAATTAGCAAAATGATTAAATGCATAATTTTAAAGTGCATAATGATAAAGAACACAAGAGTATTACATTAGCTTCCCTTATAAACCAAATGTACATCTAGTCACTTTACTTCTTAGAGGATTTTTCACTATGATTAGATCCATGTACAAGTCTTCATCAACACCTCTTCATAACCTTCTAATACATAAACAAAAGAAAGAACCTACTTCCTTTTTACAATAACTTATCACCACAAACTTGATGACTAAGTTACAACACACTTTTTAATGAATTTGAATAAGATTGTTCTTGATTTGATTTTGAAGATAAATAATTTGATCTTCCCTTTCACTATATTACAATCCAAACTTATATACTTTAAGTGCTCATAATATTTTAATGAAATTTTTTTAATGATAAGAAGTTATGCAAAAAGTTCCAAAATTTGAAGTTGTATGAACACTTAGAAAAATGTGTTTGAATTGTATGAAAATAATTTTTTGAAAGAGATAATTTTTTTCTGGTGTATTGAGCCTTATATACATCCTTGTACACCTTTTATGAAGATGTGTGAATTTAAAATGGACCCATGAAGCCCTACAATGTTTTACATACATTTTGTTTTGTGAAAAGGTGCAAAATTTGAACTCGTAATCGATTACAACTTAGATGTAATCAATTACGAATTTGTAACATTTCAAAAAAATTGAATTTGAAAACTCGTAATCAATTATGACTTAGTTGTAATCGAGTACGACCGAACTAGGATTGAAAAATAGAACTTTCAATAGCTAGACTTCATGTGTTTTCATGCATACTAGTAGATTAAGGTTTTAGATGAAGCGTTAGATGAAATTTTGAGCATTTTAAAGTAGTATAACATGAATTGCAATTATTACCTTAATCATGATCGGTTTTCTCAATTCTTCACTTGATTTACAATGCTCAACCTTCTTGTTTAGCTTCATTAAGAATCAACATTTGTCATGAACCTTTTATTATTTTTCTTATTTGATAATTGTTGTATTCATCAAAACTAAATTATATAGAGGATGAATATCTTCTTCTAGAGGAGGCATTGAGTGACCGACCAAAATCTTTAACAAAATTTTGAGGTCAAAGTAAATGTTAGATGAATAGAGAAGAAATATTTTAGTTTCAATCTATAAGAATAAAGGGGTATACAAAATTGTGCAAATTATATAAGGATTAAACTTATGATTCATACGCTGAATTCATGGGAAAGAGTGAATGAACTGAGACAAAGAAAAGAGATGCGAGTCACTGAAAATCAATTTGATTTTATGCTTGGGAGATCAATGTTGGAAGAGATCTATCTACTACGAAGTGTGATAGAGACAAAGTAGTATCAGATGGACCAACAAGACTTCCACTTAATTTTTATTGACATGGAGTAGGCGTATGATTGAGTGCTTAGAGAGATTTAAATTGTGGAAAGTCCTAGAAAAGAAAGGGGTTAGGATTGCATATATTCATGCTATCTAATGTTAGCAGAACAATCGAGAGGGTCAACGAGGGAGCATTTCTTATTTGGGACACACCTTTGTGAGAGACACACCACATACTCACCTAAAACCTTAAGGTCATTGGTGTGTAGGTTCTTGTTAACCCTCATTTTCGACGCTAGAAAAATCAAAGCTATTTTAAGTTAAAAAATTATTTTTAACGTAAAGAAGGCTTCGACCCAGTTTTGGTGAAGCCTGAGTCGAATAGGGGTTTTGGAAGCCTAAAAAATGGCTAAGTGTTGGGAAAGGTTTCGACCATGGGAATATGGAAACGCGCGCTGCAGTTGTTATACTAAGGCTGGAGGAAATTTCCAATGTTTGAAATTCAAATAGGAGCAGTTGTGAACGTGGGAACAGTTGAGGCCAAGGAGAAGGCGCCAGAGAGACACGTTTGAAGCAATAACCACCACTTAGTAGTTATTTCTTAGCACTATAAATAGGAGTTAGTTCTATGTAATAAAGGTGTTCATATTGTTGTACAAGTTACTCAAAGAAACTCAAAGTACCCGCGTGTAGAGAAACGAGTTCGTGAGAATGTACGTAACATAACACCACCCTTTATTTCTCCATTAATGCAATTTATCTTCATCATGTTTAAGCTTCAAGCATTTGCTTTCCATGTCTTTACGTTTTCCTGAATTTTACTTTTCATGTCAAATTTACTTAAAGTCTTGTTTTTAAACTTTCATTTAAACTTCCTGCGTTTACTTTCGACTGCACCTTTATATTCAAGCATTCACCTTTAAAGTATTTATTTTCAAGAACGTGGAGTTCATCTTTATTTCTTGTCTTTTATCTTCAAAGACTTTTATTTTTAAAGTCATTTATCTTTCGACAACACCTTTACATTTCAGTCTTTATTTTCAAGAACGTGGAGTTCATTGCATTTTATCTTCAAAAGCTTTTACATTACTGCATTTACCTTCACAGTCATTTATTTTCTTGCCCTTTACTTTCGACAGTCATTTACTCTTTCTGCACCTTTTACATCCAAGGACGTGGAGTTCATGCACTTTTACATTTCTTGTTGTTTACTTTCGACCGTTATTTATCTTCCTGCACTTTTATTTTTCAAAGTCATTTACCTTTTTGTCTTTTGCATTCGACGCCTCTAAATTCTGCATCATTTATTTACAGCCCTTTACATTTCCAAGCCTTTACTTTATTTGCAAGTAGTCGAACGTGGAGTTCATGTAACTTTCTTTTACTGTCGAACATGGAGTTCAATTTACATTTCTCGCATTTATCATTGTCAGTTACATTTTCCCTTAAATTTAGCACATGTCCTAGGATTTGTGTGGTCGATCCTGCAAGTTAGTCAGTTTTATTTAAAATTGATAGACCAGAGGTTGTTTACCAAAATTCACAGTAAACAAATTGGCACACCCGGTGGGACCCAGTGCTAAGTTTTATACTTTTTGTTGATCTTATCTTTCTTGGTGAAGAAATACTTTCGTTGTATGTTATTGAGAAGTGGGAAGTTAGCCACAACAAACAAAGGAATACCAAAGAGAAGATACACTAAGAGAATGGCAACTAATGCCAACCAACAAGTTGATCCTCAAGGGAGTATTTCAAACACTCAGTCAAGTAGCAGTATGGGGTCTCAAAGCACATTATCACCAGTGTCTTCTACAGGAGGACAGACGTCATCTCCATTAGTAGTGTCCGAACCAGGATCAACATATACAAAATCATATACTCAACCTGTGTTAGAATACATAGGACCACAAAGTCCTAATTCACCAACACCCCCAGGAGGAAATTCAATGTACAGGCAGTATCCTCCTCCAGGTTTTCCACATCCAGGGTCAAGTAGTCAACCCTATGGTATGCCTACATCACTGATGCAAAATCTGCAGAATACTCCACCTGTATTTTCAGAGACTGTAGTGTCTTCGCCATTACAAGGATCAGGATCAGGGGGTCGAAACAATCAGAGTATAGGTGTTGGTTACTCTGTCCAAACGCCTAGTCTTACAAATACATCCATAAATTGTTTGAGACAGCAGATGGACAAAAGTAACATGCAAATGGTGCATACGTTGTCTCAGACAATGGGAGAAGTTTTTCAACCGTTGATTCAGAATACGACTCAAACTAACCAACAATTGGCTGCACAATTGGCACGTATGGCTGACTTTATAGGAGTACCAGCGGTGGATCGAAGAGCAACTATTGTCGAAGATATCCCAAGACGTCATCCACGTCATGTACCTGAGGTGCACTTGGAAGATCAAGAGATGATTGATCATTTTAGAGTCGAACCACCAAGAAACCAGATGCTAATCCAGATGGAGGAAGAGCCAGTAGTGATGGTGAATAGGAACCAAAATGCTGATCAATTACTTAGACAGGTTCGACATCAAAATCAAGCAGAAGAAAATAATCTTGCAACCATGGTTGAAAGGATAATGACCAGAAATGGTGTGAATCTTGGCTTCACAAGGCCAAATTATACTTCGCCTATAGTGGATTATATTCTCCAAGCAGAATTACCCCCTAGGACAAAGATTCCAAAGTTCAGCAAGTTTTCAGGAGATACTACTGAATCTACCGTCGAACATGTGGCTAGGTATTTGATTGAAGTAGGCGAAATTGCAGCTGATGAAAGCCTTAGGATCAAATACTTCCCAAGTTCCCTTACCAAGAATGCCTTCACATGGTTCACTACTTTGCCTCCAAATTCCATATACAATTGGGCCCAGCTAGAACGTTTGTTTCATGAACAGTTCTACATGGGGCAAACTAAGATTAGTTTGAAAGAATTGGCTAGCATCAAACGCAAAGTTACTGAGCCAATTGATGATTACCTGAATAGGTTTCGACTTCTTAAAGCCAGATGCTTTACACAAGTGCCAGAACATGAGTTGGTCGAAATGGCTGTTGGGGGTCTTGATTATTCCATTAGGAAGAAATTAGATACCCAATATCTTAGAGATATAGCCCAGTTGGCTGATAGGGTTCGACAACTAGAAAGGCTGAAAGAAGAAAAGGCTAAATTCAGTAGGGGTAAAAAAGTGGCCTTTGTCGAATGTAGTGAAGATGTGGAGAATTCATATGATGAAACATCTTACTTCGACGGAAATGAGGTTGATGTTGCTGAGTTAAAGCAAGGTCCACCTTATGCCTGCCAACTATTAGCCCCTTCAAATGGAAAAAATCATGTCTAATCTAACGACAAATTTCCTAAGAAAACATACACTTTCGACGTTACTAAATGTGACGAAATTTTTGATTTGTTAGTTAAAGATGGGCAAATGATAGTGCCTGATGGTGCTAAGATGCCACCTTTAGAACAAAGAAAGAAAAGAGGTTTTTGTAAGTACCATAATTTTTTGGGTCATAAAACTTCTCAATGTTTTCTTTTCAGGGATTTGGTGCAAAATGCTATTCAAGAAGGGAGGCTGAAGTTTGGTGACAAAGGCAAAGCTCAGATGAAAATTGAATCTGACCCATTGCAAGTTGCAGAGGCTAACTACACAGAGCCTCACGAGGTTCAAATGGTCGAAGCCACAGAAGGATTTGATCAGTCAGTCAACATGGTGGAGGTTACTGAGGACTTCGCCACCAATCCTGCGATAACTGAAGGTTTTAAGAAGGCTGCAAATGGCCTGAATGTTGATGGTACCAGTCTAATGTTGGTGACCAAAGAAACTGCTGATAAGTTTGTTGAAATGGATAATGCTGCCAAGGTTTTGGATATGGCAGTAAGTGGATTGAAGATAAATGCCACTGAAGGCATTAACATGGTCGGATTGGTTGAAGAATCTGATTCTAGCTCAGATAGCATCAGCACCAAGGAGGCTATGGGCAGAAATGCCCCCAAAGTCCAAGCTGTTAAAGAATTGGAAGATGACATGCTATTGGTAGGAGAGATGATAGAAATGGACGGTTGTTTGGTGGAAAACTGGATATGTATGGCTGCTGAACAGTTTTTCAAGATGTCTCCTAATGTCGAAAAGGTTAATGCTGAAGAAATGGTTGAAGCTGAAAAAGCTGCTTGGCAAGAAGCTTCCCAAAAAGCTGCAAAAGCAGCAGCAAGTGGTGGATGTCTGGCGAAGACCACTGAAAGTATTGAAGCTCATTTCTCCAAGATGCGCTTAAAGGATAAAATTGATGTCAATATGGTCGAAATTACAGATCAAAAAGTTGAACAAGTGAGTAAGGCTGATGAATAAGAAGAGCGCAACAAAATAGCTTATCCTAAGCAAGAGGAGACAATTGTGGATTTTTTGCACCGTTGCCAGAAGAAAGGTTCTGGAGTAATGTTATGTCCTAGATGCAGCGCCATTTTTGATGAGAAAGCTGCCCACAAGTTAGAAGGTGTCAAAAAAGCTGGGGACAGAAGGTAAATAAAGGTCCTAGAGGTTTTGACCATAGACGCCTTTCGACAGGGTTGAAAAACCAAGTTCCAGGAGTTAGGCCAGGTACATTCAAACCAGCTGCGAATGTTCCAACAGGTAGTTGGATCAAGCCTATCAAAGGAAGAGGACAGAAGAAGAAGTGGGAGAAATTTGATGTGGAAAAAGGTTCTTCATTTGAGTATAGAAAAGAGAACCATACCACCAATAAGTCAGCATACATTTCTCAAAATTACAAGGGTAAAAATCCCATGTCTAGATCACAATGGCGAAGAGAGCAACGTAGGCGAAAGGCTATCAGGGAGGCCCAGGTACAAGGAGAGTCAAGCACCAATATTGATAATCAAGCTGGGACAACTGAGAAGATGCCTATAAGGCGAAAGTTGTTCAATGTTCTGCCAGAGAAGAAAGTTGAAGATGATGAGAATATGACTGATAATTTCGATAGTGAGTCAGCAGTTTCTCTAGATATTCTTGTGAATGTGGTATCAATAATGCCAAAAGAATTTGGTCAAGTTTCAGAGGTCGAAGACTTGGATCAAATTGCCGAATTAGAAATGTTGGCACACAAGCATGTGTGTTATTACATCATGAATAATGGGTGCGTCGAAGAACATAATGATTTTTTTGAACGCCCCACAGAGGCAATGAAGGGTCATCTGAAACCTCTCTACATTACTGGCAAAGTAGAAAATGTTCCTGTTAACAAAATCTTGGTGGATTGTGGTGCAACTGTTAATTTAATGCCAAGATTTTTGCTGAGCAAGATTGGGAAGTTTGAGACTGATACCAAACCCCACAACATGGTTCTGTCGAACTATGAAGGAAAAGTTGGTTCCACTCTAGGAGTAATTCAAGTGGATCTTACTGTGGGAACCATTACCAGACTAACAGTGTTTATGGTCGTTGAGACGAAAGCTAACTACAATCTACTCTTGGGTAGGGAGTGGATTCATGGAATAGGAGTTGTACCTTCATCTATGCATCAAAGAATCACCATTTGGAGACCAGATGGGATAGTTGAAAATATTGAAGCTGATCAAGCGTACTTTAAGGTGCCTATTAATCATGTGGATAGTAGACAATTTGAGAAACATTTGGCGAACATTGCTCCATGTCCTCCAGCTGACTTTAAGTTTACGCCTGATGAAGAAACGTTTTATTCATTGTATTTACACCCTGTCGAAGGTTTCAGATGGGACAGGGAAGTACCAGGAGGAAGGTTGCCATGCTTAGGCTCACCTCCAATAGAGCCCACAGGATGGGGAGATGAATTCAGTGATCATGACTGAGTTCGAAGCTTTAAAAAGAATTTCGGCCTATGTGGCTGAAACGAAACTACAAGCGGCTTTGGAAGCTGCTAATGACTATATGGCTGGCGAAGCCATTTTTGAATTTTATCAAGAAGGTCCTGGTAAGGACTTCGATCCAAAACCTCCAGATAAGACTGAAACTGGAGAGCAAAGCCAGAGGCTCGACACCATCTATGAAGATGAGCCTTTGGGATTTGAGAAGGATCCGTTGGCGAATAATATCAAAATGCTAGCAAAAGATCCTTTAGAAGAAGTTAACCTCAGTGAGGGGACAACCAAAAGGCCTGCCTACATCAGTGCCAACCTTGATCCCCAGTTGAAGGTTGAAGTGGTTCAGTTGTTGAAGGAGTTCAAGGACTGCTTCGCCTGGGATTATGATGAGATGCCTGGTTTGAGCAGAGAGTTGGTTGAACACAGGTTACCTATAACATCTGGAAAAAAACCAGTCAAGCAGAATCCAAGATGGTTTGCACCAGAGATATTGTCAAAGATCATAGAGGAATTCGAAAGACTGCTTCGTTGCAAATTCATTCGCACGACAAGGTATGTTGAATGGTTGGCGAATATAGTACCTGTTATTAAAAAGAATGGGTCTTTGAGAGTTTGCATTGATTTTAGAGATTTAAACTCTGCAACTCCTAAAGATGAATATTCAATGCCAGTAGCAGAAATGTTAATAGATTCTGCAGCAGGACATGAATATCTTAGTATGCTAGATGGATATTCTGGCTACAACCAAATATTCATTGCTGAGGAAGATGTTCATAAAACTGCTTTTAGATGCCCTGGAGCCTTAGGCACCTATGAATGGGTAGTGATGCCTTTTGGTCTCAAAAATGCTGGTGCCACTTATCAAAGGGCAATGAATTCAATCTTCCATGATTTTATAGACACATTCATGTAAATTTACATTGATGATATTGTTATAAAATCCATTTCTGGGAAGAGTCACATTGACCATCTTCGACAGTCCTTTGAAAGGATGAGAAAATATGGTCTTAAAATGAATCCTCTCAAATGTGCTTTTTGTGTGCAGGCAGGGGATTTCCTAGGCTTTTGTGGTCCACAAGAAAGGGATCGAAATAAATCAGAATAAAACCAAAGCCATAATGGAGGCGAAAGCACCATCAACCAAAAAGGAGTTGCAGTCGTTGCTGGGCAAGATAAACTTCTTAAGAAGGTTTATATCCAACCTGAGTGGCAAAACACAAGCCTTTTCTCCATTGCTTCGTTTCAACAAAGATGGTTTTGAGTGGGGGCAATTACAGCAGGAAGGCTTCGACAAAATCAAGGAGTACCTAAGCCACCCTCCAATTCTTTCACCACCTTGTAGAAACAAGAGTATGAGATTGTATATAGCTGCATCAGATAAAACTCTAGGGAGCATGTTAGCTCAGGAGGATGAAAATGGAGTCGAAAGAGCCATTTATTACCTTAGTCGAGTTTTAAATGATGCTGAAACTAGGTATAGCATGATTGAAAAGTTATGCTTATGCTTGTATTTCTCTTGTGCTAAATTAAAGCAATATATAAAGCCAGTTGATGTGTATGTTTCTTCTCACTTTGATGTTGTAAAACATATGTTATCTAAGCCTATCTTGCATAGTTGAATTGACAAATGGGCATTAGCATTAACAGAATTTTCTCTAACATATCAACCTTTAAAAGCTGTGAAAGGGCAAATAGTTGCAGACTTTATAGTTGACCACTCCATAAATGAAAATGATTTGAATTATGTTGAATTAAAATCCTGGAAGTTATACTTTGATGGATCAAGTCATAAAAATGGAACAGGAGTGGGAATATACATTATTTCTCCTGGAAAAATTCCAACAAAATTCAAGTACAAGGTCGAAGGACCGTGCTCTAACAATGAGGCTGAATATGAAGCATTAATTGTTGGCCTTGAAATTTTGTTAGAATTGGGGGCAACTAGAGTCGAAATAATGGGAGACTCAGAATTGGTTATAAAATAAATCACAAAAGAATATAAATGTGTTAAAGAAAATCTCATTATGTACTTTGTGATAGCCAATAGATTATTAAAGAAATTTGAGGTAGTGGCCATCCAACACATACCTAGAATAGAGAATCAAGTCGCTAATGACTTGGCTCAAATTGCCTCTGGATACAAGGTGTCGAAGGAAAATCTTCAAGAAATAATTGAAGCAAGAGGTAAAGTGGTGGCTGTTGGATTATGCCCATCAGACTTAGAAACAACTAAGCTTGGATGCATAGATGGCGAAAATTTTGAAATTTTTGCTATAGATAATTTGACAGATGAAGACTGGAGGAAGCCTATAGTTGAATATTTGCAAAATCCAACGGCTTCGACAGAGCGAAAAATCAGGTATCAAGCTTTAAGCTATGTACTTTTGGGTAATGAATTGTTTAAAAAGACCCCTGAGGGAGTCTTATTGAAATGCCTTAGTGAAATAGAGGAATATTTGGCTCTTTCGACAGTACATAGTGGGGCATGTGGAGCACACCAAGTTGGCCAGAAGATGAAATGGTTGTTGTTTCGACAAGGCATGTATTGGCCTACTATGCTAAAAGATTGCATAGAATTTGCTAAGGGTTGCCAAGAATGTCAAATTCATGCTGACATACAGCATATCCCTGCAAGTGAATTACATTCCATAGTGAAACCATGGCCTTTCAGAGGGTGGGCTTTGGATATAGTGGGAGAGATTCGACCAGCATCTTCAAAGAACCAAAGATATATTTTGGTGGGAATTGATTATTTCACCAAGTGGATTGAAGCAATACCACTGGCGAATATAGGTCAAGAAGATGTTATTGAATTCATTTAAAATCACATTATTTATAGATTTGGTATTCCTGAAACAATCACTATGGATCAAGGATCAACGTTTACTGGTCGAAAGATGCAGGAGTTTGCCAAAGAAATGGGTTTTAAGTTATTGACTTCTACACCTTATTATGCTCAGGCCAATGGGCAAGTCGAAGCTGCCAATAAGGTAGTGATTGGACTAATTAAGAAGCATGTGGGAAAGAGGCCTAGAAATTGGCACAAGACATTAGACCAAGTTCTTTGGGCATGTCGAACATCCCCTAAAGAGGCTACTAATATTACCCCATTTCGACTTACTTTTGGTCATGATGCAGTATTGCCTGTTGAGATTTATTTACAATCCATAAGGGTTCAAATACATCATGAGATTCCCTCTGAGGATTATTGGGAAATGATGATGAATGAATTAGTGGATTTGGATGAAGCAATGCTTAGAGCCTTGGAGTTGTTAAGAAGACAAAAGAAAAGGGTCGAAGAATCTTACAACAAAAAGGTTAAGTCTAAATCTTTTGCATGTGGGGATTTAGTTTGGAAAGTGATTTTGCCTATAGATCGAAAGGATAGAACATTAGGCAAATGGTCTCCTAAGTGGGAAGGTCCATTCCAAGTCAGACAAGTCTTCTTCAATGGAGCCTACGAAGTTGAAGAGTTGGACAAAGATAAAAGAGTTTTGAAAGTAAATGGCAAGTATTTGAAAAAATATAAGCCTATTTGGCAGGAGATTCGCATCAAAACTTAAACTTTATTCAATAAAAGAAAGCCAAAATAGGCCAAGTCAGGCTAATATGGCATACAAAGCAAAGAAGAATCAATACAACAATTTTTAATCAAAGAAAGGTTATTCATAATCTCTCCAATCTATGGATTTGAGAAAATCCATATAATCTGCATCTGGTTCATCATCAAAGTCCTGGGTGTTGGAGCGTCCTTTCTTAGAGATCTTCATTTTAGTTTCTCTCTTCTTGGCTTGAGAGGTTGCTCCAATAGAGGCTTCAGGTTTCTTTGTTGCCTCCATCTTTTTTGTTTCCTCAACTGCCTTTGCCTTTCCAGCCATTCTCTTGGTTGATGATTTCTCTGAATTGTTCATGTTTGCTTCTATGCAAAACTTGGTCATGTGGAAGAAAATTTATAGAGGCGGAGTATTGATTGGATTGGCCAGTCAAACGGTGGAAGCACATGAGTTATTCTTGGAAGTATGCCTGAGGGCTATGCTATAAATGTTACTTTAAAGCTAGAGGCTTATGCCTTGGAGTTTAAAGCAGAAAAGTTTAGCTTTCCGAGAAAAAGATAGAGTGCCTTAATTGCAAATTTGACTTAGATGTGAGGCAATAAATAAAATGCATCATAATATAATATGGGTCGAAAGCAGTTAATGGCGAAATAATAACGATTGATTAATCAATGCCAAAGGCATAAAACTGTCATTACATAAAGGCCTGAAAAGGCCAAGAAACAAATGATTGGTTGAGCAAATAAAGGTCTTGAAAGCATCAGAAGGGAAGCCTCGACTCCAACTGGGCAAAGGTTTCTATGTGATGTTTGAGGCGAGCATTGCACAAGGATTTATCAAGTTTGGCCGTGGCAAGCTGTTTCTCAAGTTTTTGGGCTGCCTCAATATGATATATGGCATGTTTCATTTCCCTAGCCATCTCAGTGGTGTCGAAATTCTGCAAATCACGGTTGCGTTTTTCAGCATTCTCAATTTTAGCTTGTAACTCAGTGATTTGTTGCCTCCAGGCTTCGATATTCTTCTGATTGGAGGCTATTTCATCTTGTGTTTTCTTTTGGTCAGCCTCTATACTTTCGACCTTCTCATATGACTCCTTTGCACCGCACCAAGCCGCACTCTCAAGACCAGATGTTTCCTCTAGGGTATTCCTGATAGATGGAAGCAGCTTTATCTCTGCAGCTATTTGGTTCACCACAGCGGTTAACTCTATCAGAAAACCAGAAACGTCTGGATTAAGAGTGGTGAGTTCAAGCTTTCTAAGGGTATCCTTCAGATAAGCGGTTGCAGATGGGTCTGAGGCCAAAACTCTGTGAATGTCCCCCCTGAAGAATTTTTTCTTTATGGCTTGGAGGATTGGTTTGGCGAAATCATCTGATGCTGGAGTCGAAGAGACAGAAGAAGAAGAACCATACTTCTGCCCAAGTATTAATTTGGAATACTCACGTGGGTTCAACCACTTGAGTGTTGTCAGCGAGTCTCCAGGAGGTGGAAGGTTAGCCAGGGTTTGCTGGACTACAGGCGAAGGAGTATGGTGGGGATTAGGATCAGTTTGTTCTTCTTCTGATTCTTCTCCTTCTTCATCTTTCTCTTCTTCGACTACCATTTCTTCGTCAGGCTCTTCAACAATTGGTCGAATATTCTCCTGGTCATCAGCTGGTGTAGGATGTGATTCATTTGCCTCCTCAGGCACAGCTTGACCAGGATTGTCGTTGTGTGTTTGAACTTCAGGTTCATTTCTTTCTTCTTCGACCAATTGATCATTATCCATGAATTTAGCAAGGTTGAAAGGTGGTGGACTGGAGGCATCATCATCATCAGAATTGGCGCCATCAGCTTGTGCGTTTTGAGTGGTGGTTTGAACTGGTGGTGTGGTGTGTTCTGTAGCATGTGGATTAGGTTGATTAATCTCACTCAAACCAGAGCCAATATCAGAAGATGGGTGATAAGTTGGCTCACCTTGGCTGTTGAGGAGCGTGGTGGTGAAGCTTCCTGCAGTCGGTTGAGGAGCTGGATTGTTAATTATGTTGGTGGCGAGGTTGCTTGGAGTTGGTTGGGGATCAGGATTATTGATTATATTTGCCTAAAGAACACAAGTGGAGAGAATGAGATTGAAAGAATTTGGGCGAAAGACGTCAGTATAATAAAAAAATGGTGCACATACCTGAGCTTGTACAGCAGCAGGACTTGAGTTATCACTCCCATGGTCACCAAGAGGTGTTCTCGAGGCCACCGTGGAAGGTTCTTTTTCGACACCACTTGTTGTGGGTGCCTTTTCGAGTATTTTGGCCACCTTCGAAGGAGGTGGGCCAGTAGGTCCAGATGCCTTTATTGGTTTTCTTCTTTTCTTTGTAAGAACCTCCTCAGGAGATTCATCTGAGGCCTCTGAAGCTATAATAACAGCTGGGGTATCCTTTTTACCTTTCTTGGAAGGTGTTGGAGGTTTTCGACCAGTCTGAAGAGGCAATGCAAATATAAGAAAGGAATTCATGTAGTAAAAGCGTAAGTAGGGGATGTGAAATATACCTGTGTGCTCTCTGGTTCTTTGCCACTTTGTGTGGCAGCCCTAGTTAAAGCAGTTTTCCTAGGCACAGCTGAAAGACAGTAAAAATTGTTACAAGTTAATGATTACGTGGTTAGTTATAAAGCTATGGATTAAGGATTTCGAACCTTCATATATTTCATATTCTACACGAACGTCCTGAATTCCTATATGAAGGTGTCCTTTAAAACTGTCTAACATATGCTTAGTCGAAACCACTCGTTGGGCCTTTGGCTGAGACTGCTGTCGAAGAAGTTTTAAATGCTCCCCACAGACAAACCATTCTGGAAATGGAGTGGCAAGCGCCACTCCAAAATCAGCATTAGGCAGTCGAGGGAACTTTGGAGGAAAATGTTTAAAAGCTACCTCATAACGTTTCTCACGAGGGACGTTGGGAGGAATTTTTAGTTGATCCAGCTTTTCTAGAAATTTTCTCTTTAGAGTAACAGCAGCCTCATGAATGGTTCGACTAAGATCATCTGGTCGATAGATAGTTTCAAAGTATTTTTGAAAAGCCTGTATTTCTTCGATGTGAGTAAACTTACTCTTTTTCATCTTGTCCTGCACATTGAAAAAAGCTTAGTCAAGTAACGAAGAAAATGTAGCCACATCAAGAAAGTGCTCACTATAGTGCTTCGACCACCATTGGTGGAATGATGAAGTGCATAGAAAAGAAGGCTAAAAAAACACAGGAGAGAGGACTCTTCTTTTCTCATTCTGGCTGTCGAGTGTAAGGGAGACATTTTCCTCGTCGAAGCAAGCAGTGTGAAGAATTACTTGGCCCTTTCTCTTATACAAGCATTGAGGAAAGCTCTGGGCCAGCCCAAACTATCGAGAGACAAGGTTTGGTTGATAGGCAATCAGTGCTGATAAACCTTTCCCTAAGTTCAGCCTGTGGATAAAGAATCTGGGAATTAAAAAGGCTTCCCAGATAGCAACAGATTCTTGATCAAGAGTTTGGTGAGGATTTGGGAATGGCCTTTTAAACCACACAGGGCCATATCTCCTTTGAGCAAAAGGTGTCATGCTAGGGTTAAACTCATAGCGCTTGGCAAACATCATAATATAATTGGTAAAGGCCCTTTGAAGGGTTTCACCATCATCATTGGGAGTGAGTTTGGCCAGACGCGTCCCTTCGACACTCCTTTCCCTGATTTCAGCAGAGGCTTCATCAACTAGGCCTTTTCTGGGGAGGCTAGCTTCAAATGTAGCATTAAGCCACAATTGAAGTAGCCAAAGAGGCCCACTCAAGTGCATAGGATCTTGGGCCTCCATATTTCTAAGTCGAGAAGCCCCTTCGCTGATAGACTCATAGAGGTTCGCCAGGATAAGTTCACTCAAGCAGGTTCCTCTGTTGTTGTGAAGCTGATTCGCCAGGGGCAAGTATTTCTTAGCTACCTGCAAAGATTTGGTGCAGAAAACATATCTCGACAGCCAGACTGTGAGAAAAGCAATATGTTCTTCATCAGACACTTTGTCATCTTCTTGTTTAAAGTGGTGTTTGATGAAGAGAGTGTATGTAAGTTTAGAGCCTGAAATATTGATGGTGTCTTTAGCATCAACATCAGGGTTATAGGTAAGGCCATCTGGGCGAAGACCTGTGATGGCAGCTACGTCGAACAAGGTTGTGGTAACCATTCCACATGGCAGATGGAAGGTATAATGGGTGCTGTCCCAAAACTATAAGGATGTTGGCAACATGTTCAGACAGTATGGTATGCTAGTATTCGACAGCATAAGAAGGTCATAAATCCCTATATTCTTCCAATGTTCAGCTTTGACCTTCTCCATCTTCGCCATCCATTGGTCAAATTCCTTCTAGGGATTGACAGCTCTCACCAGCCTGGTTCCATCAGTGAGATAGCCAACGTTGATTTTGGGCAAGGGGATTTCTTCAAGAGAAGTTTCAGCAGCAGTGTTGATTTTGGGAAAACTCTTTTGCCCTAACGGCCTTGTTTTCCGGTAAGAGGGGAGAAACTCACTTAGTTTCTCATTAAAAATGTTAACATCAGCTAGAGGACCAGATAGTGCATAAGGTTTGTCAGAAACGATTAAAGGAATCATTACCTGAGACTTATATATGGCTCGTGTTTCTTCAGTGGTGGGTTCCGGCATGCAACGGCGGTTATCTACTACTTGGGGGTCTGGGATATTAGCGAATGGAGGAATGGCTTGTTTAAATGGAGTAGCCTTTCCTTTTTGAGTTTTCTTTGGTTGAGGATTGGTTTGGGAAGACGCCATTGTTGAAGAAGACGAAAAGATGGTGTTTTTCTGAGTTTTGCGAAAGAGAAATTGAAGAGAAGAAGATGTTCGCTTGAGAATATGAGAGTGGAGTGTGGAAAGTTCACAAAGTGGTGGAAAGGGATATTTATAGAAGTTTGAAAATCCCAAGAACCTTGGATCTACCGTTGAAGTTGAGGAGCTAGTGGGACGCGTGTTCTTTTCCTGGAGACGTGATGAATGGTGGCAGTTATGATCAGACTGCAAACATCTATTTTCGAGAAAAGTGGTATGATGAATACGACTGAAGAGACGTTTAAGGATTTGTCATGATGGTATGACGTCATAAGCGTGGGTTAGAGAAACTGAACAATTCAACTACTAAGTAATTAATGGGATATTCAGTTGGGGCCATGCAAACAAGCGTCAAAATGGTTATTATATCAAGAAATGACCTTCCTACCAATTCTGGCGAAAGGACATTCCTTGGGGGCAATTTGTTAACCCTCATATTCGATGCTAGAAAAATCAAAGCTATTTTAAGTTAAAAAATTATTTTTAACGTAAAGAAGGCTTCGACCCAGTTTTGGTGAAGCCTGAGTCGAATAGGGGTTTTGGAAGCCTAAAAAATGGCTAAGTGTTGGGAAAGGTTTCGACCATGGGAATATGGAAACGCGCGCTGCAGTTGTTATACTAAGGCTGGAGGAAATTTCCAATGTTTGAAATTCAAATAGGAGCAGTTGTGAACGTGGGAACAGTTGAGGCCAAGGAGAAGGCGCCAGAGAGACACGTTTGAAGCAATAACCACCACTTAGTAGTTATTTCTTAGCACTATAAATAGGAGTTAGTTCTATGTAATAAGGGTGTTCATATTGTTGTACAAGTTACTCAAAGAAACTCAAAGTACCCGCGTGTAGAGAAACGAGTTCGTGAGAATGTACGTAACATAACACCACCCTTTATTTCTCCATTAATGCAATTTATCTTCATCATGTTTAAGCTTCAAGCATTTGCTTTCCATGTCTTTACGTTTTCCTGAATTTTACTTTTCATGTCAAATTTACTTAAAGTCTTGTTTTTAAACTTTCATTTAAACTTCCTGCGTTTACTTTCGACTGCACCTTTATATTCAAGCATTCACCTTTAAAGTCTTTATTTTCAAGAACGTGGAGTTCATCTTTGTTTCTTGTCTTTTATCTTCAAAGCCTTTTATTTTTAAAGTCATTTATCTTTCGACAGCACCTTTACATTTCAGTCTTTATTTTCAAGAACGTGGAGTTCATTGCATTTTATCTTCAAAAGCTTTTACATTACTGCATTTACCATCACAGTCATTTATTTTCTTGCCCTTTACTTTCGACAGTCATTTACTCTTTCTGCACCTTTTACATCCAAGGACGTGGAGTTCAAGCACTTTTACATTTCTTGTTGTTTACTTTCGACCGTTATTTATCTTCCTGCACTTTTATTTTTCAAAGTCATTTACCTTTTTGTCTTTTGCATTCGACGCCTCGAAATTCTGCATCATTTATTTACAGCCCTTTACATTTCCAAGCCATTACTTTATTTGCAAGTAGTCGAACGTGGAGTTCATGTAGCTTTCTTTTACTGTCGAACATGGAGTTCAATTTACATTTCTCGCATTTATCATTGTCAGTTACATTTTCCCTTAAATTTAGCACATGTCCTAGGATTTGTGTGGTCGATCCTGCAAGTTAGTCAGTTTTATTTAAAATTGATAGACCAGAGGTTGTTTACCAAAATTCACAGTAAACAGTTCTCTCACTTATATACTGTTCAATCTTCCCTTTTCTAATAAATGTGGGACTTCTTCCTCACACTTGATTCTCAACACTCCCCCTCAAGTGTGAGTTTATACACAATGCTCCCCCTTATGTGGAAGCTCTCTCTTCCACATACACTTGTACCACCGTTGAACTCAACGGAACACCTTCTACCCACACCTGCGGGATGTGTTTCGATACAAGTAAGCTGGTCTCTTTCTCAAACCAAAGGCTCATGATACCATTGTTAGAGGAACAATCGAGGGGGTCAACGAGGGAGCATTTCTTATTTGGGACACACCTTTGTGAGAGACACACCACATACTCACCTAAAACCTTAAGGTGATAGGTGTGTGGGTTCTCCCACTTATAAAGTGTTTAATCTTCCTTCCCACATTGATTCTCAACACTCCACCTCAAGTGTGAGTTTATACACAATGCTCCCCCTCATGTGGAAGCTCTCTCTTCCACATACACTTGTATCACCGTTGAACTCAACGGAACACCTTCTACCCACACCTGCGTGAAGTGTTTTCGATACAAGTAAGTTGGTCCCTTTCTCGAACCAAAGGCTCATGATACCATTGTTAGAGGGCAATTCGATGATGGTCAACGAGAGAGCATTTCTTATTTGGGACACACCTTTGTGAGAGACACACCACATACTCACCTAAAACCTTAAGGTCATTGGTGTGTGGGTTCTCTAACTTATATAGTGTTCAATCTTCCCTTTTCTAATCAATGTGGGACTTCTTCCTCACACTTGATTCTCAACAGAACACCTTCTACCTACACCTGCGGGATGTGTTTCGATACAAGTAAGTCGGTCCCTTTCTCGGACCAAAGGCTCATGATACCATTGTTAGAGGAACAATCGAGGGGGTCAATGAGGGAGCATTTCTTATTTGGGACACACCTTTGTGAGAGACACACCACATACTCACCTAAAACCTTAAGGTGATAGGTGTGTGGGTTCTCCCACTTATAAAGTGTTTAATCTCCCCTTTTCTAATCAATATCGAACTTCTTCCTCACACTTGATTCTCAACACTCTCCCTCAAGTGTGAGTTTATACACAATGCTCTCCCTCATGTGGAAACTCTCTCTTCCACATACACTTGTATCACCGTTGAACTCAATGGAACACCTTCTACCCACACCTACGGGAAGTGTTTTCGATACAAGTAAGCCGATCCTTTTCTCAAACCAGGCTCTGATACCATTGTTAGCGGAACAATCGAGAGGGTCAACGAGGGAGCATTTCTTATTTGGGACACACCTTTGTGAGAGACACACCACATATTCACCTAAAACCTTAAGGTCATTGATGTGTGGGTTCTCTCACTTATATAGTGTTCAATCTTCCCTTTTCTAATCAATGTGAGACTTCTTCCTCACACTTGATTCTCAACATCTAAGATATGTATGAAGAGGTATCGACTAATGTACTGACATATGGTGGAGAGACAGACGATTTTCCGATCACAATAGGTTTGCATTAAGAATCAATCCTAGTCCCTGCATTTTTTCTTTAATTTTGTATGTACCTGCAAAACACATCCAAGAGCTAGCATCAAGATGCATGTTTTTTACATATAATAGTTTTATTTGGATTTTGGAAGATCGAATGAAAATTTAAATAAAATTAAAAACTTAGAAACGAGTTTTAAAAACACATGGTTTTTTCTCAAATAAAAATAAGACCAAATATATGGAATGTAAGAAAAAACAAAGAGCTTTTATCCATAATAATTTATGTAAAATTCTACTCAGTAGCATCATATGCAAATTGATTCATTTCCCATATATTTCATCCCCTAATCTTCACACACACCCCCAATAAACAATCATCGTCAACATTCATTGTCCGGTTCAATTATTGATTTTTTCTCTCAAAATAAATTCAAATGCTCTACTTTATATAAATCACATATATTACTTATTTAGTAAATTTAAAAATCAAACTTTTTTTATAATAAGGATGGAGAGAGTGATATTTTAAATGAGCTTAAACAAAAATACCTTCATCTCAAGTGTTTAAATAAATATTTAATATTAATATCGTTACTAAAAAAATAATAGCCTAGATCGTGAAATACACACCCCCTGTATTATGTGACAAAAATCTAAGTCACCAAACATTGCTCATGTATACTTAGATTACAAATATCCTGGATATATTCAAATATTTCAAAGATAATTTTTTCTATTTCAAAATAAATTTCTTAGTGTGACTTTTTCCTTAATAGTTCCATTCCAAGGAAATGATTTGATTTGTTGATTCGTGGAATGGTGAAAATAAGACAAAAATAAGCATAAAGTTGGGTCTCCTAAATTGAACTTTGCATACCTCGAAATTATTATGAACAAAAACTAATGTCACCACTATCACATTCACCAATGGCATTATGCCAACTGATCACACTTTTTATATTAATTATTTTGGATGATGACGTTTGTAATCCAATATTAAGATCACAAAACATAAGCATATGGGGTGCACTTTCCTTCACCATCATTAAAAATTGGATTTGCATTTTTTAATCAAAGTTCAAAAGCCCAAAATGTAGGGTATGGTTTTTTTACATGAATATTTTAGAACTGTAAACCTCTATTTCATTAATTAATAAGAATTAGAAAAATGATCAAAAATCTGTTTCACTGTCTAATTTTGGATTTTGGATTAAAATATCAATCGTCTTAAAAATCTTATGAAACAAAACATTTTGTAAAATATTTACGGTCTCTAGTACTAAAAGTTAAAAGTGTTCATTATAAATAGTGTAAAAACATGTTAATTATTAAAAAATGTTTGTTCCACATTAACACCTCTAGTCTTTAATTGCTCAAGTGGGGTGTAGAAGTGCCTTAAAAGGAGTATAATTGTGAAACATTTTGGATTTTAGAGAGTAATATAATTAGAATGTGATTGGTGCAACAAATCTAATAGTTTGCTCAGATGAGATCGGAGACGCGGAGTTGTCATATTTACGGTGAGTCAAATACTTGTGCAAGTGAACTTGTCAACATAGTTTGTGATCTAGGTCATAATTTGATACATTATGACTGAGTTTCTCTTCAAATTTTTCTACTTTGTCAGTTAATTGTATTTGAGTCTCTATTCTTAAAGTAATTGATTTTTTTTTTAGCATTTTCCTGCTGAAATTGTTAGGAATGGTCTACCTACAAACAAAACTAAAATTACCCGGATAGATCTTGATGAAAAGACGTACTATGATTGTCAGATTTTTAGAGCAAAAAAAACACATAGTGAGGTATATCTTAGAAATGACTGGTATGAGTATGCAAGGTCCAGAAATTTTAACATTGGTGATGTGTTAATCTTTCATTACAGATCTGATTCAAACTTGTTGTATGTTAAGCACATCAGAAAGCATCCAACAATTTATATATTCAATTTTAGATATTTAAATTGTTGTATTAAAATAATTTTTTCTATTGTTCTATGCGCACATCGTAATTTAGTTTTTAAATTAATTTTTATTTTTATGCACGGCTTAATTCTACATAATATAATATATTTTTTTTATTAGAAATTCCGATATAAAAACGAATAATTCAATCATTTTAAAATAAATTACATATACCGTGTATTGTGCGAACGCGCGACGTGACCCGTGCAAACACACGAGTCCCTTACTAGTTTCTTTAAAAAATCACATTATAAAATTAATTTTGAAAAGTGAATAATATTAATAATGCACCTATGATTGATTTAAATCAGAAAATGTCTATAAATTATGACGTGTAAACAAATTAATGGCAGATTTCATGCGCTTCAACCATCCCACCTCCTTTATCAAAAATAAATTTAAAAATATGATAAATCAACGGTCGGTGAGCGTCCTAGCATTAATCAATTTTATCTCACCAAAAAAGAGAAAGCCATAAACCGTTTTCAACCATTGATTAATTAGATCTTCCTTTAAAAAAATGATTAGTTAGTCATCAAAATTTAATTTGTACAGATAATATTATTTGTTTTTTTATATGATAGAAATGTTTTTCTAACAATTGAAATAGTTTTAACTACCAATAGTCTAGTAGTATTGACCGGTAAACACTTGAGATATTGCGTGTGAAACTATTATAGTTATTTTAAAAGACAGTTTTTAAATTATTTTAAGCATTTTTAAAATAATGAAAAATCATTCAAAAATATAGTTAATATTTGAATTATGCCAAACCGTGGTTGATTACAATTAAATAGTTTACAAAATTATATTAGCATCACGCTTCTATCTTTTAATTAATTTAGTGTATTTTTTATTTTTATTCTTTTAAAATAATTTGAGAAAAAAATAATATGCACATTGTAAAATATTTTTACCTTATCAATCAATAAAAAATATGTATCCTGATAAACTACCCTTTCAATTTTAAAATATTACTATTAGGGCTGTTTTCGGTCCGGTCCGGTCCGGATATTTGCTATCCCGAGAATCAGACCGAAATAGTAATGGATTAATCCAGGACCGGATCGAAATAGTAATGGATAATTTGTTTGGACCAAAACTGGACCGTTAATTCGGATATCCGATAAAAGTATCCAAAAAATATCCAATATAGTATCCATTTTCGGTATTGGATAAAAAAAATTATCTATTCCCAGACCGAGTAGATTTCGATCGGTCCATTGGTCCAGTTCTCTCAGACCGATTCTCGAGCCGGTTCCCGGTTTTTAAGACCCAATAACAGCCCTAATTACTATAACCTAACAAATTTAAAGATTTTAATTGGTTATATATGTACAATTGTTTTACAATGTATATACACTTCCTTTAAACTCAAATAATATATTGTAGGGACATTCTCCTATCAATCTTATTTTGATGAAAAAAATATGACTTGATTCAATATGTAAAGTGTTAATTTTTATACATTCACAAATCAACCATTTTTTAAAAAATAATATAAATTCATGACAAAGTAACACCTTTAATATAAATTAATATATCATATATTAAAAAAATATTATAAATAAAAATAATAGTTAGTTATAACACAATAAACAAAAATATTAAATTAAACTAATATGAAATTCTATTTGATCTAGTACAAGATGTACTACACTTAATCTATTTTTTTAACATAAAAAACTCATTATTATATTTTTCCACAAGAGTTTGAATTTGGAATGGGTACTCACCAATGATTGACAATGACAAATGAGAAAAAAGGAGGCAGAGAAAAAAAAACATTTTTAAAAACTAAAAATGAAAATCAGTGGCTTGCAACTCATGGCTTCACCAACAAGAGTGAATGGTTGGGACCCACTTTCACCATCACTCACTCTCCACGAATAAATGAATCAAATCAAATAAGCATTGGATGCACCGATTATTTCCACGTGGTGAAGACTCTCTAATAACCTGACACAGTGTATTAGGTTGTTCTGTTTTCTTCTGGTCTGTGTCTTACCTTATCTTTGTTATCTACGACCAGCGAGAGTATATACTATACCTTCTGTCTTTTTTACTGCTTCCTTATATAAACATAAGGTTTTTTTTTTTTTAAATCTTTAGCTTTTTTCAAAGGATGTTTTAAAATTTTCAAATGAATCATCAATAGATTATATAAATTATTAATAAATTTAATATCACAATTAATTTTTTATTTTTCGTGATTTATTTAAAAAGATTAAATTGGGACATAAGTGATATAAGAAATTTTTTTAAAGATTTTCTTAGTCTTATTTATAAAATAAGTTTCACAATTTTTAAAATGTATTTTTGTTTAACTCTTTTTAATCCTCATTTAATATTTATGTTGAAATATAAATGGATATATTTAGTATTTTTACAAATTACTCAAAAAGTTGATACAACTAATAATTACAACTTATGTCAATCAGCTTTTTTATCTAACAAATATATGCTTGATGGTGTTTTGTTCATTGAGCTGGTGGATTTTGCTAAGAGATTTAAGAAATTGTGCTTGATGGTGAATGTTGATTTTGAGAAGGCATATGATTGTGTCTCCTATGAGTATCTTAAGTATTTGATGAGGAGAATGAGACTAAGTGGTTAGCCTGGATGAAAATTCTAGTTTTTAACAGTTTGATGTCTATTCTTGTGAATGGAAGTACAACTAAGAATTTTATAGTTTCTAGAGGTTTACGACAAGGTGATATGTTATCTCCGTTTCTTTTTTTTATTGTTGGCAGAAGGGCTAGCTGGCTTTATGCACAACGTGGTGGCTTTAGGTGAATTGCAGGGTTTCTATGTTAGCGAGGAAGTCCATTTTGAACTTCTCCAATTTGCTGATGACACAGTGCTAATAGGTGATGATCTTTGGAATAATTTGTGGAGCATCAAAGCTTTGCTTAGAAGTTTCGAGTTGGTGTCAAGGTTGCAGGTGAACTTTTTCAAAAGCAAATTTTATGGTTATAACTTAAATATTGAATTCTTACAGTTGACTTCCTCTTTCTTGGTGTGTGGTGTCAGATCCGCGTCTTTTGTGTTCCATGGTATTTTAGTTGGGACCAATCCTAAAAGAAGAGAGGCTTGGAATCCTATTTTTTCCAAAATCAGAATAAGGTTTGCAGTGTGGTAGAATATATTTTTGTCTATTGGTGGGCAACCTGTTTTGCTTAATGTTGTTTTATCTAATCTTCCCATATATTATTTCTCTTTCTACAAAGCTCTCAAGGTCATCATAAAGGAGATTTTAATGCTTCAACGTGTGTTTCTTTGGAGTGGTAAGAAGGATAAAAAGAATATAAATTAGATAAGTTGGCCTAAGATTTGTTTGCCTAAGGAAGAAGACAATCCTAGTGTAGTATATCACCAGTTAATTATAGACGACGACACTCGATACGTCTCTCAACGTCAGAGGAGATAATCCCTCGAGAAATCTGAAGTCACCGCTAGCACGGATATTAGACGACAAGTTCATTTTTGAAGCTAAGTATACTGAGTGGTTGTCAACATCATTTTAGTAAAGAAGACCTCAGAAAAATGGAGGATGTGCGTTGACTACACCGATCTTAATAGAGGGTGTCCGAAGGATTCTTATTCGCTCCCCAACATTGACAAACTCGTGGACAATTAGATGGATGTCATTTGATTTCATTCATGGACGCTTATTCAGAGTATAATCAAATACTTATGTTCGGACCCGACCGGGTAATAAGTCCTTCATGACCAAGCAGGCCAATTATCAGTACAACGTCATGCCCTCGGGCTAAAGAATGTCTGCGCGACCTACTAAAGAATGATGAAAAACATCTTCCAAGAAGAAATCAGGGAGGTGCTGGAAGCGTATATGGACGATATGATCATAAAATCTAGTTGGGAGGAGCTTCATACTCAACACCTTCGGCGGGTATTCAAGAAGGTCCAACAATACGATATCCAATTCAACCCAGAGAAATGAACTTTCAGATTATGGGTCAGCAAGTTCCTAGGCTTATATTTGATGAAGCAAGGAATTCTTAAATGCCAAACATGTCTTATTTTGATCCATATTTCTTGGCATTTTTCATCTCATTTGTTATGTTTCAATGGATTTATTCCATGTTTCCATGCTATTTTTCAAGTATGTTGCAAATACCTTTGGTTGCTTTGATTTGTGTGTTATTGTGCAGGAATTAGGCATAAAACATCAAAGAGTAAGATACAAGTAAATTGACAAAGAAGCCAAAGAAAATGTGAAGATTTAGCATGTTCGCTGGGCGAACAACAACGAGCAGTCAGTGAATATTCGCTGGGCGAAGTAGCAACGAAGCCCTAACGAACCATCTCAGATTAGAGACAGTAAGAAAAGGACTCTAAGTTCGCCGGGCAAAGTTGTAGCGAGTGTTCGCTGTGCGAAGTTTCAGCGAGGTCCCAGTGAGGAGGAAACCTTGGATGGAAGTAAGTAAAGGGCCATAAGTTCGTTGTGCGAACTTGTTGCGAAGAAGCTCGCTGGGCGAAGAAGTGTTCGCTAGGCGAGCTTAGATATTTTCCCAGGGGTGGTTTAACTGTTCCAAGGCACTTCAGGTGCCATAAAGTAGCCCTTGCTGGGTGAAGAAAGCGTTCGCTGGGTGAACTTGGCAGACTTTAGTTGTACTATAGAAGTATTTTTCACACTTTTTGGGGATTATAACCCTATTTTCACATAGAAACCTCATTTTTCTGCATTTCTTCACCAAAGAGTGATATTTTGCAATTAGAAGCTGGATTCGCATCCGAGTTTGATTCTTCGACGTGGATGCTCATTCATCTTCTCTCAAGACTTGTAAAGCAAGCTACCATGGTTATGGGTAGCTAATTTCCTTTGTATCAATGGTAGAGGTGGTCTACCTTAGCTTTATGTATTTCTTTTGATTGGCCTTGTATGTGAACAAGTGATGATTAATATATGATGAATATTTTTGTTCTTAATGATACATTCTTGTTTTGTAAAACTCTAGACATAGATTTTATGGAACTTGACCTAAAATATTCATCTATCGATTTATAGATTGGAGAGATCGGTCTATGGTTGATATTTGCTTTGTATTGAACTTAAAGCTTACTATATTTGTTGTTATATGGAGAGATCGTGTAGCGATGAATCCGGTATTTCTCACGATGCCGCTCTAGAGATAGACGGTATTGAGAGAATACACGATGTTATTAATCGGATCAGACTTCACGTACAAGATTGAAAGAACACGTATAAGTTAGGGTAGATGAAAACTACTTTTGAGATACTTTGTTAATCAAACACTTTAGAATTTATAAGCTTTTCTACTAAAATCGTGAAAATTTATGAAACAAACTTTAAAAACTCTTTTTCTTAGAACGGTAAACTATTGAACGACAAGCATCCCATATCAGAACAATCCATGTGGAGACGATAACAAAATCCCCTATATTTGCAAAATAACAGGAATCGAGGCAAAACTTGATAAGTGTGAAATATGAATGAGCTCGCCGACATCGAAAAGGAAGTTTCAAAATTTGAATGGTATATTGACTTCCTTTTAAATATTCATTTAAAAATTTGCATAACACACCCTGCATTTTTACAAACTATTAAGGAAAAAAAGTGATTTCAAATGGAAAACTGATTATGAAGATGCATTTGAATATTTGAAGATGACCTAACCCACACCCCCAGTGCTTACCCGACCACTTTCGGGGCATGCTATGGACAACTGATTGTGAAGATGCATTTGAATCTTTGAAGAGGACCTAAGTCACACCCTCAGTGCTTACCTGACCACTTTCGGGGCATGTTTTTTGGGCCTACCGTACCACCCCTATCGACCACAGGAGAAACCCCATTTTCTCTAGCATATGGGATAAAAGTTGTTATTCTAGTAGAAATAGAAGAGCTGAGCTGGAGGACATCTAATCACTTGTTGGTAAAGCAACGAAAAAGTTATCAGAGAATAAATCAACCTTTTAGAAGAAAAGATGATGATAGTCACCTTCACCAGCACTGTTGTCAAGCAAAGCGCTGCATCAGGGTACAACTGTCGCGTATGGCCCTGAGAGTTCTACACAGGAGATTTAGTGCTTTAGAGGGCGAATATTGAGAAGAAAAATGCTCGGGATGGAAAGCTAGCAGCTAATTGGGAATGTCCCTACCGCGTGCAAGCTAGCATCGGGAGAGGGGCATACTTCTTGGAATCCCTCAAAGGAGAGCAGATACTGAAGACATGGAGCGTCGCTAAGTTAAATTGGTATTATAGTTAATGATTCATTTTCTGATTCAATTTCGTCTTTATATAACTAATTAACTCAAATATAAATACAAATATTTGCCTATTATAGTTCCTCTATTGAGTTCTTTTATGTCTGTCATTTTATAGGACAATAAAGACGAAGACTACACATATTTTTGCGTAACCAAAGATTACATGCGTTTTTTCACATCTGATACAGACTAAACTCGTTTCTGCATATCTGATATAGACTAAACGCATTTCTGCATAGCTGGTGCACCCCCTTAAGATCTACCCAATCCAATTGTGTAGGCGGTTGAACCTATAAATGTCCACCTCAATTTGATCAAAGCCTCAGGGGAAGGGACCTGAATCCTACCCTTGGTCAGGGAACAATCCTCTGTAACGCAGAGCATAGTCTAAAGATATGACCATATATTGCTGGTTCCAAGCCTTACCACTGGACAAAATAGAGTCAAACACTGAATACAATGTCCAAAAGCGCTAAATACAACATACAAATACAACAAAGCTAATCATTTGGAAAATATTGTTTGATACATTAAATAGCAGGTTACAAAAAAGATCATGATCATACAAGGGAGAAAACATCATGGAAATCCCGAATACCAGACACCAGAGACTCTAGTTGGCACAAGACATTGTGAAAGGCAGCTTCTTTCAACTCATCTTCGGAAAGGTCTCGTAAATGGTCACACATGGTGACCTGTTCCCCTTGGAGAGCCTCTAGAGCCTTAGTTTGGCTGATTTGTTTCTCTTCAAGTTCTGACCTGATGCCCTAAGCTATAAAAGATGAAGTCTCTGACTTAAGTCCCATATGATGAGTATCTTGATCCTTTCTCTTCAATCAAATCTACAAGAGACCCAAATTATTTTACTACGTAGTTTGACCCACTATGTGCCCGACAAAGTCTTGGGGGAAACTATGGGTCAGCTAGAGGCCTAAATGATTAAGACCTAATTCATCTCGAATCCACTCCACTTGACCCAAGGTATAAAATCATTTCACACGTAAATAGCAAGGTACATTATTTAATCTTAACTTTTCACTACACTCTTCTTGAATCTTAAACTGACTTGGGCATTAGAGTGCTAACCATGCAGGTCCATCCCGCACCGCTTTAAAGGAGATCGTCACCACCGTTCAAGACCATCATTTCTCCAACTGCATCCATTTATGGTTCTTGAGCGGAACAATATCTGATTGGCATTAACCTGAATATCTATTGGAATATCATTTTGAAGTGGAAAGACCCTATCGAATCCAAACGTTCACATGACTTATGTTGCATGAGATACTTTTGACAAACTATCGACGATGCAAATGGAACTCAACAATCATCAATTGCAAAGGGTGCATAGACTAAGAAGCTTTGATTCATGTGCTTCGGGACCGCCCTTATGCGAGACAGGTGTGAATTAAACTTGTTCCTTCGAACAAATGACTAAGCTTTATTCTTTTTCTTGTAGGGAGTAGATCACATACAATCTCAAAGAAAAATATAGTAGTTTTTCACAGATGACACTAGATGTATTTTTTTATGATATCACATTGGTATCTTTCGGATAATAATTGATAATTGAATTAAGTTTAAATGCGGTAACACTTACAAGAATTCTACATCCATGACTGGATGTGGAGGCCTTTTAAGGAATTCCTCCAACAATTGAGTGATGTGTTATGCTCGAAAAATCGGGTTGTGTGATGCTCTCAATGCAGAAATATGGGTGGTACTACATAGGATGAAGTTGGTTTGGAAGGAGAAAATTACAAATTTGATGGTCGAACGTGACTAATTTTTTTATAGGTATGGTCAATCAACATTCTCAACCTTAGTCTGTAGACCCATAGAGATGTTAGAAAAGGATTAAGAGATCAAGTTAATCCATTCTTTGCATGAAGGAAATCAGTGTGCAAATTGAATCGTCAACTATAATCTTACTTTAAACAACAATAAACTCTTCATTCTTCTAAATCCTTCGACAAATGAATTGAATATTATGTTAGCTAATACTACCTCTAATTCTATTTATAAGAGAAAAATTATTTTTTAGATTCATTGAATAACCAATGAATCTAGATTGCATAATGGACCAGATATATTGACTATTCAATAAATCTAAAAAGTCAACTTTATTTTATAAATAGGATTAAATGGAGTAATATTTTTAGGATTGATTCTTAAGATTGGGTAGAATTTCTTTTGAGTTATTTAGGTATTTAGAGCATCCGCACCCATCATCTTCACTTTGATTCTTTAAATGGGGCTCACATAATTTTTTATATTATATTATACTTTTATATTTTCTAAACAACCTAACTATATTTTTCAAATATCCATACAACTCATCAAAAACTCTAAAATTAATCCTACCAAATCTCACAATATACCCAACATTTATATTATATAAAAAATAATTGAAACAATTTAATTCAAATATATCAAAATACATTAAAAAATTATACATTTAAAATAAAACAAAGTAAAATAAATATATATACATCACACAAATAATTAAATAAAAATACATTACAAAACATAAAAATTAAAATAAATTACTAGGAGAAAATACAATAAAAAGATATATTTAAAATATTTTTCAATTGTTGCAATTCTCATGTCCATAACGTTGTCATATATGTTCTATCAAGTCTTGTTGAATGTGTGGATGAATTTGTTCATAACGAACATCAAATCTTCTACATAGAAATTCTTGAAAATCAATATTAGAATCATTTGACAATATTGTCGTGTCATTACTCAAATGATCATAAGAAAAATCAAATTTTGAACAGATTTAAGGCTTTACATACAGTGTAGAGACGCTCTTTAATTAGACCACACTTACAAATATAAACACGGTATATTTGGTCAAATATTCATCCATTCGGACACCTCTAACATAAAATAATGTGTAGCAACTATTAAAAAAACAGGCGATAATCATGCTCTTAGATTATTTTTTGTAAAAAAAAAAAAATTATTTAAATAGAAATTCACATGTCACTTCGTTTTATAATTTTGGTTTTCATAATTTTTTTCTCAACTAAAGATACTTTTACTCCAAACGTTGAAACTCAATTGATATATCCTTTCATTTTAATCTATTCCTCCATTTCTAAATTTTGGTCAAAGGTCACAATCATCATACAATATCTATAAATAATCAAAAGCTTAAAAAAACGTGGACAGGTGTCTTGAATCCGTTAGGAAAAAATGGGCCAAACTATATAAGAAGAGTTGCACGTGGAGATGAAAAAAATTCATTTTTTCTTCTGTTGAGGTTAGATTTGAAAATTTGAAATAAAATAAATAAATAAATACCCAGTTGGCACCATCAAAATAATTGAATTGTGTTCTTTTGCTGTTGGTTGAATGATTGTGGTTGAAAACAAACACTATCATTATGCTCAAATAAGTCATAACGTATTTCCCTTTTTATCCTTTTACATCTTACCCAAATTAGTAGTATTGCTAAAATAATGATAGGGATAAACCAAAAATATATTAAAATGTTGAAGTTTAAGCTTTACTCTTAAATTTTATTTTGGCCATTTTAACTAGGTCTAGGAGTAGTAGTCTATTATTAGATGATTAATGGCCAGTTGGCACTACAATAGTTAAAGATTACTGGTGTTCTTAACCTCTTATAGTCTTATTAGGTGAATTAGGATAAGTGACAAATTTATAGTGATATTTTTTGAGATATTTTATTAAAATATTTTATGATATTATTTTATAAAATTTCCAAAATTGCGTATAAAATTTATTTATAGAATAATTAAAAATAATTTAATTTAAATTTTCTTTTTACTTTTTGTTATAAAAATAGTTTGTAAATAAGTTATTTATTCAAACAAATTTATATTTTTTAATAACTTTTACTAGATGATAAATTAAATCAATTTAAATATTGAACCATTTTATAAATTATATGAATAATTTTATTTGTTTTAAAATTCTATGAATATTGATAGATTTGATATATTTAATAATTTTTTTTCTAAAAATTAAGAGTTAGATGGATTTAAATCATTTTTTACGATTGATTATTAAATGTGTAAGTATATCAAAAATTGATCCCTAACAACAATAACAATAGATAATAACATTTGTTATATTCATGTAAATGTAATCCACTGCAGTAGTAAGGTATTTAGATGGACGGAAATCAGTAAATCCTACTCTTTTTAAGATGTTTAACTAAATTATACCAAATCAATTATTTGAGTATTACAAATTACAATTATCTCTATTAATAATGTTGAGTGTAAATGTGAGTGGTTAAAGTCTCACATTATTTATTAATGAATGGAATATTTGATTTATAAAAAAATGACTAATTTATTTAACATTTTAAAATTTTGGGTTGAGATATGGTGTCTCACTCTTTTATGTGGTCTGAAGCATTAGTTTCATTGGTACTTTCAATTCTCCTAAACGCCCCAACAATATTTGAGTCGTGGTCCGGCTTGATGGAGAACAGAAGCTGAATTTGAATCCTATTATAGGATGTTGAAACTCACACTTATGGAAAAGAATATTGTGGAATGAGTAGTTAAAATCTTATATCACCTATGAATGAGTGAAATGCAAAAAAATATTAAATACAAATGTAGATGGTTAAAATCTTACCTTACATATATTTAAATAAAATATTAAATTTATAAAAAAAAAGATTCATTTACCTAACATTTACGCGAAATTCAATTTCTTTTGAAATAGAAAATGTTCGACACAAATCAATGACTATTAGTTGTGATGAGTAAAAAGTTGTTGGTAATGTAAAAAGATTAATACTCAATGAACATCTTCCCTATGGCCGAAATAGTCTTTAAACTCTGCCAAAATTAAAAACACAACTGATTTCGTCATTATTTTGAATGTACTAATGCATAAGAGCATGTACCAATTGTCAATTGATAGTTTACATACCATTTCTTAATCTAAATTATCTAAATTAATTAACTAATCTTCATATGTAATCTCCGCGTTAATTCCGTGTTGTTTGAATGTAGAAACCATATCAACATTACTATATTATCCTCAAATCAAAGTGAATCACGTGGTACTAGTACTAGATAACAACTCTACACATTTAAGTTAAAAAAATTCACATTCTCACATAGTAACAATAATCACTTAATAATAATATCACAACCGACCCTAAAAAAATTACTATAAAATATACTTTTTATCTAACTAACCCCAATCCACTTTCCATCAAATATTTGACCGCCACGTCATCACTTGGCACACGAGCCAAAATTAAAATTCAGATGAGATCAAGTGATCAACCATATATTTTTATTTTTATTTTTTTATTATTTTTATTTTTTAATATAAAAAAAATGAAAAGAAAACGTATCAAAATTTGGCATAAATAGAGTAGTTGATTGAAGATGCTCCTCTACTACTAATTCTCTACCTTATCACAAGAAACGAATGATTCACATTCTCTAAACACTCAAAGCAAAACCACACCCCCTTATTTACTATATACACTCCTCTTTCTTATATGGCTTCAGATGAAACTATGATGATGACAACTCAATCTTCGTTACAAAGTGAAGACTATGAAGAAGAAGATGATATGAATGATGTCTTTCACCATCATCATCATCATCAAAATCATCATCAAAATCACCATAATTTATCAAGGCTTTCAGTTTGTACAAGCAGCGGTGTTGAAGATGATGTTGAAAATCTAGCTTCCGTTTGTATGTCACACTTGTCCATTGAAAGCTTCGAAGCTGACGGAGACGATGAAGCCGAAGGAAAAGATGATCGATTACTGGAAGCTTTGTCTTCTGGTTCTGAAAATGAGTCAGGGAGTTGTTATTCGTTACCGGCGACACCGCCGCGGAGGAGGAATTTGGTTCCGGCGACTGTTGCGGTTGTGAAAGACTATGCTAGTGAGAATGAAGCGAGGAAAGAAACAAAAACGAAGAGCGGTGGTGATTCTGGGAAGAGTAGTAGGAGGAGGAGGAGGAGGAGAAGGAGAGTGGAGAGTGTGTTTGAGAGGGGAAGTAGTTGGGAGAATTTATGGGGTGAGAAGAAGAAAATGAAGGAGAATGGAGGGAACAGTGGTGAGAGTGATCAGAGTAATGGAAATGGTGTGATGGTGATTACTAGGCCAAAAGGTGGGAGTAGGAGTTTGTGTATGGATTTGGAAGAAGTTAAAGCTTGTAGAGATCTTGGATTTGAGTTGGAACATGAAAGAGTTTCTGCTGTTTCTTTCTCTAATTCAACACTTGATAATAATACTAGTAGCGGTGGTAATTCGCCGATCGCTAATTGGCGAATCTCCGGTCCCGGTAAGCCTCTGTTATGGCATAAACAACATAACACTAACACTAACACCTTTGAAAAAAATATGACTGCTGTCTTATATAATACAGAGACATATATAAATATCATTACGTTTAATTTATTCATTTCAAAAGTTTCTCAGAGATGTGTCAGTATCTATGTGTGTCTCTGTGACACGTAAACAATGTGATAAGAGCGTAATTAAGTTAGAAATTGACTTTTTTTTTCTTCTTCTTCTGTTATTTAGGTGATGATCCAAGAGATGTGAAGGCACGGTTGAAAGTGTGGGCGCAGGCGGTAGCTATAGCGTCTGCCAGCAAATACGGCTCATGACACGATTTTCTTCTTACCTCATACCTACTTGTTTTTTTGGTGAATGTGACTGTACATTATTATATTATGTATAAGTTTTTGGTGATGATCAGATATAGAATGAATTTCATTAAATTTGTAGAGTTTTTGTCATAATTTTTTCTCCAGGAGTGGTTGATTTTTGGATTCAAGTGATGGTAACTTTTCATATGCACAGTATACGTTTTTTTGGTTCATTAACTGCTTACAGAATGAGTGTTTTGATAAGATTGAGAAGTTGTGATATATATGAACAATAAATGAGTGTTTTGATAAGATTGAGAAGTTGTGATATATATGAACAATAGAAAGTAATGTGAATGATCAATGAAATTATATAGTAGAAATGTGAAGCAGCATAAAACATGAAGCAAATCTTTATGAGTGGTTGGCAGACCTATATACTCCAGCTATTTTTAGTACTTTAATTTAATTTAAAATTTTTCATTAATATATATTATTTAATAGATTATGATTTCTTGTGTTGAAACATGAAGTTCGAAAGAGGTAAAAAAATGTCGAAATGTTGAAGTATGTTTCGACAAAATTATGACTTATTTTTATTTGTTTGTAGCTGAGTTAGTTAGGTTGGTTAGAGTTTGTTTGGTGTGCAAGCAACCTTACTTTATAAATAAGGAGGATCCTTATTATTGATGTAATGCAGTTACATAAGAGAAAAATTGAATAAATTTCAATTTGAAAGCAGAGAGAAACTCTGTAGAATTTGTTCCTTCTTCCCCTTTTCTCCAAAACCTTGATTTTCTTTCTTCCTCAATTCACTTTTCTTTCTTCTCTCATTATCGATTGTGCAGCCAAATCATCTTGTAACCAAAGTTGGTTGATGCTCTTGAGTAAACAGTGAAGAACAAGAGGAATAATCGATCAGTGTGATTGATTCTTGTTCATCAAGATCGATTCAGAATTCTCCATAGATTTGGTGTAATTCCAACATATGGTATCTAGAGCACTGTCTGTGTGATTCTTAGGAAGCATAGCGCAATGAATCATCCGAACGAGCATTTTCAAATGAGGCTCCTAACTGAAGAATCAGAATTATGAGAATTGGTACAAGTAGATGAAGATTGTTTTTTGATGCCAAGATCTTTGGGATCTTGTGAAGGAATGAGTAACACCACTTGTAGAAAACGCGACGGATGAATTATAAAGAGAAAAGAAAGAAAAAGGGAAGTGGTTCGACAACAAAGGTAGATGAGGCTACAACAATTTGTCTGGTAGAGGAAACCAACAAGAAGGAAATGCGTCGAACTAGAGAAGACCCTCATATCGAAGATACCACAGAGGTGGTGTGCAGGTAGAGGAAGAAGTGGTGGTCGAAAACCTGACAAAAGTCGCATTCAGTGTTTCAATTGTCAGAAGTATGGTCACTACTCTAGTGATTGTCCTGAAAAACAAAAGAACCGAGGTAATGATGCAAAGTTTGCAAAGCATGAAGAAGAAGAGATGTTGTTGATGGTCACAACAAGAGATGAAGAAATATTCAAGGACCAATGGTACTTGGACTCAGGATTCTCATCACACATGACTGGTAGGAAAGATTGGTTTGTCAACATAAAACTGTAGCGAGCGATTTTGGACGCGGTTCTTAAGCGCTGGTCGCTCTCTGCGGTTTGAGCTTACTACAGGTCGATTCATTTTTTATCCTATTGTGAGCTGATGAAGGAAGGGAAATAGACGTCTCCAATTAACCCTGCTTTGCATACTGAGTTTAAACAGCGGTCTGTTAGTTTACGGATGCTATCAATGTGGGGGGCCTTTGTACTGGTTATTTGTATTTTCGCCAATACTGATTTCTTTCTTTTTATCTTGATAGAAGGTTTTTGGCGGGGAACAAGGATTAGGATGTTATGACTGATGCTTTTGATAGATACATGAGAGTATGGGATTTTGGGTTTTTGTTTAGTGTGCTCGCTAAGATTTTTCTTTCGATCTTATGCCTACATATTCCCGTTTACCGAAACAGGGAAATCAGAGCATTCGTAGTTCCTCCTATTCTATGGGAGGAAATGGGTGTTTTTGGTGTCTTGTTCAAAGCCCAAGACGTGAAGCGAAAGGTAGTTTGTATCTTGTTCAAAGCCCAAGATGTGAAGCTGAAGAGTGTATTTGTATCTTGTTCAAAGCCCAAGATATGAAGCTAAAAGGGTTTGACTTTAGAGAGAATTTGTCATCTCTAAAGAAGGGTTTGTCTGTCACAACTGTTGGGTGACTGATTATAAAGGAGGATTACTTTAACCGGGATACGCGGATCCTAGCAATGCCATAATTTCCTTTATAGGGGGTTTTAACCTGAAGGAGAAGACTTTAACTCAGTGTAGAAAAATACCATCTTTCCTTAGGAAATCCTCATGCTAAAAGAGGGATAGTGGCATGGATGTAGATGATCCAGAGGCTTTCCGCTTACAGCGATTAGATGAAAGGGAAGGAGTTGTTGATGTTTGTGTACTGTGAACGAGGCACAACTTTGATGCTAAAAGGTTGATTGGATCAACCAGTGGTTTTCTTATACAAAACCTAAGAGGAGGCTAAAAGGTTTTCCTTATACAAAGCCTAAGAGGAGGCTAAAAAGTTTTGACTCGACGATGGAGTCTTTTGGTATCTCGTATAAAGCCCGAGATGGAGGCTATTTGACTCAACAAGAGAGTTTTTTGTATCTCGTATGAAGCCCGAGATGGAGGCTGTTGTTTGTTTGGCTCAATAAGAACCTTTTTGTATCTCGTATAAAGCCCGAGGTGGAGGCGAAAGGGTGATTGACTCAACGAGGGAGTCTCTTATGTGTCTCGTACAAAGCCCGAGAGAGAGGCTGAACGTTGTTTGACTCCGCTGGGGAGGATCATTGGACAAAGCCCAAGAGGAGGTTATGGTGACTGTTCAGTTAAGTGACAGGTCCAGTATACTGATTTTAAAGAGAAAATCAGTTCTTATATGAGCAACACTGTACTCAGGGATTTGATTCAGGGATCTGGGTTATTTCTTTTTCTTTGAGGAAACGGGAAATCCAAAGGGTATTGAGACTGTCCGAGTCTGCAGGTTTCCTTCCTATTTAACGAAGGGGTCACTTGAGAATGTCTTTGAGACTCAAGGAGATTAGACTGTCCGAGTCTAGAGTGTCATGTTTGTACTATGTTTTGAGAAACAGTAGTAGACTTTTTGAAAGGACTGTTCTATGCAGATGACTAAGTTCTGTTCCTATACCTCTAGGAGGTCGTCGGGACAATTTGTACGAAGCCCAAGAGGAGGCTGGAAGCTTTTAAGAAGCCGACGGGTCCTTGTACGAAGCCCAAGAGGAGGCTATCATTCCCGAAGGAAGAATCATTACACAAAGCCTAAGAGGAGGCTGTGAATACTTCTAAGAAGCCGTAGGGTCCTTGTATTAAGCCTAAGAGGAGGCGGGGTTGCTTTTAGGAAGCCTGTGGGTCCTTGTACGATGCCCAAGAGGAGGCCGATGCTTTTAAGAAGCCCGTGGGTCCCTAAACCTCGAGAAATTCAAGGCAAGCTATTCACAAGGAATAGATCAAGTCAGGAAAGTTCGAGAATTTGGAAGAAACTCAAGAGATGCCATTCACGGAGAAAAGATCATATCTGGGGAATAGAGTTTCTTGACAATTGCTTTTAAGAAGCCTGTGGGTCCTCAAACCCCGAGAAATTCAAGGCAATGCTATTCACCGAGAATAGATCAAAGTCAGGAAAGTTCGAGAATTTAGAAGAAACTCAAGAGATGCAATTCACAGAGAAGAGATCATCTCTGGGGAATAGAGTTTCTTTGACAACTTCTATGAGTGACAGTCTATGAAAGGGTTCACAGAGAATGCTGCCTTTCATATCTCCATATTGTTTAACCCCAAGAGGAGGGAAGACTGTGTCTGGTAATCCTATGGGGATCTAGTTTAGACTATTTCTAAGAGTGATCAACGGGCTTAATGCTAGACGTAGTTGCCGGGGAAACTCTAAATATCTATACTATTATTACACAGTTGATATGAGTTTATGAAAGAAGACTTACAGCGAAACAGCCCCACAATACAGTTATATGTATATGAAAGCGGTAAATGAAAGCGATAACCACTTACTCGGTTGTTGAGCTTCCATGCAGTTTGGTTAGTTGTTCAACAAAGAAAGATTGAAAACAACAGTATATTCAAAATCAAAGGAGAAAGTGCTTTGAAAAAGAAAGGTTTGGGGCTTACAGCTCAAGGAGAGGCCCAGGGTTTTATCAGTGAGCGCACTGTTTGAATTTGTACAGAGGGACTTATACAAGTGACTGTGGCCCAAAAATTTTTTTCTGTACAAAGGGATGGGTCTTACACTCTCACAAGAGGCCTAAAAGGTTTAAAGAAAAAGAGTGGGGCTTATAACACGAGGGTAGGCCCAATTGATTTTTCCGTTTAAAATGGCGATCGCCCCGAGGTTTTCTTTTAACGCAGAGGGACTTATACAATAAGTGAGGCCCAAAAAAATGTTTTGGTTAAAAGGGGGTTGGGTCTTACACTCTATTAGAGGCCCAAAAGTTTTAAATGGATCTTATAGCTCAAGGAGAGGCCCAAAAGGTTATTTTTAAAAGGCGACGATCGCGCCGTTTGTTTTTGACGGTATCGGGACTTATACAATACAATGAGGCCCAAAAATGATTTGGTCAAAAAAAAGGATTGGGTCTTACACTCTATTAGAGGCCCAAGTGTTTTGAAAATGATTTATGAGGGTTAAATTAATCCAAAAACCCTAATTTGTTTTCAAAAATGTATTTAATTGAATAAAAATTCAATTAAAATGATCAAAATTGTTTAACATATGAAAAACAAATTGTGATCTTGGATTAATGCTTCAAAAATTAAGTATTGACCTACAAAATAATTAGAAAGCATTAAAAGTTGCAAAATCAATGTGGAAAAAATATTTAAAATGTCAAAAATAATTAAAATATTAATTCTTTGCAAAAATATCAATTATATGAAATAAATAATATTTTTGGGATTTTTTGATAAAATAAAATATTTTAACATTTTTGTGAATTATTAAAAAAAGAATCAACTCAAAATCATTAAAACTCAGAGAGAAATTAATTTTTGAATCAATTAAATAAAAATCACAAAATTCAAATATTCAAATTTTGAAAAAAGACGCCAAGAACACACCAAGAACACCCGCGTGTTCTGGGCTTGGCCAGATTTGCATTTTCTCTCTAATCTCACTGAATACTTGATTATAACATGCAATCCACATATCATTATGCTCGTCTCAACCTCACGATCATGTCTATGTCAATTAATTTCATTTAAATTAAACATATAACAAGAAATCATGAAAAATCCTCAAGAACCCTAATTTCTGCATGAAGGCTAGGATTTTTGATACACGATTCAAACAAAGCAATTAATTGAGGGAAACCATTCCATGCATGATTATGAACATATGGCCAAATTATTGTGCAGCAAAAATTGCATGGATCATAGAGTTAGAAGAGCTCATGCTTACCACTTGCAGCTGGTGATCGTGATTTGTGTTGGAGGTGTTACAGCTAGGTTCCAATGATGTGGATAGCTTCCCTAGGTGCCAAGTGATGTGTCTGAGTGCTTGGAATGGATTGAAATGGTTTGGAGTTGAAGATGGCACCTCAACTGCAAAACTGTCAAGAACTTGAGCAATTGGCTGGTGATTTTGTGAAATCTGTGTTCCAGATGTTATGTGAGTGTTTGGATCACTTCTATATAATGTATGTGAGGTGTTTGAGTGATTGGTTTGAGTGGAATTGCCCTCTAACTCAAAACCCGATAGCTACCTTGCTAAGAAAGGCATTTTTGCCAAGAGAAAGAGATTTTGAGAAAAGCATCTGTTTGATGGCTTTGGTGTACTCAAACTGATCATAATTGAGCTCTATTTATAGTAGAGCAAGTTTGTTTTGCAAGGAATAGTGAATGGCAACTGCTAAGTAGGTTTGACCAATGTTGGCAAATGAAAATCCAAGTCTCCTCTAGCCATTGACTAGAGGTTAGGGCACAGAGCTTTGGTCCCCTTGGTCTTGGATAAGTCTTGACTGATTTCAGATGAGAAGGGCTCAGTCCCTGCCACCTTGATGCTTCCATTGAATGCTTCAATCCAAATTTGGAGTCTTGTCCCTATTTTGGCCATTCTAGGTTCAACATGCTATTTCTTGTTCCATGGACTTTGGAGGCTTGGCTCAGTGATTGTCCCCTTTAGATTCAATCCTCAGATGTGTCCAAGTGGATAGGAGCATTTGAATTTGGCTAATTTTGGAAAATCGAGCAAAATTGTAAATTCTGCCTTGCCTTTGACAGATTTCAGCAAGGCAACTTGCCAATGTCATATCTCATGACTTAAATGGAATTTGGCAATGTTCTTGGCCATTTTGGAAAGCCCTTATATGATACAACAACTGTTTGAGCATGTTTAGTTTTGATCTCTTTTGAATCCAAGTGAAAAATCCCCCTACATTTGGAAAAAAATGAAGACAGATTTGGACTTAGTGAAAATTTCACTAAGTGTTGGAAATAGTGACATTTTCATTTTTCAGCCATTTTGATCACTCCATAACTCAAAATCCTTAATGAATTAGACTTAGGTCTAGTTGAAGTTTTTGTAGAGGGTAATGAGGGCTACAAATCCATCTTTGGATGGGAAAAAATAGCCTTGTGATTTAGGAGTTATGATCCTCCAAAGTTGGTACCCTAGCCACTTTATTTTTAACTTAGAAAATTTTCTAAGTTTTTTATGGTTACCCCTTTTACAAGTTATCCAACTTTTCTTGATTTTTCTTGATGAATGATGATTCAAATCATACATTAACATCATTTTAGGGTTAAAAATCCATTTTGGTGAAAAAACTCAAAAAGTCAAAGTTGACTTTTATGCACAGTTGACTTTTTATCAGATGAATTCCAAACTGTGCAATTCTTCAGGAAATCATGTCCTTGACCTAAATCAAACTTGATGGACATATTCCATGGGTGTCATAGGGTATATTGGTGCATGTCATAGGGCTTGGGAGCATGTCCTGGTCAAAAGTCAAAGTTACAGTTGACTTTTTCCTTAAAACCCTAATTGTGGTGCAGATGAAATTGAGACTTGTTGCTCAAACTTCTTGGATTAATCCATTGTCCCAAATGGATCAATATGGTATATTAGAGACCCTCAAACCCTCTCTTGAGGTCTTGGTTCATGATTTGTCCCAAAAGTCAACTTAGGGGTGAATTAGGTCAAGAAACCCTAATTCTTGATTTTTGATGTATGCATCCCCTGAGGCAAAATTGACTTGATGATTGGGTCAATGAGGTTCCATGGAGTATATTAGGTTATGTTTTGGATCATTGGCTCATGCCCAGATGAAAATTTCCATCTGGAGGCCCTGGTCGACCAAAACCCTAATTTGGTGACACTGGCGATCTTGGAGCTTAATCCTCCTAGAAGGGAGCAACCTTATGCTTAATCCTTGAAGTGGGAGTCCTCTTAATCCATTGTGAATGTTTGAGAGGTTAGACAAGTTGAAGATCATGTCATTCCTTGATTGATCCTTTGTCTAAGCACTCAGAGAGGGCTTGAAACCCTAATTTTGATTGTGGTGAATGCTCAACAATTCCTTGAGGAGATTGATGAGGCACAAAGGTACACCCATATTGTGATGATGATTTGCAAAATGATGGGAAATCTTAGTGGTCAAAATTTGGGGTATGACAGATGCCCCTATTTAATCTTCTTGGACACGAAGGTGTGAATGAAGAAGGTATTCGGGCATTCGGGGTGCAAGAGGATTAAATATCGGAATACCCAAAATTTTGATGGCTATGAATGGCACCTTACGCATTCATCTTCTTTTGCTAAGCAATGATGCTTAGAAAAGGTTAACTTCCCCCGATCCTGGTTTTCAGCCAAGGAACTGGTCTCAGTTGCGGAAACAAACTTCCCCTCGATCCTGGTTTCCTACCCAGGAACTGGTCTTAGTTTCTGATTTAAACTTCCCCTCGATCCTGGTTTCCTACCAAGGAACTGGTCTTAGTTTCTGATTTAAACTTCCCCTCGATCCTGGTTTCCTACCAAGGAACTGGTCTTAGTTTCTTTCGTCAATAAACTTTACTGACAAGGGGCGCTATTTGTAGCGGTTCCCCTCAAACTTCTCGCCGAATTTTCCTGGGGAGATGCCATTTGAGTGGAAAAAGTTTCGATGTCAGACTTGCTGGGGAACCCAGTCGTCCGAGTTGTAGAGGTGTACAAACTTCTCTGTTGGAGACGCCATTTGTTTCTACTGGGGAAAGCGAACCTCTTGAGAGACTGCCTTTGCTTGGGGGTCTTACATCATACTTTTCTTGGGATCTTCCCGGAGAAATGCCATATGATGGGATCCAATTTTGAGGTGCCGATGACCTTTTCATCGGTGGGTTTTTCGGAGAATGGCAGCTGTACTGCCAAATCTCTGCTTAGGAGGCTTTCTCTGGGGATTTTTCTTTAATCCGGGAAAGCAAGGATATCATCTTCAATGGCGAAGAGTGTCATTTGTAGAAAGCTTCTCTGGCTTTTCAGAGGTTCAAGTTATCAAAGTAGTCAAAGGCCAACTTCCTCCCAGAAATAAACTGGAGGCGAGGTTGTTCAAACGTAGCGTTTCCTGACGAGGCAAGAACTGACAACTCGATTGAGAGAGCTTCTATCACTAGGGGACAAGACCGACTAGAGTGATAGTGATGCAATATGAAATATGAATGCAAATCAATAATGCATGATGATGTATGTTTATGCTGACAAAACTGATGCGACATACAAACTAATGGATGAACACGACTGGATACTCGGCCATCGCGGGGCGAAGAAGTACCGTTGGTTCAGAATAGCAATTCCACCTTGCTTAGGAGAGATAGTCCCTGTTGGGAGCACCGTTGATCGGGCTTAGAAGATAAGAACTCGGCCGAGGTGTGTCAGACGAAACAAGGTCTCTGACACAGTTGATCCCTTCATTCAGGCGTACTGGGCCTAGAAGGAGTACTTTGATTCTGCACTTTGAAGTTCGCTTACTTCTGGAGAAGCGGTTGATGTTCCTTTGATGTTCAACAGTCAAAAGAAATTGCCGACTTTATTATAAAGCAGAAAAAGTTTTAACAAGTAAATTCCTTTTTGTTTTATTTCAAGAATCGTTAATCATGTTAACAATGTCGTTCTGTAAAGCTAAAACAAATAAGAATTGCAAACAAAAGCACAAGGGCTCAAATTTTATTGATAAAATGGAGATCAGCCAAACGCGTGATTCCATTGAGTATTTACAAAGTTAGAGAATGGTAATTTACAGGGAAAAGGGCTACGTTGAAACATAACGACCACTATCCTTCTACCAACTTTGAATTCGGGGCATCCTGAGCTTCTGTCGAAGATGACCTTGACTAGAGTTTTCTGACGGATGATGTAACTGCTGCTGCTGAGGGACTCGCCTCTGTTGAACATAGTTACTTGCCATTATCCCTAATTTTTGCCTGGATTGTACTTTGATGTTTCCAATCCACCGGGATGATTTTTTTCTTTTTATGTCTCTAACTTTTGCCTGGACCCCCCTTTCGGGTTTTCAATCCACCGAGACGTTTTTTTAGTTTAGGTGAAGTATTTCTTGACTACATCAACATTCGTGGGGTAGGAAAATTCCTCTCCGTCCATGGTTGCGAGTCTCAAGGCGCCGCCTGAGAAAGCTTTCGTGACCACGTAGGGGCCATCATAATTCGGAGTCTACTTGCCTCGCGAATCAATGAGAAATGATTGTATCTTTTTGAGCACAAGGTCTCCTTTTCTGAAAACATGAGGTCGGACCTTTTTGTCGAACGCCTTCTTCATTCTCTGTTGATACAATTGACCATGGCATAATGCCGTTATTCTCTTTTCTTCGATCAGATTTAGTTCGTTGTGTTGGCTTTGACACCATTCAGCTTCGGTGAGCTTAGCTTCCATCAATACCCGGATTGATGGGATCTCTACTTCTATGGGGAGCACTGTCTCCATGCCATATACTAGAGAGAAAGGGGTGGCCCTGTTGAAGTGCGGACAGATGTGCGATAACCGTGAAGAGCAAAGGGTAGCATCTCGTGCCAATCTTTGTAGGTTACAACCATCTTTTGAATAATCCTCTTGATGTTCTTGTTAGCCGCTTCTACCGCTCTGTTCATCTTGGGTCGGTAGGGAGATGAGTTATGATGTTCGATCTTAAACTCTGCACACAACTCTTTCATCATCTTATTGTTCAAGTTGGATCCATTATCAGTAATGATCTCGCTTGGAACACCATAACGGCAGATGATATTGTTTTTAATAAATCGGACCACCACTTGTCGGGTTACATTGGCGAATGACGCTGCTTCGACTCACTTGGTGAAGTAGTCAATGGCTACTAGGATGAACCGATGTCCGTTTGAAGCCTTAGGTTCGATCATGCCAATCATGTCGATTCCCCATATGGAAAAAGGCCACGGGGAAGAAAGAGCTTTGAGATGTAATGGCGGTACATGAATTTTGTCGGAGTATATCTGACATTTGTGACACCTCCTCATGTACTTGTAGCAGTCGGATTCCATGGTCAACCAGTAGTACCCTGCTCTCAGAATTTTTCTCGCCACTGTGTGTCCGTTGGCATGAGTGCCAAAAGACCCTTCATGAATTTCCTTCATAAGCATGTCTGCTTCTGGTCTGTCTACGCATCGGAGTAAGACCATGTCAAAATTTCTCTTATAGAGAGTGCCGCCGCTCAGGAAGAAGTGTCCAGTCAATCTTCTGAGGGTTTTCCTGTCTTTTCTGAGTGCCCCAGATGGGTACTCTTGTTTCTGAAGGAAGCATTTGATATCGTGATACCAAGGTTTTTCGTCTATGACTGCGTCAATCGTGAAGACGTAGGCGGGCCGTTCAAGGCGCATTATGTCAATCTTAGGTATGTCATTCCATTGACCTACACTAATCATGGAAGAAATAGTGGCTAAAACGTCAGCCATGTGATTCTCATCACGAGGGATGTGATGAAACTCGACTCTGTTGAAGAAGGGTAATAACCTTCTTGTATAATCTTTGTAAGGAATCAATCCTGATTAGTATGTGTTCCAATCTCCTTTTATCTGATTGATAACCAGGGCTGAGTCACCGTATACGTCCAAATTTTTTATCCTTAAATCAATCGCTTCCTCGAGACCCATAATACAAGCTTCGTATTCGGCCTCGTTGTTGGTACACTTGAACGTAAGTCTGGCAGTGAAAGGAATGTGGGTACCCTGAGGGGTAACAATGATTGCCCCAATTCCGTTTCCATAATGATTAACTGCTCCGTCAAAGATAAGTCCCCATTGGGAACCTGGTTCTGGCCCTTCACTGGGTAACGGGTCATCGCAATCTTTCATCTTTAGATACATGACATCTTCGTCTGGGAAGTCAAAATCGATTGATTCTTGATCGTCAATCGGTTGATGAGCCAAATGATCGGCTAAAATACTTCCTTTAACGGCTTTCTGAGCGTGGTACTCTATGTCATATTCCGATAACAGCATCTGCCAACGGGAAATCCTTCCCATAAGAGCAGGTTTTTCAAAGACATACTTGATTGGATCCATTTCGGAGACCAACCAAGTAGTATGACGAATCATGTACTGGCGAAGACGTTTGGCTGCCCAAGCCAAAGCACAACAAGTTTTCTCGAGCATCGTGTACCGAGTTTCACAGTCGGTGAATTTCTTGCTCAGATAGTAGATGGTAGACTCTTTCCTTTTGGTTTCGTCTTGTTGGCCAAGTACACATCCCATTGAGTCCTCTAGAACTGTGAGGTAAATGATCAGTGGTCTTCCTTCCACTGGAGGTGATAGAATCGGTGGGTTCAACAGGTATTCCTTGATACTGTTGAAGGCGGTTTGACAATCTTCTGTCCAAACGCAATCCTGGTTCTTTTTTAGTAACTTGAAAATCGGCGCACATGTCGCGGTCATAAGGAATATGAATCTGGAGATGTAATTCAAACGTCCCAGGAATCCTCTGACTTGTTTTTCAGTTTTCGGAGAAGGCATTTCTTGAATGGCCTTGACCTTGTTAGGATCAACCTCAATTTCTTTCTGGCTGACGATGAACCCTAGTAGTTTCCCTGAACGGACACCGAAGGTGCACTTGTTGGGATTCAAGCGGAGCTTGAATTTTCTTAGACGTTCGAACAATTTTGACAGATGTTCAACGTGCTCATTCTCTATTTTTGATTTTGCAATCATATCATCAACATATACCTCGATTTCTTTGTGTATCATGTCATGAAATAGAGTAGTCATGGCCCTTTGATAGGTTGCCCCGACATTCTTCAAACCGAACGGCATTACCTTGTAACAAAAGGTGCCCCATGGGGTAATGAACGAAGTTTTCTCCATGTCTTTCGGCGCCATTTTGATCTGGTTATAGTCCGAGAATCCATCCATGAAGGAGAATACTTTGAACTTTGCTGTGTTGTCTACCAGCATGTCAATGTGTGGTAAAGGAAAGTCGTCTTTTGGACTTGGCTTGTTCGGATCCCTGTAATCGACACACATTCTGACCTTTCCATCCTTTTTCGGAACGGGTACGATATTGGCTAACCACTGAGGATATTCTGACGTGGCGAGGAAACCCGCGTCAATCTGTTTTTGTACCTCCTCTTTGATTTTGATGGCCATGTCCGGATGAGTACGTCTCAACCTTTGCTTTACTGGTGGACATTCCGATCTCAATGGTAAATGATGTTCCACGATGCTGGTATCCAACCCTGGCATATCCTGATAGGACCAAGCAAATACATCGAGAAATTCTTTGAGAAGCTTTATCAAACCCTCTCTGGCAGTTGGACTGAGCAGTGCCCCAATCCTGATTTCTTTTCTCTTTTTTTCTGAACCCAAGTTTACTGTTTCCAACGACTCTTTGTTAGGTTCAATGGACCTTTCCTCTTGTCTGAGTAGTCGAGAGATCTCTTCTGGAATTTCGTCGTCATTTTCTTCTTCAGCCTCGAATACCGGGAACTCAAAGTTGGGAGAAGGCATCGGATCGTATGTTTCAACGAGGTTTAAAACAAGCAATCTGCATGATGTAATGATTCGTGTTTAGAAGAGATAGAGAAAATGCAAGTGTGTGCAGTGTTTTTATTTTACTGCTTGTTTTTATTATTGAATTGTTTTTTAGGATTACCATTTTCTGAAAAAGCAAAAAGAGAAAACAACAATTAATGCGGAAATTACAGAACGACGTTATTTTATTAATGAACAAGTCGATCCTTGAAACTACAACCCTATAAAACAAAACTCTATCGCTTCGGGCAAAGCGAAGAGGGAAAATTTACAGAAAGCGAGCCCTATCAAAACATCTGTTTCACCTGGGGAGGGTGAAAGGCTAAAGATGGCAATTACTTTGACTGATGAACGATCTTCGGAACCTTGACGGCAACCCATTGGCGGCGAACTCCTCGGTGAATCACAAAGTCTGGCACCTTCCTTGATTTGTCTTCAGAAATGACGCTGATTTCTGGTGGAGCGGGATCATTGGAATCTGTCTCCCAGGCAGAATTGTCGTAGGAGAATTCCTCAGTTGCATTTTCCATAGTATTTGTGCTCTCAGCTGTATCTCCCCATCCAGTAGGCTGGATGTCTTCGAGCCTGATACGAGAGCTTTCGGGAGCGGTGTACTTGACCATATAGTCGTATTTTCCACTTGGTTCTCCCAGTGTGTCCCAAACTTCTTTGGAACTGGAGGAGTCATCTCTCTCGATGACGTTGACCTCAGGAAAAGCATAGTTGATGAATTCAAGTACTGCAAACGTTGCAAATTCATCTTCATGTTGAGTAGTTTCTAAATGACTTGAGTGTTGATCCCATGACATGGTGGGGACACAGGTATTTTGTTCAATGACGGTCAGCTGATTTTCATTGTTCGGCTGACTCTCTTGCCCCAAGTTTCCTGGGTAAGGCTGCCATATTGGCAGACCATCCATTGGGCCATAGTAATTGTAGTCAAAGTTGTCTTTCATCAGAGTGTCTTTCTCTAATGAATTTGGCGGAGCATGGCATCCTTCCGGATCACAATCTCCGTAGATCATTTCGACGTCTGACCTTGGTATAAATCTCAGACTCTGTGCGGGATAGCAAAATGGCGTAGGCACCTCTTCCTGAGACATATAACTTTCCTCGTTCAGATAGGACTTCCACTCTTCATCTGTGTCAGAGGGATCTTTCTCATTGATAGCATGTACTGCCTGAGACACCGGGCGAAGAAAACCTCCACTGTGGAAGAAGTTCAGAATGGGATGAAGACTTTCATTGTTAGCAGCTGTCTGGGTACAGGTTGCAGAAAAACCAAGACCCTTCTTTGTTGCGTTGCCGGTAAGACTGACAAGCTGTCCCCATCCTGTTGTATCGGTACTCTCGACCGCTTTGACAGCATCTTTGTATGAGGAAATCGAGGTTCCTCCTTTGAACTTATTGTCCTTGCTCACTGACAGTGCTTGGAACTGAGTTCCAATAACCTCCTCGGGCTCTATACCAGTAGATGATGACAAGTTACTCACGAGCAAGGTCTGTTCTCCACAAACTGTGACAAGTTGATCGTTCTTGACGAACTTTAGCTTTTGGTGGAGGGTTGAAGTAACCTCTCCAGCCTGGTGTATCCAAGGTCTTCCTAATAAACAACTGTATGTTGCCCGGATGTCCATGACCTGGAAAGTGACTTGGAAAGTGTGATGACCAATAGTTATAGGAAGATCAACTTCGCCAATAACTGTTTTTCTGGATCCGTTGAATGCTTTGACGATGACCTCGCTGATTCTCACCGGAGGGCCTTTGAATGATAATTGCATCAAAGTAGACTTCGACATAACATTCAGGGCTGACCCTGTGTCTACCAGTACGCTGTCTAAAGCATCGTCCTGGCAGTTAACTGTAATGTTGAGCGCCATGTTATGACGACGACCCTCTTCGGGTAATTCCTCATCACTGAATCCCAAATTATTGCAGGAAGTGATGTTAGAGACAATACTATCGAACTGTCTGATTGTTACATCTTGTTCCACAAAGGCTTGCTCCAAGACTTTCTGTAGAGCCTTCCAGTGCGCTTCTGAACTGAGTAACAGTGATAACACTGAGATCTTTGAAGGAGTCTGTAACAGCTGATCGACAATGTTATATTCACTCCTTTGGATGAGCTTCAGCATCTCATCATTATTTTTCGAAAGGTCGGGATTACTGGATTGACCGACTGATGGATTAGGAGCTTTCGTCTGAAGTTCCTTTTCTTTATTAGGTTCTCCAACTCCTCGGTTGAAGATTCTACCACTCCGTGTTACACGACTGATGTCTGCAATATTCACGACGGAGGGTAATGGAATTTCCTTTCCATTTTTAACTGTCGTTGCACCGTATTTGTAAGGGATAGCCTTAGTTGATTCATACGGTGTTGTTCTTAGCAGATAGATGACTATGGGAACCTTTTGATTTTTTTGACCATCATAAGTAATCTCGATCCGTTCCCAGTTGGGAACTTTAGATTCGTCAAGTAGAGGGATAATGGCAAAAACATCCTTGGTCTGGTGACGACCAGAGATCGTGACAACATCCTCAACTTGCTCGGCAAGGTAGTTCGGCGTCCAGTTGATGGGTCCAGAACCCGGATATGGACGAATCTCTCCACGATCTACCTGACCCTGAAGAGCTACTCTCACAAGGTAATACCCTTGGTTACTTTCCGAACAGACGCCGCAACGTTCATAATTGTGTGGTGGCACCTGGCCACGCCCACTTTGAATACAATGTAACCTTACTAGGTTAGCTTCCACAGATCGGACATCCTGACTTTGACGACGAGTAGGATTCCTGTTACTGATACTAATTTACTGAGTATCTTCATCCATATAGATTGGCATCCACCAGTGATTTAACAAGTGCTGAAGTGCCTCCTGGACAAGGGTACAACCTCGATCGTTTTCGCAACCCGCCTTACAGCTTTGATAGTCATGTGATATTAAGAATCCGAGTCGGACCTGTTCAGCATGTAACTCTACCAGGTTGGTATTCATCACGCGAATATCGAAGGTCTGAACCATGTTGATTTGATAGGGGTTCCTATCATGGTAGTCTTGGATCCATCCAAGATCCATCTGATGCTGGAGGGCCTCCTGTATGAAAGAGCATCCCTGTTTGTTTACCGAGCAAATCAGACAGGAACTGTAATCATGCCGCGGCAGATTATGATACTGGCTTTGCCTTGAGTGCATCGCCACCAGATTGACATTCATTGCACGGATATCGTGGTTTTGAATGACGTTAGAATTCGTGTAAACCATGTTAACTCCACGAACTCGGTGCTCTTGGATCCGTCCGAGATCCATTTATTCCTGTAGGGCTGCTTGCACCACAGAACATCCCTGGTTGTCTTTAGAGCAGATATCACACTGATGATAGTTATGAGGTGGCACATGGCCATATCCACTCTGTCTACAATGCATCTTGACCAAATTGGTTTTCAACAAGAGTACATCGTGAATTTGATAGACATCGTTAGTCTCTCCTTCTATCAAATTGACTGCAGCCTTCTCGTGTTGAGGCAGCGGGTTCGTGAGAACATTAGGATTTGTATCCTTGAAAGATAAGACCCCGCTCCTAACAAGTTTTTGCACGTCGGACTTGAAATTGAGGCAAGTCTCTATGTTATGCCCTGAACCTCCTTGATGATAAGGGCATGTTTGATCCACCTTAAACCAAAAAGGCAGATTTTCCGGTACTGTAAGAGGAGACTTAGTCTGAATGTTCCCCTTAGCCAGTAGTAACGGAAACAGCTCTGCGTACGTCACGGGTATAGGATCAAATCCCGATGGTCGTGTTGTACGGTTGTTGTTATATGGAGGACGAGCCTGCTGAAGAGGCTGTTGTGTCCTTTGCTGGTCAGGTTGGCTCTGCGCAACCTGAGGTTGATACGTAGGAATAGACGCAGGGTTGATAGCAGGAGTCACAGCTGCTACCGGTTGATAACGTCGCCTTTGCTTTTCGAGAGAGATATTCCCAATATCTTGCTCTTTTTTCTTAGGGAGAGCACTACCGTATTTTTTAGTACCGCTCGTCGATCTAGTGTCTTTTACCAAACGTCCTTCTCGGACGGCTTCCTCAAGACGTACGCCCATGCCCACCATCTCGGTGAAATCACTGGGTGCACTGGCAACCATTCGGTCATAGTAAAATGAGCTTAAGGTCTTTAAGAAGATCTTTGTCATCTCTTTTTCCTCAAGAGGTGGACAAATTTGAGCGGCAATTTCACGCCACCTTTGAGCATACTCCTTAAAGGTTTCCTTGTCTTTTTGTGACATCGATCTGAGTTGATCTCTGTCGGGTGCCATGTCCAAATTGTATTTGTATTGTTGGACGAAGGCAGTACCAAGATCTCTGAATGTACTGATCGTAGTACGGTTTAAACCCATGTACCATTTTAATGCGGCACCGGTTAAACTATCCTGGAAGTAGTGAATCAGCAGGTCCTGATTCTCCGTCTGAGCTGACATCCGCCGAGCGTACATCACCAGATGGCTTTGAGGGCAAGAGTTACCCTTGTATTTTTCAAAGTCGGGCACTTGAAATTTATGCGGGACTTTCACATTTGGGACCAAGCAGAGATCTGCGGCGTCCTTTCCAAATAGATCCTGACCGTGAATGGCTTGCAGTTCCTTCTGCATTTCCAAGAACTGCTCCTGGAATTCCTCCATTCTGTCAAACATAGTTTCCTTCTTATCAGAAGGTGTCTGTGGAATCTGTCCTTCCGGGACAGTGTGCACCACAGGGGGTGGTACCGTGACTATGGCAGTGAGTCTTGGCGTTTCCCGAAGTTTGTAACCTTCAGGAGTCTTTAGTATGCCCCTGGCATCTTCGCTTTCCCGAAGTTTGTAACCTTCAGGCCCAGCGGCTTCTGTTATGATTCCTTGATCTTCAGTGATCGGCAGAACATATCCTTCCGGGATATAGTTAACAGGCATGCCCCAAGGACGATATTTCGGTATCTGATACCTAGGATCATACCTCTCCACTATGGGCGTTGAGGTGATCTCTGAGATCACATTTCTTTGTAGCTGAGCTTATGCCATGGCTTGCATGTCGTTACGAAGCTTTCTCATATCTTCTCTCAGAGCGTCGATCTCTTCTTTCAACTCTCTGTTTTCTTCCTCAAGATCATCTATCTTTTTCTGACGATTGGCCCGAGTATTATACGAATGAGACAGTTTGACTCTAGAACAGAGACACAAACGTGAGATTCGTAGGGAAGAAGAAAACGTGATGTGAGAATGATGATTGCAATGATTATATTAATTGTTTTTTTGGTTTAAGCAAAATAAACTTCAACAATTAGATTGCAAATATCAAACAGTGGGGAAACCCCTTTTTATTGAATTCAAAGGATTACAGAAATGGAAATACAGTAGATTACAAAGTGCAGAAACAGAAACCTAAGCTAATGGGTCCCGAGTCCTCTCTGAAGAGAAATCGGGTGCTGATTCTGGTATCTTCCTTTTCTTTGACCGGGGCTCTTGGGCCGTTGTCAGGTTGTCATTCCTTTGCCAGGTGAAAGGAGTGAGCAAATTCCTTTGATTATCCTAATTATCTACAGCATGTTGCTCCAAAATTTCAATCAGAGCATCTTTTTCCTTCAGTAATTGCTGTATTTTGATGCACTCTACGTCGAGGGTGCGGTACTTGTTCTTCCAAGACCTTCTCTCCCTTTGAACTTTGTTGAGAGTAACCTGAAGCTTTTCAGTCTCAGTCATGAAGTACATGACAGATTCCCTCGGCGGAAGAATTCTGTAACGAGGATAAGGAATTTTTAGCTTGAGAGCTCTAGTTTGTACCCAATGGAGATAAGGCTCCACCGAGACACAGTCCAGTTTTCCTAGAGACTCTCGTCCTTTCTTATGAACATGCTTCCAAGCGTGCACTATTTCCATCTTTAGTGCTCTGTCGTTTTCTCCTTCTTTGAAGAAAAGACCTTCCAGATGAACACCCCGTGGGACGTGTCTCATCGGGTATCCAAATTGACGATGAACGAGAACTGGATGATAGTTGATTCCTCCCTTAGTTCCTATAAGGGGTACGCTGGGGAAGTTTCCACAATGGTCGATGATTCTGATTCCATCATAGATCCTATTACACCAATCTATATCAGAGTTGGTAAGAGACATGATCTTCTGCGACCAACGTAAGGCACTCTTGCAATCCCAAAAAGCAGCAGACTTGGGCAAGTGAGAGATAAACCATTTGTAAAGCAGAGGTACACAGCATGTGATCTCCCCTCCGCTGTACAAATTCCCCAAGTGTACAGAATAATACGCATTTGCGAGCAAAGTCGGCACAGGGTTTCCAATGAGAAAAACCTTAATGGAGTTAATATCGACGAAATTATTGATGTTGGGAAACAAAAATAACCCGCAGGTGAGCAAGACAAAGATGCTTTCAAAAGCAGTCACGTTTTCTATACTGGAAAAATATAGGGCCTTCTTTGTCTAGAACTAGGCTGGCAAACCTTGGATGCCCCCTTAGTAGTTAGGTGAGTCCTAACTTCAGACTCGTCCAAATGAATTGCTCTTGCAATGGTCTGATTCTTTGGAATTTCTTTCAGTCCAGAAAATGGAGCTCGATCAGCAATATGTAAATCAATCAGATGAGAATACTCCTCCAGCGTTGGTGCGAGCTGGTAATCTGGGAATGTGAAACAGTGATAAACTGGATCATAAAACTGAATGAGCGCATCCATGATTCCCTCAATCATATGGACTCTTAACAGTGGTAGCAAACCTCCGTGCTTGGCTCTGAAAGCCTCTGGGTTTGTGATCATTCCTGCTAACCTTCTTAAATCCTCTAACTTTGGAACCTTGAAGGTATACCTATGGGTTCTCCTTCTACCGAAATCCATTAGTGCAATCCTTTTCTCTGATATTTGCAATCACAGTCTTAGTTTCATTTGAAAAACAGAGAGACTAGAAAAGAAGATTTTTTGAATGTTTTAGTGTTTTATTAAATGAATGCATGAATGCAGCACACAAAAACATAGAAAAAACATGGGGTCAAAGGGTCGTTGTCATGAAGTCAAGGCTCTACCCATCCCCAAAGGTTTATACTAAGGTGATTTTTGTACCTGTACTTATTATCATCAGCTCCTCCCAGGAAAGCAAAACAACAAGCGGATCACCAGCGAGTTGTAGAGCAATCTTAGAGTAAGTTCCATTCACCGAGAATAGATCACCAGCCTCAAATGAGGGTAGTATCGCGTAACAACTATTTTCGATAGTTTCCGCACTACGAAAGGGTTTGACTCCTCAGCTTCTCAGACTTAACAATCGACCCATTATCTAGGTGAGAGAATGGGTTGCATTGGTCAGCCTCCACTGAGGTTGATGGTCGACCTCGTCGCCATCACTTATCTTAAGTGTATACTCAATCTTTCCACATACGACATCACTCGCATTCCCATTAGCAGAAAAATAAACACGTATAGCAATTAGGAAAAGCGGTATATATATTCGTCCTAATCATCCTAGACCTTTAAAGCTATGAATCCTAAGTTCGTGACAGAAAATGGGTTCCCCGGCGGAAGCCCCAATCTGTGGTTTTCACACAAGAGGTGAAAAGGTTTGAAAGAAACACCCCACGGTGGGCGCCATTTTTCCTGTTGGCGGCCACCGCCATGAAAATGACTTACCCAAGGTTTAAATAGTAAGAAAGAAAGAACGGCCCCACGGTGGGCGCCATTTTTCTGTAGCGAGCGATTTTGGACGCGGTTCTTAAGCGCTGGTCGCTCTCTGCGGTTTGAGCTTACCACAGGTCGATTCATTTTTTATCCTATTGTGAGCTGATGAAGGAAGGGAAATAGATGTCTCCAATTAACCCTGCTTTGCATACTGTGTTTAAACAACGGTCTGTTAGTTTAAGGATGCTATCAATGTGGGGGGCCTTTGTACTGGTTATTTGTATTTTCGCCAATACTGGTTTCTTTCTTTTTATCTTGACAGAAGGTTTCTAGCGGGGAACAAGGATTAGGTTGTTAGGACTGATGCTTTTGATAGATACATGAGAGTATGGGATTTTGGGTTTTTGTTTAGTGTGCTCGCTGTTGAGATACAAATAGAGTTCGGGTTTTGTGTTATCGTTCCACAAAGATTGTTTGGTGATATCACAACCGTTCTACAGTCGTAACGTTTCAAGCCTTAAAGTAACAAGGGTTTTTAGGTTGGTTTCGTAGCGGTTGCATTCAAATTTAATTAAAAGCGGTAAAGAGATTGTTTTAACGGTTTATAAAAGCATGTCAAGGTTAGGGTTCAACAAACCACTTTGCACGTATATAATTGATAAGCTAATGAACTCGGTTAAATGATAAATACAATCACATATCCTCCCAATATGTTTATCTCTAACACATATTGTGAGTTTTTCCATTTTGATCCTTTGTTGATTTCTCACACAAACTATCAAAATGACAACATTAAAGTTCAATATTTGGTGAACATCAACACACATTGCTATCTCTAGCCAATGTACATTGATGGATGACAAACCTAGGTAAAGAGTTGGAGCATATTTCTCAATAATGAACCAACACAAAGAATAAACATAAAAACAAGGTTTATCATCATACATTCATCATCCAAGAGTTCACAAGATAGGATCAATCCATATACATACAAAGGAAAGGTTTACTTACATCTAACCTTGACACAAAAAAGAAATTAGCTACACATATTCATGGTAGCTTGATCAACAAGAATCGGGAGAAGAGAAACGGCATCAACGACGATTTTATCAACAAAATGGTGTTTTTTATCTTCCACAAATGAAGTGCTATAGTGTAATATCCTTTGATCTCAGAATGAAATAGTGAGAGAGAGAAAAATCTGATCAAAACCACTTTATAAAGGGGTTGAGTGTCGCGAAGCGCGCTGAGCGAGCTCAACTTAAAAGTTAAACCACCTAAACGCGCTGAGCGCGCTTAGGAGCCCGCTGAGTGCGCAAGCTTCTGTAAGTCCTTCCATCCCCGCGTTGGGAGCGCGCTGAGCGCGCTCAAAGCATGCTCAAAAAATCCAAACTTTTCCAAACTGCTTTTGTGGGATCCTCAAGGCTCCAATCCACACCCTTCCATGTAAAAATCTGCAATAAAAACACAAAAGATAAATAGATACGACAAATAACGAAATTAACTAGAAAACGGTTATAAACGAAAACAATGGGAAAAGGCATGGATTTACAAATAAAGCTCACAAAAAGGTGCTAAAAACTAATCTAAATATTAACACTTTTTAGCACCTAACAACTTTCCCCAACTTGTCTCGTTGTTTGTCCTCAAATGAAAATAATTTAGAATAGAAGCAAGTGGAAAACAGGGAACAAACACCAACAAAACATAATGGTTCAAACCAAATAAACACGCACGCAAGTACCGCTCGTCTTTATGAAGAATGTAAATATGTAAATGAACTAAATTCTAAACATAATTAACAAGCACAATTCATAAGCAAACAAATGTTCAAATTAGAATCACCTAATTTATTCAAATGAGCCTAGCTCAATATATCCAAGGGACAAAACACACTCATAGCAAAAGTGTCAGCATCCAGAACAATTCATGCATTCATCAAATCAATTCAACAAGAAAACCAAGGAAACAAAGACCACTTAAGGGCTTCTAAAGGTTGTAACTAGGCAAGGTTAAACAAGAAAGGGATATTTATAAAAGGCCAATGAAACAAAGTGGTTAACAAAAATGATCAGCAAATGAAGAACATGCCAATAACCCACTTAGACAAACCTCATAACAATTCAATTCAAACCTTTCTTTTCTTTTCTATTCTTTTCTGATGGTGCACTCTTTCATTTTTTTTTTACACAACTCCCTTTGGAGTGCAAAGCATAGCACAAAAAAAAAAATATGCTTCAAGTTTCTTTCTTTCTTCACAAGAGGACCAATTCACCACTCCATTTTCTTTTTCACAAACTAGCACAACTCTCCCCAACTTTAAACCATACTATAATTAATGGGCAATGTTCTTCAAAAGTATGTTCAAACAAAGGGTTAAGTGTATAAATAAAAGAACTAGAATGAATCACAATGATTTTCCTTTAGCATCAACACCCACAATAAAGTGCATTCTTTTGATTATATGATGGGTAGATACAAGATTCATTCCAATTCAAGGCTCAACATGGCTAGCAAGTGCTCACACCTCTCAAAAGGTAAAATTGAAGGTTATGTGGACTGGTGGTTTTTCTCATAATCAAAAATTGCCTATATCATTTCAATGTTTCCACGGTTTGCACTTGAATAAAAGATTAAACATGACTCATATGAGCTAAACAACAATTACAAAATCACTCAATATTTATGAACAATGGAGGGACTCACATTTGTGGTTGTGTCCTAATTGATTCCAAAATGAACAAAAATGAAAAATGAAGAAAAGCTTGAAAATCATGTGAAGCACAAAGTTCAAAAACATACTAACATTCTACCAAGCACAAAACAGAGTACCTTTGTGTGCACCAACTTAGACTTATATCATCACCATCAATGAAAGGTGAAGTGCATCACTTAATGTTCAAAGAAACAAACTTGCTTCAACCATCCATTACCTTAAAAAAATATAAAGTTGGCAAACAACAAAAAATTTCTATACAAACAAACCATATAAACATAAAACAACATCCACCCGGATGTTAAATTCATTAAATCAACCAAAAAAAATTTTAACACCAAATTCAAACTCACATCCGCCCGGATGGAGAATACAAAATTCCTAGTAGTCAATACCAAATCCAACCATAATAGTTATACCAAGTAACATAAAAAAAAATAAAATAACATAAAAGACTAGTCAAACCCCAACGTCAGTCAGAACTAGAGCTAGACGCTCCATCATCACCAAGGTCTCCTTCCTCTACCCCCTCCGGAAAACCAGGCCTGCCCTCAGGCCAACGAGCAAAAGCAATGAGTTCTTCGCGAGTCTTCAGTCGGTGGTCCACATGCGGCTCCCGAATCTGCAGCTGCAATTGCATCATAGAGTCATGCATAAATAAGAAAGCCCGCTAATGAGCCTCGTGCATGGCCCAATTGGCCTCAGCACTTGGATCAAAAGCGTGCCCGCGTCCGCTCCCACGGCCACGAGCAGGAGCAGTAGCAGCTACAGGGACAACCTGCTCAAAATCAATCGCCCCCATATAATGACGCGTGACATAGTTATCATCTACAATCTGGAGCTTCACATTCGGGTGGGAAGGTAATGCAACCTGCGCCTCGTGGCATAAAGCCATAATCAAACCTGGATAAATGAGAGCGCAAGCCACACGATCTCCAAGTGGGGTACCACTGGTGGCAGTTCTCTTCAATTCATTTGAAATAATCCGCCCAAAGTCCACGGTATGTCCCTCTGTGCACAAATGAAAAATTAGAGCCACGGTCTCCATCGGAATAGATAAGGTGTGGCTTCTCGGTCGAAGGTTGTATAGAACAACCGACATGACAAGTTGAGTGACAGAATCCAACAGCCTCCTAGCAAACTTTATCGGCGCACCAGCAGCACTTAAAGTGTAAGTGCCCCCCCTCTCTGCACAAAGACTCCCTGAGTTGGTTGACATTCCAGTTCCGCCGAGCCAACGTCCGTGAAAAATCACATAAATCATCTTCCCCTAGCTGAGGTGGTCCGCCAAGGTAGGTATTGATGGACTCCCTCGAAAAATTTATTACTATCCCCCGAACCCATGTTTGAAAAGTGAACGTCTCTCCAACAGCCGGCAATGCATTAGCATAGAACTCCCTAACAATGTCAATGTTATACTCATGGAAGGGAGAACCAAGCTTATCACATGGCCCACCCTGCACAAAATGACTCATGTTCCTATGCGGACCATCAGGATCAACCATAATTAACCTGTCCGGCCAAATTGATCTTTTTTCAAGCTCCACGTATCTTTGTTGTTGCTCGAGGCCAACAAAACGCGTTGAATCAAATTGGCCAGCGGGAGCTCTTCGGTTAGGATTCGACATCGAACCAACACGTTGCTTCTTTCTTCCTGACATCTGAAAAACACAAAAGAAAAACAACGTACAAACAAAATAGTACCACAAGTTAGTGAAAACAGCAAGCTAAAATTCCTAAATTATGTAAACAGTAATAAGAACAATGACAATATCGCAGAACAGAGTTGGGAAAAGGGGGAATTTTTCTGCAAATCTCAGAGCGCGCTGAGAGCGCTGAGCAGGCTCTGCGAAATGCAGAAAAACCCCCCTCTGCACAGATGGTTCAAACAGATAGACACAACCCCTAATTTCACTACACAGCCAGTTACAGAGAACTAAAAATCAAAAATCAAAGCAAATTAACCTTTCTACAAACCCTAAGTCTAAAATTTCATACCCTAATTTCCACAATTCTAAGTTCTAACAACATGCAAGCATACTAATTAAACATTTACACAGAATTTCGTCATTACAGAGGCAAAGGAAAGAAGAAGAACATGAGCATCCAACAATTACTAACAATGACCCAAAAAAGGGTTTCTAATTGAAAAATGAAAATTTGCAAAAAACAAAGACTTACAATGCTTGAGGATGATGATGATTAGCAGAAAATGAAAGGGAGATGATGTAGAGAATTGAAAATCCAAGGAAGTTTTTGAAAAATTTGGAGGAGAGAAAATGAGGGAAATGAGGGAAATGAGAAGAAGAGGCAAGGTTGTAAAACCCTAGCCACTTTAACACCAATCTGGGCCGGGTACATCATGGTGGGCCCAGAAAATCAAATATTTTTTTTTTCAAAAATTCGCAACCCGCGCTGAGCGGTCAAAGAGCGCGCTAGCTTCTGGAAGTATAGGTTCATTTTTTCAAGAGCGCGCAGAGCAACATAAAAAATTCTCCCAGCAGCAAAAAGGCATCATCCACACGTTCAAAACATCACCCTAAACATCATACAACATCAATTTTTCACAAACCATGTCTAAACAGCAAATTCACTAGTAAAAACGATAAAAACTTACAGTGCTGGGGTGCCTCCCAACTAGCGCTTGTTTAACGTCGGCTAAGCTCGACGGTCCAAAATGCTCAATTAAGAACATCAAGGAGAACAGTACTGGAAGCACGATCGAAATTCCCTAGAAGGTAAATTTTTAAACGCTGACCGTTTACGGTCCAAGAGTCCATCTTTTCCAAGTCTTCAATAACAACCGCTCTATAGTCCTTCACTTCCTTCACACGAAAAGGCCCGGACCACTTGGACTTTAATTTTCCCGGAAAGAGTCTTAACCGAGAGTTAAACAGCAATACCAATTGTCCGGCCTTGAAGTCCTTCTGCCGGAGCTTCTTGTCGTGGTACTTTTTCACTTTTTCTTTATACAACCAGCTTGAGTGGTATGCGGCATTACGCATTTCTTCCAGCTCAAGAAGTTGCACTTTTCTTTTGGTACCGGCCAAGTCCTTGTCAAAATTCAGCATTTTTAAGGCCCACAAGGCCTTGTGCTCCAATTTAACCGGTAAATGGCAAGTTTTACCATAAACCAATTGAAACGGAGTTAGACCAATTGGAGCTTTGTAAGCAGTGCGATATGCCCACAAAGCCTCATCCAATTTTTGTGACCAATCCTTTTTTGAACTAGACACGGTTTTTTCAAGGATTCTTTTTATCTCACGGTTGGATACCTCAGCCTGACCATTCGACTGCGGGTGGTAAGGGGTCGCCACCTTATGTGATACACCATAGTGTTTTAAGACATTTTCCAGAGGTGTATTACAAAAGTGTGACCCGCCATCACTAATGACCACCCGAGGAGTGCCAAAACGGGAAAAAATGTATTTCTTTAAAAAATTTATCACCGTTTTGCCATCAGCCCTTGGTGAGGCAATCGCCTCAACCCACTTCGAAACGTAGTCAACGGCTACCAATATGTATTCATTTCCAAAAGATGGTGGAAATGGACCAACAAAATCGATGCCCCAACAATAAAAAATTTCTACCTGTTGTATGTTTTGGAGAGGCATTTCATCTCGTTGTCCAATTCCACCAGTTCTTTGGCACATGTCACAACTCTTGGCATGGAGATGTGCGTCTTTAAAAAGAGAAGACCAATAAAAGCCCGATTGAAGGACTTTAGTGGCCGTTCTCGCACCATTAAAATGGCCTCCATACGGTGAGTTGTGGCAATGCCAAAGAATGCTTTGAGCCTCATCACTCGTGACACACCTTCTCAAAAGGTTGTCACTTCCTAACTTAAATAAATACGGGTCGTCCCATACGTAATAACTAGCATCCGAAAGGAACTTCCTTTTTTGGTTCCAAGTTAGGTCTTCGGGCACCCAACCAGTAGCCTTATGGTTAGCAAAATCTGCAAACCAAGGCCTAACTTGGACTTTAAAAAGTTTTTCATCAGGAAATTCCTCTTGGATTTCCTTTTCAGCAATGGTGACCTCAACATTCACAAGGCGAGATAAGTGATCTGCCACTAAATTTTCCGAACCCTTTTTATCTTTTATTTCTAAATCGAACTCTTGTAATAAAAGGATCCATCGGATGAGCCTTTGCTTCGAATCCAGTTTGGTTAGCAAATACTTGATCGCCGAATGGTCGGTGTAAACAACAACTTTAGACCCGATGAGGTAGGATCTAAATTTCTCAAGCGCATACACAATAGCAAGTAATTCTTTTTCAGTTGTGGCATAATTAACTTGTGCCTCATTTAAAACTTTACTTGCATAGTGTATGGCATGGAAATTTTTTTCCTTCCTCTGGCCAAGTACCGCTCCAACAGCATAATCGCTCGCATTGCACATAAGTTCAAAATTTTTGGTCCAATTTGGAGCGATTATTATTGGAGCGGTGACTAAATTTTCTTTTAAAATTTCGAAAGCGCGAAGGCATTCATCGTTAAAAAGAAATACCTGGTCCTTGCTTAGCAAGTTGCTCAATGGTCTAGCCTCCTTTTCAAAGTCTTTGATAAAACGCCGATAAAATCCGGCATGCCCAAGGAAACTTCGGATCCCTTTCACGTTGGTCGGAGGAGGCAACTTCTCTATCACTTCAACTTTCGCTCTATCAACCTCAAGGCCGTTGGACGAAACTTTGTGGCCGAGCACAATTCCCTCCGTTACCATAAAGTGACACTTCTCCCAATTTAGCACTAGATTTGTCTTCACACACCTCTCTAGCACAGTTTCCAAATTTGTCAAGCATAAATCAAACGACCCTCCAAAAACCGAAAAGTCGTCCATGAACACTTCCATCGTCTTTTCTATTAAGTCGGAGAAGATAGCTTGAACGCACCGTTGGAAAGTTGCCGGCGCATTACATAAACCAAAAGGCATCTTACGATACGCAAAAATACCAATGGGACACGTAAAGGCCGTCTTCTCATGATCCGCCGGGTCAACCGCAATTTGGTTATACCCCGAATATCCGTCCAAAAAACAATATAACTGCTGCCCGGATAGCCTCTCTAACATTTGGTCCATAAACGGTAATGGAAAATGATCTTTTCTTGTCGCGGTGTTGAGCCGTCTATAATCAATGCACATCCTCCAGCCCGTCACTGTTTTTGTCGGAACCAACTCATTTTTTTCGTTACGAATCACGGTCATACCTCCTTTTTTTGGCACAACATGGACAGGACTAACCCAAGGGCTATCGGAAATCGGGTAAATCATACCGGCTTCCAATAGCTTAAGCACTTCTTTTCTCACCACCTCTTTCATTGTTGGGTTCAAGCGGCATTGCGGTTGGGCTACCACCTTGAAATCTTCTTCCATCAAGATACGATGCATGCAATAAGCCGGGCTAATTCCTTTTAAATCGGAAAGGACCCAACCTATAGCATCTTGGTTTTTCTTCAAAACATGAATTAGACGGCCTTCCTCTTTTTTGGACAACACGTTACTAATGATAACCGGCTTGTTACCACCGTCATCAAGATAAGCGTATTTTAAATTGGAAGGCAAGACCTTTAATTCAAGTGGTGAATTCTCAACTTTCACATCCTTTTTTAACTCTTCCGGTTCTACCTCCCAAGGTTGCAACTCTTTGAGGGATTCAAGCTCTTTTAAGCACTCTTCAAGAGCTCTTTCTTCTTCTTCGGAAAACACTTCAAAAGAATCATTAAGAGCCATTTCCAAAGGAGAAATTTCATGGACATGCTGAGAAACCTCCAAAGTTGCCTCTTCAATCGCATTGATCCTAAAGCTATCATGTTTATCCTTTGAATGTTTCATAGCTTCGAAAAGATCAAAACAAACCTCTTCATTTTGAACCCTCGCCTTCATTAAACCGTCATCCACATAGATCATCATTCGGGCGGTTTTCATGAAAGGTCGGCCAAGAATTAAAGGTGCATCTTCATCTTCCTCCATATCGATAACAACAAAATCAACCGGGAAGAAAAATTTGTCAACTTTTACCAAGACATCTTGAGCTAACCCATGAGGGTGAGTTGTGGACTTGCCGGCCAATTGCAAAGTCATACGAATGGATTTCATCTCAATGTTCCCAAGCTTCTTTACAATGGAAAATGGGATAAGATTAATGCTTGAGCCCAAATCAATTAAGCCCTTTCCAACATAGACGTCACCAATGGTAACCGGCAAAGTCACACGCCCCGGATCAACTTCTTTTCTAGGAAGAGTTCTTTGGATGATTGCACTACAACTCGCGTCAAGAACAATAGTTTCCGATTCCGAATACCTCCGCTTCTTCGTGAGAATGTCTTTCATGAACTTTGCATACTTTAGCATTTGTTCCAAAGCTTCGGCAAATGGAATGTTAACTTGTAATTGCTTGAAGATGTCCATGAAACGCGTATAGTGCCTCTCATTTTCCTTCTTTGAAGGAGCATGAGGATAAGGTAAGTTTTGGATCGGAATAGCGCTCACTAGTTCCTTTCCCTTCTTTACTCTCCTAAGTCTCTCTTTTTTCTTCAACTCCTCACCACTATTATTTTTAACTTCAACCATGTCATTACTTTTATTTTCAACTACACCTTCACTTTCACGTTTATTTTCAACTACTTCCTCATCACTACAATCCTCCACAAGACCATCAAGTTTTTCTTCCTCCACATTTTTCTCCTTTTCTTTCTCCAACTCTTTCCTACTTCTAGTAACAATCGCCTTGCAATGCTCCTTAGGATTCACTTGAGTATTCGCGGAAAAGGAAGGACCCGATTGTTGTTCGGCAATTTGCTTGGCAAGTTGCCCCACTTGGTTTTCAAGATTCTTAATCGCCGCGTCACTACTCTTTTGGTTGGCCATAGACATTTTCATGAATTGGTTTAAAGTGTCTTCCAACTTTGAGCTAGCAACCGGAGGTGGTGGAGGTTGATACGGATTTTGCCGGTGTGAGGACCGGCACCATAACCTTGATTATTTTAATAATTTGCTCGCGGTTGAAACCCTTGATTTCCTTGATAATTTTGTTGAGAATTGTGTTGTTGTTGGTAAGGTTGTTTTTGTCTACCTTGATAATCCCTTTGATTTGCCATATAGTTCACTTCTTCAAAACCTGGAGGAGGACAAAATCCGGTGTCATGCTCCCCTTTACAAAGTTCACAACAAGCTACTTGCTTACTTTTGTTCAGCTCCTTCATTTATTTGATTTGTTGAGTCAAAAGCTCCACTTGTTAAGAGATAAACTTGTTTTGCGCGAGGATAGCATCGTTAGTTCCCAATTCAAGGACACCGGGCTTCTTTTGAGAGTTGCCACAACTTTGACTTTGAAGATCGTTTAGAGCCATTCTATTGATAATATCAGTTGCTTCCTCGGCATTCTTTGCCATCAAACTTCCTCCCGCAGTGGCATCCAACAAAGTCGTACAATTCGGTTGGAGACCATTCTTGAAGATATGAATTTGTGTTAACTCATCAAACTCGTGACCTTTACATTTGCGAAGCATGGACTTGAATCGTTCCCATGCTTCATTGAGGGATTCATTGGTGCCTTGAGAGAACACTGAAATTGCGGTTTTTGACTCCATGAAACGGTTATGAGAGAAGAACCGTTCAATAAATTTTTCCTCCAAGACATTCCAATCAGTTATCACGGCTGGAGTTTCATTGAGGTACCAATCCTTTGCCTTGCCAAGCAAAGCATGCGGAAATAATCTTTTAAAGAGAGGTAACTCTTGTGCTGGATCTACACCGGCCGCTAATGCAGTCTCATAGAATTTTGTGAGAAACGCGAAAGGGTCTTCATGGTCCATTCCGGTGAATGGACTTCCATACAACAAGTTCAAAGTTCCAGTTTTCATCTCGGCTTGCCTTCCTTGATTGTTGTTGGCAAACTGAGCGGTATGTCGTGGACTGTTCACACAAGGTGTGGATGCGGGAGGTGGAGGTGGTTGCGCCATGATTGGTGTGAATGGTGGTGGTGGTGTTGTAGTAGAACTTCCTTCTTGCTCTTTTCTTTGTCTCGCAAGTTGCCTCCTCCGTCTAGTTCTGCTGTTGAGTCTACGAGCGGTTCTTTCAATCTCAGGATCGAATAGAAAGCACTGATAGTGTTCCACACACATATCACGTACTAAGGGACAAACAACAACGACAGTATTCAACTGTCACACCAACTGACTCAACAACTTGGCCGGACGGACCGACCTGCTCTGATACCACTTTGTAACACCCTAGTCCAAATCGCGAATAAATAATACATTATAAAATCAGAGTAACTAAAAATTTATTTTTCTGACAGGAACAGGAATGCCACATTTAAAGAGAGACAATAAAATCCCTGCTCATAAATTTTGATACATAGCACATAATAGAATACCCTCAAGGGGAAACTTTTTCCATATAAAATGAAGGTCAATTATGGAATAAAGCGGAAAGATCCATAACTGACTTGTTTTACAAATGAATGGTTTTAGAACATCAAAATATAAATACAAAATATACTCAACAATTATATACACGTAACATAATCGTTCCCCAACTCCCGTGCTACGTATCAGAGCAGACACCAAGACCGACAACAGAACGGAGGACTAATCTCCACAAAAGCCTCCAAGCCTCTAAAGCTGACAATCTGCACTATGCCATAAAAAGCATATTCCAGCAGAAGGGTGAGAAACAGGATTATAATATAATTGCACATCATTATATAACACTTAGCAAAATATGCACAATTATTCTCACCACACAAATACGATACTCGTAAACAACACAAGACATATTAAACCCATTTCACACATCAATCACATAAACATATACCTTAACACAATGCATAACAAATCCTTCTCAAAATTCAACACATAAACATTCATGTAATGAATTATGCAAATGCACAGAGACCGACACAACGACTCTACGCATGCGGTACCAATCCAACCTTGTTATTCATTAGTCCCCTAGGAACTCTTGGAATCATCGCTCGTTACATAGAGTAACTCCCCGTCGGGCCTACGATGTTCCCCGTCGCTATAAACCACTATTTCAGGGCGAACGACGTTTATGGATTGCTTTCGACCACTATTTCAAGGCGCACAATCCGATTGCTATAGTCCACTATTTCAGGGCGCACAATCATTTGTGATTAATCGCTTCTACCATTATTTCAGGGCGTAAGACGATAAAACTGATTCATCTATGAATCTTCCAATGCAAGAATGCATATCATGATACTTGACACATTAATGACTCATGCCAACATCAAATGCTCATGCATTAACAATAATCATGTATTTCAAGTACATATAAAGCAATGCACACAATTGCCCAAAATGGCCACAAACACCAATATACCATTCCACAACATCAAATTCCCATCAAAGAATCATCACACAAGCCATCTCATAACATGTCATAATATGTCTTACAATATTGAGAAATAACTCAAAATTCCATTTTTCGGTTTTCTGAAAAAGTCGGCTAAAAGTCGGCCAAAAATAATATTTTCTATCATCATCAAAAAGTACTCATCGATAGCTTCGATTCGGTATAAAGAACTCTTAAATACGATAAACGGTTAACAAGATATGAATATTTCAAAATAACGCAAAAACATAAACCGGACGCACGACACTACGAAACGGTTCATAAAAACTGTACCGATTGGACCAAGTTCAGACCTCAAAACTATTTTTCCTAGAAAGAACATCTCGTTAGCTTTCCAACGCTTCGAACGGTGGTTAAAACCGACTTACGATTCAAGAGATATGAATTTCCGAAGTTTTCCGACAAACCAGAATTTTATGGTTCAGCACAGTATGTATCGATACATAGGCTTTATGTATCGATACAAAAAGACCTTATGTATCGATACATAGCTCGCATGTGTCGATACATGCTGTAGTAAAAATGCTGTTTTTCCCAATTTTCACAGTATGCATCGATTCATAGGGGTTATGTATCGATACATAAACCAATTCGTATCGATACATAGAAGTTATGTATCGATGCATAGCCCTGTTTTTCTCAAAAACCAGAATTTTCCAAAATACACCTTTGCTGCCATTTTTCCTTTTGCCCGAAAACTCGACTAAATCGAACATTTTCACCGAAACAAACATATACGCCCAACCACCAAATACATACGAACAATTTAGAACACATAAACGAAATTTCTACGACGTTCGATTTTTCGATTAAATTTCAACCTTTCAAAAACCAGAATTTTCAAACATCACTAAATCGAATAAAAAGCACGCTATACGACGTCCTAACCTTACTCGATACGACTACGTAATTTATTTCGAATTCTAACCGTGAAAACATCGGTTTCCTACAATTCGACCTAAACGGAGAAAATAACGGAAACATAACGAAACGAACCAAAACATAACCAAACTTCATGAAACTTAAAACAGCAGCTCACATACATATAACCAACCAACGCATGTATTTATACGACTTTTCGACCGCAAAAACATCGGTTTCTATCGATTTCGTTCAATACGGCATAAACGGAAACCTATGGAAAACCAACCAAAACATCCACACAAAACATACATAATCATACACAATGATATAATAACCGAGTTTCGCACCCTTACCCGATTTAATCGTGTTCTAGAAAGTCGGGAGATTGATTTCTTCCTTCACAAGTTTTCCTCTCTTTTCTTCTTTCTCTTCTCTTTTCTTCTTCTCTCTTTTTCTTCTCAAAATTCTGTTTTTCTCTCTTTCTCACCTCTAACTTTCTATTTTAATAACACAAATATCTAACCCCACAAAAGTACCAAAATACCCCTACACTCAAATATCTCGCAAACGCTCTCAAAACGCGATAAAACATAATCACGATGAAAAATAATATATTCTACAATAAAAGTCAAGAATAAAATAATATAAAAACAAAAATAATTAAATCTACTCTATTTAATAAATCTAACAAAACCGGGGCGTTACAATCCTCCCCCACTTAGACATTTTCGTCCTCGAAAATATACCGAGACGAACAACTCCGGACGCGACCCTCGCATCCGACTAACAAACTAACAAGCCAACCAAAGGCACACCACGAATAACACAAACTGACAAACCACCTTGCTAACAGCATATACAACAACGACACGACAACGACAAGATGCAAAGCCCATACAATGCACTTGACGACCAACTCACAACTCAAGGAAAATCACGATACCAACACACAGGTTCACTCTAGAACCGAAACACAACAAGATCGTTACCATCACCGTAGGTAACACTCCTCTAATTCCCCACAAAGGAATTAGCCACTCGCACTCGAACCAACACCATGGAAACGAGGCAACAACACAAACAAGAACACAAGTTCCACGACTCAACATCGTTCCAACAACCTCTACAAAACCAGAATACCAACATCCTTATCACACCACCTTATTACAACAATACTACGATTCCCAATCGCACATACAATCAAAACATCCATTTACATAGTAGCCCATGAATAATATTTAAACCTTTCACCTAACACTTCCATTCTGAAACGTCCAATGGTCTCATCATTCCTACATGTTTCCAATGTTCAACCTATGAACTCTTACAAGTCACACATGTAAATACAAAATGTGCCACCTCACGCTTCCGCTACGCACTCTGATTACCCGAAACCCTCAAAACTACCAATCTCACGCTCTACTGTGTTATCTCACACACCAGACACCAGTCTCTGAACTGCTCAAATAATTCTCATCCATCCAAACAGACATGCATAACAACCTTCGACTTAACTTTCCAAGCACGACCTTACCTTCACCAACCGAATAATTCCAACTAAAGTCATAACTCCTCACAACTTCCGACCATCCTCACGGTCTCATACTATATTTCTTCCAACCAAACAGGTACTCAAAATCCTTGTGATTACTAAACACTTCGAACTCAAAACCATACAAATAATACCTCCAGATTTCCCAACACAATACAACCGCAACCAATTCCAAATCCAGAATAGTATAGATCCTTCTATGAATCCTCAATTGTCGTAAAGCATAAGCCACGACTTTACTCTCTTGCATTAACACCTGACTACACTCATCAAAGACACCTCACAAACGGTTTGTTAGGATCACTCTGAATCAAAACTGGAGCCGTAGACAAATTCTACCTTAATCCTCTCAAACTTTCCTCACAATGAACATCCAAAGCAAACGACTTACTCTCTGCAAGTCAACCGAAGTAACGAAAATACTAACTTGGAAAAACCTTTCATAACCTCCGGTAATAACCAACTAAAGTCCACAAAGTTTCTATTCTCTGTAATCAACCTCGGAGCCTCTCCTTGTAAAACCAGATCTACTTCCGATGGATCCATAACAATACCATTACCTGAAATAACATATCCAAGAAACTAACCTTTTCAACCAAAATTCTCACTTGAATAACTTAGCATAAAACTTCATCTCTTTTCAATACTCGTAATGCAATTCTCAAACACTATACATGTGCTTCCTCTGAGTTTACAATAGATCCGAATATCCTCAATCAAAGCCACTACAACTTATCCAATTAAATATGGAAGATACGATTCATATACTCCACAGACATTACAGACGCATTACTATCACCGAACAACATCACTGCACGTTGTAATGTCCAAACAAACCAAACCTCATCCAAACTTGTCCAAACAAATTACAAAAGATATAAATTCTTAAAGCTTTTGCAAAATTCTTTTCCCTGGGTAACTGGTTACTTACACACAAGCTTAACCGAGTAAATAACAGCCTATTCCGATGATAACAAACCTAACCAGTCACATTAAATCGATCAAAGCCTCAACTCACACAATTCACTATCCTTATCAAACATTCCCAACAATTGCAATTTCACTCAAACTCAACCAAACCATTCTAGTTATCTAACCATGAAAGTGGACACTTGTTCTCAATCATTACCTTATTCAACTGTCAGTAATCCATATACAAGTCCTTCTCTTAACCGTCCAAATTCCATAAATCCCAACATGTAGCAACAACCAACCAAAAAGAACTCTTAAATATTACATCCATACCTAAAGGTTCTCTCAAAATTTCCATTAATGCCTTAAAGCTCCCAAGACTTCAAACCTCACCAGAACTCTAAGTTTTCTTTCCATAGTCTCAATACCAATACCATCATAATGCTTGTTATTCCATTCAATCATCCCTCCTTTTGGTTACTAACCATACTGGAGCTCTCCAAGACGACACACTTGGCCTCACAATTCTCCTTTCCAGTAAATCTTCCAACTGCTCCATCAGTCCGGGTACTTCTAATACTAACATCCAATATTCCATCCGGGAATGCATCTGAAAATTACGCACAACCGGTAGCTCATCACTGTGTCCTTTCTGCCAATTTCTAGAAAACTATCGTCACAAACATAACGACATCTTAGTTTCACGTCCTAAAAGTTCTTCTACTTACTTAGCAGATCCAAACCTCAAATCCTTACCTTCGTCCAATTTGAGTTCACACTCTACTCTCTGAGAACAACCTTTAATAATACCCAATCGTTCTCTCCCAATGACTTCCCAACTTGACCAACATACCAAAAACTCTAATCCGTCTCATCTTCCAGTATAAGAGTCTTCATCAACTCATCAAAGTAATCCGTAATCGTTTTCTTAATGCCAAACAATTCATGGTACATACTTTCAAAACCGAAAAGACACGTCTATTCCATCCAGCACAATTCCCGTCTGCTATCAACAAGAGATTAAGGGTGATCAGTTCCTCAATTTGTCAATAGACAGCCGACGATCATGATGGGGCATAAACCGTCATTACCCAACTTCAATAGCGTTCCTGTCCAACCTTATACTTACGTCACGAAAAGCACCATACCTCAACAATTCCCAAAGTCCTCTGAACATGCTAACATCGACGTCTTGCAGCTACATACTACTACACACCTTGTGATAATCATCAGAATAAATTCCTTTATGCCATTACCACCACTTCCTATCCTTGAAATCTCATTCTTCGCATTTCCAACAACTTCAGCAACTCATTATAATTACTCACTAATATTCCACAATGAAGTCTACCACAATCCGTCACTATAATCATTCTCATTCAACATAAATTGCATCTCCATGCATTTTCCGATACCGTCGCATTCCTACAAATACCAACGTTTTATTCCTTATCAATATTTTACATTCTTCCTCACCTTTTCAATTTTCAGCAAGAATCACCCAACTTCAAACACAATTATCTCTTCCAATACAGACCTCCCAAACACAAAATCATATTCCAAAATGAAGAGAATTTCGTGTAGATTCCAGAACTTCAAGAATCGTTCAAATCCGATTTACGAGTAAAACGTTAAACCTCGTTTACTGACAACTGCTCTAAAATCACAAAAACCAAAATTTGAGGTTGATGAACATAAGTTCCATTTCCCTCTCTTGCTTCCAAGATCTACCAACATCCTCCTTTTCGTCCAACTACAAAAATCACTCAACTTTAATCCAACTATACTCAAGATATACAACTTACCGAATTAATCCACCAACTTATCATTCCATTCGGAATAATTCCTTAATTTCAATCAATTCACCCTCCATAATATACACACATCTCTAACTCGACCGATACGAGTTCATGAGTCCATACTCTCGCCGGTTCGCAACAACATCGCTTCGACATATGCACTCTTGCAAGCAACATCACCTTGAAACAACTTCTACATACCAACAACACGTACGGGAGCAAACTTCTCCCCCACTTATCTCATTCTAACTCCTGCAGACAAAGGATTAGAAAACCAGAAAGCACTGATAGTGTTCCACACACATATCACGTACTAAGGGACAAACAACAACGACAGTATTCAACTGTCACACCAACTGACTCAACAACTTGGCCGGACGGACCGACCTGCTCTGATACCACTTTGTAACACCCTAGTCCAAATCGCGAATAAATAATACATTATAAAATCAGAGTAACTAAAAATTTATTTTTCTGACAGGAACAGGAATGCCACATTTAAAGAGAGACAATAAAATCCCTGCTCATAAATTTTGATACATAGCACATAATAGAATACCCTCAAGGGGAAACTTTTTCCATATAAAATGAAGGTCAATTATGGAATAAAGCGGAAAGATCCATAACTGACTTGTTTTACAAATGAATGGTTTTAGAACATCAAAATATAAATACAAAATATACTCAACAATTATATACACGTAACATAATCGTTCCCCAACTCCCGTGCTACGTATCAGAGCAGACACCAAGACCGACAACAGAACGGAGGACTAATCTCCACAAAAGCCTCCAAGCCTCTAAAGCTGACAATCTGCACTATGCCATAAAAAGCATATTCCAGCAGAAGGGTGAGAAACAGGATTATAATATAATTGCACATCATTATATAACACTTAGCAAAATATGCACAATTATTCTCACCACACAAATACGATACTCGTAAACAACACAAGACATATTAAACCCATTTCACACATCAATCACATAAACATATACCTTAACACAATGCATAACAAATCCTTCTCAAAATTCAACACATAAACATTCATGTAATGAATTATGCAAATGCACAGAGACCGACACAACGACTCTACGCATGCGGTACCAATCCAACCTTGTTATTCATTAGTCCCCTAGGAACTCTTGGAATCATCGCTCGTTACATAGAGTAACTCCCCGTCGGGCCTACGATGTTCACCGTCGCTATAAACCACTATTTCAGGGCGAACGACGTTTATGGATTGCTTTCGACCACTATTTCAAGGCGCACAATCCGATTGCTATAGTCCACTATTTCAGGGCGCACAATCATTTGTGATTAATCGCTTCTACCATTATTTCAGGGCGTAAGACGATAAAACTGATTCATCTATGAATCTTCCAATGCAAGAATGCATATCATGATACTTGACACATTAATGACTCATGCCAACATCAAATGCTCATGCATTAACAATAATCATGTATTTCAAGTACATATAAAGCAATGCACACAATTGCCCAAAATGGCCACAAACACCAATATACCATTCCACAACATCAAATTCCCATCAAAGAATCATCACACAAGCCATCTCATAACATGTCATAATATGTCTTACAATATTGAGAAATAACTCAAAATTCCATTTTTCGGTTTTCTGAAAAAGTCGGCTAAAAGTCGGCCAAAAATAATATTTTCTATCATCATCAAAAAGTACTCATCGATAGCTTCGATTCGGTATAAAGAACTCTTAAATACGATAAACGGTTAACAAGATATGAATATTTCAAAATAACGCAAAAACATAAACCGGACGCACGACACTACGAAACGGTTCATAAAAACTGTACCGATTGGACCAAGTTCAGACCTCAAAACTATTTTTCCTAGAAAGAACATCTCGTTAGCTTTCCAACGCTTCGAACGGTGGTTAAAACCGACTTACGATTCAAGAGATATGAATTTCCGAAGTTTTCCGACAAACCAGAATTTTATGGTTCAGCACAGTATGTATCGATACATAGGCTTTATGTATCGATACAAAAAGACCTTATGTATCGATACATAGCTCGCATGTGTCGATACATGCTGTAGTAAAAATGCTGTTTTTCCCAATTTTCACAGTATGCATCGATTCATAGGGGTTATGTATCGATACATAAACCAATTCGTATCGATACATAGAAGTTATGTATCGATGCATAGCCCTGTTTTTCTCAAAAACCAGAATTTTCCAAAATACACCTTTGCTGCCATTTTTCCTTTTGCCCGAAAACTCGACTAAATCGAACATTTTCACCGAAACAAACATATACGCCCAACCACCAAATACATACGAACAATTTAGAACATATAAACGAAATTTCTACGACGTTCGATTTTTCGATTAAATTTCAACCTTTCAAAAACCAGAATTTTCAAACATCACTAAATCGAATAAAAAGCACGCTATACGACGTCCTAACCTTACTCGATACGACTACGTAATTTATTTCGAATTCTAACCGTGAAAACATCGGTTTCCTACAATTCGACCTAAACGGAGAAAATAACGGAAACATAACGAAACGAACCAAAACATAACCAAACTTCATGAAACTTAAAACAGCAGCTCACATACATATAACCAACCAACACATGTATTTATACGACTTTTCGACCGCAAAAACATCGGTTTCTATCGATTTCGTTCAATACGGCATAAACGGAAACCTATGGAAAACCAACCAAAACATCCACACAAAACATACATAATCATACACAATGATATAATAATCGAGTTTCGCACCCTTACCCGATTTAATCGTGTTCTAGAAAGTCGGGAGATTGATTTCTTCCTTCACAAGTTTTCCTCTCTTTTCTTCTTTCTCTTCTCTTTTCTTCTTCTCTCTTTTTCTTCTCAAAATTCTGTTTTTCTCTCTTTCTCACCTCTAACTTTCTATTTTAATAACACAAATATCTAACCCCACAAAAGTACCAAAATACCCCTACACTCAAATATCTCGCAAACGCTCTCAAAACGCGATAAAACATAATCACGATGAAAAATAATATATTCTACAATAAAAGTCAAGAATAAAATAATATAAAAACAAAAATAATTAAATCTACTCTATTTAATAAATCTAACAAAACCGGGGCGTTACACTCAAGGCTCCAATCCACACCTTTCCATGTAAAAATCTGCAATAAAAACACAAAAGATAAATAGATACGACAAATAACGAAATTAACTAGAAAACGGTTAGAAACGGAAACAATGGGAAAAGGCATGGATTTACAAATAAAGCTCACAAAAAGGTGCTAAAAAATAATCTAAATATTAAGACTTTTTAGCACCTAACACTCGCTAAGATTTTTCTTTCGATCTTATGCCTACATATTCCCGTTTACCGAAACAGGGAAATCAGAGCGTTCATAGTTCCTCCTATTCTATGGGAGAATAGGAGGAAATGGGTGTTTTTGGTGTCTTGTTCAAAGCCCAAGACGTGAAGCGAAAGGTAGTTTGTATCTTGTTCAAAGCCCAAGATGTGAAGCTGAAGAGTGTATTTGTATCTTGTTCAAAGCCTAAGATATGAAGCTAAAAGGGTTTGACTTTAGAGAGAATTTGTCATCTCTAAAGAAGGGTTTGTCTGTCACAACTGTTGGGTGACTGATTATAAAGGAGGATTACTTTAATCGGGATACGCGGATCCTAGCAATGCCATAATTTCCTTTATAGGGGGTTTTAACCTGAAGGAGAAGACTTTAACTCAGTGTAGAACAATGCCATCTTTCCTTAGGAATTCCTCATGCTAAAAGAGGGACAGTGGCATGGATGTAGATGATCCAGAGGCTTGCCGCTTACAGCGATTTGATGAAAGGGAAGGAGTTGTTGATGTTTGTGTACTGTGAACGAGGCACAGCTTTGATGCTAAAAGGTTGATTGGATCAACCAGTGGTTTTCTTATACAAAGCCTAAGAGGAGGCTAAAAGGTTTTCCTTATACAAAGCCTAAGAGGAGGCTAAAAAGTTTTGACTCGATGATGGAGTCTTTTGGTATCTCGTATAAAGCCCGAGATGGAGGCTATTTGACTCAACAAGAGAGTTTTTTGTATCTCGTATGAAGCCCGAGATGGAGGCTGTTATTTGTTTGGCTCAATAAGAACCTTTTTGTATCTCGTATAAAGCCCGAGGTGGAGGCGAAAGGGTGATTGACTCAACGAGGGAGTCTCTTATGTGTCTCGTACAAAGCCCGAGAGAGAGGCTGAACGTTGTTTGACTTTGCTGGGGAGGATCATTGGACAAAGCCCAAGAGGAGGCTATGGTGACTGTTCAGTTAAGTGACAGGTCCAGTATACTGATTTTAAAGAGAAAATCAGTTCTTATATGAGCAACACTGTACTCAAGGATTTGATTCAGGGATCCGGGTTATTTCCTTTTCTTTGAGGAAATGGGAAATCCAAAGGGTATTGAGACTGTCCGAGTCTGCAGGTTTCCTTCCTATTTAACGAAGGGGTCACTTGAGAATGTCTTTGAGACTCAAGGAGATTAGACTGTCCGAGTCTAGAGTGTCATCTTTGTACTATGTTTTGAGAAACAGTAATAGACTCTTTGAAAGGACTGTTCTATGCAGATGACTAAGTTCTGTTCCTATACCTCTAGGAGGTCGTCGGGACAATTTGTACGAAGCCCAAGAAGAGGCTGGAAGCTTTTAAGAAGCCGACGGGTCCTTGTACGAAGCCCAAGAGGAGGCTATCATTCCTGGAGGAAGAATCATTACACGAAGCCTAAGAGGAGGCTGTGAATACTTCTAAGAAGCCGTAGGGTCCTTGTACTAAGCCCAAGAGGAGGCGGGGTTGCTTGTAGGAAGCCTGTGGGTCCTTGTACGATGCCCAAGAGGAGGCCGATGCTTTTAAGAAGCCCGTGGGTCCCCAAACCTCGAGAAATTCAAGGCAAGCTATTCACAAGGAATAGATCAAGTCAGGAAAGTTTGAGAATTTGGAAGAAACTCAAGAGATGCCATTCACGGAGAAAAGATCATCTCTGGGGAATAGAGTTTCTTGACAATTGATTTTAAGAAGCCTGTGGGTCCCCAAACCCCGAGAAATTCAAGGCAATGCTATTCACCGAGAATAGATCAAAGTCAGGAAAGTTCGAGAATTTGGAAGAAACTCAAGAGATGCAATTCACGGAGAAGAGATCATCTCTGGGGAATAGAGTTTCTTTGACAACTTCTATGAGTGACAGTCTATGAAAGGGTTCACAGAGAATGCTGCCTTTCATATCTCCATATTGTTTAACCCCAAGAGGAGGGAAGACTGTGTCTGGTAATCCTATGGGGGTCTAGTTTAGACTATTTCTAAGAGTGATCAACGGGCTTAATGCTAGACGTAGTTGCCGGGGAAACTCTAAATATCCATACTATTATTACACAGTTGATATGAGTTTATGAAAGAAGACTTACTGCGAAACAACCCCACAATACAGTTATATGTATATGAAAGCGGTAAATGAAAGCGATAACCACTTACTCGGTTGTAGAGCTTCCATGCTGTTTGGTTAGTTGTTCAACAAAGAAAGATTGAAAACAATAGTATATTCAAAATCAAAGGAGAAAGTGCTTTGAAAAAGAAAGGTTTGGGGCTTACAGCTCAAGGTGAGGCCCAGGGTTTTATCAGTGAGCGCACTGTTTGAATTTGTACAAAGGGACTTATACAAGTGACTGTGGCCCAAAAATTGTTTTCTGTAAAAAGGGATGGGTCTTACACTCTCTCAAGAGGCCCAAAAGGTTTAAATAAAAAGAGTGGGGCTTATAACACGAGGGTAGGCCCAATTGATTTTTCCGTTTAAAATGGCGATCGCGCCGAGGTTTTCTTTTAACGCAGAGGGACTTATACAATAAGTGAGGCCCAAAAAAATGTTTTGGTTAAAAGGGGGTTGGGTCTTACACTCTATTAGAGGCCCAAAAGTTTTGAATGAGTCTTATAGCTCAAGAAGAGGCCCAAAAGGTTATTTTTAAAAGGCGACGATCGCGCCGTTTGTTTTTGACGGTATCGGGACTTATACAATACAATGAGGCCCAAAAATGATTTGGTCAAAAAAAGGATTGGGTCTTACACTCTATTAGAGGCCCAAGTGTTTTGAAAATGATTTATGAGGGTTGAATTAATCCAAAAACCCTAATTTGTTTTCAAAAATGTATTTAATTGAATAAAAATTCAATTAAAATGATCAAAATTGTTTAACATATGAAAAACAAATTGTGATCTTGGATTAATGCTTCAAAAATTAAGTATTGACCTACAAAATAATTAGAAAGCATTAAAAGTTGCAAAATCAATGTGGAAAAAATATTTAAAATGTCAAAAACAATTAAAATATTAATTCTTTGCAAAAATATCAATTATATGAAATAAATAATATTTTTAGGATTTTTTAATAAAATAAAACATTTTAACATTTTTGTGAATTATTAAAAAAAGAATCAACTCAAAATCATTAAAACTCAGAGAGAAATTAATTTTTGAATCAATTAAATAAAAATCACAAAATTCAAATATTCAAATTTTGAAAAAAGGCGCCAAGAACACACTAGGAACACGCGCGTGTTCTGGGCTTGGCCAGATTTGCATTTTTTCTCTAATCTCACTGAATACTTGATTATAACATGCAATCCACATATCATTATGCTCGTCTCAACCTCACGATCATGTCTATGTCAATTAATTTCATTTAAATTAAGCATATAACAAGAAATCATGAAAAATCCTCAAGAACCCTAATTTCTGCATGAAGGCTAGGATTTTTTATACACGATTCAAACAAAGCAATTAATTGAGGGAAAACATTCCATGCATGATTATGAACATATGGCCAAATTATTGTGCAGCAAAAATTGCATGGATCATAGAGTTAGAAGAGCTCATGCTTACCACTTGCAGCTGGTGATCGTGATTTGTGTTGGAGGTGTTACAACTAGGTTCCAATGATGTGGATAGCTTCCCTAGGTGCCAAGTGATGTGTCTGAGTGCTTGGAATGAATTGAAATGGTTTGGAGTTGAAGATGGCACCTCAACTGCAAAACTGTCAAGAACTTGAGCAATTGGCTGGTGATTTTGTGAAATCTGTGTTCCAGATGTTATGTGAGTGTTTAGATCACTTCTATATGATGTATGTGAGGTGTGTGAGTGATTGGTTTGAGTGGAATTGCCCTCTAACTCAAAACCCGATAGCTACCTTGCTAAGAAAGGCATTTTTGCCAAGAGAAAGATATTTTGAGGAAAGCATCTGTTTGATGGCTTTGGTGTACTCAAACTGATCACAATTGAGCTCTATTTATAGTAGAGCTAGTTTGTTTTGCAAGGAATAGTGAATGGCAACTGCTATGTAGGTTTGGCCAATGTTGGCAAATGAAAATCCAAGTCTCCTCTAGCCATTGACTAGAGGTTAGGGCACAGAGCTTTGGTCCCCTTGGTCTTGGATAAGTCCTGACTGATTTCAGATGAGAAGGGCTCAGTCCATGCCACCTTGATGCTTCCATTGAATGCTTCAATCCAAATTTGGAGTCTTGTCCCTATTTTGGCCATTCTAGGTTCAACATGCTATTTCTTGTTCCATGGACTTTGGAGGCTTGGCTCAGTGATTGTCCCCTTTAGATTCAATCCTCAGATGTGTCCAAGTGGATAGGATCATTTGAATTTGGCTGATTTTGGCAAATCGAGCAAAATTACAAATTCTGCCTTGCCTTGACAGATTTCAGCAAGGCAACTTGCCAATGTCATATCTCATGACTTAAATGGAATTTGGCAATGTTCTTGGCCATTTTGGAAAGCCCTTACATGATACAACAACTGTTTGAACATGTTTGGTTTTGATCTCTTTTGAATCCAAGTGAAAAATCCCCCTACATTTGGAAAAAAATGAAGACATATTTGGACTTAGTGAAAATTTCACTAAGTGTTGGAAAAAGTGACATTTTCATTTTTCAGCCATTTTGATCACTCCATAACTCAAAATCCTTAATGAATTGGACTTAGGTCTAGTTGAAGCTTTTGTAGAGGGTAATGAGGGCTACAAATCCATCTTTGGATGGGAAAAAATGTCCTTGTGGTTTAGGAGTTATGATCTTCCAAAGTTGGTACCCTAGCCACTTTATTTATAACTTAGAAAATTTTCTAAGTTTTTTATGGTTACCCCTTTTACAAGTTATCCCACTTTTCTTGATTTTTCTTGATGAATGATGATTCAAATCATACATTAACATCATTTTAGGGTTAAAAATCCATTTTGGTGAAAAATATCAAAAAGTCAAAGTTGACTTTTGTGCACAGTTGACTTTTTATCAGATGAATTCCAAACTGTGCAATTCTTCAGGAAATCATGTCCTTGACCTAAATTAAACTTGATGGACATATTCCATAGGTGTCATAGGGTATATTGGTGCATGTCATAGGGCTTGGGAGCATGTCCTGGTCAAAAGTCAAAGTTACAGTTGACTTTTTCCTTAAAACCCTAATTGTGGTGCAGATGAAATTGAGACTTGTTGCTCAAACTTCTTGGATTAACTCATTGTCCCAAATGGATCAATATGGTATATTAGAGACCCTCAAACCCTCTCTTGAGGTCTTGGTTCATGATTTGTCCCAAAAGTCAACTTAGGGGTGAATTAGGTCAAGAAACCCTAATTCCTGATTTTTGATGTATGCATCCCCTGAGGCAAAATTGACTTGATGATTGGGTCCATGAGGTTCCATGGAGTATATTAGGTTATGTTTTGGATCATTGGCTCATGCCCAGATGAAAATTTCCATCTGGAGGCCCTGGTCGACCAAAACCCTAATTTGGTGACACTGGCGATCTTGGAGCTTGATCCCCCTAGAAGGGAGCAACCTTGTGCTTAATCCTTGAAGTGGGAGTCCTCTTGATCCATTGTGAATGTTTTAGAGGTTAGACAAGTTGAAGATCATGTCATTCCTTGATTGATCCTTTGTCTAAGCACTCAGAGAGGGCTTGAAACCCTAATTTTGATTGTGGTGAATGCTCAACAATTCCTTGAGGAGATTGATGAGGCACAAAGGTACATCCATATTGTGATGATGATTTGCACAATGATGGGAAATCTTAGTGGTCAAAATTTGGGGTATGACAAAAACCCTCAATGAAGAACATGGTGAAATTTGCAAATGACAATACTCTAGCAGCTGAAGGTAGTGGTGATGTTCTGATTATGAGGAAAGATGGAAAAAGGTCAGTAATTTTCAATGTGTTGTACATACCAGGCATGAAGAGTAATTTGCTTAGCATAGGGCAGTTGGATGAAAAGAATTATAATGTGTTGATCGAAGACAGGATGATGAGAGTTCTCGACTCAACTGGAAGGTTAATCTTGAAGGCTCTCATGTCTCAGAATAGAACCTTCACGATTGAATTTAATGTGATGGAGCATAAGTGCCTTGCAACTGCAGTTAACAGGGATGAATGGATATGGAACTATAGACTTGTCCATCTCAACTTTGAAGACATCAGAGATATGAAAAGAAGAAATATGGTTTTAGAGTTACCATAAATTGACATTCCAAATTAAGTATGTGAGGAATATGTGCAGGCAAAGCAACAGAATAACAACTTCAGTAAGGATGCAGGAAGCAAGTCGAAGGCAAATCTTGAAGTCATATACTCTGATGTATGTGGTCCTATCCATGTGGATTCAATTGGAGGTAATAGATACTTTTTTAGATTCATAGATGAATTCTGTCCGAAACTGTGGACTTACCTGATCAAGAAGAAAAGTGAAGTGATTGAGGTATCTGCTAAGTTTAAATATATGGTCGAAAGACAGAGTGGTCGAGCGCTCAAGATTCTGAGGACTGGTGGTGGTGGAGAATATGTTTTAAAAGACTTCGACACATTATGTGAGAAAAAAGAGATTGTGCATGAGGTGGTCTCACCCTACACTCCACAGTAGAATGGAACTGCAGAAAGGAAGAACAAAATTCAAATGAATATGGTGAGAAGTATGTTGAAAGGAAAGCATCTGCCCAAAGAATTATGGGGAGAAGTTGTGTCGACTACAACATACATACTGAACAATGTTCGATGAAGAAGCTAGAAGGAATCACACAAGAAGAACATTGGTCTGGTGTCAAGCCTAACTTAAGTCATCTAAAGGTATTTGGATCTGTAGCACATAAACATGTGCCTGATCAGTTGAGAATAAAGCTTGATGATAAGTCGAGTCAAATGATCCTAATATGATATCATTCGACTAGAGGATACAAGTTGTTCGACCCAGTGTACAAGCAAGTAGTGATCAGCAGAAACATAATCATATATGAGCTTAAGGAATGGAGTTGGACTAAAAATGTCAAGTATGATTCAGTGAAAATCCTATGTGAAGAACCAGCAAGTGAAGTCAAGAGATAAGTTCGACAAGAAGAAATCAAAGGTCAAGTAAGCACAAGCATACCTCAAAGAACAAGATACATGCCTGCAAGGTTGCTAGAATGTGTGATTACATTAGATGATGTGGTCGATGATGAAGGTGAGCTGGTACACTATGTTTTCTATGCAGATGTCAAACCAATCAATGTAGCTGAGGAATTGAAGGATTAGAAGTGGATAAAAGCAATGAATGAGGAGCTGAAGTCCATAGAAGTCAACAACATTTGGTCACTTGTCAAATTTCCTCAAGGAAAGAAGAAAATCGATGTGAAGTGGGTATACAAGGTGAAGTTAAATCCCAAAGGAGAAGTAACTCGACACAAGGCGATACTTGTGGAGAAATGATTTCTTCAGAAAGAATGAACCGACTTCGACAAGGTTTTTGCACCTGTTTCTAGGATCGAAACAATGATGTTGGTTGTTGCTCTAGCTAACAAGAACGAATGACAAATGTGTCAGATGGATGTGAAATGTGCATTCCTTAATGGCCCCTTAGAGGAGGAACTTTATGTTGCATAACCAGTTGGGTTGGTGAAACAAGGTGAAGAAAGTGATAAGTGCAAATTGTACCTATTTTTGTATATAAGTTTTGTTGCACTTATCATTACTTTGTGTTAAAATTGGTTGAATAAACCCCACTTTGTGTGTAAATACGTTTACTTTACATTTTCAGTGTATAGTGCGTTACCGTGTAAATATCATTGAGTTTAATCGATTTTCATTTATTTTTGTAGGTGTTCCAGCAATGGTATTTTTCCATATTCATAAATATCATTGAATAAGCTTTCCAACGCTTCAAACCGTGCGTCAATCGGAGTTACGGTTCAAGAGTTATGAAAAAAACAAGTTCTGGTTTTCTGTCATGTTCGCTAGGCGAACGGAGGCGAACCCCCGTGGCGAGCACTCGCTAGAGTGTTCGCTAGGCGAACCGGGGCGAACAAAAAGTTCCAGAATCATGAAAAAACTCAACTTTAAGGTGGTTTACGTTCGCCTTGCGAACGGGGACTCGCTAGGCGAACCTGGGAACACAAATTTGCCTATTTTAGACATTTTTAATCATTTTTTAGGTTATGGTTTTGGGGATTCTTGCTCCAACTCCATCAAACTTCATTTTTTCAGTAGATTAGCTTAGAAAACAACATGGAAGCTTGCATGTGGATGATCCGAGGTGGATTTCTCATCGATCAGCTCCGACAATCCGTAAAGTGTTTGGTTCATTTCTCTTCCTCTTTGTGTATTCTTTCTTGTTGGGTTGTGCATATGTATTTGCTATGAACTCATGTATATTTGTCGCCCATGGCGTTGTATAAAACTTGCTTTACAAATCTTTATTGGTGATTGTCTCTGATTTTTGCTTTATGCCCGGGGTTTGGGGTGCGTTAGAGATAACCGTCGCAAACTTCGATTAGGGCTGATTGTCTGTTAGTTTCTGGATTCTAGAGATAGATTTAGGGCTAACAATCTTCAATAGGCGTCGAAGCTTAATGCCTTCTGTGTTTCGAGGCTTCGCTCGCGAGAGTGACGAAGAGAGTAACACGGTTGTTTTCTCAACTTTGCGTTAGACATAACCTGTGTTGTGAGCGATGCTGGGTGATATTGAGGAGTATTGTAGGTGGAGTATAACTGGTCGGTAAGTTTAAGTTTGTGAGGAGTGATTTATATGCATTGCCGAACGAGTTTTTCTCTCTGAAGAATGATTTCTTTTTGTTTTAATATTTACTTTTATGTTTTTATGTTTAAAACCATTTAAACCCAAACTCATAAACGCGAGAGACTATCGAACGACATTCTTTCCCTCGAACCGATATCTGTGGACACGACATAAATCCCGGAGGGAATTCTTCCGAAAATAAATATTTTTGCTTGCTTGCCCTATTCTGCAACCAACAAAATGGCGCCGTTGCCGGGGATTGGTTTTGATATTGAATCGCATTGCGATTGTTTCTTTGTTTTTTAGTTTTGTAGATATCGTACATGTTGTATATTTTCACTTGTTTATATTGATACTTGTACATTTTGACGTTTGTTCAAGTGTTTGGTTAGGACACTTGCTTTTGGTTGCGCGGTGAGACATCACCATGGCATGAATGAAGGAAGTTTCTAATTAAGCATCGTAAAGGCGTCGAGCTTACGACGTAAAACAAGCATGTTTTATAGTTTTTCTTTTCGAATATTTTTGGTTGTTGTTTGCTCACAGATTTTGATTGACTTACTTGAGGATGCTGTTGTGATTTTCCAAGTTGGTTCGTTTCAACTTGCGGATGTATGGTAATGATTTTGTTAAGTTTTGTACACGTCTGAGGTATGTATTTATCGCTTTCTATACTTTAGCATATTCATGATACTTAGGCATTTTACAAACTTCCATGCCATCCATTCTTTTGTATACTTGTTCTATTGTGAATCACTTTAGTTCCCAACCTTTTTGTGAGGTGGCCTTCTATTGTTCATATATGCGGGAACCAACATTCTTGTTATAACTAGATTTTATTATGTTGAATCTTTTATTTGTGTTGATTATATGAATGCATGAAAAGGATCAAGGTAATTGTTTCATTTTGAGCACAACTACCTTAGCCAAATAGTCAATTCACCTTGTGAGTGTGTGAGAATTCGTAACCCCTTTGAGCTTTTTTATCCATGTTTTTATTTGAACTTAATGCTTGTCTATGATTATTTAGTTCACTTATTTTTGAATGGATTTTGTTTTTTCTTGGACCTCAACTATGTGTTGTTGTATGGATTTTTTCCTTGCCTTAGAAAGTAGGGAGTATTCACATAATGATGTGGTTGAATTCAAGTTGGGGAGAGAATGGTTGTGTACTCATTGGTTGGATTCTATGAGGATTGAAAAGGAAAAGAAAAAAGAGAAAAATATGACAAAGAAAAGAATAGAAAAAGGTGAAAAAGAAAGAAAAAAGAAAAATCCTTGAAAAAGGAAACAAAAAGAGTTGTAATAATTGTGCTAAATAAGTATTGTGTGTTGTGTAGCACTTGGGATTTTGGAAGAAGTTGGTTGAAATTTTGTGTGTGAATCTTTGTGAGTTTTCACTCCCTTAGGTTTAGGCAAGTTTTTGTTTCAATTGCCTTTAGAAATTGCCCCTTGTTTGTTTACCCGACCACGCTACAACCTTGAAAAGCCCTTGTGATTCTTGCCTTTGTATTTTCAATGTGAATTTGTGGATGTATGCATAATTTAGTTTTTTGTTTGCAAGATTGTTGTGTGAGTGAAAGAACCTTATTTTGTGTTTTTCATCAACCGATGATTGTTTTTGCTAGGTGTGATTCACATTTGAACTTGTGTTGTTTTAGAATTTTTGGCATGACTTTTGTACTTTGCTTTTGTTTCGTGACTATGTTATCGTTGCAGTTTAGTGGTAAGTATTTACTTTTTCTGTGTACCATTTTCATTTGAACCATTCATTCGTTTCCGTTTTTCAAAACCTGTTGATTCGTCATTCTTTGGATATTGCTTGTGCATTTTCAAGTTTGTTTGATTCTTGTTTGTGGACAAACAATTATGTAAGTTGGGGAGAGTTTGATAAGTGCAAATTGTACCTATTTTTGTATATAAGTTTTGTTGCACTTATCATTACTTTGTGTTAAAATTGGTTGAATAAACCCCACTTTGTGTGTAAATACGTTTACTTTACATTTTCAGTGTATAGTGCGTTACCGTGAAAATATCATTGAGTTTAATCGATTTTCATTTATTTTTTTAGGTGTTCCAGCAATGGGATTTTTCCATATTCATTAAGAGCATTGAATAAGCTTTCCAACGCTTCAAACCGTGCGTCAATCGGAGTTACGGTTCAAGAGTTATGAAGAAAACAAGTTCTGGTTTTCTGTCATGTTCGCTAGGCGAACGGAGGCGAACCCCCGTGGCGAGCACTCGCTAGAGTGTTCGCTAGGCGAACCGGGGCAAACAAAAAGTTCCAGAATCATGAAAAAACTCAACTTTAAGGCGGTTTACGTTCGCCTAGCGAACGGGGACTCGCTAGGCGAACCTGGGAACACAAATTTGCCTATTTTAGCCATTTTTCATCATTTTTTAGGTTATGGTTTTGGGGATTCTTCCTCCAACTCCATCAAACTTCATTTTTTCAGTAGATTAGCTTAGAAAACAACATGGAAGCTTGCATGTGGATGATCCGAGGTGGATTTCTCATCGATCAGCTCCGACAATCCGTGAACTCATGTATATTTGTCGCCCATGGTGTTGTATAAAACTTGCTTTACAAATCTTTATTGGTGATTGTCTCTGATTTTTGCTTTATGCGCGGGGTTTGGGGTGCGTTAGAGATAACCGTCGTAAACTTCGATTAGGGCTGATTGTCTGTTAGTTTCTGGATTCTAGAGATAGATTTAGGGCTAATAATCTTCAATAGGCGTCGAAGCTTAATGCCTTCCGTGTTTCGAGGCTTCGCTCGCGAGAGTGACGAAGAGAGTAACACGGTTGTTTTCTCAACTTTGCGTTAGACATAACCTGTGTTGTGAGCGATGATGGGTGATATTGAGGAGTATTGTAGGTGGAGTATAACTGGTCAGTAAGTTTAAGTTTGTGAGGAGTGATTTATATACATTGCCGAACGAGTTTTTCTCTCTGAAGAATGATTTCTTTTTGTTTTAATATTTACTTTTATGTTTTTATGTTTAAAACCATTTAAACCCAAACTCATAAACGCGAGAGACTATCGAACGACATTCTTTCCCTCGAACCGATCTCTGTGGACACGACATAAATCCCGGAGGGAATTCTTCCGAAAATAAATATTTTTGCTTGCTTGCCCTATTCTGCAACCAACAGAAAGCAAGGTATACAGGCTGCATAAAGCATTGTATGGACTCAAATAAGCTCAAAGAGATTGAAAGAAGAAGATAGATAGCTTTCTAAGTGAGAAGGAATTTGTGAAGTGCACAACTGAGCATGGAGTATATGTAAGAAGAAGCAAGATTGAATTGCTTATACTGTGTCTCTATGTCGATGACTTGTTGATAACAGGTAGCTGCAAGAAAGAGATAAAGGACTTCTAAGGTGATCTTAGCAAGGAATTCGAAAAGTCTGCTTTGTGAGACATTTCATACTTCCTTGGCATCGAATTCTACAAGAGTAGTAAAAGCCTGATGATGCATCAAAGAAGATATGCAAGTGAGATACACAAGATATTTGATATGGAAGACTGTAATTCGAATTCGACACCTGCTGAACCAAGACTACTAGTGTCGAAACACTCAGAGGAAGATGATGTCAGCCTAACGTAGTACAGAAGATTTATTGGGTCATTATGATACCTTTGTCACACAAGGCTTGATCTAGCATACAATGTAGGTATGGTGAGTAGATTCATGCAGAAGCCAAATGTATCACATCTAACAACAACAAAGAGGATACTAAGGTATCTGAAAGGAGCCCTCAACTATGGCATTTTGTTTCCTGCAGCTGATGAAGGAAAATAATGCAAATTAGTGGCTTACACTGACTCAAGTTGGTGTATTGATTCAGAGGATAGAAAATCCACAGCTGGTTTTGTGTTTATGTTAGGTGGTGCACCAGTTGCTTAGAACTCAAGAAAAGAAGCAGTAGTACCACTTTCGTCGTGTGAAGCAGAGTACAAAACTACTTCTCACTGTGCATGTCAAGCAACGTGGATGGTCAATTTGGTAGAAGAAATTACAACGAAGAATCATTGGGTAATTACCATGAAGATCAACAATATGTATGCTATTAATCTGGCGAAGAATTCGATAGCACATGGAAGAAGCAAGCACGTCGAAATGAGGTTCAATTGTCTTTGAGAGCAAGTAGCTAGTAGGAAGCTAAACTTGGAACACTGCAGAAATAAGAATCAGATTGCAGACATCATGACGAAAGGAATGCATGTCGAAGTGTTCAAGAAATTAAGGACTATGATGAATATACATAGCTTATAAACAATGAATTAGGTGGTGTTTTGAGCTTGTAATTCCTTGTGTCGAAGCATGTTGCTCAACAGAAGCAAGGAAATGTCAAAATATCGAAGTATGTCTTGACAGAATTGTGAATTAGCTTTATTTGTTTTTAGATGAGTTAGTTATGTTAGTTATATAGGATTTGATAGGTGTACAAGCAACCTCAACCTATAAATAGGGAGGAACCCTATTATTGATGTAATGTTGTTGCATAAGAGAAAAGTTGAATAAATTTTAGTTTGAAAGTAGAGAGAATCTTTGTAGAATTTGTTCATTATGCCAAAAGGCCCTAATTTTCTTTCTTCCCCAATTCACTTTTCTTTCTTCTCTCATTATTGATTGTGCCAACCAAATCATCTTGCAACCAAGGTTGGTTGATTCGCTTGAGTAAATAGTAAAGAACAAGAGGAGTAATCAATCGATGTGATTGATTTTTATTCATCAAGATTGATTCGGAATTCTCCATAGGTTTGGTAACATTTTGTTAGTCAATTCGGTCATTTTTGTTAACTTTAAACCATAAATATATTATGTAAGGTAATGTTGTTAGGTGTCCACCAAAGACTTTATTATTTTTTTTAATATTAATCATTTGATTATTTTAACAAATTTCATACCTTTAGATCTTGATGGTTCAACACATAATACTTTTTATGTATCTTCATCTTCTTACTTTTTTTTCTTCATCCTCTTCACCACCATCTTCATTTATCTTCAACAAAATTTCAGAAATTTCCAGAAATTTTCCAGAAATTTTTTTAAAAAATATAAAATAAATAACTTACACTTAAAATAATAATAACTAAGCAAACATATACACAACCAAAATATTAAAAAAAAAACTTGATATGTTCACTCCATTTATCTCAAAATCTCCAACATTCAAACAACAAAGAAACCAAAATATAGAGTGAATCGTTACATTTATCTCCATTTATCTCAAAATCTCCAACTTTTTAAGAATCTATTGAACATTCACTGAAGTGTTTGGAAGTTTATCTCTTCCAATTTTAAATTTTAAAAGTAATACTGCAAGTTTTGTGTTGAATGAACCTCTTCAACTGGTTCATCTTGTTTTAGATGTGGCTGATAGTTACGTGTGATGGCGCAATAGTAGCAGTTTTCAGTGAAGGACAATAACCTAAGGTTGAACGCGTTGTGTAATGCTAGGCAGGTTTTAGACGAGGAGTTGGTTCAGGCTCTTGCTAGCCTTTGGAAGACCAAGGTGCCAAGAATAGTTCTTATATTTGGTCGGAGGCATGTTTTAAACAGACTACCAACTAGGAAAGAATTTTCTCTCGCTATGTTTTAATGAGATGAATTTTCTCTCAAGACCATCACCCAAACTTAAAATGTTGCTATTTTAGAGCAATTCAAATTTAAAAGTATGTTGTACTTATGATTTTCTTTCTCATTACTACCTAACTCCAAATATATAAAATAATTACAAGCCATTTAAAGTACATGCCATGTTTATTTGGTTTAAAACAAAAAAAAAAGTTTTAGGCTTAAACAGGCTAGCAGAAAATATGAAATAAAATCATAATAGGGTACATTTAAGGGACTCTAGGTACCAACAAAAATCCATCTCAATATGTGCATAACACGATAATGAAATGTAAAGAAATAATACAAGTTCTAAAAAATTTTCACCACACATAGACACACTTATATTTAGACAAAAAAAATAGTATACATTGATCATTTGACTCAAAATTTACTTGTTTAAGTATCTGAAAATTAAAATATTTTTTAACTAAATTATCATCTTTAGTTGTTATCCTTCTTTTAGTCTTTTGAAACTTCCCTTGATTCTATGCATTTACATTTGGCACCTGATTTCTTTTTCAATCAAAATCTTATTTATTATTAGCAATGTAAAAGTTAGAAAATCTTTAAGACACAACAAATCTCAAATTTTTAAACTATTTCATTAATAATAATAGGAAATAATCATAACTTTGGTGTTATGAGTATTATTCATCAATTACCTAAATAAAAACAAAATACAAGGTAAGCATAAATTGAAAATTGAAAATCTATTATCTATTATCGATTATTTATTATCTATTATCTATTATAATATATTAAAATTGAGTCAAGAACTATTGTTTTGACAATTCATTCTCTTACTTGCCACATCATTAAAAATATGATGTGGCACTCTTCAAAATACAACCTTCCAAAACATCAATTATTCATTCGAGGAAAATTTGAGACTTTTTATTTATAAAACTATATTAATTAAAATATATCTATTTTCATATTCCATTAGCCATCTCGTAATATTCCTCTAACAATTCATGTATACCTATTAATTTATTTTCTTTGTGTTTTCATTTCATATATAAAATTACATACATGTACAAATTGTACATTCACAATACATCAAAACATATATTATTATAAGTTACATACGTGTACAAATCGTTTATCAACCATACATCAAAACTCAAATTATTAAAATTTCACTCTATTTTCTATTACGCACACTTTTTCATCACAAAAAAATCTAAACTAATTAATTTTTAAATAAATCGATAGAAAAACTATTATAAAGATACAATTTACTTTGTTTTTTCTACACTAATTATTATGTTTATTTTTTTCCGTACGTATGTGTTTATCAACATTTTAAATTTCAATTGTTTTGTTCGTACCACAGGTTTTAGTCGACTTCTCACATTTTTGATTATGTGATACTTATAAAGTAATGCATACGATGTAGGAAACACGGTTGCAACCAAATTCACCAGTGTGTCTTGATCTGTGACTATTACATGCAACATGTTTTTTTGATGTTTCAACTTAGTCTTGCACATTTCGAAAGCCCATGTAACATTGTCCTCTTTTTTTGGATTCCAAAAATGAAAAACCGACTAAAAAGGTCATCTCCTTTGAAGTAACACCAACAATTTCCATGAGTGGAAAATGGTGACTTATCCTCACAAACTTTGTACCCAGAAACATAATGGTTATCTTCCAAAAGCTTCAACAGTTGTTGCATCTAAGATCTTGGTCCTCTTACCGCCTTGCTGTTTTGAGCACGCACATTGTATATTTGCTTGATATTTGAAACATTTAGAGATCTTTTCCGTTTCAAAGATGCGAGTATATTTTTCGGTGCCCTTATGTTTAATGTCATGTCTGAAACAAGTTCTCTTTCCTCTAGAACAAGGCGGCATAGAATGGGATGACTGACCAACTTGTCAGTCAAGGCATGATTATGTATACCGGAAATCACATTAAATTTTCATGCGTCATCCGCCATACGATATTCATGTAATTTAAATAGACGCTCACATTTTCTCAATCCAGTGTCATCTCGTTTCAACTTCCTAATATGTGGTTGGTACGTGCCATTTCTTTCTTATCTTATTGCTACAAATGCCACTTCTTTACCTGCAATTCCACTTCTTTTAGCATAAAGAAAAAGATCATGCAAGGCGGTGTTTTATCCAATTTTCAGCTTGACATTTTCAGATATGCATCTCCGAAAACTTCACTGAATTATTAATTAAATCAACTTAGTGAATAAAAACATCACAATCGAATAAAATGGTTAATTCGGAGATGTATCTTCAAATACACCATATACCATAAGAAGATGCATCTCTGAACCATATTTTGTTCAAATGGGGTGACTTTAATAAATTATAAAGATCGGTGTGATTTTAAAAAATGTGGCACACCAAGAGCGTTTCCTAAAATGAGAGTCAAATTGAATAAGTATAAAAATTCATGAAAAAATTAAATGAAGGGACCATATAATTTATTTTTAAATAGAGAATCAAAATTTTAAAAATAAAAATATGAGAATCAAAAGTGGATTTAACCCTTTACAATTTTATAAATATTTGTAAAACTAATCAATCAAACAAGAACTTTAAATACAACTATTATATTGATAAAATATTGTGTGTATAATAAATTATTAAGGTGCATAATTCAATAGAAAATATTTCATGAGTCTCAAATTATATCAGTCCCAAATTACATGACGTGTTAATCTTCATGTAATTAATTGTGTGAAAAAGATAAATTATATATAATTTTATGAAGTTATTATTTATTAATAACAAAGAGAATTAATTGTATCATATTGCAACGTTATGTAAGTGTAACTATATAAAACTTACAATTAAAACTGAGAGTATCAACCTGAAGCAATCGACCACATATTGAATTCTCAACTAATCCATACATGTGTCATAATTTGACACACATGTGTCCAAAAATGAAGAAAAAATGTGTTTATGTGGTGTTGATTATAGTAGAGACTAGAGACATAAAAATTGATTCGATGATGTAAAGCTTTCAATGAGCGATAACCACGAAAATTATTGCAGGACTTATCTATTGTCCATGTAGCTATAGGTAGATAGCTGAATTTATGGCAGATCGTTAATGTCTTCTCAACAAACTGAGAGCGATCTTCAGTCATGTACTAAAAAGCTTAGCAAATCTGTGCTCAAATTGGCAATAATAAAAATACAAATTTCAACCATTAAATCATTATGCTGTAAGTAAAAAAAAAACGAGGTACTGCATTTAAAGAAAATCATTATAAAGAAGAAATGTATTACGAATTTACAAAAACAACTCAACATGCAAATATATCTTTCAAATATATCTTTCAGCTGGTAAAACTCAAGTTGATACTTCCTTCTTCACTTTTATTTTCTAATAAAGTTGTTGCGAAATAAGTGTGAGTTGTGTGGAGAAACAAATGTGAGTTCTAAGTCCCACATTATTTAGAAAAGTGGAGGTTAAACACTTTATAAGTAAGAAGACTCATACACCTATCACCTTAAAGTTTTGAGTGAATATGTGGTACCCCTCTCATTTGTTTGGATGAGTCTTTGATCTTTAGGTGAATATTTAACCCAATGTGTATGCTTTTCCCTCATGATGACCCATCAAAAGTTTTTTTTAACTTATCATAATCTCCCGTATTTGAATTCATCCATTTTATCAAAGTTAAATGAATAAGCTCCACAAATATCTTTTCATCAAGACACCTATTTTGGAACCAAAAATTACGTGTAGTGGTGGTGTTGATCTGTTGGAGTTGGTTGAAAATATACATGTTAAAGAAGTCTCATATCGCTTAATTTTGTGAATGAAGAAAGAATCCAAAACTATATATATGATACAAGTTATTTGAAGTCCCACATCGTTTAATTTTGTGAAGGAAGTGGGAACCCAATGCTATATATAGGATTCAAGTTCTTCATTCCAAGATGTACCAGTCAATAGCACTTTAAGCGTGTATTTGACTTTTTTATATTTTCTCTTATACTCTTGGTTTTAGAGTGTTGTGAGGGGTAGTTAAATATTTGCTTTGGAGAGTGTGAGTGTATTAGGGCCTTGGGGTGGTTGAGGGTAGTCTATGTGTTGTAACAATTTTCACATAGTGTTATTCTCTGGTTGTCATTTGCCAACGGTCATTGTTTTTTCTCCGGTTTTGGAGTTTCCACGTTAATCTCTTGTGTTGTTATTGTGTTCCTCTTTTTTCTCTATGCTTTGTTTTTTTCCTAACATTATCTCCGATACAGCGCCACGGGAGTAGATATGAATGGTCAGCACTTTAACGTTCAAGTCAGTTTAAAATTCAAGTTGAGTGTAGTGAAAAGTGGATATTAAAAATTGTATCTTGCATTTCGCGTAAAGTACTTTTATATCTCGGGTCATGTGGAGTGAATTGTCATAAATTTAGGCCTTAATAATTTTGGCATTTGGTCGACCCAAAAGACTTACTCCCATGGCTTGTCGAGCGCTTAGGGAGTCGGGGAAGTATTTAGCAGTCGTGATTAGCCTCTGAGAACATTGTTCTCTTGGAACTAGAAGTAGAAATACATAGTTGAAAAAATAATGGGGAATAAACGCATTGAATGTATTTCCATCAATAAAACATTTAGCTGCTTCTTCCTGTCATGTGAGTTGAAGTGACTAGTTAGGGCATGATGTTGCTTATAGTGCACTCGATTTTGTTTACGTTTTCAAGAAAAATTCACCCGTCGATTTTGCACCTTCTCTTTGCCGCTGATCTGATTCGCGTGATCACCTTCGCCTATTGATGGACAACTCTGGCTAGAGTATTAGTATCGTCGAAGTAATAAACAAAATTGCCTCGACGGGGATTGTGAATTTAAACAATGTAACTATAATGCAAAGTAAATAATAAGGGAGGTTTTAAGATTGATTTGGTTCATAACTAAAACTAAAACGAGAGAATACTTGGAATAAAATTCAATGACTAAATGCGATTAGATTTTCTTTCGACTCTCCTACTCAGACTTGTTGATGAACTGTGCATTAATCAAACGCATAATATGTTAAATTATTATGGCGAATAAACACAGCCACTGCACCCAATTCCTTGGTGTACAACTCACTAATCTACATAATAATTCTCTAATTTCATAGGCCAATTCAGAGTTAAATTAGGTGTTGTAAGTTCGTTAATTCAAAAGCCACAACTTATAATTACATATTCCTAGTTAATTACTAAGTTGAATAATTTCCCTACTCATCTAATATCCATTCATGCATTCGTCAATACATAAAAAAGCAGTGAACACATGGACAATTACATAATAACAATAACACAAAATAATTTAATTAACATTAAATAGCCATATGATCCTACAAGTAGAAGAAGGTTTGTCTAAAAAGACCTAATCTAAGGAATCTAACTACTCATAAAGATTATAACCATTATCATGAGTTTAGTTGGAGAGAACATGACAATCAAGAAATAATAGGTCTTCAATGGCTTCCAAAACCCTCAATATTTTCCCTTTGATAATCTTCGGCTATAACTTTCTCTCTAAATTTCATAATCCCTAAAAAGTATATAGAAAGTTCTATTTATAGGAAATTCTGCGTGTCAAAGTGGAACAACATCGCGTGTCGATGGCTTTCATCGTGCCTCGATGGGATGAAATGAGCAGCTATAATTCCATGGGCTATAACTCTCTTTTAACTTTCTTTTGCAAAAAACTTCGTCTGAATCCGAGTTACGAAACTCCAAATATGATCAAACTACTTGACATACGTCATGATGTAAATTGTGTTGAAAAAATACGTGGTTCTTCACAATTCTTCCACACTTTCTAGTTTGTGCTCTATTCTTCACACTTTGGCATGAGTTTTACTCATTACTCCAATACCTTCATCCAAATTTTCTCGTAAAATCACGTAATGACGACTGTCATCACAACCCCAAACTTACTTTGATGCTTGTCCTTAAGTAACATGCCTGCACATTGAAAACTTCATCAGAATAAAAATGCTTACTCTTACCAATGAATGTCACATTTTTTATTTTGCTAATAAAAATTTTTGTTCCCTGCTTCAATCCAAACAACTCAAAAACGTTTTCTGAGCATACAAGTACTCAACATGTCTCTTATCTCACATATATGCACTCAATTTGACAGGTTAATCACATCGTCAACGTGCAAAAGCATTTAAAAATGAGGTTGTAAAGTTTCTATGCGAATATATCAAATTCATATTTAAACAGATACTTTTGAGGTCTTTTCAAGGTTGTACTGTGAGTTATGTTAGGGTAGGATAATTTATGATGATAGGTTTAAACCTTTGGAGTTAGGTACCTAGTTTTCCTTTTGTTACCAAAATCCTTCCATATCACTCTTTCTTGTTCACTTGGTACTATATAATTCTCTTTGTTTGTCCTATTTCTCAAACTTTTCTCATATTTTTTTGAAGAAGTCATTTTTAACTTCTTGTTTTTCTTTTTCTTTCTTTTCTTTTTCTTTTTGACCAATTTCTCTAGTACCCCAACCCCAAGCTTAAACGTTGCTAAATTCCAAGAGCAACCCCGGACTTATTATTTTGCATTAGATAAGGAAAATAAAAATTTCTACCTAACTCTAAAACGTGTGGAAAGATTTAAACTTTAAAGTCAAATGACTATATAACATGGCTATGTCACTGAAAGAATTAGGCTCAAAGTGGTTAGCAAATAATATAATCGTATTAAAATACGGTGACTTAAAAAGGCTCGGAGTTTTCACAAACAACTGCCTTAGTGTGTATTTATCTGACCAATAGACTCAAATTATAAACAATGCAAAGCTAGAAAATAACTAGTGTACGAATACTCTCATAAGAAGGAAAAGTGAACAATGAAATTTTTTTGGCTATAGCCTTACTAACTAAGGTATCTGGAGATTGAGTACAAGTAGTTGACTTCTTTTTTCTTTGTGAAATGTCAACACGCAAGGTAGCTTCCATGATAATCACTTTTGTTTATTTTTTTCGGGTGACTTTTTCTTTTCTTTTTCATAATAGAAATGTTAAGGTAGTAAATAAAAAATGTAAGAAACGACAGAAGCAAACAAATTCGTTAATTAAAGCAAAGAAAAGTAAAAATGGGGAGCATTCTTGATAGCTTGCTAGTACTCTTCCTTGGATCATATTACGAAAGGAAAATAACTAAAATAGAATGAAAACTAAGAATGAAATAAATCTAAATAAAATTGATATGTAGGTTGCCTCCCACGCAACGATTATTTAAGGTCCTTAACTTAACTGTTTGATTCTCTGTTAGGGAGGTATATATAACAAAAAAACACCATCCTTCTTCTTCTTCCTTTTGTTTGGTAGGACTCCCCTAAACTTTAGATATTGATGATGTTTCTTCCATATCTTCTTCAATTCGATAGTAACGAACATGGCATAAATGGTGTCCAGAACTTTATCTATTTCTTCTCTTCCATCTTCCTTGTTGCTACAATAGCTTTTAGGGAAATTATTTTGTTGAAAATTTTCTTGTTGAATATATACATCTAGACAAATTATTGAATCCAAAACTATATCATCTTCACTTACCATTCTTGCTCTTTTCCCAAATCTATTTTCCGCCTCGACTTCATCTATTCTTGATTCAATATTAACTGATTACATGCATTTTTCTTCTTCTTTTTCTTTTTCAACTCATCCTTCATCAACTTATTCCCATTCATCTTTGACTTCTCTCTCACCTTCATCATTCCTAGAACCATCCAACATACTCCCATTAAAATCACCACTTGAATGAGCTGCCACTTGTTTAAATAACTGCCAAATATGATTTTCAATATTCTTCATGGATGTTTCAGTGTTCTTGTTGAATGCTTCAATGTCCTTGTTGGGTGCTTCAAGGTTCTTATGAAATGTTTCAATTTTTTAGTGTCTTGCTTCCCATTTTCGTTGACTCGTCGTGAATTGTTTCATAACTTCTTCTAGAGGAGATGGCTCCCTTTCAGGTATTTGTGATGTGACCTCACTTGCTTTAAAGTTACTTTCACGAGACCTCATAAATTTTCTCAAAGCCTCTTCTAAACGGGATGACTTCCTTCATGGTGTATCTTGAGGACGTTCTGGGTTGAAGTTTTGACTTTGATTATTACCATAGTTACGACTTGAATTCATCCCATCATAGATATGTGTTGAAGTACGGGTCCAACTCTTGATAATTTCTTGCATAATGCGCCTCTGTAATGTAACTCTCTGGTATACAATGGCTATTTTGGTGACAAAAATTGCCTTGTTGAAATTACAGAAATCTCCGACACAGCGCCAAAAACTTGATGGAGAGAACAAGTACAAGAAGGTTTGTCTAAAAAGGTTTAATCTAAGGAATCTAGCTACTCATTGTGATTATAACAATTACATTAGTTTAAATGGAGAGAACATGAAAATCAAGGAAGAATAAGGTCTTTAATGACTTCCAAAAGCCTCAAAATTATCACTTTTGTAATCTTCAGCTGTTACTTTCTCTCTAAATTTTGGAACCCCTAAAAGGTACATAAAAAACCCTATTTATAGCAAATTACTGGACATATGTCATGATGTAAATTGTGTTGAAAAATGCTCATTTCTTCACGATGTAAAATCCCCATTCTTCCACTCTTTGTAGTTTTTGCTCTATTATTCACATTGTGGCATGACTTTTGCTCATTATTTCAATACTTTCATCTGAATTTACTTGTAAAAATCATGTAATGAAGATTTTCATCACCTATACATAGGTGTGGTTGAGTACTGGGGAAACTTTTTACAATCCTTGAAATTCAGTTTCCATTCACAAGCATTTCTTATTAGAAAGTGTCTTCCTCTCTTCTCAATTGTCACTATTTATCATAATAGTTGCAGCTCTTGGCTAGAAGCATCTACCTTTATGCATTACTTTTGCTTCATCAACCTCGTCTAACCAGGTACCCTTTTAAACTCAAGTTTTTACCTTCATTATTTTCTGTTCTTTAGTCATGATAAGTGATAGCCCTATTCACATCGTTAGTGATTTTGAGAGTGATGCATCTTCTATCGCGAAAACGGGAACATATCTTGATTCAAATCCCTCTCCTCGTGCCCATGATCAAATGGGCCACAAAGTTATATCCTTGACCGACGATTCTTATTCTAAAAGGGTATTGGGGAACTCCTTTGATGAAAGGGCTTATTCAATGGATTCTTTCAAGGTCTTCTTGTCATATGATGACGTTGAGAAGGGTCACAGTATTGTTCATATTTCCCCCTTCCATTTTGTCTGCTGCAGAAATACAAGCTGCTAAGTTGATGAGAGAACACATTGGGGATTTTGTCTAGGTTTACTGGTGAAGGCTCTGCAGATTTAAGCAATTTTTTGGTAAAACAAGGCGTTGAATGTAATGCTCCAACATGAAGGAGACATGATGTCCTAACGAATGTCCTGACATCTTAAACTGATATAGCAGGCTGTTTCTAAGTCAAGTCCAAGAATTAAGGAAACAACCAGAACATGGATCAAGGAATCAGCAAACAGAAGATTGAAGCCCAAGGCAGCAGTAGCTTATAAAAGAATACCAAGACCTAGGAATGTAGAACCAAACCTATTGTAACACTTTTGTAAAGTAGAAAATAGGTTTTAGAGTTTTGAAGTCGTAGACTTTCTTGTAAGTCTCCCTCTGTATCAATTTGATACATTATGGTAGACATAGGTACTTGTACAGATTCAGAAACCCGTAGGTAATGAATCGTGTATTGTTCTTGGATGAAGCTTTGAAGAAAATCCAAGTTAACTTGTCAGTCAAGGATGCTTGACTGAACTTTGTATTGGAAGGGGTGTCTTTCAATAGGAATGATACATTTATGGGGTAGTAACTGTTAGATAATCACAGGTTGTGATTTAGGGAGTGAGATGGGTTTCTCTTATCAATTAGATGTGACTTCTAATGATAAAGTCTTCATTAGGTAGTGATAGGTAAGCGTGGGTGTTTACTGTAAACCTGAGGTTGTTTACATAAAACTATACTACTGATAGTGGAGTCTTCTTCCTGGATTGGTATCCCCCAGATGTAGGTGAGTTGCACCGAACTGGGTCATCATATTCTGTTTTGTTTATCATTCTGCAATTTACATTTCAGTTTTAATTAACATGTTGGAACAGATGTCGAAACATCTGTGTTTCTGCATTTACTGATAGTCTGGATATTAGTTTACAGTTCTGTTCTTTGTTTAAATAATTATGCAGAACAATGTTTTGACATGTGTTATGACATCTGCTGTCTGCAATGCCAGAATTTCAACAGGAGAATCTACAACCGTGAACCCAATGATGCTGAAATTAAGACCGACGTGGAGCGTGGGAGTGAACCATATATATTTTCTTGACTCAAGCCCGTCGATGCGAGCATAATGGTTGGGTGGCTGTAAAAGTGGTGGGGACCCCCATCTCTTTTAAATACCAAAGTGGTTGTAGATATAGACGGTATCATGGTCGGCGACCCGTCGAATTGGGGACCCCCATCTTTTACAGGTTTTTGGTTCCATTCTACAAGTATATGTTTACCAAGATATGCATGTGGTTGCCCTTGTCTGACTTTGAAGTGTTCGTCCTGAAACACTTGAAAGTTTCCCCATATCATATTCATCCAGGAACTTGGGCCTACATGACGGTGTTCTAGTTTTGGGCTAAGCATATGCTTTGAAAGCCTTCCCTCTGACTGTTCTTCAACTTATTCTATCTCGTGGACACCTCTCAGAATGACGTTCATGATTAGGGGCTTATCGCACTCCACCGAGACCGTGCTTGGTTCAACCCTTGCACCATCAGGTAGGGAGATTTCTTGAGGCATTTCATTTTGGTGAAGCTAATTACTCCAGAGGCTCACTGATGACTCAATTTTGTATCGTACTTTTTGATTCATTTCGTGCATCTTTATTTGTTGTTTTATCGAGTCATCATCGTTTTAGTTGTTAAATAGTTATGTTTTCTTCTGTTTTCACTTGACAGGTGTTATATCGGCAATATAGAAGAAAAGATCGAAAGATGAGCTGAACATGGAAGAAAACCAGCAAAAATGTCAAGTTCTGGCCTCCTCAGAGCAATGGCTGTAATGCCCTAGTTTTGTTAGATTTATTTAATCGAGTCGATTTAATTTTTTTTATTATTATATTATTTTATTCTTGACTTTTATGTGGTAATATATTATTTTTCATCGTGATTATGTTTTATCGCGTTTTGAGAGCGTTTGCGAGATATTTGAGTGTAGGGGTAATTTGGTCATTTTACTTATTTTTCTTAAGTTAGTAACATAGAGAGAAAAATAGAGAGAAAGAAAAAGAGAAGAAGAAAAAGAGAAAGAAGGAAAAGAAGTGAAGAAAAAGAGGGAAAAACTTGGAGAGAAAGAAATTGAATCAACTGACTTTTGAAAACACGATTAATCGGGTAAGGGTGCGAAACTCGATTATTCTATACTTGTGTATGATTATGTATGTATGTATTTGGTTGTTGTTGGGTTGAAATTGGATATAGAACCAAAACCATTAATATGTTGAGATTGTTAGAATTCGATTAAATTGTGTCAGAAATCATGTTTTAAGGTTCCTTATTGTTGATACATGTTAGATATATGTTGTTGTGCAATGTATTGGTAATTTTCTAGTGTTTAGGTGAGATTTGGGAGAGGAATTGGTGGAATTTCGCAGCATATAAGCGTAACACGCAGGGCAATACGCGTATTGGTTTGGGCAATACGCGTATGGCAAGGGGGAATTGAGGGCAATACGCGTATGGAAATCCATTTTCTCGGGTATCTGCTGATTTGCGTAATGGTACGCATATTTGGCAAGGCAATACGCGTAACGTGTGAGGCATTACGCATATGGAGTTTTTAGTGGAATTTTGGGGAGAATTCAGTCTCTGCCCATACGCGTATCACTTTGGGAATTATGCGTATGGAATGGGCGAGCGAGCTGGGCAGTACGCGTATGGCACAAGGCAATGCACGTATGACCAGAGAGGGTGTAGAATGGTTCCCGACTTTGCGTTCGATGCCGTAACTTTTGATTCGTAACTCGGATCGAGGCGTTCTTGGTACCGTTAGAAAGCTATTGAGATGTTATTTCTTATTAAAATGGTTTTGAGATTGTTGGCCGATTTAATTATGTCGGGAATTTGGAAATGTGTCATTTTGTCGACTTTTACCGTTTTAATGGTGTGTATTTGATGTGTTATCGTGCAATATGCTTTTGATATATATCATATGACTTGTGTGATGTTATATGATGTGAATGCATGTGATGAAATGTTGTGATGAGGGTTTGTGGCCTAAGGGCAAGAAAATGCATTGTGTTGTGTTTGATTGTATATGCATGATTATGGATGTGTATATGTGTTGATTTGAATGTCATGAGTCATTGTATGCCAAGCATCATGATATGCATTCTTGTGATGTCGTGTGCCCTAGTGGGTGTGAGCGACGAAACGATTCCAGAGGGAATCCGCTATAACATCGTGAGCCTTATACCGAGAGGACCTAAAGCGATGATTATAGATGATCGTGAGCCTTATACAAAGAGGACCTAAAGCGATCGGATCGTGAGCCTTATACCAAGAGGACCTAAAGCAATCCATAAACGTCGTGAGACTTATACCAAGAGGACCTAAAGCGACGGGGAACATCGTTTGCCCGACGGGGAGTTACACTAAGTAACAAGCGATGATTCCAATAGTTCCAGAGTGAACTAATGATGAGAATGATGGATGGAACGGTACCACATTGCATTGCATAGAGTCGTTGTGTCGGTCTCTGTGCATTTGCATAAATCATGAATGGATTGATTTTGTGTGGAATTGTTAATGGAATTGATGCTGTTGATATATATAGACATGGCAACAAAACCCATACCCGCGGGTACCCACCCGAACCCGCCCCGAAGTTGACAGGGAAAACCCGCTTTGACTGGGTTTGGGTTTGGGTTTGGGTTTGGGTTTTCCCCGATTAAAAAATATGGGGACAGGTCGGGTAATGGGGACACAAGTACCCACCCCGAACCCGCCCCGTTTATTATATTATGTACATTATTATTTAATTTTTTTAATTTAGAATATTAAATATGTGACCAATGTTTTGATATTTAGATTTGTTTTATTTATTTAACATATTTCAAATGTATGTAAGATTTTTTTTGAGATTTTTTTTTTATTATTTGTAATGTAATTTGATTTTGGAAAAGATAAATATTTCTATTAAAAAATTGATTTTACTAAATGGATGGTGGCGGGGCGGGGATACCCGAACCCATTTGGGACGGGTTTGGGTTTTAATTCTCCATCCCCGATTGGGTTTGGGGCGGGGAACGGGGATTGTTTGGGAATTCGGGTTTGGGTTTGGGGGAGGTAAAAACCGTCCCCGACCCACCCCATTGCCATGCCTATATATATATATATATATATATATATATATATATATATATATATATATATATATATATATATATATTGGTGATAACTGCATTGAGCATGATTGATATGCCTTTGTGATGGATATATGAGATATGCATTGTGTTGTTTTGTATGTGAATTACAGTGTAAATTGTGGTGAGAACGTTTTACATGTGTATTTTTGTGTTATTATATGATTGTATGCAATCATATTATAATTGTGTTTCTCACCCTTCTGCTGTTTTGAATGCTCTATGAGGCATTGCAGATTAGATGCTAGAGGTCTTTTTGTGAAGCTTAGGTCTTCATTCTTTTGTCGGTCGGCTCTGATATGTAGCACCGGGTAGTCGGGGAGATCATTTATGATTATGTGTATATGTATATGTTCTTTTTGGATTGTACATGTATGACTCTGTATATGACAGACAAACTTTTTATGTTATATATATATATATATATATATATATATATATATATATATATATATATATATATACATACATATGAGATTTCAGTTGCAGATTTTCCGCTTTTATTCTGTATCTGAATTGTGGGTATTAGGAACCGAGTTCCTCTGTTATGTGCTACCTAATTGTTGCATATCTATATGAGCAGGTTATTGTGATATTTTGTTTCAATTGATGTGACGCCTCCGTCTATGCCATGAATGTTTTTATTATACTCTGATTATTTGTTATCGTTTTAATTATTTGGGGGTATAGATTGGGGTTGTTACAATGGCGCTCGCCATGGCCTGAGGAAGGCGTTCTCCATTATCAATTTGGAGGGAATCCATGTTTTAAAGAAATGGCGCTCGCCATTATGCCTACGGCGGTCGCCATTATGCGCGGGAGCAGTCTTGCAATTTACTTTGATTTCAAAAGATAAACATTAATTCTGAACTTTTGTTAAAAAATCAAATCAGTATGTATGTTTCAAATTGCAGCATGTTTAATATGTTAACTTTAGAAATAAATATGTCCGAGTAATTTCATAGGAGTCCGTAGATTGAGGATCGTCATTTCGACGGGACTCTGTAGATACTATCGGTGTTTAACTTAATGATATTAAATTCTGGTTTTGGTGCCTAATCTAAATTTAGGCAGTCTTGTCGTGAGAGCGAGGGGTTGTTTAACAACGTTTTGTCACGAGAGTGAGAAACCCACCAAGGCGTGTCCGATAGAACGAGAGTTTAAGGTAATCGTCGGATAGTAGACATCGGGCATTGAGCCTAAACACAGCGGGAGCACTTTAGGCCTCATTTAGGTTATGTTGATTTTCAAAGTGCACCTTTTAATTACCGAGCGAGCGAGAGCAAAATCTTGGGGTCATTAGGTGTGGCTTGATTAATAACGCGAGAGCGTGAGATCGGGTCTTTAAATCGGTATCTCCTACAGAATAATTTTGAGACCTTTGTTAACACCCGGAATTTACGGAGTCCCTTAGGAGCACGAAAATCATTCTTCGGTCTCGTCTTTATTGTTGTTTTTAAACCTCGTTAGAACTAAGATACTTTTACCACCCAAATCAAGCCTTAGCTTTGCACCGCATTAATTGATCACTCTAGGTTGATTATTAATACATGTGGGTTCGACAATCTTTTAAAACTACGCGATAAGTTATATACTTGCAGTAGTAATCCGACCAATACGCAAAGTCGCAATCAAGTTTTTGGCGCCGTTGCCGGGGATTAATTAGTCAATATTGTGATATTTTTGTTGCACAGTATAGACTAAGGCAACTTTTTATTTTCCTTTTCGATTTGTCAATTGTATGCCAAGCACTCACTCACAAGGCGAAGAGTTGGAGCAACCAATCGACGAAATCGAACGTTACATACTTCTGAGACACTGAATTAACGAATTCCTTTTTAGATATAACATCCCAGATCCTCTTATTCCCTACTCATATTTGGAAACCGAATCAGAACTAGAACAAAACATGGCCGAAGGACCGAGAAACCGTCCTCTAAAGTATTATGCTATTCCATCACTAGAAGAACCACATAACAGCATTGCTTCCCCAGCTATTAACCGTAATGATTTCAAGCTGAAACCTTTGCTAATTTCAGCAGTTCAGCAAAACCAATTCTCAGGTAATGCTACGGATGACCCGAACCTTCATTTATCAATATTCGTGCAATACGCAGACACTGTAAAAGCCAATGGAGTCAATCAAAAAGCAATTAGACTAAGACTTTTTCCGTTCTCATTGAGGGATAGAGCTAGAGCTTGGCTCCAGTCTCTACCATCCCACTTAGTGACGACATGGGACGAGTTGAAGAAAGTCTTCTTAGCCAGATATTTCTCACCAAGCAAGACAGCTATGCTAAGAGCCCAAATCAACGGATTTAAGCAAAAAGATAACGAATCTTTATTCGATGATTGGGAGAGATACAAGGACATGTTAAGGTTATGCCCACACCACAGACTTGAAGAATGGATGATAATACATACCTTTTACGGCGGGCTGTTGTACAACACTAAAATGAACTTGTGCGCTGCCGCAGGCGGTGCTCTACTGGATATACCGTATGCAGAAGCTTATGAACTCATAGAGACTATGGCTCAAAACCATTTTCAATGGGGAGGTGAACATGTTGGTGTAGATAAACCAACTCCGGAAGGAGGAATGCACGAAGTTAACGGTATAGACCGAGTCAATGCTAAAGTGGACGCGCTTGCTCAAAAGATCAAAAGTTTAGCAATAGCACCACCAGCAGCTATCGTAGCTGCGGTGACACCAAATTGTGAAATGTGTGGAAACCCAGGGCATACAAACGCTGAATGTTAAGTGTTGGCTAGTACTCCTACCGACCAAGTGAATTACGCTCAAGGGAACCCATATTCAAACACTTATAATCCTGGATGGAGAAATCACCCGAACTTTTCATATAAGAATAACAATACTTTGCATCCACCAAACCCAGCACCTGCTATTCCACCTGGATTTCAGAAAGGAGCGCAACCCTCTCCACCACTACCTAAAAAGTCAAATATGGAAATCATGATGGAAAACTTTATGAATGCCCAAGCTCAGCAAAACAGAGATTTTGCAAATCAAAACGCTCACACGAGCGAATTGATGAAACAATTGTCAAGCAAGATTGATGCTATGGCTACTCATAACAAAATGTTGGAAACTCAAATCACTCAAGTAGCCCAACAACAATCAACTAATGCAGCCCCCACTGGAACATTTCCTGGCCAACCATAACCAAATCCGAAAGGTCATGCTAACGCTATTACTTTACACAACGGAACAGAATACGATGGACCCGTTGACCCGAGACTCCAAAATTCAGCCATGCACCAAAATTTACCAAAGGGAACCGAGAAAAAAAGAGAACCAAATACGGAGAAGGAAGATGAAAGCAGAAAGGCCGCAGAGAAAGAAACACCCTATGTGCCTCCGCCACCATACAAACCACCTGTACCTTATCCTCAAAGGCTAGCTAAATCCAAAAATGAAGGACAGTTTAAAAAATTTGTAGAGCTTCTAAAGCAAATGAATATAACCATACCCTTCATGGAAGCTATTACGCATATGCCTTCATATGCCAAATTTCTTAAAGAGATCCTATCAAATAAGAAAAAGCTAGAAGATAACGAAACCGTTATGCTCACTGCTGAGTATAGCGCTATACTTTAAAATAACATGCCTCATAAACTGAAAGATCCTGGTAGCTTTTCCATACCTTGTGTAATCGGAAAGTCTGTCATAGACAAATCATTATGTGACTTAGGAGCCAGTGTTAGCCTAATGCCCTTATCCACATGTAAGAAACTTGACTTAGGAGACCTGAGGCCAACGAAAATGTCTCTACAACTAGCAGACTGTTCTGTGAAGTATCCAGTAGGTATGCTAGAAAATGTGCCAGTTCGCATAGGTCAGTTTTAATCCGACAGATTTCATGATAATGGACATTAAGGAAGACTCTAATATACCAATCATCTTAGGTAGACCATTCTTAGCAACAGCTGGAGCTATAATAGATGTGAAGAAAGGAAAATTAACCTTCGAGGTAGGGGAAGAAAAAGTCGAATTCATCTTAGCCCAATTCCTAAAATCCCCTGTTTTAGATGATTCATGCTGCTTTCTAGACGTTATCGACGAATGCGTCAGAGAAATGGAGAAGGAACCGACAAGGTACACGGAAGTACTAAAGATTCAAGTCCCTCCAATATTCGAAGATAATAACTGGCGTGAGCCATATGAAGATGACAGTCTAAGAGAATGTCTAGAACTCATACCCGATCCAATGCCTTGCCCTAAACAACCATATGTAGAACTTAAAACATTACCCAAGGATTTGAGATATGAATTCCTAGACACTGAACTTGAAAAACCCGTAATAGTTAATTCCAATTTAGGACAAATAGAAACCGAGAAACTATTGGAAGTCTTAAGAAAATATCCCTCAGCTTTTGGATACACCATCTCCGATCTAAAAGGGATAAGTCTCTCTATATGTATGCATCGCATCATGGTGGAGGAAGACTGTAAGACATCCAGGGAACATTAAAGAAGATTGAACCTTGTCATAAGCGATGTAGTCAAGAGAGAAGTGAAAAAACTATTGGAAGCAGGAATCATATACCCGATATCTGACAGTAAATGGGTCAGCCCAGTGCATGTCGTACCAAAGAAGGGTGGTGTTACAGTTGTAACTAACGAAAAAGGAGAGTCCATAGCAAAACGAACTCAAACTGGATGGAGGATGTGCATAGACTATAGAAAGCTGAATAAGGCTACTAGAAAAGATCATTTTCCTTTACCCTTCATAGACCAAATGCTTGAACGGCTAGCCAAACATTCACATTTTTGTTACTTAGACGGATACTCAGGATTTTTCTAAATACCTATTCATCTTGATGACCAAGAAAAGACCACGTTTACCTGCCCCTATGGCACATTTGCCTATCGAAGAATGTCGTTTGGACTGTGTAATGCTCCCACAACCTTTCAGAGATGCATGATGTCGATCTTTGCAGATTTCATAGACGACGTAATGGAAGTCTTTATGGACGATTTCTCTGTATGTGGGGGAAGTTTCGAACACTGTCTGTCAAACCTCGAGATGGTACTTGAACGATGCGTTAAAGTGAACCTTGTGTTAAATTGGGAGAAATGCCATTTCATGGTGCGACAAGGTATAGTTCTTGGACATGTAGTATCCAATAGGTATTGAAGTAGACAAAGCAAATATAGAAATCATAGAAAACCTTCAACCACCAAAAACAGTAAGAGAAGTACGAAGCTTTTTAGGACATGCCAGTTTTTACCTACAATTCATTAAAGACTTCTCTAAGATTACAAAACCACTGACTGGTCCATTAATGAAAGAAGCTGAATTTATATTCGATGAAGAATGCTTGAAAGCATTTGAACATATGAAGAATGCTCTTATTACCGCACCAATTATGCAACCACCTGATTGGAGTTTACCATTTGAAATAATGTGCGATGCTAGCGACTATGCTGTAGGCGCTGTCTTAGGACAAAGAAAGGATAAAAAGCTTCATGTTATTTACTACGCTAGTAGAACCTTGGACAACGCACAGATGAACTATGCAACCACAGAAAAGGAACTCCTGGCTGTTGTATTCGCCTTAGATAAATTTTGTTCCTATCTAGTAGGAGCAAAAATCATTATCTATACCGATCACGCCGCAATTAGGTACTTGTTGACTAAGAAGGATACAAAACCAAGACTCTTGAGATGGATCTTGCTTTTGCAAGAATTCAATTTGGATATTAAAGATAAGAAAGGTACATAAAACGTGCTAGCATATCATCTCTCTAGGATTTAGGATATAAGGCCCGAAGAAGTTTAAAGATTTTGAGAGAGATTCATTGGTTGCGGATATCTTGGGATAGATATTTTCCGTTACAAACAGATTTGATGCAGATTTGTAGGAGGTTTAAAGATTGAGATTTAAGAAGATTTTGAGAGAGAAAATCTGTTTTGAAGATTCAGTTTTAAATAATAAATCAGGTCAGATATTGTAGCAGGTCCAAGTCCAATTCAAAGAGCTATATAAAGCGCAACAATCCTAAAGGAAAAGTAACGAAGAAAGAGAGCTAAAGACTGAGAGTCGATTGAGTCTTCGTGTTTGTAAACCATTCGAGTGTGAATTGGTATTGTGGTTTTGAGTTGTTCTTGATCAAAGCTGTGAAGCAGAATCAAGTTGTGTTTTTCAAAGTGTGTGATCTTTGAATTATATCACTGAAGTGTTTTAGGAATTGAGTAGTGTTCTCATACTTAACTGGTCTCTTAAGTAGAAGGTTCATTAAGTAGTGATTAAGTTTAGGAGATGTCAACTGGGTTGTTGAGTCTGTAAATTAATACTACTGATAGTGAAATTCATCCCTGGCTTGGTAGCCCCCAGACGTAGGTAGTTAGACCGAACTGGGTGAACAATTCATTGTGTTGATTTATTGCTTGTTATTGCATTGTCCATTGCAGAGTGTGTTGTTGTGACATCGCACTTAACATCACACATATGGTGCCAGAATTTCAATTGGTATCACAGCAGGCATCCTGTCTGTCTCTGGGTGAGATCTAGGGAAGTTACTTTCTGGTGTAAAGATGGACAAAGAAGTTGGATGATTTGTCAACAGACCCCCTATTTTGGATGGCTCGAATTACGATTATTGGAAGCCAAGGATGATCACCTTTTCGAAATCCTTGGACAGCAGGGCTTGGAAGGCTATCATTAAAGAATGGAAAGCACCTGTTGTGTTTGAAAAAGATGATGCTGGGAAAGATAAAGAGGGCACCTCAAAGCCGAAGCCTGAAGAAGATTGGACCAAGGAAGAAGATGAGCTTGCCCTTGGTAATTCCAAAGCTTTAAATGCAATTTTCAATGGAGTAGATAAGAACATATTCAAGTTGATCAATACCTGTGAAGTTGCTAAGGAAGCTTGGGATATTTTGAAGGCTACACGTGAAGGAACATCTAGAGTTAAGATGTCAAGACTTCAGCTTCTAACATCGAAGTTTGAAAATCTGAAGATGAAGGAAGATGAGACTATCCATGACTTCCACATGAGTATTCTTGAGCTGTCCAATGCATCCAGTGCTCTTGGAGAAAAGATGTCAAAAGAAAAGCTTGTAAGGAAAATCCTTAGGTCCCTTCCTAAGAGGTACAAGATGAAGGTGACTGCAATTGAAGAAGCTCAAGACATCAGCAAGATGAGGGTTGATGAGCTCATTGGATCTCTTCAAACTTTTGAGCTTGGGTTGAATGAGGAAGAAGTAGAAAAGAAACCAAATAGTATAGCCTTGGTTTCAAATGATCAAGAAGAGAAAGGGAATAGTGCTGAATCCCAAGAGGATCTATCTCAGGCCATTGTTATGTTGGGAAGGCAGTTCAACAAGGTGTTCAAAAGAATGAACAAGAACTTCAAGCCTAATGTCATGAACATCGCTTCTGACATCAGCAAGTCTAAGGAGAAGGATAAAGAGAAGACTGCTCAAGACAACAGTGTTCAGTGCTTTGAGTGTGAAGGTCATGGACATGTTAAGAAAGAATGTCCCACATTCCTAAAGAAGCAGAAGAAAGGAATGACAGTTTCCTGGTCAGACTCTAAAAGTGAAAGTGAAGGAGAGTCAGCCAAACATGTCAAAGCTTTAACTGGAACAGTGGTTTCTGATGGTGACTCTAGTGATGAGGAACTGACGTTTGAGGAGTTAGCATCCACTTATCAAGAGCTTTGTCTAAAGAGTACAGAAATCTGTCAAGAAAGTGAAAAATAGAAGAAACAGATTGTTCAGCTTGAGACTGCTAAAGCTGATTTGGAAAATGAAGTCTTATTAGTCAAAGCTCATCTTGATCATATGACCAAATCTGTTAGGATGCTGAATTGTGGTACAGACACACTTGATAAGATCCTTCAGACAGAAAAGGTTGCTGGTGATAAGTCAGGCATAGGATTTGTGGTTGAGGAAAAGGTATCTGCTAAAGCAAGCACTTCAGGAACCAAGAAGGAGATGTCTCAACCAATGTCTCAACTTCAAACAAAGAGACAGGATCCTAAACCTAAGCAGGCTGCTCATCCTTAACCTCAAAATGTTGGGAAGAGGCATGCTCATGGTCCTCATCAAAGGAAGGCACATGTTTCTGGAGCTAGGCAATATATGCCTCCATAATATCATAAGAACATGCAGGCTTCTAGGTTCAAACAGAACATGTTCCATTAGATGTCTCAACATCAGGGAAACATGTATGGCTATGGAGATAATAATGTTGTGCCTTATTATTATGGAAGAAGGAAGCCTCATCACCATAGAAGACAGCCAAAAGGTGGCAGAAGGTACAACCACTTCAGAGAAGACAGAGTTAGGTGTTTTTACTGTGGCAGATTTGGACACATGCAGTTTTCTTGTTTCAAGCTACATGGTTATCCCAAGTCTAACCCTCAACCCAGACAGAAGGACAACAGGCCCAAGGTTGTTAAGCAGTGGGTTCCAAAAGAAGAGGTTAAGTGTCTATTGGCTCACTTTTCAGATAGACACTTTGATAAGGATGGTTGGTACTTTGACAGTGGTTGTTCAAAGCACATGATTGGGTTCAAAAACCAATTGGTGGATGTCAATTCTTGCTCCTCAATTGATGTGACTTTTGGAAATGGAGAGAAAGGTGTGGTACAAGGTATTGGAAAAGTGAAGTGTCATGAGGGACCTGATCTTGATAATGTACTTCTTGTCAAAGGGTTGAGTGCTAATCTAATTAGCATAAGTCAGCTCTGTGATGATGGTTATAAGGTCAGCTACACCAAATATGAGTGTGTGGTGACAAATGAGCAGAATGAGGTAGTGATGAAGGCAATAAGATCCAGAGATAACTGCTATCAATGGATACCTCAAGTGGACAGTTTATCTGGTGATGTTAAGATTGATGTTGTAACATCAGATTGTGACAACAAGTGTGAAAGTCTGCTGAAAGGTCAATTAGGGTTAATTACTCTTAATGTGAATCCTTTTAAATTTTTAAAAGGAAAGTTAATTTGGAGGGAGAAACTCATTAATTGGTCTTTAAGGGATACACAAAATCAGGCGCCATACCTTAGACCATCATACCCTTTTATAGCAATATCACGTTTCATTAAGGATCATATCTCTCGACTGTTCGTCTCCTTCAATAAGAAGAATCATCTGTCTCTGAACTCATACTTCTTGAAGGAAACCATGTCAAACCAGATGTCTTCTCCCTCAAAGAAGTTTGTTTCTCATAGCTCTTCGAGAGATAAAGCTAGGGTTTCTACAGAAGATTACTCTGCAGAAGAAGCTTTGAATGTTGAACCCATCTCCATGATGGTTCCTGATTCTGTAAAGACAAGACCTGAGAAGTAACAACCCAAGAGACCATCAAAAGGTAATACGTCTAATCAATCTGCAAGGAGTAAATTTGATGATAGCGAAAGCAGGGCCTTTGTCACTAGCGTGTTGTTTTGAGTTAACCTTACTCATAGGACTAGCACCCCTTTTCCTCAAGCTGTTGAAGAAAGGGTAGATGTGGACAAGAGCATTGATCAAATTGTCACAAAAATATTTGAGAAAGGGATCCCTGTGAAGGGAATATCTAGACCTCTGAGTCAAAGGCCTGCTGAATCTGTTAGAGAAGAGGGTGACGTTGAGACTTCTGAGACAAATCTTCATAGATTAGTTGTTTCAGTCATTGAAGATGCTGAGAATGAAGATGAAGGTGAAGCTGAAGCAGAAAGGGAAAGGAATACTCATGCTGAAGATGAAGTTGATGTTGGACATGATGTTGAAACATCACCTGCTAGGGATGCTACTCCTAGTCCCAAAGGGAAGAAGAATGCTGATGTCGTGGATGTTGGTGACTTATCTGATAATGAAGTTATTGGTAATGCAGTTCCTGGGATTGCCAATAGATTGAAGACAAGGAAAGGAAAGAATGTGGAAACCTCTCCTAAAATGTCAGCTGAAGGCAAGAAGAAAAAGGCCTCTGTGGTTGGAGAGCAAAAGAGAGACTGTAGAATATTCCTTGTTGTTGGTTCTTGGATTGGCTAGAATTTTGGTAAAACAAAGGTGCTCAATGTTGATGTCACATGGGTGATGTCTTTACATTGAGTCTTAACATTGGTTTATGTTAAGAAATTAAGTTGCTGAAGTTGTGATGTCTGATGTCACATGTGATGTTGTGACATCAGGTCTGTAGAAGGTTAATAACATCAGGTTTAGTGATGTTGTTAGGGTTTACGTGTTAGCTGGATATTGGGAGAGCTGTTAGTCTCATTGGTTGCGGATATCTTGGGATAGATATTTTCTGTTACAAACAGATTTGATGCAGATTTGTAGGAGGTTTAAAGACTGAGATTTAAGAAGATTTTGAGAGAGAAAATCTGTTTTGAAGATTCAGTTTTAAATAACAAATCAGGTCAGATATTGTAGCAGGTCCAAGTCCAATTCAAAGAGCTATATAAAGCGCAACAATCCTAAAGGAAAAGTAATGAAGAAAGAGAGCTAAAGACTGAGAGTCGATTAAGTCTTCGTGTTTGTAAACCATTCGAGTGTGATTTGGTATTGTGGTTTTGAGTTGTTCTTGATCAAAGCTGTGAAGCAGAATCAAGTTGTGTTTTTCAAAGTGTGTGATCTTTGAATTATATCACTGAAGTGTTTTAGGGATTGAGTAGTGTTCTCATACTTAACTGGTCTCTTAAGTAGAAGGTTCATTAAGTAGTGATTAAGTTTAGGAGATGTCAACTGGGTTGCTGAGTCTGTAAATTAATACTACTGATAGTGAAATTCATCCCTGGCTTGGTAGCCCCCAGACGTAGGTAGTTAGACCGAACTGGGTGAACAATTCATTGTGTTGATTTATTGCTTGTTATTGCATTGTCCATTGAAGAGTGTGTTGTTGTGACATCGCACTTAACATCACACATCTGGTACCAGAATTTCACTTGTTATTTAACGATGCAGAAACAAATGAAGTAGTAGAAGTAATCTATACTAAAACCACACTGCCATGGTATGCTGACTTTGTTAACTACCTAGCAGCCAAGGTACTTCCACCAGATCTAACATATCAACAGAAGAAGAAGTTCTTACATGATCTTAAACAATATTATTGGTATGAACCCCTACTATTTAAAAGAGGCGCTGATGGAATATTTCGTCAATGTGTCCCTGAGTCAGAAGTAGCGGATATCATATCCCATTGCCATGCTGCACCATATGGAGGACATGCGAGTACATCAAAGACATGCGCAAAGATATTACAATCCGGCCTCTTTTGGCCAAACCTTTGGAAGGAAGTCCACATCGCTGTTATGAACTGCGACCGGTGTCAACGCATTGGGAACATTTCTAGACGCGATGAGATGCCGCAAAAGGGAATTTTTGAAGTTGAAGTCTTTGACGTATGGGGAATTGATTTCATGGGACCTTTTCCATCTTCTTTTGGAAACAAATACATACTCGTCACAGTTGATTACGTATTAAAGTGGATTGAGGCGATAGCTTCTCCTACAAATGATACACGAGTGGTGGTAAAACTCTTCAAAAACATAATCTTTCCCAGATTCGGTGTACCAAGAATTGTCATTAGTGATGGCGGTTCCCATTTCATTTCAAATGTTTTTGGGAAACTATTGCTTAAATACGGAGTACGACACCGAGTAGAAACACCTTATCACCCTCAAACAAGTGGACAAGTAGAGGTGTCAAATAGGGAGATCAAGCAAATTTTAGATAAAATCGTTGCAACCTCTAGGAAGGATTGGTCTACTAAACTTCATGAAGCTCTGTGGGCTAATAAAACAGCCTACAAGACCCCTATAGGAACTACGCCATACAAACTGGATTATGGAAAATCATGCCATCTGCCTGTGGAACTTGAGCATAAAGCTTATTGGGCCATTAAGACCCTGAATATGAACTATAAGGCAGCAGGCGAGAAAAGGATTCTGGATATCCATGAACTAGAGGAATTAAGACTCGATGCTTATGAAAATGCCTGAATATATAAAGAAAGAATCAAGAAATGGCATGACAAAAGGATAGCAAAGAAGGAGTTTAACGAAGGAGATATAGTTCTTCTCTTTAACTCTAGACTTAAACTTTTTCTTGGAAAATTACGTTCTAGATGGTCTGGTCTTTTCGAAGTTACAAAAGTCATACAAAGTGGAGCATTTGAAATTAGAGGAAAGTCGAATGAGATGTTCATTGTGAACGGCCAAAGACTCAAGCACTACCACTTAGTAGAAAACAAGGAATTCAGCACGAATTACAAGTTGGAAGAGCTTCCCGCTCTTCCTAACAAATGATACCTTTTTCAGATCTAATGTCGAGCTTTCGACATTAAACAAAGCGCTCAGTTAGAGCTGAACCACGATTTTTAGTTCTTGTTATTTATTTTGTTAGTTTTAGGACATTGCATGCATGATTAGTTTAGGATCTATCTCGCATGCATTACTATTTGTTGCATTTCATCATTATCATTATTACTATTGTTATTATTACTATTTTTTATCTTAATTGTACTAACGCGTAATAATAGTATTATTTCCCTAATAGTGTATTATTTTTAATTTTCAGGATAACCTTCTCTAGGATACCTTTGACCTGTGACCATGCAGACATTCGAGAACCATATCGTTGTCTTCAGGAATGATGTTCAGAGACGTCGCTTTGAGGCTTTATCTCAAAGAGATTTGGGTCTGTTCATCTACCCTGATGATGCTGTTATGCAAACCCTTAGTATCCGGGACAACGTTGTTTACCTTCTGAGCCAAATAGGCTAGTCTCACTTTGCCTTGGAAAAGAAATTCAGCACCTACCGTAACCTGACCTTGGAGTTCCTTAGCTCCCTTTACTATGATGCCACCCGTGGCTTTTGATTTGGCCGTGGATTGACTACTTTCAGGTTGTTTGGAAACAAATACAGGTTCACGCACCATGAATTTGCTGACTTGTTAGGCTTTCCTAATGAGCCCGATACTGTGACCAAAACTCCTGCTGATACCTTTACTAGCTATGATCTTCAACATTTCTGGGGGACCATAGCTGGAAGCGGTAATGTCGAACCTGATGCTATGTTTTCTGAAAGCATCCACAATCCAGGATGGAGATATTTCCATAAGGTTCTTGCTCACACTTTCTTTAGAAAGGAATAGAGCATTACATATGTGTCTAGGGATGAGCTGTATATCATGCTCTGTGTATCCCAAGGAAAACCTGTCAATGTCGCCCCGTTTTTGCTTGCTAATTTCAGTCGTATTGCTCGTGACTCTAATCTTAATAGGTGGGCTGGTGACTATGATTGCTGATGCAATTGGAATGAGGTACCATCTGAACCGTTCCTTTTCTTTCGGTGGCATTCGCCCAATGGACATTAGCTTTTGTGTCAACAGAGGCATAATTGCTAATCTTGGTCCTGTTGAATTTGAGTTGCTTATCGATAATGTTGTAGTCCATACTTTCAACCTACCCAACCATGAAAAGACTAGTGTGCACAATAAGGACAATTGGCTTTATGATTTAGAGGTCGTCAATGAGTTTCTGACTCCACCTGACTCTCGTCAGGCTTATAAGAACCGTGATACTGTTATGTCTGCCACAACCACTCAAGGTTCCGAGATTGATCCTGATATACCAACCATCAATGTAGCTGCTGCCATTAATGCCATCCAGTCTGAAGTGGATTCCTTCTGAGATGAGATTTCCTCTCTTCGAGTGGGCTTCATTGGACTTATGGATGTTGTACATGAGGAGTTGGACCATATGTTCCAAATTGTCTACTCCCTTAGGCAACATCATGGATGACCCATTAGCTGCACCTATTTCCCTGTTTTTCTTAGGATAGTTTATTTACTTGTATAGTGTTTCCCTTTCCTATATTATTTGTACTGTTAATTTCCATTCCACTATATACCTTCAGAATGCCGACGAGTAAATGTAATGCACTACTGTTTCGTTTAATGCAAGTTTCTTTCCTTTAAGTGTTTCTAATGTTTAGCATTTTGTGTTTTTCCAATAAAATAAGAAAAACCCAAAAACATGTCACAATACTGCATTCTGTTAGTGCCAAGACACAAAATTCGTGTCTGATGCAAATGGCGATCGCCATTATGCATAAGGCGCTTGTCGTTCAGTTCAAAAGGCAGAACACGCTGTTTTAAGTCTAAAACACGATTTTGCCTCCTCATTTCCCCATTCAAAGCATTCTTGCATGTTCCCTAGACCCCTATAAGCACCTCTTAAACCTCTCATTATCCCACATTAAATTCTAACCATCCATATTCATCCCTTTAATCCTTATTTAAACACATTAAACCATTCATTCCCAATCATCTCTCTCAAACCCATTTTCCATTCTCTACCCATTTCAGAAAGTATTCACAAACACCATCCTCCTAAGAAACAAATATGGAAGCTAACAAAGAGATAGATTACATGGGCATTGAGTTCCCCGAAGGAGTGATCGGAGCCACCATGCGTTCAAACTTTCTCTGAATATCCAAAAGACCAGTCTATGCCACAAGATATCCTGAACCAGAAACTCTCCGTTCCTTAGGTCTTTTCGATAGCGTCTAGTGGATGCTCAAGAACTTAGGTATGACTCGTTTCTGCTCCATGTTTAATTCCTCTTCCGTTAGACTTACATATGAATTTCTTAGATCAGTTCGCTATGTCCATGATACCAACCGCACCACCGGAACCATTTATTACAGAATGTTTAACGTAGATTATTCGCTAACTCATGAGCAGATAGCGGAATATTTTGGTTTTCCTACCGGTGAGGGTCTTGCTACTCAAGCACCTTTCGACAGTGACTGGGAGGACGGAGCTTTCCGGTTTTGGCATCAGATAACCAACTCTAGAACCACCAAATGGGAGGGCCTAAAGACCACAACCATTCATAACCCAGCTATTCGTTACTTTCACCGTATCCTCGCCTCCACCATTTTCGGATGAGAGAACCCAGGGAACATGAATTCAGAGGATCTATTCTTTATTCACTATGCTCTTTTCCGAACCCCTGTGAATCCTACACCGTTCCTCCCAGTCCATTTTATTAGTGTAGCAAATAGAACCAGCGGTTCCATCTGCATAGGCGGTGTCATTACTGCCATTGCTTGCTCTTTAGACTTAAAGGCCGACTTAGAAAACGATGATAGTATACCTTGTCTCTATGCTGACCTTGACTTTTACCGTAATATGCGGCTTGTCAAAAGTTTACATGGTAACAAGTATCACTTTATGGTCCGTACACATGAGTTTCGAGGCTTCTTTGCCGAATTCTGAGCGTATAAATTTGCGTCATAGCACTAATTGGCTATTTGATTTAGGAGCCCGAGATTTAGAACAGAGAGTGATGACAGGCACTATCGTGTGATCATGAGGCAGCATTCTGAGCAGCCCCGCACTAGTAGCCACACTACTGACATACCTGGGTATAGCATCCAAGCACACACCGCAACTTTTTCTGATTTTTCAAGTATTTGTTCATCGTTGGATGAAGTCTTGTTAGAGCTTAGGCAACAGAGAGAGAGGGAGGCCGAGTGTGATGTGCTGATGCAGGATATGCAGAGGAGGCAGTATGAGTTTATGGAGAGAGCCCAGATGGATTTGAGAGATGTTGTCTCCGAGATGGCGGGATTGCGCAGAGAAGTGAACTGTATTGCAGACTGTGTCCAGCATGTGCCCCAGGACAACCCAGCCTTCAGGCAGGACAGACACCCTCGCAGAGGCCGTGGTCGCCATCATTGACATATCCAAGTTCTATCGCTCTTTCTTTCGCCTTAGGCTAAGACATTGAGGACAATGTCTAGTTTCAGTGTGGGGGAGGAGCCGTTTATTGATTTTATTTATTTTCTGTTATTTTCTGCTTTCTAGTTGTAGTTTATTTCTTTTTTGAGTCATATGCGCGTTTGAGTCAATTTTTACTTTACATTTTCGCATTGTTTGAAAACTCCCTTATTTTGACCCCAATTTAAAATTTTTCCCGTTTGACTCAATGGCATGACATATTAAGAGTAGGTTGTTTTATCCTTGTTTTAGGCTATGTATGCAGACTTGGGAAAGTTTTGTTAATATCGGTATCATTCCTACACCTTAGAGTACTTAAGTATGCGATACCGGTTTAGATACACATTATGCCGATACCTTGTTCCTAGTTCTCTAGAAGTAGCCTCTTTATTAGTTTACTTCAGCAGTCAACACCATCCTTGCTTGTGAACTAAGTAAAGAACCGATGCAAATATGTGTTGATCTCAGTTTTTTGATTATATGATTTTAGTGGATATTGCGATTGAAAGATCTGTTCTAACTAAGTTAGGTGGTCCTCACCCGGCCATTTAGCCCAAAGTCTCAGACTCTTGAAATCCGCCAAAAAAAGAAGAAAAAAAAGAGAAAGAAGAAAAAAAATTATGCTGAATAAGAGATCATAAAACACTAACAGGTTCAATTACCATGTAAACACGAGGGATAATGGGATTAATGTGATTACGCTTGAATGAAAGAGAGGTGAATAAGAACGAAGTCCTTAAGTCGAGTTATAATGTCATGATTTGAACTGGTATTGCATAGGAAGGAACTCTTTGTCTGCTTTTGTAGAATCGAGTCGTTACGGTATCCTTATTTCCATTATTTAGTACCTATCTGTGTAGCATTAGCCTAGAAACCTTGTGCCTTGTCGTTTTCGTCGTGCCTATGAGTCGAACATTGTTCTTTCTGTTTTACTTCATTGGGAGTTTGCTTGAGGACAAGCAAAAGTCTTAGTGTGGGGGAGTTTGATGACTCGATTTTGTATCGTACTTTTTGATTCATTTCGTGCATCTTTACTTGTTGTTTTATCGAGTCATCATCGTTTTAGTTGTTAAATACTTATGTTTTCTTCTGTTTTCACTTGACAGGTGTTATATCGGCAATATAGAAGAAAAGATCGAAAGATGAGCTGAACATGGAAGAAAACTAGCAAAAAGTCAAGTTCTGGCCTCCTCAGAGCAATGGCGCTCGCCATGGCCTGAGGAAGGCGTTCACCATGATCAATTTGGAGGGAATCCACGTTTTAAAGAAATGGCGCTCGCCATTATGCCTACGGAGGTCGCCATTATACGCAGGAGCAGTTTTGTAGAGGAATTTTGGCAGTTTTGCTTGGTTTGAATTCAAATTCGTGGCGGGCCTTCTTGGAGCCAGCTTTCCTCTATATATAGACCCTTATAGGTCTGCATTTGTATCCAAGAAACCTTGCAGAAGCGTTGCCGAAATTTCCTTAGACCGAACCACCATATTTACTTTCCAAAGCAGTAATTACTCACACTGAGTGATTGCTGCACTATTGTACCTTTTATTATGTTGCCGATTGTACGCTTGGATCATCATTTTCATCAATAGAAGTTATTTCATTTCAGTTTATTTCAGGTCATTTATAATTCTGTTTTTATTGCATTTGTTTTATTTGCATTCTTGCAATTTGCTTTGATTTCAAAAGATAAACATTAATTCTGAACTTTTGTTAAAAAACCAAATCAGTATGTATGTTTGAAATTGCAGCATGTTTAATATGTTAACTTTAGAAATAAATATGTTCGAGTAATTTCGTCGGAGTCCGTAGATTGAGGACCGTCGTTTCGACGGGACTCTGTAGAGACTATCAGTGTTTAACTTAATGATTTTAAATTCTGGTTTTGGTGCCTAATCTGAATTTAGGCAGTCTTGTCGTGAGAGCGAGGGGCTGTTTAACAGCATTTTGTCACGAGAGTGAGAAACACACCAAGGCGTGTCCGATAGAACGAGAGTTTGAGGTAATCGTCGGATAGTAGACATAAGGCATTGAGCCTAAACACAGCGGGAGCCTTTTAGGCCCATTTAGGTTATGTTAATTTTCAAAGTGCACCTTTTAATTACCGAGCGAGCGAGAGCAAAATCTTGGGGTCATTAGGTGTGACTTGATTAATACCGCGAGAGCGTGAGATCGAGTCTTTAAATCGGTGTCTCCTTCAGAATAATTTTGAGACCTTTGTTAACACCCGGAATTTACGGAGTCCCTTAGGAGCGTGAAATTCATTCTTCGGTCTCGTCTTTATTGTTGTTTTTAAACCTCGTTAGAACTAAGGTTCTTTTACCGGCCAAATCAAGCCTTAGCTTTGCACCGCAATAATAGATCACTCTAGGTTGATTATTAATCCCTGTGGGTTCGACAATCTTTTAAAACTACGCGATAAGCTGTATACTTGCAGTAGTAATCCGACCAATGCGCAAAGTCGCGATCAAGATTTTGGCGCCGTTGTCGGGGATTAATTAGTCAATATTGTGATACCTTTGTTGCACAGTATAGACTAAGGCAACTTTTTATTTTCCTTTTCAATTTGTCAATTCTATACCAAACACTCGCTCACAAGGCGAAGAGTTGGAGCAACCAATCGACGAAATTGAACGTTACATACTTCTAAGACGCCGAATTAACGAATTCCTTCTTAGATATACCATCCCAGATCCTCTTATTCCCTACTCAGATTCGGAAATCGAATCAGAACCAGAACAAAATAAGGCCGAAGGACCGAGAAACCGTCCTCTAAAGTATTATGTTGTTCCATCAGAAGAAGAACCACATAACAACATTGCTGCCCCAGCTATTAACCGTAATGATTTCGAGCTGAAACCTTCGCTAATTTCAGCAGTTCAGCAAAACCAATTCTCAGGTAATGCTACGGATGACCCGAACCTTCATTTATCAATATTCGTGCAATACGCAGACGCCGTAAAAGCCAATGGAGTCAGTCAAGAAGCAATTAGACTAAGATTTTTTCCGTTCTCATTGAGGGATAGAGCTAGAGCTTGGCTCCAGTCTCTACCATCCCACTCAGTGACGACATGGGACGAGTTGAAGAAAGTCTTCTTAGTCATATATTTCCCACCAAGCAAGACAACTATGTTGAGAGCCCAAATCAACGGATTTAAGCAAATAGATAACGAATCTTTATTCGATGCTTGGGAGATATACAAGGACATGTTGAGGTTAAGCCCACACCACGGACTTGAAGAATGGATGATAATACATACCTTTTACGGCGGGCTATTGTACAACACCAAAATGGACTTGGGCGCTGCCGCAGGCGGTGCTCTAATGGATAAACCGTATGCAGAAGCTTATGAACTCATAGAGACTATGGCTCAAAACCATTTCAAATGGGGAGGTGAATATGTTGGTGTAGGGAAACCAACTCCGAAAGGAGGAATGCACGAAGTTAACGGTATAGACCGAGTCAATGCTAAAGTGGACGCGATTTCTCAAAAGATCAAAAGTTTAGCAATAGCACCACCAGCAGCTTGTAGGTTGCTAATTTCGACGCCAAGATAATTGTTCAAGAGCAAAGTCAAAAATTCGACAGGACATTTCGACCAGAAGGTTTCTGATGGGAAAAAGCAAGTCGAAGACAAATGTTACTTAGGGAAAACATTGGCTGATATTTCTAAGTATGAGGAATATTTCGACACAAGAGGAATCAGTTCGACAGGTGTTTGAAATTCAAATTTAGGAGGGAGTTTCATTTTGAAATAGGACGCGTGGAACGCATCTAGTTGAGGAATGCATGCAGAATTCCATTTGTCGCCATTAAGAGAAGTAGCTGTTATTGGTGGTTATTTCGTTTGTATATAAATAAGGAGTCTTAGTGTTGGATTTCTGGTGTGTTTAGAATTTGTACAAATCACTCAAGAAATACTCAAAGTAACCGGGAGAGAGAAAAGAGTAGTTACAGAGAAAATGTACGTTTGAAAAACACCAGTTTTCATTCCTTGCATTTTAATAAAAGTTTTAAGTTCTTCATTTACAATTTCATTTACTTTTCTGCCATTTTCTTACTTGCAAGTTATTTACATTTCGCCATTTATTTTAAGGAGCAAAGTTTTGTTACTTTAGTCGAAAAATACAAAATTGATGAAAACCATGATGAATTCAATAAACAAAAGGTTTTCTAACGCAAATTGCCAAAATTGTTAAAGCACATTGTCCTAGGATTTGTTTGATCGGTCCTGTAAGTAAACTAATTTTCCATAAATTAGGAGATCAGCGGTTGTTTGCGAATTTTCCAAGCAAACAAATTGGCACGCCCAGTGGGACGTTGTGCTATTAACATTTGAAAACCTTCATTTTACACTTTACTCGTGAGAAATTTTCTTCGTTTTGTTGCATGAGACTAAGAAGTGGTAAAATAGCCATAGACAACGAAGAAAGACCCAGAAGAAAACGAGTACGCAGAATGGCGAATCCAAATCCGCCTAACAATCAAAATCCTACGAATAATGAAGTACCACCCCCTAATCCTTCGACTGGGGGTAATACGGCCTCAGTATCAGTATCAGAGGCTATGCCATCAACAGCGGGTTCGACGCCTGCGCTTTCAATTCCCAAGAGTGCGCCTAGTTTTTCAACTATGGGACCCCAAATGCCTCAAATGACTCCACCCCCTTCAGGAAGTATGTACAGACCGTTTATATCTGTATTTTCCATGCCGCCAAATCGAGAACAACCATATGGAATGCCAACTTCAGTAATGGCAAGTTTACATAATGCGCCATCAATATATTCAAATCCTATGATTAACGTGACTTCGTCGTTGCTAGGATCCGGATCTGGTGCAAACCATATAGGAAGAATGACCCAGCCTTTGACAACATGGTATCAAACCTATATGCCAAATATCACTAACAATTCTGCGCAAGTGATTAGGCAACAAATAGATGAGAGTAACTATGACATGGTGCAGATGTTGACCCAACAAATGGGGGTTGTATTTAACCTATTGATTCAAAATACCACTCAAACGAACCAACAATTGGCAGCGCAAATGGCGCGTATTGCCGATTTTTTTGGTGTTCCCCAACCCACTCAAAGGGAGCAGGTAGTCCAGAACCCAAGGATAGTCGTCAAAGAAGAACCTAATATAAACCAAAGGCCAATAAATGTTCCTCAAGCGAACCTTCGAGGCCAAGAGACAGTGGTCGAACCACCTCGTGTCGAAATGCCTGTTCAGCAAGAACCTGTGAGGGTGATAGTAAACAGAGATCAAAATGCTGATGATATTGTGTAACGAATACGTTGTAATAACATGCCAGCAGAAAATAATTTAGCAGCCATGGTCGAAAGAATAATGGCTCGAAATGGGGTAAATATAGGACTGCAGAGGCCTAGTTACACATCACCGTTATCTGAATATATATTGCAGGAAGATTTACCCCCAAGGTGGAAAGTCCCCAAGTTCACTAAGTTTTCGGGAGACACGAGTGAATCGACAGTCGAACACGTGGCTCGTTACTTGATCGAAGCAGGCGAAATAGCGCACAATGAGAACTTGAAGATAAAATACTTTCCGAGCTCTCTGACGAAAAATGATTTTACTTGGTTCACATCTTTTCCTGCAGGTTTGGTCCATACATGGACCCAGTTGGAGAGATTGTTCCATGAAAAATTTTATATGGGGCAGACGAAGATAAGTCTGAAAGAATTAGCTAGCGTAAAGAGAAAGTTCTCAGAACCAATCGATGATTATTTGAATAGGTTTAGATTGCTCAAGGCAAGGTGTTTCACACAAGTTCCTGAGCATGAGTTAGTCGAAATGGCCGCTGGTGGCCTCGACTATTCCATCAGGAAGAAATCAGACACCCAATATTTAAGATACACGGCCCAATTGGCTGATAGGGTTAGACAGGTCGAACGACTAAAAGCCGAAAAAGCTAGGGTTAATAAAAATAGGAAAGAAAGGGTAGCATATGTCGAAGTTTGTGGGGATGATGATGAGGAGGAATCATCAAATTTCGACGAAAAAGAGGTAGCTTTGGCGGAGTTAAAACAAGGTCCGCCTTATGCCTGCAAAGTCTTGGCTCCGTCGAATGGAAAAAATCCAATCGAATTGGAGAAGAACGACAAGTTCCCTAAGAGAACTTATACGTTTGACGTTACAAAATGTGACGAAATATTTGATTTATTAGTCAAGGATGGCCAAATGATAGTGCCTCCTGGTACTAAGGTGCCTCCTTTAGAGCAATAGAAAAAGATAGGTTTTTGCAAATATCACAATTTTTTGGGTCATAAAACGTCTCAATGTTTCCTTTTCAGGGATCTAGTGCAAAATGCAATAAGAGATGGAAGGCTCAAATTCGGCGACAAGTCGAAATCCCAGGCGAAGGTCAACTCAAACTCCTTGCAGGTGGTGGAGGCCCACTATGTTGAGCCATCCGTAGTGAATATGGTTGAAGTTGCTGAAGGCTTCGATGATAGGATGGAGATGATGAAGGATGTTGATGGCTTCGACAACAACGTGAATATGGTGGAGGTTGCTTAAGACCCCACTAACAAAGGTGACATGGTCGAAGTCACAACTGATTGCGTGGACCAGTCAGTGATGGTCAAGGGTACTGAAGACCTTGGTGCAAAGATCATCGAGAACTACATCAACGAAACTACTGAGGGTTTCGATAAAGTCAACACTGAAGCCACTGAGGGCATCACCAACGAAGCTACTGAGGGTTTCGACATAGTCAATAATGAAACTACTGAGGGTTTCGACATAGTCAATAATGAAACTACTGAGGGTTTCGACATAGTCAATAATGAAACTACTGAGGGTTTCGCCAAAATCAACGAAGGAACTGCTGAAGGTTTTTGCAAACAAGCTGCTATTGGTATTCTCCGAAGAACCATGGAGGATCCAAAAGACAAAGTTGTCGGATTCGTCAGCCCACAAGTTGCCAGGAGTCCAGTCCCAAAGGTTCTGACAAAGAAAATCTCTGAGGACTTCAATCGAATGAAGAAGGAACACGAGGTAAATGAAGGCCTTAGCTTGAAGATGAATAAGTTGAGCCTGGGCACAGGATCACCTGCCAATATAAACATGGTCGAAGTGGCTCAGAACACATCGATGCAAGTTGATGAAGAACGTCGACGGGAGGAATACCAGAAAGTGGCTTACCCTAGGGAGGAAGAAAATCTGGCATATTTTATTCATAGATGCCAGAGGAAAAGGTCTGAGGTGATGCTTTGCCCTCGCTGTAGTGCCATCTTCAACAACAAGGCAGCACAAAACTTAGAGGGAATGGAGAGGGCAAGGAGAAGAGGAAATTGGAGGCCTTCTGGAGAAAGATTCGATCCCAGAATAAGGGACCAAAACAGGTAGAGGTTAGGCGAAAGACGCCCTAACACATTCAAACCAACAACCAAAGCTCCAGATGATAGGTGGGTTAATCCAATCCGACAAGCCCATGGGCAAGGAAAATGGAAGGACTTCGAAGTACAGCGGGGATCCTCTATGTCATACAAAAAAGAATTCCAGAAGTCCAAAAGGGTGACTTACGCTTATGAAAATTATAAGGGCAAGAATCCTATGACGAAGTCACAATGGAGGAGATACCAACGTCAAAAGAAGGCTTAGAAGGAAGCTACAGGGAAAGACAAGCCAGAAACCAGCAGCAACGTTCAGACTTCGACTCAGATGGAAGGAGTGAAGTTTGAAAAGCCACCTACCGCTCCAGTTCAAGAAGCATCAAAGGAGGCAGTGACCAAGGATGATGAAATGACAGACGATTTTAACTCAGAGTCAGAGGCATCATTCGACGTAACATATAATGTTGTTTCAGTGCTCCCTATGGAGTATGATCAAATTATGGAAGTCGAGGAGGAAGAGGAAGCTTTGGAGGTCGAAACGGCCAGACACAGGCCTGTTTGCTACTATATCATGAATAATGGATGCGTTGAGGAACATAACGCATTTTTCGAAAGGCCTGGTGACTCGATGAGGAACCACTTGAAACCCCTATTTATAAAAGGAAAAGTGGGTAACATAGGGGTGAATACGATTTTGGTCGATGGAGGAGCGGCTGTCAACTTGATGCCGCATTTTATGCTTAAGAAAATTGGAAAAGATGATTCTGACACCAAACCTCACAACATGGTGTTGTCGAATTATGAAGGGAAAGTAGGAACCACTATGGGTGTAATACAGGTAGATTTAACTGTAGGAACCATCACGAGGCCGACAATGTTTATGGTGATTGCGTCGAAAGCGAATTATAACCTTCTCTTAGGTAGGGAATGGATACATGGCATTGGTGTCGTCCCTTCGTCAATGCATCAACGAATAACGATTTGGCGCGTAGACGGCATTGTCGAAAATATAGAGGCTGACCAGAGTTATTTTTTGGCTGAAGTGAACCAGGTGGATAGGCGAAGTTTTGACAGGAATCTGGCTCACATTGCTCCTTGTAGCCCAGCCACCTTCGACATGACGCCAACGGACAATGCTTTTTGCTCATTATACCTTCATCATACCCACGGGTTTCAGTGGGATAGAGAGGTATTTGGCGAAGAAGACTACATTTTTGGAACCTCACACATCCGGCCAACTGGCTGGGGCAGCGAATTCAATGACAATGAGTGAGTCACTAGTTCTCGAAAAGATCGCGGCTTATATAGCCGAGAACAAACTCAAAGCGGCTTTGGAAGCCGAAGTAAAGTACATGGCTGTCGAAGCCAACCAAATTGAACCGGATCAACAAGGTCTCGAAAAGGATTCTAATAGGGATCCTCCAGATAAAGATCTAGGAGATTTACAAAACCAGAGGCTTGACGCTATTTATGACAATGAGCCGTTGGGTTTCGAAAAGGATCCTTTAGCAGCAAATACCAAGATGATGACACAGGATCCACTCGAAGAAATCGACTTGGGATCAGGGGCAGAGAAACGACCAACTTATATCAGCGCGAAAATGAGCCCCCAACTCAAGATCGAAATAGTCCAATTGCTGAAAGAATTTAAAGATTGTTTCACATGGGACTACGACGAAATGCCCGGGCTGGATAGGAGCCTGGTCGAATTAAGGTTGCCAATAAAACTTGAAAGGAAACCTGTTAAGCAAACTCCAAGGAGATTCGCCATAGAAATCCTCTCGAAGATTAAAGAAGAAGTCGAAAGACTCCTCAGGTGCAAGTTCATCCGCCCAACCAAGTATGTCGAATGGATTGCTAACATAGTTCCTGTAATAAAGAAAAATGGCAAGTTGAGGGTATGCATTGATTTTCGAGATTTGAATTCAGCTACCCCAAAGGATGAATATCCTATGCCAATGGTGGAAATGCTTGTCGATTCTGCCGCAGGACATGAGTACCTTAGTATGCTTGATGGGTACTCTGGTTATAATCAAATTTTTATTGCTGAGGAAGATGTTCCAAAAACGGCATTTCGATGCCCTGGAGCCTTAGGCACTTACGAATGGGTGGTAATGCCTTTTGGTTTAAAAAATGTTGGGGCAACATATCAGCGAGCAATGAATTCGATTTTTCACGATTTCATTGAGGATTTTATGCAGATTTACATTGACGATATTTTTGTAAAGTCCGTTTCAGGGAAAAGTCATTTAGACCATCTTCGACAATCCTTTGAAAGGATGAGGAAATTTGGTCTGAAGATGAATCCTCTCAAATGTGTGTTTTGTGTGCAGGCGGGAGACTTCCTAGGCTTTGTGGTCCACAAGAAAGGGATCAAAATCAATCAAAACAAGGCCAAGGCAATAATGGAGGCGAAAGCGCCATCTACAAAGAAGGAGTTGCAGTCTTTACTTGGCAAGATCAACTTTCTCAGGAGGTTCATCTCCAACCTTAGTGGAAAGACGCAAGCCTTTTCCCCTCTACTTCGACTGAAGAAGGAAGACTTCGAATGGGGGCAAGCGCAACAGGATGCCTTCGACAAGATCAAGGAGTACCTGACGCATCCTCCAATTTTAGTGTCACCTTGTAGAAGTAAAAGTATGAGGTTGTACATATCCGCGTCGGACAAGACATTAGGGAGCATGTTGGCTCAGGAGGATGAGAATGGTGTCGAAAGAGCCATCTACTACCTCAGTAGGGTCTTGAACGATGCGGAAACTAGGTATAGTCTGATTGAAAAGTTGTGTTTATGTGTATACTTTTCTTTTATGAAATTAAAGCACTATATAAAACCAGTTGATGTTTACGTCTCTTCGCATTTCGAAGTTATAAAATACATGTTATCTAAACCAATCTTGCACAGTCGAATTGGAAAATGGGTATTAGCATTGACTGAGTATTCTTTGACATATTTGCCTTTAAGGGCTGTCAAAGGACAAGTAGTGGCTGATTTCATAGTCGACGACGCTATAAATGAAAAGTCTTTGGACTATATTGAAATGGAGCCATGGAAGTTGTACTTCGACGGTTCTAGTCATAAAAATGGAATTGGAATAGGGGTTCTTGTTATTTCTCCTAACAAAATTCCAACAAAATTCAAGTACAGAGTCGAAGGCCTCTGCTCAAATAATGAGGCAGAATATGAGGCTTTGATAGCAGGACTTAAAATCTTGTTGGAATTGGGGGCAACTCGGGTCGAAATAATGGGCGACTCTGAGTTAGTCATAAAGCAGATAACAAAGGAATACAAATGTGTTAAGGAAAATTTAATCATGTACTTTGTAATAGCTAATCGACTCTTAAAAAAGTTTGATATGGTTACGATTCGACATGTCCCGCGGATAGAAAATCAGGAAGCAAATGATTTAGCGCAGATAGCTTCAGGGTACAAAGTGTCGAAGAAAAAGTTGCAGAAAGCTATTGAAGTTAGAGGAAGGGTAGTGGCAGCTAGATTATCCCCGTCAGATTTGGAGACGATAAACCTTGGATACGCTGGCAAAGAAAATTTCTAAATTTTTAACATAGACGATTCAATGACTGGAGATTGGAGAAAGCCTATAATAGAGTACCTGCAAAACCCAACAGGACCAGTCGAACGAAAAGTCAGGTATCGAGCTTTGAGTTATGTGATTTTGGGAAATGAACTATTTAAGAAAACTCCGAAAGGAATACTACTGAAGTGTTTAGGCGAATCTGAGGCATACATAGCTTTGTCGAATGTACACAGCGGGGCATGTGGTGCACACCAGGCAGGACATAAGATGAAGTGGTTATTATTCCGACAGGGAATGTATTGGCCAACTATGTTAAAAGATTGCGTCGAATACGCTAAGGGATGTCAAGAGTGCCAGATACACGCAGGGATACCACATGTTCCTGCAAGTGAATTACATTCGATAATAAAGCCTTGGCCTTTTAGAGGTTGGGCTTTGGATTTGATTGGAGAAATTCGACCGACCTCTTCAAAAAGCCAGAAGTTTATTTTGGTTGGGATAGATTATTTTACGAAATGGATCGAAGCCATACCCTTAGTAAACGTGGATCAAGAAGCAGTAATCGAATTCATTCAAAAGCACATCATTTATAGGTTTGGTATCCCAGAGACAGTAACAACGGATCAAGGATCTGTTTTCACTGGAAAAAATATGCAAGCATTCGCGAAGGAAATGGGTTTCAAACTTCTCACATCAACGCCTTACTACGCTCAAGCCAATGGTCAGGTCGAAGCAGCAAACAAGGTTATAATTGGTTTAATAAAGAAGCACGTGGGTAGAAAACCAAAGAGCTGGCACAAAACTTTGGACCAAATTCTATGGGCTTGCCGAACCTCTCCTAAGGAAGCTACAAATGCTACACCTTTTCGATTAACGTATGGCCATGATGCGGTCTTACCAGTTAAAATATACTTGCAGTCAATAAGGGTTCAGAGACATCATGAAATTCCATCAGATGCATATTGGAAAATGATGATAGATGAATTAGTGGATTTAGATGAAGAAAGATTAAAAGCGTTAGAATTATTGAAAAGGCAAAAGGAAAGAGTGGAGAAATTATACAATAAAAAAGTAAAAAATAAAGCCTTTTCGATTGGTGACTTTGTGCGGAAAGTGATTCTCCCCATGGATCGAAAAGATAGGCTTATGGGAAAATGGTCCCCTAAGTGGGAAGGACTTTTTCAAATCATACGAGTATTTTCAAATGGCGCTTATGAAGTCGAAGAATTGGATAAAGATAAGCGAATATTAAAAATAAACAGGAAATATTTGAAAAAATACAAGTCCACATTACAAATAGCAGTCGAATAGTCATGCAGAAAAATAATCAACATGGTGGATTGTAATTCTTTTCGCCAAATAAAATAGCTCCAATGTCATTACAAAAAAGGCCTTAAAAAGGCCAAATAAAAAAAATTATTACAAATATTTAAACGGGGAAAGATTCTTTCAGCTTCTCAAATTTGGATTTCTGAATTTGAAGACGACGCTCACAAAGTGCCTTGCCCTTTGAGAGCTCCTCGATTTCCTCACCAAGTTTTCGATCCCTATCAACATGGTGCACCCCAACTTCAAGTTCTTTAGTTATTTCCTCTTGATTGATTTGTTGCAGTTCTTCTTGACGCTTCTCCACCTGAGAAATTTTGTTTTGAAGAACAACAATTTGTTTCTTCCACTTGAGGATGTTTTCACCACACAAAGTTGCTTCTTTCTTGTTTTGCTCAGACGCTCTTTCCAGTTCAGTCACTTTGTTGGACGAACTTGAAGCAGCATCCCACTCAGCAAGTTGGGTTTCTGTCTTATTTTTGAGCTTTTTGGAGTAATCTCGAAGCCGACTAAAGTCTGTCGCTACAAGATCTATTAGAGTAGTTAGGTCCAGCACAACATCAGTAACTTTAGGAGGAGCCTCTAGGACATTAATTTGCTTTAAGGTATTTTTTAGGTCGAAATGAGCAGATGACTCATTCTCCAAAAGTTGAAATAAGTCAATGTTGAGGATTTTTTGTCGAATATGGGTCAGCGTTTCGTCCATGGATTTGGCGTCAGAAGTAGTTCCTGAGGTGGTCGAACTACTGATGGTAGTATCAGCAAAATTATAGCGGGAACTAAGCATGGCCTTTAGGTACTCAAAGGGTCTTTGCACCTTTAGATTATCAAGCTCCTCTTGAGAAAGTCGGGTTGAAGTTGTAGCGGTCGAAGGAGTTTTGTTTGGTCCACCAAGATCCTCTTTGTCGCTTTCTCCTTCTTCGTCCGTAGCAGCTGTGGGAGTTGTTGGCCCTTCGTCTACTTTTTCTTCCTCCTCTTCGCCATCAGTTTCAACCTCCTCATCCTTCTCTTCGTCAGCACCTTGTAAGTTGAGGGGAGAATGGTCTTCAGGATCATTATTTGTGGTGAACGCTGCAGTAGGCATCACAGTGTCCCCACCAATGTCGACTAAGTCGTCAGCCTCAGGAGCAGTTTCTTCTTCCACTACGTCTTGAATTTGTTTAGAGACAGCGGTGGGCTGATTCACTTCAGTGGCTGATTCCTTTGTCGAATCCTTAGGAGAAGGTTTGGAGACGCTGGTTGGCTTATAGGTAGGATCACTGCTAGTCTTTGGGAGAACTTGGACCATGGGATGCCCGTGAGTATCGACAAGGACCTGGAAGATAAATGAATTAAGAGAGGTACCATAAGTAAGCTGCCTTTCAGCGTCGAACTAAAAAAAAGAAAAAAAACCATGCCTTGGGAATCTTAGTCCTAAGACTAGAGCTTTCGCTTTCTGCTGGAGCAGGGGTAACTTTCTCGTCAGGATTTTTGAGGGGAGTTTTTTCCAATATTCTGGAAGCAGGAGGTTTTTGTGGTTGAGGTTTGGTTATTTTCTTTTTCTTCCTTGAAGGCTTCACTTGGTCTGGTGATTCATCGCCATCATCAGTGTCGACAGCTTTGACTTCAGGTTCTTTCTCCTTTCTTTTCTTTGGCGTCGATGGAGGTCTTTGACTTCCCTGTGGAACAAAAGAGATTTTATTAGTATGTCAGAAAATAAGAAAATATGTGTTGACCTAAAAGAGAAGTAAAGTAATACCTTCGCCGAAGGTGTCTTGGTAGTATCTTTTTGGGTCTCTGCATCTCTGACAGTTGACGTTTCGCCAGTAGCTGACTTCTTGGTCGTAATCTTGATAGCTAGAAAAGAAAGGAAGAAAAGGGTCAAACGTAAATTAACATATACGCCTGTAGGTAAATGAAAAGTGAGGTCGAACATCTTCCCATTCCACACCTTCATATATAGGAGTTTCCACTCGAACGTGTTCTATGCCAATATGAAGGTGGCCTTTGAAATTGTCCAAGGTATACTTAGTCGGAACCACTCGCTTAGCACGTTTTTGGTATTCTTGGCGAAGAAGTTTCATAGAATCCCCACAAGTGAACCAATCTGGAAATGGAGGGCTAAAAGCCATGCCAAATTCAGCAGATGGTAGAGGAGGAAATTTCGGTCGATAGAGTTTAAAGGCTACCTCATAACATTGTTCTGGTCGAACATATGCAGGTAGTTTTAACTCATCCAGTTTTTTGGTAAATTTGTGTTTCAAAGTAACTGCTGCTTCGTTTATGGTTCGACTAAGTTCATTAGGCCTATAGGCAGTTTTAAAGTATCTTTGGAATGCTTGGATTTCTTTGACGTGTGTCGAAGTACCTTTTTTGGTCCTGTCCTGCACAAGTGTAAAAGCTTTAGTTAGTAGGATGTTGAAGGAAGGCACGTCGAAAAACTGGGTGGCGTAGTAGTCTTTCCACCAGTCGTCGAATTCCTGAGTGCAAAGGAAGGATGGTCGGAAGACCACTGGTTGAATCTCAACCAGGTTAGAATACTTCTCCAGTAATTCTGAGCATTTGTCTTCATTGTGAAACATGTTGTAGTGAATGAGCGGCCCTTTTCTGGAAAAGAGGGGTTTAGGTTGTATCTGAATTAACCCAAACTGTCGAGAGACACAGTTGGGCTGGTAAGCAACCAACGAAATCTTTGATTTCCCAGGACTAATCCTGGAAGCCAGAAGTCTAGGTGTCAGAAAGGATTCCCAGACATTGAGGAGTCATCTTCTTTAGTCTTCGACTCCACAGGCAGTTTTTTGGTGAACCATTCTGGTCCAATCACCCTGTTGGCGAAAGGGGCCATACTGGGAGTGAAGTTGTAGCGTTTGGCGAACATCATGACATAGCTAGTAAAGGCTTGTTGGAAGCTTAAGCCTTTGTCAGTAGGAGTTAATTTCACCAATTTGGTCCCTTCGACCCTCATGTCCCTCAAAGAATCCTCCTTCACAGCATTTTTAATAGGGAGAGAGGTTTCAAAGGTGGCATTTAGCCATAATTGCAGAAGCCAAAACGGTTCTGACAAAAGAAGGTTGCCTTTATTCTTGGTAGTCTTCAGGAAAGTAACACCTTCGCCCAGGGATTCGTAGACATTGGCTAAGATCATCTCACTCAGGCACAATCGATGCCCAACATGAAGCTGATTAGCTATAGTGATGTAGCGTTTGGCTACTTAGAGCGACCTGGAACAAAAGACACACCTCGACAGCCAGAGGGCCAGGAAAGCTACATGCTCTTGGTTGGAAACTTCCTTAGTCTCTTGATCATGATAGTTGGCAATGTAAGCTGTGAAGGTTGCTTTGTTTGTGTCGAATCCTATAGAATCTTTAGACAACACGTTGGGGTCATAATCTACTCCTAAAGGGCTAAGGCCAGTAATAGAAAAGGGTAGGAGTAACCATCCCATAAGGAAGTTGGAAATTGTTATAGGTGTTGTCCCAGAAGAGGGAAGCCAAGAGCATATTGGGACAATAACCTGGTCCTACTTTTGACAGTTGAATTAAGTCGAATATACCTATCTCTTTCCAAAAGCCAGCTTTAACTTTTTCAATCTTCGCCAACCAAGCTAAGTAGTCAGAAGGATCTTTCGACAGGGGACAAGATCTAAAAATTCTAGTATGATTCAGGTATTCTAAACTTATGGGTTCTTCAGAAGGTGAACCTTGACCATCAACGGTGGATTTCTCGTCTATGGCTTTTTCTTTTTCAGTTATAGGCCTGACCCCACTAGCTATGGGTTTGTAACGGTGATAGGCTGGGAAAAATTCTTTTACTTTCACCGGGTCTAATTTTAAGTCAGGCAAAGGTCCTAGCATTGCATGGGATTTACCAGAAATTAAGATAGGAAACTGATAAATGTTGCGTTTCTCCTCTTCATTCGGAGGCTCCGGTATGTACTGTTGGTTCCCCACCACCTTTGGCCCAAGGATCTTGTGGACAGGAGGTAAGCTTTTGGATTTTTTGGAATCTTTACTTGCGATTTGGGGAGCAGTGGAAGACGCCATTGTTGATTGCGGAAGAGATGAAGAAAAATGGAAAAGATGAAGTTTGAAGAAATTTCTTGTTTTGGAAAGAGGAAACGTAAAAAGCGTGAAATAAAGTTTTTTAACTTATTTATAGGAAGAAAGATGGAAGCGGTTGGAATTCAGAAGTTTTGATGGAAAAGTAATGAAAAGATTGCGGGACATGTGGAGGTTACGAAGTGGATGGTTTCAGACGGTGGCAGTTACGTTTGGACCCATGATCTACTAGGGGCTAGAGTAGTGATGATGGAAGATCTTAAAAACGTAGGCTGAAAAGACGTTTGAGAAAAGCGCAATGATGATTCTGACATTTCCAACGTCTAGTCATGTGAACAGTCACTGGTCGAATTATTGGTGCCGTCGAATTGCATTGGCAAAAAATGCTTTTCTCCCTTTATCGAAAATGCATTTTCTGGGGGGCAATTTGTAGGTTGCTAATTTCGACGCCAAGATAATTGTTCAATAGTAAAGTCGAAAATTCAACAAGACATTTCAACCAGAAGGTTTCTGATGGGAAAAAGCAAGTCGAAGACAAATGGTACTTAGGGAAAACATTGGCAGATATTTCTAAGTATGAGGAATATTTCGACAGAAGAGGAATCAGTTCGACAGGTGTTTGAAATTCAAATTTAGGAGGGAGTTTCATTTTGAAATAGGACGCGTGGAACGCATCTAGTTGACGAATGCATGCAGAATGCCATTTGTCGCCATTAAGAGAAGTAGTTGTTAATGGTGGCTATTTCGTTTGTATATAAATAGGGAGTCTTAGTGTTGGATTTCCGGTGTGTTCAGAATTTGTACAAATCACTCAAGAAATACTCAAAGTAACCGTGAGAGAGAAAAGAGTAGTTACTGAGAAAATGTACGTTTGAAAAACACCAGTTTTCATTCCTTGCATTTTAATAAACGTTTTAAGTTCTTCATTTACAATTTCATTTACTTTTCTGCCATTTTCTTACTTGCAAGTCATTTACATTTCGCCATTTATTTTAAGGAGCAAAGTTTTGTTACTTTTGTCGAAAAATACAAAATTGGTGAAAACCATGATGAATTCAATAAACAAAAGGTTTTCTAACGCAAATTGCCAAAATTGTTAAAGCACATTGTCCTAGGATTTGTTTGATCGATCATGTAAGTAAACTAATTTTCCATAAATTAGGAGATCAGCGGTTGTTTGCGAATTTTCCAAGCAAACACAGCTACCGTAGCTGCGGTGACACCAAATTGTGAAATATGTGGAAACCCAGGGCATACAAACGCTGAATGTCAAGTGTTGGCTAGTACTCCTACCGACCAAGTGAATTACGCTCAAGGGAACCCATATTCAAACACTTACAATCCTGGCTGGAGAAATAACCCGAACTTTTCATATAATAATAACAATACTTTGCATCCACCAAACCCAGCACCTGCTATTCCACCTGGATTTCAGAAAGGAGCGCAACCCGCTCCACCACTACCTAAAAAGTCATATATGGAAATCATGATGGAAAACTTTATGAATGCCCAAGCTCAGTAAAACAGAGATTTCGCAAATCAAAACGCTCACACAAGCGAATTGATGAAACAATTATCAAGCAAGCTTGATGCTATGGCTACTCATAACAAAATGTTAGAAACTCAAATCACTCAAGTAGCCCAACCACAATCAACTAATGCAGCCCCCGCTGGAACATTTCCTGGACAACCACAACCAAATCCAAAAGGTCATGCTAACATTATTACTTTGCGAAGCAGAACAGAATACGATGGACCCGTTGACTCGAGACTCCAAAATTCAACCATGCACCAAAATTTACCAAAGGGAACCGAGAAAATAAGAGAACCAAATACGGAGAAGGAAGATGAAAACAGAAAGGCCGCAGAGAAAGAAACACCCTATGTGCCTCCGCCACCATACAAACCACCTGTACCTTATCCTCAAAGACTAGCTAAATCCAAAAACGAAGGACAGTTTAAAAAATTCGTAGAGCTTCTAAAGCAAATGAATATAACCATACCCTTCATGGAAGCTATTACGCAGATGCCTTCATATGCCAAATTTTTTAAAGAGATCCTATCAAATAAGAAAAAGCTAGAAGATAATGAAATCGTTATGCTCACTGCTGAGTGTAGCGCTATACTTCAAAATAACATGCCTCCTAAACTGAAAGATCCAGGTAGCTTTTCCATACCTTGTGTAATTGAAAAGTTTGTCATAGACAAAGCATTATGTGACTTAGGAGCCAGTGTTAGCCTAATGCCCTTATCCACATGTAAGAAACTTGACTTAGGAGACTTGAGGCCAACAAAAATGTCTCTACAACTAGCAGTCCGTTTTGTGAAGTATCCAGTAGGTATGCTAGAAAATGTGCCAGTTCGCATAGGTCAGTTTTATATTCCGACAGATTTCGTGATAATGGACATTAAGGAAGACTCTAATATACCAATCATCTTAGGTAGACCGCTATTAGCAACAACTGGAGCTATAATATATGTGAAGAAACGAAAATTAACCTTCGAGGTAGGGGAAGAAAAAGTCGAATTCATCTTAGCCCAATTCCTAAAAGCCCCTATTTTAGATGATTCATGTTGCTTTCTAGACGTTATCGACGAATGCGTCAGAGAAATGGAGAAGGAACCGACAAGGTACACAGAAGTACTAAAGATTCCAGCCCCTCCAATATTCCAAGATAATAACTGGCGTGAGCCATATGAAGATGACAGTCTAAGAGAATGTCTAGCACTCACACCCGATCCAATGCCTTGCCCTAAAAAACCATCTGTAGAACTTAAAATATTACCTAAGGATTTGAGATATGAATTCCTAGACGCCGAACTTGAAAAACCCGTAATAGTTAATTCCAATTTAGGACAAATAGAAACCGAGAAACTATTGGAAGTCTTAAGAAAATATCCCTCAGCTTTTGGATACACCATCTCCGATCTAAAAGGGATAAGTCCCTCTATATGTAAGCATCACATCATGGTGGAGGAAGACTGTAAGACATCCAGGGAACATCAAAGAAGATTGAACCCTGTCCTAAGCAATGTAGTCAAGAGAGAAGTGCAAAAACTATTGGAAGCAGGAATCATATACCTGATATCTAACAGTAAATGGGTCAGCCCAGTGCATGTCGTACCAAAGAAGGGTGGTGTTACGGTTGTAACTAATGAAAATGCCGAGTCCGTAGCAAAACGAACTCAAACTGGATGGAGGATGTGCATAGACTATAGAAAGCTGAAGAAGGCTACTAGAAAATATCATTTTCCTTTACCCTTCATAGACCAAATGCTTGAACGGCTAGCCAAACATTCACATTTCTGTTACTTAGACGGATACTCAGGATTTTTCCAAATACCTATTCATCCTGATGACCAAGAAAAGACCACATTTACCTGCCCCTATGGCACATTTGCCTATCGACGAATGTCATTTGGACTGTGTAATGCTCCTGCAACCTTTCAGAGATGGATGATGTCGATCTTTGCAGATTTCATAGACGACGTATCGGAAGTCTTTATGGACTATTTCTCTATATGTGGGGGAAGTTTCGAACACTGTCTGTCAAACCTCGAGATGGTACTTGAACGATGCGTTAAAGTGAACCTTGTGTTAAATTGGGAGAAATGCCATTTCATGGTGCGACAAGGGATAGTTCTTGGACATGTAGTATCCGATAGAGGTATTGAAGTAGACAAAGCAAAGATAGAAATCATAGAAAACCTTCAACCACCAAAAACAGTAAGAGAAATACGAAGCTTTTTAGGATATGTCGGTTTTTACCGACGATTCATTAAAGACTTCTCTAAGATTACAAAACCACTGACTGGACTATTAATGAAAGAAGCTGAATTTATATTCGATGAAGAATGCTTGAAAGCATTTGAACATCTGAAGAATGCTCTTATTACCGTACCAATTATGCAACCACCTGATTGGAGTTTACCATTTGAAATAATGTACGACGCTAGCGACTACGATGTAGGCGCTGTCTTAGGACAAAGAAAGGATAAAAAGCTTCATGTTATTTACTACGCTAGTAGAACCTTGGACAACGCACAGATGAACTATGCAACCACAGAAAAGGAACTCCTGGCTGTTGTATTTGCCTTAGATAAATTTCGTTCCTATCTAGTATGAGCAAAAATCATTATCTATACCGATCACGCCGCGATTAGGTACTTGTTGACTAAGAAGGATGCCAAACCAAGACTGAGAAAGATTCATTTCAAATCTCTTTATTTTCATGATTGTTTAATTATTTATGTAAAGTAATAATTTTATTCACATTAAGATAAAAAAATATTATTTATATATATATATATATATATATATATTGCTCCCATTAATCAATATTTCCGGCTCTGTCTCTGTTTGGAGGCCGAGCCCTCAGGCCTCCTTCTACGACTTCTTCCATTTCCCCAACTATCGAGGCTACTCCACTTTTCTCTAAGGATAAACAACTTACAACTGCCTTATTTGCGGAAGATCCACCAAAGTCTCCTGCTTTAGTGAAGAGGGGCCGAGACGAAGACCAGCATTCTCCTTTGGAGGAGGGTTCTCCTAAATGAACCCGACTATTAGGGGATGTTACTTCAAGGTCAGTCACTCCCTTCCTCTGATATCATGATACTCACACACTTGAAGAATCTGAAGCTGTCGTCTCTACGGAGGAGTTGTCTTTCGTTCAAAATATTTTTGAGGAAGAGAAGATAGAGCTCCTTTCTGAGGTCATCTTTCACGCCTACTGGGCTACTTCTTTGTTCTCTCTTGTCGCAACTGGTAAAGGGTACGTTCTGGCTATAAGTAATCCCTCCAGGGAGAGAGGTACATGGAAAGGAAAGCGTGAAGACGTGGAACGAAAGTGATTGGCCTTCTAGAAGGAGTTGGTCGATATGTAAGGGAAAATCAAGTTTACTTAGGCTTTGCAAGAAGATGCGATGGTCCACGGCTCTCCGTCATCCCTGGTTCCCAGATCGTTGAGCGTAGTTCTCCCTAGAGGCGGAGAGAAAGCAACATCAAGAGGATTCCAATGTTGTTGTTAAGGCAGACCACCGTGCATAAGAGTCTCAGATTTGATACATATTTGTCTCCTCTTTATCTTCGTCTAGTGCCATGAATGGGCTGCTAGTATCCTCGCATTGAATTGATTGATGAGTTATTATTTTGTCAGGGCTTGTTATTCCTCCCTGTAATTTAAAATTTGTTTGCCTCATGGGAAACTTAGATTTTGCCTGTCTTGTAGGCATTGGTGGTATCCGCTAGTTGATCTTAATTGTGCGCCACTGCAGCCATGATATGTTATCCGCTTTAGGTGTGAGAATCCTCTCGACTTTTTCCTTTAGAGGAGACACCTTGTTGAGCTGAGGTGTTTGACGTGTTCTTTGAACTTTGTAGTCTCAATCAGAGTTATGTCATTACTAGCTCTGATTGAGAATACTTATTGAGTTTTTTCCATGTCGCGAGGAACCATCTTCGGCCAATGGTAAGGTTCTTGTCCCTGCCCCAAGAGTTGACCTGATTTAGAATGGATGTCTATGGGCTCCACCACCTACGCACTTGGAGTGGCTAGTTCCTAAAAGGGGGTGCACCAACTACATTGAGAAGAGTGCTCGTTGAGAGAGTGGCTTAGGACTTCCTGCATAGAATTATGAGACCCTTTGTGGATGAGGTGTCTCACAGTTAGCAGATTAGTTATTGAAATTGTGCAATGAGTTTTATATAGTATTTAACTCATAGGGTAAATTATAAGGATACAATGTTCTCCATCCTTATCACATATTCCTCAGCTGACCTTATCGTCGGCAGAGACAGCCTTCAATTTATTCTTCCGATAGGCGGTGGTCTGCCTCAGATTTCTCCGTGTACCTTTAGCTGACAAACACCACGGGGCGGTTAGCATTTTCATAAACATCATTTGTTGAAAAATATAGATGTCTGTCTGTCATTAGGAGTAGCATAGTGTTATACCTTTGGAATATATAGACGATAGTATCTTTGCTTCCTTTTACTTTAAGGTAGACGCTTTCCACGATCCTCCAACACGTAATCGGTGGTGTGTTTATAGGAGAAGTAATAGTTTATTCCCTGGCGTCTGACTGGATTCTGATCATGCTGATAGAATTTCCAAATGGAGGTAAAATTTCTTTAGGGATTCTTTGTTAAAACCATCCTCGGTCCACACAAATTGAGCTTTGTTTCCTTCCTTTTTATATTGTCTCCTTGCGGATTTACAAAGCCAGACATGATGTTAGATGAGATTTCCGACATGAGGCCTCTTTGATGATGTTTTAATTCAATGTTTTGGGGAACCGGGGTGCCTTTTCCCCATGTATTCTTCCTTGCAGGGTGCAATCTTCACCATTCCGCTAGACTAAGCTATAGAGTTACTAAAGACCAAATGATGTCTATTATCATGTACGTTCAGTTCCGATCTACAGAGAGCTAGTAGTTTGATTTCCTTGGATCGAAATTTATTGCTAAGAGCGTAATTCCTAATGAGATATCTCGTAAGGACTTTCATCAGTGGTGGAAATTGTTGTGATCACTGGTAGGTGTGTATTTGTGATTCTTAGGAATTCCTTGTTACTCCAATGTCTTCATACTTTTAGATCTTCATATATTGACTTAATGTCTTAATACTAGGTGGAAGAGGTGTTTAAATCGACAGATTGCCACCTAATATAACAACATTGTGGATCTTAGTGGTGTTAATAATAATCTATGGTAGGGTAAAATTAGAATAACTAACACTTTGCGCAATATAGCATGACTCACGGTGGTAACTGTAACACCCTAAAACCCAACTCTTAATATAAAGGAAATAAACCATCATTTTAGGATACTACTCAAACATAACATGCATACTTTCCAAATAATTTCAAAAACTCGCAGCGTAACTCAAGATAAATAACATAAACTTCCATTATATCTTCAAATGAATTACTAAATGAAACTAACAAAATTCAAACATTAACTTGACAATTTAAATGACATGTTCCCCGATGTTACATATCAGAGTAATAGTTCCAACTAAATGACAATAAAACAATAAAGAAAATAAAGAGAACTCCATGGCCCTCTTCCAACTCACAGCAGCACTTACTCCTTTTGAGTATTGTACCAAAACGTACAAAACAACACAAAACAAACAACAAAGAGGTGAGAATATGCTCAAATATATTAACGGTGTAAAAGAATGCAAGGGTAGCTTAAATCACACATTCAACTTGCACAACAATACCCAATAAACTCACGTAACCTTTATGTATGCAATGTGACTCACAATTCGACTCAACACATATGGTACCAATTTGGACATCAGAGGTTTGTTACTGATCTCGTCCACTTAATAATGGTTCCCTATTTGAACCGAGTCCCCACTTCTGAACCTCAGGTCCCCACTTCTAAACCCTTGACTAGTCACTGGTCCCCACTTTTGAACCTGTGATCCACCTCTTTCAACTACACCAAAACAGTTGTCAGCCATCGACCATACGAGAAAACAACATCGAAATCCGGATTGAATGCCCAAAAATGATCCCTAGCGGTCGTGACAACCAGCTCATCACTTGGGTGATGACAGTCACCAAGCCCATCACTGCTACCCCTCACAACTCGTCACCCTTATAACAATCGGCAAGAGAAATCCCACCTGGAGACTATGATGGTCTCTCCTTCATCATGCTGACGATTTCCAGCTGCCCCAAATGCATGACGGTCAATCTGTCATGCTCGTGACCACCGTCACACTGTCACAGAAACTAAAATCTGCTTTTTGGCCATCTGAGCTCATTCGAAGCTTCGATTTTGACCCCTAGCATCCCAAATCGCACAAAAAATTATAGACACATATTATACAACAACCAAATTGTCATATTTACATCAATTAACATCAAAATTCCTCAATTAATCATAAATCCAAGACTTTATTCATAAAACCAAACACACAACAATGGTGATCATAACATTTATATTCATCTCCATTCATCAAACATAAAATTCAACAACACACTGGGCACGAATTTCATATCATATACATTGATTAACATAGATTTCACAATATGATATTCAACAACTCATCAAACACATCATTAGAGAAAAACCTAGAAAAGGATCAGGGTCTATGTCTACCCTTCATGCAATAACATCTATATTAGAGTAGTGCCCCTACCTGAATTTCCAGCTGCTAATCAAGTTTTGTTATTGTGTTCTTCTTCTCCCTCAAGCCCTTGTTCTCCTTCTCTTACTCTTGCCTCTTTTTCCCAAATTGTAAAATTTCTACATACTGGCTAGTTTGGCTCCCCTCACTCCACTATTTTTTTAACCGTAAAACATAATTAACTTACTTTCACACATTTACCCCTCAACTCACCTCTACTTTCCCCTCTTCCCCTTATTTTTCTAATAATTCTAATTTTATCCCAATATCACTATTTAACTTATTTTCTATTTAACTAATTATTATTCTATTATTTTAATTATTTAAAATTAACTAAAATTATAATTAATTCCTACTACTCTCTATCACTCCAACAAAATCAATCACAATTTGCCAAATGATCACATATCACATATTATCACTAAAATAAATAATTTAAAAGCATTTTAAATCACTTAAGCAATTGAATAAAAGCAACAAAATTCAATTAAGTAAATTAATTGAATTCGGGGTGTTACAGTAACCGCTTCAACCGGTGATAATTTGCTGTTTGGAGTTCAGTTTACTTCGTCGTGATCTGGTAACTCTGGTGTAATATGATCTACATTCATTTTTAAGGGTTCAATATTCATCGGGTATTCTTCCCTACTGTCATACCCCCAGTTTTGACCACTAAGATTTCCCATCATGGTGCAAGTCATCATCACAATATGGATGGGCCATTATACCTCATTAGTCTCCCCAAAGATGGCTGAGCATCCACTACAATCAGACTTAGGGTTTCAAGCCCTCTCTGAGCTCTTAGACAAAGGATCAATCAAGGAATGACATGATCTTCAACTTGTCTAAACCTCTCAAACATCCACAATGGATCAAGAGGACTCCCACATTAAGGATTAAGCACAAGGCTGCAACATTCTAGGTGGATCAAGCCTCAAGATCTCTAGTGTCACCAAATTAGGGTTTTGGTCGACCAGGGCCTCCAGATGGAAATTTTCCTCTGGGCATGAGCCAATGCTTCAAAACATAACCCAAAATGCTCCATGGGACCTTATGGACCCAACCATCAAGTCAATTTAACCTCAGGGGCTGCATTTACCAAAAATCAGGAATTAGGGTTTCTTGACCTAATTCACCCCTAAGTTGACTTTTGGGATAAAACATGAGCCAAGATCTCAAGAGAGGATTTGAGGGTCTCCAAACACCACATTGATCCATTTGTAACAATGGATTGATCCAAGAAGCTTGATTCCCAAGTTTCAAGTTCATCAGAACCACAGTTAGGGTTTCGCGAGAAAAAGTCAACTGTGCCTTTGACTTTTGACCAAGACATGCTCCCAAATCTTGGGACATGATTCAATATATCCTATAACACCTATGAAATCAATCCATCAATTTTGATTTAGGTCAAAGACTTGATTTCATAGGGATCACACAGTTTGGAATTCATCTGATAAAAAGTCAACTGTGCCCAAAAGTCAAAGTTTGACTTTTTGATTTTTTGATCAATTATGGTCCCCTAACCCTAAAATGGTGTTAATGTATGATTTGAATCAACATTCATCAAGAAAAACCAAAGAAAGTGGGATAACTTGTAAAAGGGGTAACCATAACAACTTAGAAATTTTCTAAGTTATGGAACAAAGTGGCTAGGGTACCAACTTCCAAGGATCATAACTTGAGATCCAAGCAACCATTTTGGTTGATCCAAAGATGGATTTGTAGCTCTCATGGCATACTACAAAAGCTTCAACTACACCTCATTCCAATTCTCCATGGATGTTAAGTTATGGAGTGATCAAAATCACAAAAACTGAAAATGTCACTTTTTTCCAACACTTAGTGAAATTTTCACTAAGTCAGAATCTGTTTCACTTTTTTTCAAATGTAGGGGCATTTTTCACTTGGATCCAAAAAGTATCAAAACAAACTATGATCACACATATGTTGTATCATATGAGAGCTTTCCAAAATGGCCAAGAACCCCATGAAATTCCACTTAAGCCATGAGATATGACAATGGCAATGTGCCTTGCTGCAAACTGTCATGGCAAGGAAGACTTGTGCATTTTGCTCGATTTGGCCAATTTGTGCAAATGAAAAATAAGTTTATCCATCTGAGCACCTCAAAGGGAGGCCAAGGAGGGACAAACACTAATCCCCAAGCCTCCCAAGTCTTTGGAACTAAAAATAGCATGCCAAACCTAAAAATGCCTAAAGAGGGGACAAGACTCCAATTTTGTTTTGGAGCATTCAATGGATGCACCAAGGTGGCATGAACTGGACCATTTCCAACTGAATGAGTCAAGTATGATCTCTGAACTAGGGGACCAGCAGCCTGTGCCCTAACCTCTTGTCAATGGCTAAAGGAGACTTGAGATTCTAAAATGCAACCATTGGTCAAACCTCTGCTGCAGTTGCCATTCACTATTGCTTGCAAAACAAACTTGCTCTACTATAAATAGAGCTCATTTGTGCTCAGTTTAAGTACACCAAAGCACTACAACACTTGTTTTCCTCAAAATCTCTTTCTCTAGGCAAAAATTCCTTCTTTAGCAAGGTAACTCTGAGTTTTTGACTTAGAGAGAAATTCCATCATAGCTCATGATCCAAACACATCCAATATGTCATATCTAAGCTTTCCAAACCCTCATAAGTGACCTGTAACACCAAAATCCCAAAGTCCCCTCTCAAAACCTCAAAATATGACCTTTTTGCATTTTTCAAGCCATGTCTTGATTCAATCACTTTCAAAACCAGATAAAACCTCAAACACACTCCAAATATCATCCTTGAACTATCCCAAATGGTTCCACACATCTGGAACACGATTTTAGAGAGTTGTCATATTGGCTACTTTTGCCCCTTTTGCAAGAAAGAGCTCAAACTTACACCTGAGGTTTCCAGTTGATTCCAATCATCCTTAAAGCTTCCAAGGGATCATTTGAGGGTGTCCAAAGCATCCAAACATATCTGGAACAAAGCACTTGGCAGATAGCCCAAAAAGCTCCAAAGGAGGTAAGCATCACAACTTGAACTCTCTGAAATATGCCTTGCTTTGAAGTCCACTGATCATGCATCTCTTATACATGTTATATATGTTGTGTTTGCACTAATTTATCATGTAATTCATGTCTGTACCAAGAGGTAGCTCAGAAAATGCACATTATGGCCTATTTCAAAACCACTATCGGGTTTTGAGGAGGATTGATTTTCTGGAAAAACCACCACCATCATTGGATTCCTTGGGAAATTTTAGGCCAGATGCATATAAATTTTGTCTCCATCCATGGAGAAATGCGGAAGTTATGGCCTTCACGTTTCTGACCAAAAGCCTTGCCTTGCCTTGCCTTGGTCAGGCCAAAAACAAGGCAAACCTTGTATATTTGTGGCTGGGGTTTGATACACGGATGTATCACCACCCCAGTGGTAGGAGGCGCGCATTGCACACAAGAGGTTTGGGGTTCGAATCCCCCTCGCCCTAGACCCCTTTTTAATGGTTTTTTCACTTTTTTATTATTTTTCATATTATTTTTAATGATTTGAAAAATTAATAACTCCCTCAATTTTAATTATTTTTTATTGGTTCTTTTTGCAAAAAATCACAAAAATGTTGAAATATTTTATTCCACAAAAAAATAAAATTTATATTGTTCATTTAATATAATTGGTATTTTTGTGAATAAATTCATTTTTAATTGTTTTTAAACATTTAAAAGTGAATATTTATTTTGAAAATCAGAACCAAATGAGTTCTAATTCATCTTGTGATTAAAACTTCATTTTTTAAACCTTAAACAAAAATCACAAGTGGTTTATTCAAACTTATTTGGTATTTTTATCATTTTTATTGATTTTCTTTAAATATTTGCTTTTAAAGGAAAATAAAATTAGAGTTTCTTTGATTTTCACCCTCACAAATCTTTTTCAAACACTCATGGGCCTCTAATAGAGTGTAAGACCCAACCCCATTTTTGTACATAAATAAATTTGAGCCTCAGATATTGTATAAGTCCCACTGTGTTTACAAAAACCTCGGCGCGATCGCCGTTTTCAAACGAAACCCTAGGCCTCTCCTTGAGCTGTAAGCCCCATCACTTGTACAAAATAATCTTTGGGCCTCTTGGTAGAGTGTAAGACCCAATCCTTTTGTAAATAAACCTTTTAGGGGCTCACACATTGTATAAGTCCCTTTGTATTTTTTCAAAAGTACGGCGCGGTGGGCCTACCCTCGTGTTATAAGTCCTATTTCTTTTAAAACTCTTTGGGCCTCTAATAGAGTGTAAGACCTATCCCCTTATACATAAAAACTTTTGGGCCTCACATATTGTATAAGTCCCTCTGTACAGTTTTCAAAACAACGGTGCGATCATCGTCAAAACTTGGGCCTCTCCTTGAACTGTAAGCCCCAACAATATTTTCAAAGCACTTTCTCCTTTGACTTTGAATACAATATTGTTATCAAAACTTTCTTTGTTGAACAACTAACCAAACTTCATGGAAGCTCTACAACGGGTAAGTGTTTATCCGCTTTCATTTATCGCTTTCATATGTATATAACTGTATTGTGGGGTTGTTTCACTGTAAGTCTCCTTTCACATCCTTTTATATACTTGTCAAATATCAACTGTGTAATACTAGTATAGTTATTTAGAGTTTCCCCGGCAACTATGTCTAGCACTAGGTAAAGCCTTGTTGGTCGCTCTTAAATACAGTCAAAACTAGATCCCCCATAGGATTCCAAATATAGTATTTCCTTCTCTTGGGGTTAAACAATATGGAACAAAGAGAAAGGCAGTATTATCGGTGAACCTTTTCTCAGACTATCACTCTTAGAAATTATCAAAGAAACTCTACTCCCCAGAGTTGATCTATTCTCTGTGAATAGCATCTCTTGAGTTTCTTCCAAATTCTCGAACTTTCCTGGAATGATCTCTTCTTTGTGAATTGCATTTCTTGAACTTATCTTGGTTTGGGGACCCACAGGCTTCCTAAAAGCGTCCCCATCTCCTCTTGGGCGTTGTACAAGGACCCTTCGGCTTCTTAGAAGTTCTCAAGCCTTCTCTTGGGCTTAATACAAGGACCTTGACGACCTCTTAAAGGTATAAGACAGAACTTAGTCATCCTTTGCTAGAGCAGTCTTTCCAGTGTCAAACCTCTGGCCACTTTAGGATTGATACTCATCCCTTAATACTCGTGCCTCTTCTTGGGCATTATACAATAGATAAAACTCTAGACTTGGACAGTCTAAACCCCCTAGAGTCTCAAAGACATTCTCAAGTTCCTTTCAAACATAGGAAGAAACACCGATCACTCTGAAACCCGGTCTCTCTCATGAGAGTTCCCCATCCTTGGACCTGCATATGGATCTAATCCTCGGCATAAGCTAGCCTCCTCTTGGGCTTTGTACAATGACTCTCTCCAGTGGAGCTAACCTTTTCAGACTCTCTTGTTGAGTCAGTCTTCCTTTTAGCCTCCGTCTTGGGCTTGGTACAAGACATACAAAACACTCTCTTGTTGAGTATAAAAGATTCTCTTGTTGAGTATAAAAGATTCTCTTGTTGAGTCAACTTTTAGCCTCCGTCTTGGGCTTCATACAAGACACATATAAAACACTCTCTTGTTGAGTATAAAAGATTCTCTTATTGAGTCAACCTTTAGCCTCCGTCTTGGGCTTCATACAAGACACATCTAAAACACTCTCTTGTTGAGTATAAAAGACTCTCTTGTTGAGTCGATCTCCTTTTAGCCTCTATCTCGGGCTTCGTACGAGACATCAAAACACTCTCTTGTTGAGTATAAAATACTTTCTTGTTGGGTCAAACAGACTCTCTTGTTGAGTCAATCACCTGTTCAAGACTCTCTTGTTGAGTCAACCTTTTTTAGCCTCCGTCTTGGGCTTCGTACAAGACACATATAAAAGCACTCTCTTGTTAGGTCAGTCACTCGTTAGTACTCTCTTGTTGAGTCAACCCTTTTAGCCTCTATCTCGGGCTTCGTACGAGACAAATAAAAGACACCCTCTTGTTGGGTCAATAGCCTCCTCTTAGGCTTTGTATAGAGAAAACCCCGGTTGAGTCAATCAACCTTTTAGCATCAAAGTTGTGCCTTGCTCACAGCACACAAACATCAACAACTCCTCTTTAGAGATGACAAATTCTCTTTCATCTAAAACTCTTTAGCTTCACATCTTGGGCTTTGAGCAAGATACAAACTACCTTTAGCTTCATGTCTTGGGCTTTGAACAAGACACCAAAACAACCTTTTTCCTCCCATAAAATAGGAGGAACTACGATCGCTCTGATTTCCCTGTTTCGGGAATACGTAGGCATAAGATTGCAAAAATCTTAGCGAGCATACTAATCAAAAACTCAAAACCCAGTACCTTCGTATATCCATCCAAAGCATCAGACCTAACACAGAAACCTACTCCCTAGTCTAGACACTATTTTTAAGCAAATAACCTTAAAAGACGAACCCCCCTATTTTGATAACATCTGTAAACCAATAGTTTTGACTGTTTAACCTCAGTTTAATTAGCTCAACCGGATAAAAAATGAATCGAAATGCAGTACCAAAGCGATAGTGATTCGAAACCACAAAAATCGCGCTACACCTACGAGGTGTGATCTTCTCAATTCCTCTAAAGTAAGCTATAGAGCTACTAGAGACCAAAGGATCTCTATTATCATGTACGCCTGGTTCTAATCTACGGAGATCTGTTAGTTTGATTGCCTTGGATCTGAGGTTGTCACCAAAAGCATTTTTCCTACAATATATCTCGTAAGGATTTTCATCAGCGATGGAAACTGTTGCTATCCGTGGTAGGTCTATATTTGTGATTCTTGAAACTCTGTCGTTCCTCAAACGTATCTGTGATTTTATATTATCAATTCTTGAATCAATGTCAAAATGCTAGGTTGAAGAGGTGTTCTTATTGACGGATTTCCACTGAATATAATAGCGTTATGCATCTCAGTGGTGATAATAAGATGTGGTAGGGTAAAATCATAATATCTAACACTCGGCGCTATATGCCATGATTCACGGTGATAACCACATCAATCGCTGATAATTTTACATTTGAAGTTTTGTTTACTTTGTCGCGATCTAGTAACTTTGGTGCAATATGATCTTCGTTCATTGTTTAAAGGTTTATCACCACATGGAGAAGGTATTTCAACAATGGATATACACCAAAATTCGTTATGGGCTTTACATATCTTCGAAGTAGTCATGGTAAGTATCATGTTGATGATGGATAATTGAGGTGATGCAAGACTAGAAGGTTGATATGGAAACTTTGGTACGATCTTGGAGGTAATTACCTCCATTCTTTGGTAATTCTAGTAGAAATCTGAGTTTGGATCAAGGATGATCCATTTGTGGAATTTTCTCTAGAATTTGAAGTCATTTCTCACCATACTCTTATGGATGTAATTCTAGTGATAGGAGAAAAGTATCGAAGAAATTTATATTTTATCTTTTCCTAAATCATTTGGCTACAAGACGAGTATTCTAATTATCAATTATTCCATCAGGTTTTAGCTTCTTTTTCAAAACTCCTTTACAATTAATTGGTTTGCAACCAAGAGGCGAGTTTAGTAAGTACCATTTCTTGTTAGATTTTAGATAAGCTATCTCGTCTTTAACTGCTTCTTGCCTCAAATCTACATCTAAAGATGACAAAGCTTCTTGAATAGTTGTTGGATCTTCCTCTATTATATAGGCCACATCATCGGGTCCATATTCTTTAGCAACTCTTAATCTTTTACTTTGTCAAAATTTTGTTTCTACTTCGGCGTTGCTTTTGGTGCTTCTTATTACAGGAATGTGATTCGATTTAGTTCCCCAACTATTTCTCAATTTGAAAGGAAAATTTTCTTCATAGAATTCAACATTATTTAATTTTATGAGAACTTTAGCATTTAGGTCTTAAAACATATATGCCTTATTGTTTTCTGCATACCCAATGAATACACATTCATAGGCTCTACTGGAGAATTTAACTCGTTTTAGATCAGAAATCCTGACATAAGCCAGACAGCCCCGAGTTCTAAAATAATACAAGTTTGGTTTTCTTTTCTTTAATATCACATAAGCATAGATCTTATTATTAGACTTGGGAACTCTATTTTGAACATAGCAAACAACCAATAAAATTTCTTCTACCAGTGAGATGCAACACCACAATTCAACATAATAGCAACGACTAATTCAGTAAGAATATTATTCTTTCATTTTGCTTTACCATCCATTTCAGAAGAATATGTGCATTTTTTTCATGTAATATTTCATGTTGTTTATAAAATTCATTTAATAAACTGGAATCATACTCAATTTCTCTATCACTACAAAGTCTCTTAGTCTTCATACTAAATTGATTTTCAATTTCGTTCACAAAAGTCTTAAACATATCAACTGCTTCACTTTCATTCTTACTAAATTGATTTTCGATTTCATTCATAAATGTATTAAACATATAAATTTCAAAAAAATATATCATTCTTAATGACGGTGTACAAATTTATCCTAATAAACCAACTAAACCTTGTCTTATTCAAAAGAAACTCAGAATCAAGATTCTTTCTAATCTTATGGACATGCATGACATATTCAAAATCAAAGTCTTTATAGTGGTATGAGCATTTCTCAACAACACTTCTAATCTTCAATATTCATGTATATTTTGAACGTTACGCTATTATAATAGACATGAGGATAGGCGTCATGTCTATCCACCAACCATCAGATCAACCAATCATGTTGATTTCAATGATCATGGGAATAAATTGCTTATCAGACATGTTAACTTGTGCATTAGGGGCAGCCATGGGTTTTGGTCTGCTTCTATATCACTTGTTCATATGACCTGGTTTTTCACAAGTGAAACAAGAGAAAATACCAGCCTCATTTATTTGAGGTGGTGATTGATGCCTAACTATTGGAGCAATTGGGACTCTTTAAGGATTCTCATTCTTAATTTGGTTCAAACAATTATATTTTTTATTATTTAATGGTTTGTTAAATGACTTCAGAACCACACATAATTTCCTTTGTTGTTTAAAACAACCAAAAGTTTTTCCTATTTGATCTTGTCTCTGAGATTCTTCTTCAATTAGAAAGTGAATAATCAAACTCTCACTTGAAAATTCTTTTATTTTGTGGCGAAACAAAAAATTTAAAATCTTTCAAACTAAGTGGCAATAATAAGAGCAGTTTGAAATTGTTCGTCTAAAGACATACCTTCAGTGATGATCTCACGAGTAATTTTTTGAAGTTTGTTACATTAAACCTCCATGGACCTTTCATCTACCATCTGATACTCCAGGTATTGACTAGCAACAAAGTTCTTTGCTCCAGCCATTTTGGTGTCATACTTCTTTTCAGAGCTTGTCAAACTTTTTTTGCAGTATCACAACTATTGTAATAATCATACAGATCGTCTGTGAATCCATTCAGAATATGATTGTGGTAGAGATAATCATTCAGAATATGATTGTGGTAACCTTTTTTAAGTTCAAGAAAAATTACAATTTTTTGTTGTCACCGTTTGAAGTGATTTCTCTCAAACTTGAACGGTTTGTCGCAGACAGCAACAGAAGTACCAATAATTTCTTCAGTCGCCATGGCAGTTTGAAAACGTCTGAAAATTTGTTGTTTTACGGTTTTGAAAAATTGTCACTAAAGAAAATATCAGGTCGGGTCACCGACTAGGTCCCGATAATTTAAAAAAAATGAGAATTTAAATAATTCTCTTTACAAAATTCAATAAAATACTCAGAAAATTTAACGAGTATGAAAAAAAGAGAAAAAGTTGGTCCTTCGACAATTTAAAAACGCGACTATATTGAAATATTGACAATATTGACATGTTACAACAACACTTAAGGTGAAGATTGTATTAGAATAATATAAGCAAGTGTGAGTAAGTGGGGAAACAGTCTCACATTGGATTGGAATGTGGTGACTTGAGCATTTATAAGTGGGAGAACCCACTCACCTATCACCTTAAGGTTTTGGGTGAATATGTGGTGTGTCTCTCACAAAGATGCATAGTTCTACACTATGTATCAATGCTCCCTAGTGAACTCCCCCAACAAATGAGAGGTGTATCAAAATGCCCTTGAGAGGCCCTTGAAAAAGGTGTCAACGACTATACAAGTATAAAAAAAGGGAACATTGTGGACTCACACTTGAGGGGAGTACCCACTCACCTATCACCTTAAGGTTTTAGGTGGAAAAGTTGTGTGTCTCTCACAAAGGTGTCTAGTCCTACATTATGTATCAATGCTCCTTAGTGATCTCCCCCCAACAAATGGTATCATGAGCCTTTGGTTCGAGAAAGGAACCGGCTTACTTGTATCGAAATGCCCAGGAAGTGGTGTTCCATTGAAATCGACGCCCAAGAAGAGGTGTATCGAAATGCCCTTGAAAGGCCCTTGAACAAGGTGTCAACGGCTATACAAGTATAAAAAAGGGGAACATTATAGACTCACACTTGAGGGGGAGTATTGGAATAATATAAGCAAGTGTGAGTAAATGGGGAAATAGTCTCACATTGGATAGGAATGTGGTGACTTGAGCATTTATAAGTGGGAGAATCACTCACCTATCACCTTAAGATTTTGGGTGAATATGTGGTGTTTCTCTCACAAAGGTGTCTAGTCCTACACTATGTATCAATGCTCACTAGTGAACTCCCCCTAACATATTATTGGTATATGAAGGGAGATAATCCATAAACCTAATGTCTTTAACTATGGGTGGCAAAGCGGATTTGCCTCGTTGGACATGTCCGTTTTTTCTGCACTTTAGTGCAAAGTAGACCGAAGATTTAGGATCGCATTCTCTAATATGCACATCCCGTCCTACGCCAATTTTTGTACTAACTTTTGTGGGCATGAGCATTAACATAAATTTTGTATTTTTAGATTTAAAACGTGAAGTGCCCACAGACCCGCACAACTCCACTCTCACTTTTAGTGTTGAGCTTTTAGACGCGCATCCTCAAAGATGTTTGTACCGTTTTTTAACAGACTTTTGCAAAACAGACCTAAACGGAGCTGACATGCCTGTTTACCACCCCTATCTTTTAACATAAATAGTCATCTCGTCTCAATCGATATGACTACTTGTATATAGTAATCCTTACTCATATTTTCTCTCCACCTAATAGTCCTCATTGATTCAAGCATTTATTCCCAATCCACCACCTTCAGCATCAGAATCCTTTTAAGATAAATAATATTTCCATTCCAATATGACTTACTTCCACTAGTGTCTCAATCCAATTTTCTTTTCCTTCCTTTCCTCGAATCTTGCGACTTGAAGCACGAGTTTAACATGCTTAGATCAACTCACAATGTGCATCGTTACACATAGCACCATCATCTAATTTGAAATCTACCAACACCAGTGTATTAGCAGATGGCAATAAAGCAGTTAGTAAAAATATGCCGATACTAAAAATCGATTTTATAAAAGAGAAAATCACGTTTGGTAAAAGTATAATATATTTCTATATAAGAAGTTGGCCGCAGAAGTACAAGCTTTAACTTCGGATTTTCAATCCAAAGAAAATTTATTACCGCGACATAATGAATTGTAGTAACCTTATCCAAGAATGTTTTCTCTATATCAATTAAGAATGTCAAATGCTCGAATCGCAGTCTCAACGATCACTTTGAGAACAGACTATGGCAGGTTTTGTCACACGGATAAGGACAGTCAATCGCTTTAACAACCTGACGATCCAAAAACCAATTTCCAACCGCCTTCGCAATCGTCTGCACGATAAATTACAACCTTATCAAATGATGTCATTTCACTATACTATTTTAGAAACATTGAAATCTTAACTCGCGCATACCGTGTTGTTAAGAAGTGGAGAGTCACTAGCAAACCATGTGTCTTGTCTCTCGGATTGACAATGCGTAAAACAAGAGTTTATGAATAATCCGGATTGAGATGTCGTTGAGAAGCCTTTTACGTCGTTTAGCATTTGATTCCTGAAGTCTGATAAAAAAGGAGAGATGTGCTATTACATAAAAATTGCTATGCAGAATTTACACATTAGTAGAGAGTGTCGCAATTACTTTGGAGGAACTCAATTTGAGTCGAGTTGCAATTCGTCTGATTCAATTTACAAGCTTTCCAATAGCCATGTGGATCGGCCGTAAACGGGGCTAAACTTTCGTACAACTATAGAAAACAATGCCAAGTGATTAAGTAAGCAAAACGTTAATAGAAAGCTACAAGAAAGCGAGTATTTATAAACATTACCTGCCATCCGTCATACGCCGCGTTCAGCAGAAACAACGGAGTTTGAATATGATCTATCAAGTTTTCAGGAAAGAAGCACTGAAAAAAACAGCTTAAAATTTTTAAGTCTAGTAAAATTTCAAGCTATGAATATAATGGCATACAGAATTTGGAGATTACCGAAGTTGGATCGAGGTTGTTAAGGCAACTTTTCGGCAGATTCCTTTGCACTTCCTACGATTTCAAAGACATCGATGAGACGACGAAATGAAATTACATATTTTTACAAGCTCTTTAACCCTTATGCAATATTCTTCAATCTTTTACTACATTAAACTAAATATTACCTGTAAGCTAACAACACCTGCAAACATTTTCCTCAATGTGCGTCCGCCCGATACATCGGTTCTACATGATTGAACAGATGATAAACTATAACAAAGTTTACATTGCAACAATGTTGGTTAGAGGTCAAATGAAACAAAATATGTTACTTACGCGTCAAGAAAAAACCCTGCATCACTGAAACATTTCACTTTGGTAGATTTTGGAAACAAGCTTCCGAATTCGTCACAATGTAGTATAGTTGCCAGACCGCCCGCAGAGCATCCGGACAAAAGAGCCTGATTTACATATTTTTCTTCATTAACATCCTTTGACGTTAAAAAATGAATAACAAATTACAATGTTTCAATATGAGAAACAAACCTGTTTCGCGTTCTTCATTCCCTTGGACATTAATTCCTCCATTGCAGCTTGCCATATTTTTTGCCCTCTAAATTGAAGGTTTGAAGCCTGAAAGGGGGAAAAATTCACATATCAATCACAATCATAGACGTCTGTGAAGTTCTTGACTGACTCGTAGATCAGGAGATCGACGCTTAGACCAGCAGATGACTGACGTCTCTTAAGTTCTAAAGCAAATGTGTTGTCATTCTCTTACTGACCTTATTTTGACTGTCTCCAGCGAAAGATGCGCCATCGCAGTACCGCACTTTGACTCGATTCCAGTTAAAGAAATCTGTGCACAAAAGAAGACAATACAGAACACACAGATTTGAGTAACCATATCTTTCAATCTCTAGAACTACCAAGCAATATTTGATCTAAATCTATGCATGTGAAGGGTAAAAAGAAGAAAAAAAAACCAGGATTTTCTTCGGCTTTATTGCTCAATATCCCTGTGAATGGCAATTGCTTTTCCATGTATTTTGTCGAACCGCGACGAGTAGTTTTTCTAAACACACAACTTCTGATATTGTTACACCATCCTCCTCCCTACAACAAGGTTTTCAAACATGTTGAACATTGAATTATTGTTAGAGTGAGACTAAATCATGATCGAAAATTCGAAATAGTTGAACATTATATTACATACCTCTAAATTAACTATCCAATTATTCACACCAGATCCAGATCCAGGATGCAAGTGGTAACCAGGCAATGTTCCATCCAAACATACTGACAAAAACAATACAAACCAGTGCATTTGAGTATACAAAAACAGCTTATAGCTTATTCGGAAAAAGCTGGAAAACAGCTTATGAATAATGATCAAGTCAAAAATAAGCTCAAAAGAGTGAATTCAATTGCAACAGATTCACATTATGTTACTTAAGCAATAAGTAATACTAACACGATAGCATAATGAGGTTAGAGAGAAAGAAGAAACAAAACCTGCTCCTTTGGAATCAGCTCCTTGAATAAGAGTGAGTGGCACCATGAGAGGTTGAGGTTGGGAAGAAGATACTGGAACTGAAACGACATCGTTTTCCAACATATACAGAGGAGAAAGAGTTTCAGATCTAATAACTGAGATGATAAAAGAAAAGGTTATAATGAGAATCAGCTTCATCATCTTTGTGAGAAGCTTCTTCAACTTCAACCTGCAACTTCAGTCTCTTGGTCAGCAAGGGTAAAGTTTTTGCTGAAAATGTATATAAAAACAATGAACAGAAAATATTGCAAAGATAATGAAATTTGAGACAATAGTGGTCGCATAAAACATTCACGGAGTATTACAAACTTTGTCGGTACATTACTTGTTTTTTATTTTTATTTTCCTTTTTTTCTTTCAATCATCAACGGTCACAACACAACTCAAGTTGATAAAACAAATATTTCATTTTTAATAGTAACTATTAATTGATTTTCTAAAACAAAAAGGTTTTTTTTTTTATGTACATTCAATTTAGTTGGATATAGACAAAGGCAATATAACACATACACGGATATCCACCCGAATCCGTTTTGATGTTTACAGAAAAAACCTGCTTTGAATGGATTTAATTTCGGTTTGGTTTTCTCCAATTATAAAATCTGAAATGAGACCGGGTAATAGAAACATTAGTATTTGTCTCTGAACCCGTCCCATTTATTTTATTAGGTACATTATTATTTATTTTTTATAATTTAGAATATTAAATATATAAGCAATGTTTTGATATTTTGATTTGTATTTATTATTTAAAATATTTTAAATGTATATATGGAATATTTTTAGATTGTTTTATTTTACTATTTATAATTAATTTAATTTTGGAAAAATTATATTAAAAAAATTAATTTCATTAAATGGATGGTGGCGGGAAGGGTATATCCGAACCCAAGCCAAATTTATTTGTGACGGGTTTGGATTTTAATTATCCGTTTGCATTTGAGACGAAGAACTGAGATTGTTGGGGGATTTGGGTTTGAGTATGGGGAAAATAAAAACCGTCTCCGAACCGCCTTGTTGCTATGCCTAGTTGGATACTATGTACCGTTTGTTTTATCTTTATAAAAAATACTAAAAATTTTGTATTTTTAATAATAAATTAAAAAAAAATTAAAAAAATATATTTTTCTTATTTATTTTTTATAAATTAAAAGATTGATTTTGATAGTTAATAATATAAATATATATTATTAAAAATTAAAATATAGGTGAAATTATAAATTTTTTCAAAAATTATATATTTCAAAAATAATTTGTATAGAAACTATTTGAAATAACTTTAGATTTAAGGAATTTTTAAAAATCTTGATATCAAAAGAAAAATTATATTAAAATGATAAAATATCTATAATAATTATTCAAATTAATTTTTTATTTGAAATTTTTATTAAAAAACTTCTTTATAAATTTTTTTAACAAAGATATGTAATGTTATAAAAAAAAAAAATTTTAAAATTAAAATAAATAAGCCCTACATGACTTTGAATATTTAAATTATAAATTGTATTTAAAGTTAAAAATTTATTGAAAAATAAAAGGAAAAACATAAAACTAAGGAAATAAAATAAAATAAAGAATTTAAAAAATTTACTAATTTATTTGGGACGTAAAACGGGGATTGTTTGGGGTTTGATTTTGGAGAAGATAAAAACCGTCCTCGAACCGCCATATTGCCATGCCTAGTTAGATACTATGTACCGGTTGTTTTATCTATATAAAAAATCCTAAAAAAATTTGTGTTTTTAATAATAACTTTATAAAAAAAGTAAAATATTAAACATTTTTCTAATTTATTTTTTATAAATTAAAAGATTGATTTTGATATTTAAAAATATAAATATATATTATTAAAGATTAAAATATAGGTGAAATTATAATTTTTTTTAAAAGTATATATTTCAAAAATAATTTGTATAGAAACTATTTGAAATAATTTTAGATTTAAGGAATTTTTAAAAATGTTGATATAAAAAAATCATATTAAAATAAAAAAAAATATCTAAAATAATTATTCAAATTAATTTTTTATTTAAATTTTTAATTAAAAAATCCTTAAAAAAATTTTTTAACAAAGATATGTAATATTATATAAATTATTATTTTTTTAAATTAAAACAAATAGCCCCTACATGACTTTGAATATTTATATTATAACTTGTATTTGAAGTTAAAAATTTATTGAAAAATAAAAGGAAAAACAAATAACTAAGGAAATAAAATAAAATAAAGAAATTAAAAAGTTTACTAATTTATTTGAGACGGAGAACGGAATTGTTTGGGGATTTGTGTTTGGATTTGAGAAAGATAAAAATCGTCTCCAAACTGCCCCGTTGTCATATCTAGTTGGATATTATGTACCGTTTGTTTTATCTTAATGAAAAATACTAAAAAATTTGTATTTTTAATGATAACTTTATAAAAAAATTAAAAAATTAAATATGTTTCTAATTTATTTTTTATAAATTAAAACATTGATTTTGATATTTAATAATATAAATATATGTTATTAAAGATTAAAATAACGGTGAAATCATATATATATCAAAAATAATTTGTATAGAAATTATTTGGAATAACTTTAGATTTAAGGAATTTTTAAAAATGTTGATATAAAAAAAATCATATAAAAATGATAAAATATTTAAAATAATTATTCAAATTAATTTTTTATTTGAATTTTTTATTGAAAAATCCTTTGTAAATTTTTTTAACAAAGATATGTAATATTATAAAAATTATTTTTTTTAATTAAAACAAATCAGCCCTACATGACTTTGAATATTTAAATTATAAATTGTATTTAAAGTAAAAAATTTATTGAAAAATAAAAGGAAAAACAGAAAACTAAGGAAACAAAATAAAATAAAGAAATTAAAAAATTTACTAATTTAATTGGGACGCAGAACGGGCAATGTTCGAGGATTTGGGTTTGAGTTTGGGAAGATAAAAGTCGTTTCCGAACCATTCCGTTGCCATGTCTAGTTGGATATTATGTACCGTTTGTTTTATTTTTATAAAAAATACTAAAAAATTTGTATTTTTAGTAATAACTTTATAAAAAATGATTAAAATATTAAACATTTTCTAATTTATTTTTTATAAATTAAAAGATTTATTTTAATATTTAATAATATAAGTATATATTATTAAAGATTAAAATATAGGTGAAAATATAAATTTTTTTTTAAATATATTTCAAAAATAATTTGTATAGAAACTATTTGAAATAACTTTAGATTTAAGGAATTATTAAAAATGTTGATATAAAAAAATCATATTAAAATGATAAAATATCTAAAATAATTATTCAAATTAATTTTTTATTTGAATTTTTTATTAAAAAATCCTTTATAAATTTTTTTAATAAAGATATGTAATATTAGAAAAATTATTTTTTTTAAAAAGAAATTAAAACAAATAGGCCCTACATGACTTTGAATATTTAAATTATAAGTTGTATTTAAAATTAAAAATTTATTGAAAAATAAAAGGAAAAATAGGAAACTAAGGAAATAAAATAAAATAAAATAAATAAATTAAAAATTTTACTAACTTATTTAATTTGAAAAAGAGAATAATAAAATGTAAAATTTATGAATAGAAATTAGGGTTAAATATGTCTTTAGTCCATATAAATATCTCACATTTCATTTTTAATCCCTATAAAAAAAAGGCATATTTTGGTCCTTACAAAAATTTTATATATGCAGTTTTAGTCATTGCTAATTTTTAAAATTTCGAAAACTGTTTAATTATTGTAAAATTTTTAAATTTTTGAATAATTTTTTTATACGTGTTCAACATACTATAAAATATTTATTTATCAAATTATATAATTTTATAAAACGAGAAGAATTAAATATGAGCTTTTTAAAATTAAAAAAATAATGATAAAAATAATTAAAATCTCGACTTTTAAATCAAATTTTAATTTTTTTTTTTGTCAAAATTATAACATATTAATGGTGTGTATGGATAACAATCATAACAATCATAACATTACCCAAATGGTGTTCGGATAGTGTTTTCCGTAAGTAATTATCAAAACTCAAATGTGCATGGATTGTTTGGAATTTGAAAGGACTTTTCAGAGTGTAATAAACCACCACCTTAATAAAACTCTCATAATGTGCTTTATATGAAATAGTTTTCTCTAAATCTTTTTATCATTTTATAATATTAATAAAATATTATTGAATTTTTTTTTAATGTTACCTTTATTTAACTATTCAACTACCTAATTCATTACTACCTCTAAGTATTTTATTTGAACTTTGCACCGTTTTTAAGAGAATAATTAGATATATTAATTTTAGATAAAGTTAGTACTTTTACAAAAATATCATTATTTATTATAGATAAATAAATAGTTGAAAAATACGTTTTTACAAATGAGATATTTTTTATAAAATTAAATATTTTTTATGAAACAGGAGGAGTATAAATAAGAGTATTTTGGTCAACTAAACTTACTTTATCATGATAATTGATATATTAAACAATTTTTTTTTTAAATGGAAGCCTAGTTTCTTTTTTATTAATGGAAAGAAAAAATAAACTATTTCACCTTCAAAAATGGTCTTAATTTTAAAATAATCATTTTTACTCATTTAAAATGATGACTATTGTTAAGAGTATTTTTAGAGGTGAAATAGTTTATTTCTATCCATAAGCCAGATTATGTACGACCATTTTGCTATATAATCAACTAAAACTCACAAATGTAAATACAGGATGCATCCACAATAAATAAAACAAAAATGCTATTTTGACACCAACCAGACACCCACACCGTATGTACGGACGGTGAATAGTATCGTCCGTACATGAACAGTGCATGTCCGTACAATGAATAGTATTGTCCGTATATGAACAGTGTTTGTCCGTACATGAACATCGTCGTCCGTACAGTACGGAAATACAGTGTAGGTATTGAATGGGGTGTCAAGATAGCAAACCTGTAGATAAAAAACTAAAACAATTTATTAAATATTTTTTACATATAACTTAATTTAGTTTATTTCTATATTTAATTATGTTTTAAAATAAAGTGCTTCAAAAGTCTAGTTTAGATAAAATTATAATTGGATGTTAAAAATGTTAAATTGTAATTTATAGTGTGTCGAAACTAGCATGTGTCGAATTACCTAGGAGTGTCGAATTATTCCAACAGATGCATCTTATATTAGATTTGATTGGATTCTGTTTTAATTAGATTAAATTTTATATGATTTAGATTAGATTTGATATTTTGGGCTTTAAAGTTTTTAGGCCTTTGTAAATCTAAATCTATATAAAGGGAGTTTCCCTTGTATTGTAAACACAACAATTGTATTCACAGTTTGCGGGTAGCAAGTGAAAGTGCAATAGATTCAAAATCCCACAGATCGTGGGTAACATTCTTTTCTCCAAATATTTCTCTTCTCTCTCGTTTTCTTTTCTTGCTGTTCTTGTTCTTCATTTGTTCTTCATTGTCATTGCGTATTGTGTGGGTTGGTGATCAATCTTGAGATCAAGATTGAAGCGAAATCATCATATGGTGTGGTGAATTTCCAACATCTAGTATCTAGAGCTCCGGTTGCGATTCAAGGAGGAAAATCGTGATGGCTATGAATCATTCAAATGGGCACTTTCCGGCGACCCTACCAATTCTCAAGAAAGATAATTATGAGAATTGGTGCAAGCAGATCAATGTGGTTTTCTGTTATCAAGATCTGTGGGATCTTGTGAAGGAAGGAGTAACACCGCTTGGGGAAAACGTGACGGATCAAGAAAAAGTTGCACTCAAAAATTTGAAGAAGAAAGATTATAAAGCGCTGTTTATAATCCATCAATGTGTTGATCCAGATAACTTTGAAAAAGTTAGCGATGCAGAATCAGCAAAGGAAGCATGGGAGATTCTTGAAAAGTTGTTTGGAGGCGCAGAAAAGGTGAAAGAGGTGAGGTTACAAACTCACAAGAGAACCTATGAGTTGCTTCAGATGGAAGACAACGAAAGTATTACAGATTTCTTCACCAGAGTTTCAAAACTGGTGAATCAAATCAAAGTATGTGGAGAAACGCTGACGACGAAAGCAGTAGTCTCAAAGATTTTGAGATCGTTGGCTCCTAAGTTCGACCACGTGGTAGTAGCCATAGAAGAGTTGAAAGACTTGTCAGTATTGACGAAGGAAAGCTTCAAGGGACGCTTGAGTTTCATGAACAAAGGATGGCTGAAAGAGCTGCAGGAAATTCGAAAAGAGATATGGCCTTGCAGGCGCAGTCAAAAAAGGAAAGGAAAGGCAAAGGAAACGTGAATGGCAACAAAGATAGAGGAGGCAGTAATTCGACTCAGAAGAAACCTTGGAACCAAGGTAACCAAAGAGGTGGTGCTACAGGTAGAGGAAGAGGTGGTGGTCGAAAGCCAGACAAAAGTCACATTCAATGTTTCAATTGTCAGAAGTATGGCCATTATGTTAGAAACTGTCCAGAAAAGAAGAAAAATCAAGAAACTGATGCAAATCTGGCGAAGCATGAAGAAGAAGAGGTGTTGCTGATGGTCACAACGAAAGATGAAGAGAGATTCCAAAATCAGTGGTACTTGGACTCAGGATGCTCTTCACACATGACTGGAAGGAAAGATTGGCTTGTCAACATGAAGCCCTCGTCGAAGAACACAGTGAAGTTTGCAAATGACAACACTCTAGCAGCTGAAGGTGTTGGTGATGTTCTGATTATGAGGAAAGATGGCAAAAGGTCAACAATTTCCAATGTGTTGTACATACCAGGCATGAAGAGTAATTTGCTCAGTATAGGGCAGCTAGTCGAAAAGAACTACAAGGTAGTTGTCGAAGACAAGATGATGAGAGTTCTCGACGCAAGTGGTAGGTTGATCTTGAAGGCTCCAATGTCTCAGAATAGGACCTTCAAGATTGAACTCAATGTGATGGAGCACAAGTCTCTAGCAACAGCAGCCAGCAGAGATGAGTGGTTATGGCACTCTCGACTAGGCCATCTCAACTTCAATGACATCAGAGAACTGAAGAGAAGAAATATGGTTTCAGGATTACCAGAAATCGACATTCCAAGTGAAGTCTATGAAGAGTGTGTTCCGTCGAAACAACACAAGAATAGCTTCAGCAAGGATGCAGGAAGGAAGTCGAAGGCAATACTTGAAGTCATATACTCTGATGTATGTGGTCCAATCCAGGTGGATTCGATTGGTGGCAACAGATATTTTGTCACATTTATAGATGATTTCAGTCGAAAGTTATGGACCTACCTCATCAAGAAGAAAATTGATGTGTTTGAGGTATTTGTCAGATTCAAATCCATGGTCGAAAGACAGAGTGGCCGAAGGTTGAAAACTCTGAGAACTGATGGTGGTGGAGAATATGTGTTGGAAGAGTTCGATGCATTGTGTAAAAAAGAATGGATTGTGTATGAGGTGGTGCCACCATACACTCCACAGCAGAATGGGATTGCAGAACGCAAGAACAGAACCATCATGAACATGGTAAGAAGTATGTTGAATGGAAAGCATCTACCCAAAGAATTATGGGGAGAAGCAGTTTCGACAGCAACATATCTTTTGTACAGATGTCCGACGAGGAAGCTTGAAGGAGTTACACCAGAAGCATGTTGGTCTGGTGACAAGCCTAGTCTCAGTCACTTGAAAGTGTTTGGATCTATAGCACATAGACATGTGCCAGATCAGTTGAGAAGGAAGCTTGATGACAAGTCGAATCAGATGATCTTGATAGGATATCATTCGACTGGAGGTTACAAGTTGTTCGACCCAGTGAATAAGCAGGTAGTGATCAGCAGGGACGTGATCATAGATGAGCTTAAAGAATGGGATTGGAAAGAGAAAGCCAAGAAGGATTCAGTGAGAATCTCTTGTGAAGAACCAGTCACTGAAGTCGAAAGAGAAGTTCGACAAGAACCAGTTGCAGATGAAGCAGGTTCTAGCAGACCTCGACGAACAAGACACATGCCTGCAAGCTTGCAAGAATGTGTAATTACATCAGATGATGTGGTCGATAAAGAGGGTGAGATGGTACATTATGCTTTCTATGCAGATGTTGAACTAGTCAATGCAGCTGAGGCATTGAAAGATTCGAAGTGGGTGAAAGCAATGAATGAAGAGTTAGAGTCCATCGAAGTCAACAATACCTGGTCACTTGTCGAATTGCCTCAAGGCAAGAAGGAAATTGATGTGAAGTGGGTTTACAAGGTGAAGGTAAATCCTAGAGGAGAAGTAACTCGACACAAGGCGAGACTTGTGGCGAAAGGATTTCTTCAGAAGGAAGGAATAGACTTCGATGAAGTGTTCGCACCTGTTGCTTGAATCGAAAACATCAGGTTGGTTGTTGGTCTAGCAAATATGAACAAGTCGCACACATGTCAGATGGACGTGAAGTGTGCATTCCTTAATGGTCCCCTAGATGAAGAAGTTTATGTCGCACAACCAGCTGGGTATGTGAAACGAGGCGAAGAAGGAAAAGTGTACAGGCTGCATAAAGCCCTGTATGGACTTAAGCAAGCTCCAAGAGCCTGGAATAAGAAAATCGACAGCTTCTTAAGGGAGAAGGAATTTGTGAAGTGTACGACAGAGCATGGAGTATATGTAAGAAGAAGCAATGGCGAATTGCTTATACTATGTCTCTATGTCGATGATTTGTTGATAGCAGGAAGTTGCAAGAAGGAGATCGAAGATTTCAAACATGACCTGAGTGAGGAGTTTGAAATGTCAGACTTGGGAGATCTCTCATATTTCCTTGGTATCGAATTCTACAAGACTAGTAGAGGTTTGATGATGCACCAAAGAAGATATGTAGGCGAAATACTCAAGAGATTTGAGATGCAAGATTGCAACTCAACTTCGACTCCAGCTGAGACCAGACTGCAACTGTCGAAGGATCCAGACAAAGATGATGTCGACCCAACCCAATACAGAAGACTTATTGGGTCACTTAGATACCTTTGTCACACAAGGCCTGACTTAGCATACAGTGTTGGTATGGTAAGTAGATTCATGCAGAAGCCAAAGGTATCACACCTAACAGCGACGAAGAGGATACTGAGGTATCTGAAAGGGACTCTCGACTATGGCATTTTATTTCCTACAGCTGACGAAGGGAAAGAATGCAAGTTAGTGGGATACACAGACTCTAGCTGGTGTAGTGATGCAGAAGATAGAAAATCCACAGCTGGATATGTGTTTATGTTAGGTGGTGCACCAGTTGCTTGGAGTTCGAGAAAGGAGCCAGTAGTGGCATTGTCATCATGCGAAGCAGAATATATAGTTGCTTCTCTTTGTGCATGTCAAGCAACCTGGATGGTGAACTTGGTCGAAGAGATTACTGGGAAGAATCATGGAGCAATTACCATGAAGATCGACAGCATGTCAGCTATCAATTTGGCGAAGAATCCAATAGCTCGCGGTCAAAGCAAGCACATCGAAATGAGGTTCCATTATCTTCGAGAGCAGGTAGCAGAAGAGAAGATGAATTTGGAACACTGCAGAACTGAGAATCAGATTGCAGATATCATGACGAAGGGAGTGCAGGTCGAAGTATTCAAGAAGCTAAGATCGATGATGAATGTAAATAGTTTAGACACAATGAATTAGGTGGTGTGTTAAATTGTAATTCATAGTACGTCGAAACTAGCATGTGTCGAATTACCTAAGAGTGTCGAATTGTTTCGACAAATGCATCTTAGATTAGATTTGATTGGATTCTGTTTTAATTAGATTAGATTTTATATGATTTAGATTAGATTTGATATTTTGGGCTTTAAAATTTTTGGGCCTTTGTAAATCTAAATCTATATAAAGGGAGTATCTCTTGCATTGTAAATACAACAATTGTATTCACAATTTGCAGATAGCAAGTGAAAGTGCAATAGATTCAAAATCGAACAGTTCGTGGGTAACATTCTTTTCTCCAAATATTACTCTTCTCTCATTTTCTTTTCTTGATGTTCTTGTTCTTCATTTGTTCTTCATTGTCATTGCATATTGTGTGGGTTGGTGATCAATCTTGAGATCAAGATTGAAGCGAAATCATCATCATAGGGTGTGGTGAATTTCCAAAAAAAAAATACATCTTTGAAATTCTGCAATCAGTAGAAAAAATTGTGTTTCTCCATGCTAAACTGAATAAGCCACAGGATGATATGAATTTCTTCCTAAAACAAAAAGGAAAAGGAAAGAATAATAAAATATAACAATAAAGATACAATAAAAATCATTTGTTCGAACCCTTTTGATAAAATAAACAAATTCAAGGAGGTCATTAAAGTTGATGGATAGGTCTATAGTATGATGTACAAATAAGTTAAGTTTTACATCAAGCACACAATAGTTTCTACCATTGAATAAATAAATATGATCATTTGATATAAGACTTAATAATCTAATGGTAAAAAACACAGTTGTGCATATTAAATAAACAACAAATTTGATATCAATGTTCTACCAATTTTCCTGCTAGACAAAATAGCCTACACTTTTGTGCACTGCAAATAAAAGTCTATTAATAAACCTTGCTCTTGAACTTCCTCATTCATTCAGATGGCTCATAACTTGTAAACTGGTTCAATTCCAAGGAGATAGAAGCATTTTCTCATCACAACAAGTGTGGCTTCACATAACAAGAGTCTACTAGTTTCCTCGGGAGACCCGACAACCTGGAAGGAGAAGAAGTTAAATAAGAATACAAATCTTCTACTAAGCATCTTAACTCTGCAGTCAGTTTGACTGCAGAGAATCCAAATTCATAAGTGTTGGCTATGTATTTTGCTAGTATACCTGACAATTAGAATAAAATTTCTTTGTGAAGATTTCAGCCAAGTTATATAGGTATTCACATAACACATTTGGTAACAAATTCGAGCAAGACTCCACAAAAACCTGAAAGATTAAAAAAATAAAGATTTACAAAGTTGAACACTACCCGGTTTAGCAGCAGACAAGGTATAAATCTTGAGAAAAAATGTTTCACTCTTACCTCAGTAAATTGTAGTAAGTGAAGAGCCAACGTACGCTCGTCTTCATGATCCAACACCAAATTCCCATTCTGTCAAGTCATAAGAAGTTGGTAAACAAGATATGAAGCATATAAAATTTGCACCAGTTGATTTTAAGTCAGTATATTATTTTACAAATATAAACACAAATGCAGTAGTATTGACTCATATCACAATCATAATAGACAAGTGTTTAATTGACTCATATCAAGTCAACCATGGTCTACTCTAGTATAAAGCCTAGGTATGACACATGTTTGACAATGTAAAATTAAGAATATGATACAAAAAGCAATTAAATTGTTTTTTACAACAAAAAAATGGCCTAATCGTCGGTTTTTGAAAAACTTACCTGCTTTAGTTCTTCTATGTTTTTACCAGATTTCCTGATGATGGAACATATCCTGGCATGTGCATACTGCAAATAAACAGCAGTATTTCCCTGTTGGACAAAAAGCTTGTAAAGGTGAGACATTTATAACTTCACATTAGTTGGTTTCATGGGAAATGAAGAACAAGGGTTTAACATTTTTTAAAAGTTTCTATTTTGTAGTTCTAACAGCAGTTGGCAATAGAAAGGAGCAAAAATTATAGCTTTGGACTTTATGAATATTTTCAAAGGAGAAGCGGGATGGTCTGGGGATATCAACAATGGTTATAAAATCTAACTGTTCTTTTACAGTAACTTAACAAGAATTTGAAAACAGTAAATGCACCTTATCATTAAGCATCTGATCAAAGTTGAAAGTGTAATTTGTTAATCTATTGATCTTCAAGTCAGCATACCTGCAAACACATTAAAAGCATGAACATGATGGGCAACAAAACTATAACTCATGCAGTATTCCTATAGCAGTGGCATAATCAGACAACGGAAATGTTGTAAAGACAAACAAAAACCGTATGTTGATTTGTATTATACAGTGTTGTCCATGGCGGATGGCGGTCCATGGCGGAGAGGCAAAATCACGCCATACCGGCCGCTTTGCGGCGCCGTTATTGCGGATTATGGCGGAAAGACCCGCAATAGTGGCTGATATCTACCATTGTGGTGAGCCCAAAAACCGCCGTGTAAATCTGCCATAGCGGCCATAGCGGGGCAATTTGATAACACTGATGATACATAAAAGTGATCACTATAACTGGGGAACATAATTGTAGTATGGGGTTGAGCATTTAGCTTGAAAAAAGAAAAGAAACAAAGCAATCCATGTGTATGTTTTTATCTGATTAAACTAGTTACCGTACCGGTTAGAAATTCTGGTTTACTTGTATAGTACTTTGAAAATATATTTATACATCAGGAAAAATCAGTATATGTCAATCAGATTTAGAACACTAGTGCTGAATAAAACAACACAAACTTTTACAACTACTCAGTAACAGCAAATTGTAAAATATTACATTGGGTTATAATTTAACACAATAAAGTATGGCTACAACTAAGCAAACTACATATTATTACTGGAAAGCATGTTGGTTATACTTCAAGCATAGGAAAAATATTACTGGGATAGAGAGCTTACTTAACAGCTCCATATCCAATTGCCTCTGATGTTTTCTCAATCTCTTCCTCTGTCCAATCTTTAGCATTATCTAAATGAACTCAGATTTAAGAGGTTAACTTCGTGTCACTGATATTAGAAATAAAAACTGCAATAGGCAACAGGTATTTACCACGTTCAAGAAGGGAAGCTTTACAGCGCCTTTTAGCTTCATCAAGTAAATCAACCAATCGAACTGTCTCGCTGCTGCGACTCCGGAATCGTTTTCCATCTTCGCCAAGAACAAGACCAAAACCTACATGAGTGCATTTTGGATATTCATTTTCATCCTTTGGGAGCCACCCTGCACGCCTGTAAGCCTGACAGAAAAATCAAAAGCATACCAAACATTTAAACTCGTTTTGTATATTAACACGTTGGAAGTAACAATATATCAGTCAATTGGTATATACCTTAAACAGCATGTCAAAATGTTGCGACTGCCCAACATCTGTAACATATATATTCCATTCAATATTTTCGACATTCAGACGGTACCTACAAGGTTCAAGTGGCTCAGATATCCAACAAAATTTATTTTCAACAGTTGCTCCATTTCCTATTCCGCTCATATGAAAATGCAGACAAATAGAAAAGCCTTTTCCTATTTCCTATTACCTGATGTAAGAACAGTCATAAAGCCTTTTCCTATTACCTGATGCCATTTACACATAAAAAAACACGATCTCCTATCAAGAAATAAAGTACAATTGGTTGATTTACTTCATCTAACCTACTCTTATATTCTTCGTATTAGTTTTTATGCATGTCTTCTCCTTCAATGCCCAAACTACCAAAGGTAACAATTAAGTATGTAACATTCAAGATAAATCAATTTGACTGATTGATAACAAAATTTGAATATTCAAGTGAATCACAAAACAAATTTAGAGAATCTGTCCGTAAACTAAGTAAAAACTAACCAAATTGATGTTAGATCAGTTGAAGAGTAGTTGAAGCCACCATCTCTTTTCACAACAATCATTGGTATGTCTACACCTTCAACAAATATCACACGAGCACCTTCACTGTCTTCAACTAGTCCTAATTTCTCCAGTTTCTCCAAAGTCGGAAGGATTAATGGATTATAGAAGCTCTCTGGCTGTGACCAAATATTTCGCCAATCAGTACACAGTAAAAGAAATTCACTATTATGCAGTAAAATCAAAATATGTAATAACTGCAACATTAATTCAAGATTAATCAATCAATCTATTGCTACAGCGTAAGCATTAACAATCCCCTTTAAGCTGCAAAATTGATAGTTACTGCTGCAATTGCTATACACAGGAAATCAAACAAATAGAGGAGTCATAATTATTTCAGTCTAGGCGAACTGAGTAAAATTCAAGCAGAAAAAACAATCAAGCTTATGAATGAGTTGGATATTCACTTAATTTCCTAATGTTAAATACAAGAAACCAGCCAAACTTCTGACCGCATAAGAACAATGAAAAAGATACAAAATTTATTAGATATAAAATATGGTATATCTGCCTAAAACACATAATCAAAACAACAACACATTCAATAAAAATCACGCCAATGGAAAAATGTCTACAAAACCAAACATATATTAAGGCACACAGTGCATTCTAAGTGACCCTACACTAAATAAAAAGAAAAGAAAGAGATAATAAATTCCTCGGCGGAACTGCGGAAATACATAAGAAACTGAACCCTTACCATTTCCTCTAAATGAACTCCAAGTCGTTTATAAACCTTGTTAAACTCGGTCCTACTAATATCACAAATTTTCTGCCATGCCGCGCGATACTTGGGATCCCCGCTCTGAAATCAAAATTAAGGCAGACAAAAAATGCATAACCAATTCTCCATGATCTCGCATATAAGGGGGAGAAAGAAAAAAATCGTGAAGTAAAATTTACCTGGAGCTTGACCACATTCTGCTGTGCCGTGAGCTTAAAATCAGGATCACTATCAAACTTCAATTTTGAGGCCTTATAGAATGCCTAAAAATGCATCGACTCCAGTCATTTCAGAATAACCAAAATAAGTTTCCAGCAAAACTAAGTAATAATGAGAACATAAAACACTATTCCAACTAGACCAATAAACATTGACAAGGAAAAGGATGCTAATTACTAGTATTGTATCCAAAATCAGGTATAATATAAGCATGCAGCTAGTTAATTAAAACAATGTCGGACTGAACTAAAAATACTGACAAAATTTATGAATAAAAACCAACATAAGAAAACTGGTATAAAATTCATTTTCATATGTTTTCTGACCTGTAGATCTCCAATAGCTGATTCATTAACATCTTCTGGGTTCGGATATTTCTCAAAGAGGTATGCAATCAGCATCCCAAACTGCAAAATAAATGCATGGAAGTTAAGCCCAATGTTGTCAATCATGGATTGCAGAATATAGTGTTTAGTTCGAATTCAGCTATGCTACAGTGCCTTAGAGCCTCTATTTGACAAAACCTTGTACTAAATAGCGCATCGTGAATCAATAGCAGTTTGCTAAAATTCCGCTATTGCGCCACTATAACCATTGTTTGACAATACTGGTTAAGTCATATGCTCCAATGCCAAAATGAGATTCTTTGTAGTAATAGACTGTTTTATAACTTAAAGCAAATATATCATAAGCAAGCATTGTTAATTTGGCGGCAGTTGAAATAGTTCAATATATATACTATTTTCTTTGTGGGTAGATACGGTAGTGTCTAAACTGAAGAAGGCTGCACGACTTCATTTAATTCGGAGGAATGTTATTTATGTTGTTGATCATAAAAGCAGTTAATATGCCCACTTACATCAGCCAGTGGTCCCAAACACAACTAGATGTTAAACGATTATTACAAAGGAATCGCCCAAAGACACAAAGAATAATGGTATATGAACAAAGAAAACCTAGATTTAAAAGTATACAATGACAATGATCTAGTCGCAAACAAATAGCATAAAATTCAACCTCGATTTAACATGCACTATATTCAAACACAAGGCCCAAAATAGCATTATTTAACTTAGAGATATTAACTCTACCTGAGTACCCCAATCACCGATATGATTCCGGCGGATAAGAGAATCCGCCTGGCAAAATTCAAGCATCCGAGCCAATGTGTCTCCAATAATAGTTGACCTCAGGTGACCGACATGCATTTCTTTTGCAATGTTAGGAGAGGAAAAGTCAATCAAAACCCTCTTGACTGGAAGCCGAGGTGCCCAGGAATCAATACCATCAGTAAGCATCCTCTGTATGCTCTGCAAAACGATTATTTCTGTTAAGATTATAATCCAAACAACACACCGTACAATGCAGGTACTTGTCTAGAACTTTAGGTTACATATTATTTTAATTTAAAATTACATATAGAAATGCAATGAATCACCTGTGCTATCCACTTCTTTGATAAGACAATGTTCACAAACCCAGGACCAGCAACAGAGCATGATTCTACCATTTCTGATGGAGGGAGATTTTTCACAATACCCTACGTAAAAAAAAAAACACATTCAGTACCATCGCATAATAACAAAACAAAACCTAATTTAAAAATAAATACAATAAACTGAACCATCTCGATATACCTCTCCAACCGAACGAGGATTCTTGAATTCGGTTTGCTTCCCTTTAACCTTAGCCCACAGAGCCATTGCATTATTACTGAACCCAAAAAAAATAAAATAAAAAACTTCTTGTATTAGGTTTAAGTAGTAAATTCACAAATAACCTTCTTCTGCTGCTAATATACAATGAAACTAAAACCCTAAATCCATTTCAGATGCATGAGCTCACTCACCATTGATAATCAGCAAATTTTACACCATTTTTGGCAACGCATGCATCAATCATAGGCAAAACATCAGATTCACCAGGAAAAGTTGATTTTAACGATTCCCCAAACAGTTTCGCCAATTGTTTTCGGAGACTTGACGGACAATTCAATTCCTAAATTTCCAATCGCATAAATTAACATCAATAAATGAATTAAGAATGAAACAAGAAAATAATGTAAATTATATGATTAGTTTGGAATTGGGAACTCCGTGAACTTACGATATACATGGCGGAAGTATGTGGTTAACTCAAACAAAAGCAGTGGGCGCGGCGGCGTTGCGGGGTGGTGGTGGCAATGTGCACACAGCAGAAGGAACGGGTCTGTGTAAGTAGTGGCGGCAGTGTGAACGTAGGGACGATTGAGTCTTATATATACTAGGGCATTTTTGTAATTTAATCTAATGAGAGCAGGATGGTTCAGTGTAATGGAGTAACATATTAGTTTTGATTTTTTGTTGAAAAAAATTACTGATTAATAAAAAATTGTCAATTCAATTAGAGAAACAATTTTACATCATTTAAACACTTCTATTTACAACAGATTCTAAATCTAACTATTATCATTTAAATATGATATTACTGTAGTAGTTTATTCATAATTTAAATACATGATAAAAATGTAAAATTCACACTTTATTTAATCCTCCAATATCTTTTTTTTTCTTTCTAAAAAAAATGTATAAGTTTGATTGTCCATCTCTAAAGAAAGACAAAGATAAGGATAATGACAAGAGTCGCTCAAACAAAAAGTCCAACAAGTCTCGACGAGCATACATCGCTTGGGAAAGCGATAGTGAGTCGGAGAAAGATGATTCCTAAGTGACGAAAGTGAATCCGTTAACTTTTGTCTTATGGCACGCCACAACAAAGCAAAAGAGGTAAAGCATTCTAAATATGATCATGTTAATACTATGTCGCATTTAGAGTTACGAAAGGCTTTTGACATGTTACTCTATGAGGCTAAGGAAACATTTCAACATTTAGCCTCAAATAAAAGGATTTTCACATATTTGGAGAAGAAGGTTTCCGATTCCGAAAAGGAATTGGAAGCCCTCAAAAACTCTATAGTGGACACATCAAAAGCCAAGGTTGAAGAGGACCCTACCTCTTGGTTCAATTGGGGCTGTGACACTTGTCATATTTGGCAACGAGAGGTGAGAATCCTCAAGGCCAAATTGGACAAGGCTCTTAAGCCAAAAGTTAAGTTTGCTATTGATCGATCACATTTTCGTGAGAGCATGAATAATCCATATCAAAAGTATACCTATATGATTCGAGATAGTGATAGCAAAAGTAAATTCCAAATGAACCGTAATTGTCTTTACTGTTGTAAGTCTGGTCATACTATTGCGAAATGCCGCTTCAGAAGGTTTCTTGTTCCGAAAGGCATCTACCAATGGTTGCCCAAGTGCGGTCTTGGTTTCACTCACCTTAAAGGACCCAATGAGAATTGGGTACCTACTCTCCCTTGATTGTTTTTGTAGGTACAAAGTCTTGAGACCACCGAAAGAAGATGGGTTCTGGATAGTGGCTGCTCGAGACACATGATCGGAGACATATCTCTTTTTATCGACTTTGTGGCGAAGAAAAAGGGGTTTGTCACCTACGGAGATAACAACAAGGGACAGATACTTGGTAAAGGTAGTATAGGTAACCCCTCATCTACTACTATCTTTGATGTACTTCTTGTGGAAGACCTTAGACACAACCTTTTAAGCATTAGTCAACTATGTGACAAGAATTATAAAGTATATTTTTCAAAGGATTGTTGCATAGTTGAAGATAGCGACAAAAAGAATGTGTTTAAGGGCTTGAGGGTGAAAAACGTCTATATGCTAGACTTAAATGAGGTATCGTTGAATGAAGATAAGTGTCTAGTCGCTATGAATGAAGATTCATGGTTGTGGCATAGACGGTTGGCTCACATCAACTTTGATTTGCTTAACAAAATAGTCTCTAAAGACCTAGTTATCGGTTTGCCCAAAATTAAATTCACAAAGGATCACCTTTGTGATGCGTGTCAAATGGGGAAGCAAACAAGGATCTCATTCAAATCTAAAAACATCGTTTCAACTATGAGACCCCTTGAGCTCCTCCATATGGACCTCTTTGGACCATCTAGGGTTAAAAGTCTAGGTGGTAACTATTATGGGTTTGTTATAGTCGATGATTTTTCTAGGTTTTGCTGGACCATTTTCTTAGCAAATAAGAGTGATACCTTTTCGGCCTTTGAACGATTTGCTAAGTTATCTCAGAACAAGTTAAACACAAACATTGGGTCAATTAGAAGTGACCATAGGGGTGAGTTTGAAAATCATTTATTTGAAGCATTTTGTGATTCCAACGGAATTGATCATACTTTTTCCGCACCATGTACCCCTCAACAAAATGGGGTAGTGGAACGTAAAATAGAGTTTTGGAGGAACTTGGAAGGACTATGATCAATGATGGTGGACTACCAAAATACTTTTGGGCCGACGCCATAAGTACGGTTTGTTATGTTTTGAATAGGGTGCTCATCCGGCCTATTCTAAACAAAACACCGTATGAGCTTTTAAAAGGGCGTAAGCCAAACATCTCTCACCTTCATATACTTGGTTGCAAATGCTTTGTGTTAAACAACAGGAAAGAGACTCTTGGTAAATTTGATGCCAAGGCCGACGAGGGTATTTTTCTTAGATACTCTCAGTCAAGTAAAGCGTATAGAATTTATAATAAGAGGTTACGTGTAGTTGAAGAGTCAGTTCATGTTACCTTTGATGAGTCTTATCTGAGAAATGTCGGAGAAGGTAGTTCTTTTCATGGTGCAGGTGTACCTACTGAAGACATACTCAAGGACACTGATAAGGAAATTGATCAGCTTGAAGCAGTGCGTATTGAGGAGGAAAAGGTTCACCAACCAGTGAAAAGTGAGGATGATTATCATGCTGATAAAGATGAACTTCCTCCAGCTTGGAAGTCTTCAAAAGGCCATCCAATTGACAACATTCTCGGTGATATCTCTAAGGGAGTAACTACTCACTCTAAACTTAGTAATTTTTGTTATTGCTCTGCTTTTGTGTCACAAGTTGAACCTAAAAACTCTAAGGAGGCGTTACTCGATGAGCATTGGTTTCTATCAATGTAAGATGAACTAAATCAATTCAGAAGAAATGAGGTTTGGGACCTTGTCCCCCCTCTGCGAGATCATCGAGTAATCGGCACCCGATTGGTGTTTAGGAATAAACTTGATGAAAATGGAGTAATAATGCGTAACAAAGTACGGCTTGTAGCGCAAGGCTATAACCAAGAGGAAGGAATCGACTATGAGGAAACTTATGTGTCGGTTGCCCGACTCGAGGCTATACGCCTTCTACTTGCCTATGCTTGCACAAAGAACTTCAAACTATTCCAAATGGATGTTAAAAGTGTGTTCCTTAACGGATACATAAATGAAGAGGTCTATGTAGCCCAACCTCCGGGTTTTGAATCCCACGAATATCCTGATTATGTCTATAAACTTAAACGAGCTTTGTACGGACTTAAACAAGCCCATAGGGCTTGGTATGAACGTCTATGCAAATTTCTACTTGATCAAGGGTATTCAAGAGGGAAGGTTGACACAACTCTCTTCATTAAACGTCAAGAAAAACACTTAATTTTGGTACAAATTTATGTTGACGATATTATTTTCGGGTCTACTAACATGACCTTGGTCAAGGAGTTTTCTAGTTTGATGCAGGGGGAGTTTGAAATGAGCATGATGGCGGGGCTCAACTATTTCCTCGAATTGCAAATCAAACAACTCGAAGAGGGCACATTCGTGAGTCAAACGAAATATTGTCTTGAGCTTCTAAAACGTTTCGACATGCTAAACTGCAAAGCAATAGATACTCCAATGCCGACCAGTGCGAATCTTGATTGTGATGAGAATGGTAAAGATGTAGAGGTAAGAAGTTATAGAGGTATGATATGATCCCTTCTTTATTTTACCGCATCACGTCTCGATATAATGTTTAGTGTATGCATGTGTGCGAGGTATCGGGCACATCCCAAGGAATCCCACCTAAAGGCAGTTAAGCGCATACTTTGATACCTCTCTGGTACTCCAAAGTATGGGTTGTGGTATTCCAAAGCTAATGTTTGTTCCTTAGTTGGCTACTCTGATTCCGGCTTTTCCGGGTCCAAGTTGGATAAGAAAAGTACTAATGGAACGTGTCACCTTTTCGCAAATTCCTTGGTGAGTTGGCATAGCAAGAAACAGGTTTTCGTTGCTTTGTCAACAACCGAGGCGGAATACGTTGTCGCCGGTAGTTGTTGTGCTCAAGTCCTATGGCTTAAACAACATTTGCTTGATTTCAATTTAAAACTTGAGCGTATTCCAATTTTGTGCGATAACACTAGTGCGATTAATCTAACTAAGAACCCTGTATTGCATTCATGCACCAAGCATATCGAAATATGCCATCATTTTCTTAGGGATCATGTAGAGAAAGGTGATGTGATTTTTGAGCACGTTGACACTAACAATCAACTTGCTGATATTTTTACAAAACCATTAGCTACAGAGCCTTTCTTTCACATCCGTAGGGAACTTGGCATTCTCGATATCTCGGATCGTGCTTAATAGTCTTTTAAAATAGTGATCTTCACACACACACACACATATATATATATATATATATATATATATATATATATATATATACACACACACATGCTTGTTTATTTTTTTAACTAACAATGCGAAGAAATATTAAGCTATATGTGAGGGCTCTCATCGTCAATAGTGATCAAGGTAATATCGTTCTGTCTCAAAGATTCTCTCTAATTAAACGTACCATGTTGAGTGATTACATTGATGTTTGTTGCACATATTGAGCATACCTTATCCATTTAGATGTTTGATATTTTGTGTTGGCTTTCTATTTATTCAATATCATAGCTTAAAGGTCACAAAATTTCATTTTTTTTGTTTGGGTTGACTCATAAATGCTTATGGTCGACTCATTCTTGGTGTATTGTTAACATGTATGGCCGGGAATGCTCAGGTCGACCCATAGGTCGATGCATAGCTCAAATTTTCAAAATTATCAGAAACACTACAGTGTGTGTCGATGCACACAGACCTATAGGTCGACCGGTCGCTAAAAAGCTGCGAAAAATCTCTTGGTCACTGTGCGTTTTTTTTAATTGTTTTTGATTTTCTATGTGGCATATGCATTATTTCAACACATTATCACATAATCTCATCTCCTCCTCTCCTCTAACTCCTCGCTACACAAACCCTAATCTCACTTTCCTACAAACAAAATTTGGGATTCACAAAAATTTGAATTCGTCACTGTTCATCTTCTCCTACAATGACTTCTCGAAGAACATCTCGAAAAAGAGTCACAAGAGAGTCTGCATCTCAAGCGGGTACTTCTCAACCTCCCTCAAATCAACCGGTAACACTTTCATCTCTTCTCTCTGATAAGTATGCTGATTTATATGAAGAAAAGTTGAGCAAACGGTCTGTTGTTAAGCAATTCATTTGCTATCGCGGTACTGTTGAACGCATGTGCATTGGAGATATCTTAGAATTATTGGATTTTCAGAATTTTCATGGGTTTTTTATCATGTGACACTAAGTACAATGAAGATTTGGTTCGAATCTTTTATTCTGGTTTAGTTGGAAAGTTCGAGGATTACATGTTTAACTGCAAATAGGAGATAAGATTGTCACTGTTGATCAAACTATTTGGAGAGATTTGTTCTGTATGTCTGTGACCAATGATCAACCTACTCAGTATATAACTGATACTGATCATGTTAAAGACTATGATTTTAAACAAGCACTGAACTCTATGTTGAAGAGACCATACTTGGATCAGGTTGTGGCTAGTAGTCTTTTTCCCAAAACTGTGACAACAGGGAAACTGACTCCTCCTGCAAGGATTTTACAGTGGATTGTTTCTCACATTCTTAGACCAAAGATAGGAGGCTACTCTAGGGTGGATCAACCTGAGGTTCAGTTGATGTATGTTTTGAAGAATAAAATCAGGATTAGCTGGCCCTATTATTCTGCAAGCAAAATGTATTCTCTTCGTGACTCCGGCAGGGGCATTGCGTTGTCCTACGCATCATTTATTCAAAAGGTACTCAACCATGCTAAAATAGTTGTTCCGAGTATTCCGTACAAATCTATCACTATCAATCAAGAATTTTGTCAAAAAACATTAACTATGATAGGTCATGTGTGGGATGTCCAAGACAAGAGGTATAAGTATGTGGTGAAAGCAAACACTACGGTATTGGAAGAAGAATCTGAGGAAAGGGATGAGGAAGAAGAAGACGAGAACGACGAAGATGAGGAAGAAGGTGAGGACGAACAAAGCGATTCTGAAGATGAACAAGGGGATAATGATCAACAATAACAAATGGATATTGGTGTTGAAGACAATAGTGCTTGGATGCTTAATTCGTCTGCTATGGTGTCGGAGGAAGCCCCTGAATGGAACCAATGGTAATATACAGGTAGTTTTATACCTCAATCATCTCCAATGGAAGCTGAAGTTGACCAAGGATGGGGTCAATGGCAATATAATGGATGAACCACTCTTGGTTCCAACTATATGCCAGCAACTCAAGGGTTGGACTATCAGGAGTCCTATTGTACTCCTCCCTTACCTCTGCGTCCTCAACAAAACAATGAGGATATCCTTGAACTTATGAGGACTATGCAACTTGATCAACAGAGGTTTGCCACTGCTCAAGAGGAAAGGTTTCAATCCTTGCGTGAAGAGTTTCAGAATTACACCACCAACTTTGACGCCTTTGCTACTAATGTGATTGGTAAGTTTAACACTATGGCTGAGACTTCTACAACTCAGCATCGTGCTCTCACCAACAGCTTTAACATCCTGAATCAATCCGTGTTGGAGTTGACTGGACAGATGGATATGCAACCTCCACCACCTCATCATCCTCACCAGTTTCGCGGGCGGGGCCACTCATTTAGGGGGGGGGGGGAGGCCATGAGAATCATCCTTACATTTCGCATCATGTTTTTTTTGCTTTGTTTCTTGCACTATTTTGGGTTTATGACTCCAATACGTTGATTTTAGCTATGTGTGTCTTATTTTCGTACTGCTTTATTGCTCCTTATGGTTGTTCCAGGTAGTAACAATGCACTATTACTTTATTTTATGCCTCTTAAGTGTTTTCACCTTATTTAGCTTTTCATTAACTTGCATTATATGTGAATGTGTGTTAATGGTATTTGTTGCAATTATATTCAAAATGCAGCTCTCGTTTTTTTTATTCTTGACACTTCATCCTTCTCTCTTTTTGATGTTGTCAAAGGGGGGGAAGAATAAGGACATAACAAGTATTCAGATGATCAAACAATAGTAGATGCATAAAGTCAGAGGGAGGACATATGACCGTTTTGCCATCATCAAAAAGGGGGAGTATGTGAGGGAAGATTCTCTCTATGTACTTGATTTTAATGATGTCAAAACTATCATAATTAGAATATAGAGATTCAAGTGATAAACGTCATATGAAATGCTCATTAAGTGGTCTAAGAGTGTTTGATCATGATTAGTAAATGGTCTAGGTTCATTAGATATGTTTTAACACTTTTAGGAAAGTCAAAAATGGATTTTTGCATGTTCCAAGGGTGTGAGTCGACTCATAACCCTGCATTGGTCGACCTAAACGTGTGTCATATGTGAGTATAATCAGTGGGAGTGCCCGCGTCGACCTACCGGTCGACTCACTCATTCTACATTTGTGTTTTCCCAAAACCGGGAGCTATGAGTCGACTCATAGCCTGCTTCGGTCGACGCATAACCTGCAGTTTTGTGCAGTAAACGCGCGACATTGCTCAGGTCGACTATACTATCTGTATAGGTCGACCGCTCGCTGAATGTGACCAGAATTTTATTGTGTTATTCATTTCAAAACTCTGTTATTTCTATTGTATTGTCTAGGATAGTATATATATCATTTAAGCTCATTTTTTACATAACAAGAAACGTGAAATTTTATGCCATTCCTCTTCATCTTCATCTTCAACATTGAGTGAACAAACAATGACACATAACAATCTTTGTTTGAGTTGTTCATTGTTTCAAGGTGATAACGTTCAGATTTTGGAAGCGCGTGATCTTCATTTATGAGTTGAGATTTTTGGTAGGTGTTTCTTGAATAAAACCCTAGGTTTTCTCCTCCAAGAATCGGGAAGATTTTGGGGGTTTTTGCACAAACCGTTTCGTTCTACAGGGATTCAGCCGGGCGAAGGTAACCGACGATTGGAGCAATTGTTCGATTTAGTAGCTGTAATCGGAGGATCGTAGAAGAGAGGTTTGGGTTCGAAGTTTGGTAGATTGCGATTGATCGAGTGAAGGTAACCGAAGAACGGAGGTTTTGTTCGGTTTAGTAGCGTGGGACGATAATTGGATCAACCATATTCGAAGGACTTGATTCATCTTGAATCAAGGGAAGAGAAAATTCTGCATCAACGATCGAAGACGTTCGAGGGTTTGGATGTTCATAGTTTTCTCTTGTAATAAACAATTTGCAACAGCTACATATATATATATATATATATATATATATATATATATATATATATATATATATCTCAATTCCAATTGTGGAATTGGGGGCAGAGGTACGCAAAGCGAGGACGATTGGGGAACTGCCTAATCAAATCTCATTTGTTCTCTCTTTCCCTTAACTCTTTTATAATTCAGTTTGTTCGAATTTGTGAAGTCCCAATCTATCGAAATTTCTGTCGTAGTGTAATTTTGAGCTGAGAAATTATTTGTTAAATCGATACAATTCCTTGAATTGCATCTTGGAGCAGCTCTATATTACATTCCATAGAAATTCTGCACTTAGTGTGTTTACGCACACTAGGTGTTTGATAATTTGTTTCAACGCAAAAATCGAACACATTGTTTTTAGTTGCTTATCATTTTTCCTCATTGGTTTGGATTAAACATCAAGCAAGCAATATTTTGTTGACTGCGTTTTTTAAGTGTAGTAATCAAACTGAATTTTTCTCTTCCATACTCATTCTCGATATATTCGTGCATATCCGATCCTTTTAGTAGAAGGTTCGTTGTAGACGTTCTATCCAGTGGTAGCTTCCGTTAAATAATTTTTTAAACTAAAATTTCAAAACCATTTGCGTGTAAAGCTCAAGGGATCTATTCAACCTCCCCTTCTAGATCCATAGCCATCGTCTAACAACTAAAAGAGAAGCTAGGAAAGAAAAAAAAAAAAAAAGGTGAAACAGGAGAAAAGAGAAGCAAGGAAAGCCAAAGTTCCCAAGGTTGTAAAGAAAAGAAAGAAAAAATTGTCTAAAGCTCCAAAAACCAGATAGACACTAGTGATTTGTAACAGCTAAAGATTATTAAAAATAGTAAATTTGTTTTCTAAGCATATATTAGAAGAGGTTAGAACTAATTTAGTTTATAAATTAATTTCCTAGTATTATGGAGTAACAAAGTCACTTGTACAATTTATCTCTTTCAACGACTATTCTTTTGTGACTGCTATATAAGTAGCCGAAGATTCAATCTAAAATCAACAACAATGAAATAAAGAAAGAGAGCCAAAAAGAAAAGAAGTGTTTCACGCTTCTATTAAAATGGAAGAATAACAAGATCAACAATGGTGACACCATCGAGTATGCAGAATTTATGTTTTATGTTGTAAATTGTATAAAGCCTTAAGATTTCTTAAACATTGAATAACTTAGAAATCTTAAGAGCTATGATCTTTATTATGGTTATTTTCATATACCTCTGATTATAATCAAGTACACCTTGTTGTTTATTCTGCTAAACAGGTTGTTTAGTAGTTTAGAAAGAAAGTTTCTTGTGATGTACTTAAGCATCAAAGTCTCTTGATATGATCTTGAGCCAAGTAAGTTTCCTGCTATGTGCTTGAGCATTGAAGTCTTGATCATATTTTTTATTAAGCATAAATTTTTGGACTGAAGGTCTAAGCAAGGAAGTCTTGGATTCGTGGAATCTAAGTAGAAATTCTTATACTCGAGGGTATGAGCAGAAGTCTTGAATCTGTGGGATTTAAGCAGAAAAATCTTAGACTGGAGGTCTAAGCAGGGAATTCTTGTAATCGAGGGTGTGAATATAAATCTTGAATCTGTGGGATTTAACCAGGAAAGTCTTAGGCTGTGAGTCAGAGCAGGAAGTCTTGTAGTTACGAGTATAAACAGGAAAGTCTTATGATCTGAGGATCTAAGCAGGAAGTCTTAATCAGATGTTGATTGAGCAAACAAGTCTTAGGCTATAGGCCTGAGCAGGAAAGTCTTATGCTTGGGGCATAAGCAATTGTAATCATGTTTTGATTATAGTGAAAAATTTCTTGTGTTGCAAGGGAATTGTACTACTCTCAGTTTGGAAGGAACCGAGATAAATCTTTGTGTGTTCTTTTGTTATTTACTTGTTTATGATATTATTCTGTTGTAACTAATTATCAGAATCTGAATAAGTAGTTTAGAATTTAAACTCTGTTCATAAACAAAGCAAAAATGGAGAACACAATTCAACCCCCCATTCTTGTGTATTTTTCTCACCTTTATATATATATATATATATATATATATATATATATATATATATATATATATATATATATATAATAAAAAAAATTAAATAGAGAAGTGTAAATTATAGGGGTGTTCGTTGGTCGGTTTGGTTCGTTTTTGAGAGAATCTGATATCCGAACCAATGAAAAATAAATGGATTGGTTTGGATTGAATTTATATATTTTTGCAATAAAATCCAAATCAGACCGATCCGAAAAATAATAGATTGGTTTGGATTGAATTGATCAGATATATTAAAAATAAATATACAACAATATTTTTTTAAAAATTAATTATTTACACACTAAAATATGAAAAATAAATATTGAACACATATCTTACATATTTTTAAACAAGAAATGACCACCATAGTCATATTGTTGTTGTATTTCAATTAAATATTCAATAACTTAAAGTAATTTTACTGCATACTCATACTCCATTACATAGCATAAAATTGAAGGTTTGCAGTTTGTAGATACTTGTGATTTGAGATTTTACAATTTGGGAAAAAGGTTGTGGTTTGCGGATACTTGTAGTTTGTAATTTGTGAGTTTAATTTATAATGGTTGTGATGTTTGGTTTCTCTATATTTCATCATTGATTGATATGCTTGTGATAATTTGAAGGATGTCGTTTTGTTTTTCATTGGAAATGTCCAGAGACTATGCCTCTTTATTTTTTCATTATGGTTTGTACTTGGTAATTGTTATAACAATTATTCTCTTTATTCAAATAAATAAGTAATAACTCAATTAAAATTAAAAATTTATTATATGAATTAATTATTTTGATTGTTATTGGTTTGGTTCGGGTTTACGGGTAGCAAATTAGAATATTGTTGTCTGAACTAATTAACATGGTTTTAATTAGTTTGGTTCGATTTTTACCCGAATTGGAAAAATATCCCACCCAAACACGTTGCTTTGGTTTGGATTGTGATTTGGTTCGGATTTGCCCGAACCACTGAACACCCCTAGTAAATTACATCTTCTTTTAACTATACGGGATGCAATTACACAACATGTAATTGTATATTGTGAAAAACTAATAGAATAATTTAAAGTATTTTAGAAAAATTATTCAAAGTTCAAACACGTTAATAAATTTGATGTATAGGGAAAAAGAACAATGTCAACTAAAATAATCCGCTAAAAGTGAAAGCAAATTCACAACAATCCAAAAGAAGATAAATCACAAGAAATACAATAATTTGTTTACTCAGTTTGATCAAATGATCTACTGTGTGTGTGTGTGTGTGTGTGTGTGTGTGTGTGTGTGTGTGAGAGAGAGAGAGAGAGCAGTTATCCGATTAACTATACTTCTAAAAGTTGCTACAAAAGATTATAAATGAATTACAAGAAAATAGTCACTAAAGTTTCTAATAACAAACCCTATTTTATATCTAAATGTTTCGTTAATCTGTCCAACTTTATCTATATGAATCACACAAGTGCAAGGTGTTCGAAGTTTTTCTCAATCCTCTTAGATATTTTAAAAGGTTTCATTAATTCATAGAACACAATCATATAAAGTCTACATTTACCTCTCTAAGTTTTCCCTAGGATTGTCACATGTTCCCTTTGTCTTTCAAACTACATTTTGAAGGCTGTTTATGATGCTATAATCTTCCTATTTTCCTTATCACAAATCAAATGATAATTAGAGGATTTCATAATTGTTCCCTCACTACTACTACTACTACGACTAATATCCATAGTAAAAATTCCACATCAAACTTTGTTTTCTCTTTCATAATTTCTAAAAGCTTCATCCCCAAGTCTTTACTCTTCTTTTCCTTATGAGACTATGTGAAAGTAGTACATCTACAATTCATGAACTTTTATCCTTCATGCTCCACTTGTAACAACTAATAACCTTTCCCACCTTATAGATAGTCGTTGATGACACAATCCAAAACTTTACCATCAGGGTAAATTAGCTTGATTGTGCAATAGGCAAAGCTTTAACGACCTTCGAATCAGAGCGAATTTCAGGTTTCCTACTACAAACCACCATAGGTGCTTGAAAGTTTATTCTTGTTAATGAATACCTATCGACCAGGTAAGTTGCATTGGCATCAGCCTTACCCTAGAAACTGTTGGAACATGGCAATATTCCAATAGGGAGATGAATTTGAAAACGTTTCTTAAGTTCCACATTGTTAGAAAAAATAGGTGTGGTTGTGTGTTAGTTGAAAAAATTTATTAGTCCGACATTGTTTAGATTAGATATTTTGGTTAACTTACTTAGTTATATAAAGAAATCAATTGTTTCATTATGTTCCGTTTAGGAACCAGAAATGGATGTTCCACCTTCACAAAGGAATAAAAAATAATCAGAGTTGAATAACTATTGATTTTGAGCGGTGCCTCCGATCTTCTTTACGGCGGCGCAGGGTGAACTTACATGGTTAACACTCCAACGCTCAAGACAGTTCAAGATTCAAAATAAGTAAAGTAAAAATTGAGATCAGAGATTGTATACATTCTCATAATGTGGGAACTGTTTTTATATTATGGGTCGAGTATAATGGGCTGGGTATGGATTGGGCCTCGAAAAATTGGGCCTTTTGCCCGGGCCAGAACAATTTCCCCCAAGGATTTGTCGGGTGTAATACCTCAAAATTTGCCCTCTTGTTTTCTCAATAAATTGGTCTATGCTTTACTCATTTGCATTCCATAGTAGGTCATAAATTGCATATCATTGGTTGCATAAGGGCATGTGATCAGTGGTTTTCAAAGGTGTTAATCATCCAAAGCAAGAGAATAAGAGCCAAGGGTCTTCAAACAAGCCTCCAGGGTCTCTTATATCATATATCCTCTCACTGTGATCCCACAAGGCATTGGAAGATGGGAATTCATCAAGAAGATTGGATAGTGCATCATCTCCTACACAAAACAATCTAAAATTGGGATATGACCCCCAAATGGGCAAGCTCCTTGAGTTTTTATCACCTCCAAATGTCACATCTCATCTTTGTTAGATAGTATATACATCATATTCAGAGGAATTTGGATTTAGAAGATGTGTTATTTCCTCCTAACCAGAGGGTACCAAAACTAGGGTTTGCCCTGAAATCAGTTTATTTCTGATTTTTTGGACAAAAATTGATCTCATGGTATTCCTTATGTTCCTAAGTGTATAGGGATGTAAAATTGCCCATCAATTGGTTTCAGAGGGGTTTCAATTGGTCAGAAGATTCAAAATCAAGAAATTGGGGAAAAAGTCAACTGTGGAGTGGAAAAACTCAACTCCTGACTTTTTAAGATCAAATTCATGAAATTCAGGTCATATATGTTCATTGGACAAAATTTTATCAAGAGATGATGGAGGAATCATGAAAAATCAAGAAATGTACAAAGTTTCCTTTTTTGGAACTTTAGGGTTTCCAAAAATGGCAAGTTTGGACCATTTTGCACCACACTTTGAGGCTTTCTTTCTCCATGATAAAAGCTTCAAACCTCATGCCCAAGTTGAGCCAATTAAATATGACATTCTAAACTTCAAATCCATATAAATAACTCTTCCATTGGATCAAAATTGAGTGAGTTATGATCAATTAAAGTTTGACAAAACTAGGTCACAAACCAAGTCATGACCAAGCAAGACCAGGCCCATGCGCCATAATTTTGTCAAACACATGGGGCAGAATGTCAAGCCATTTTTATCATTGAAGGAAGCTTCAAATGAAAAAATATTGAACATCAAAGTTGTTCATCTCAATGTCCTATTCAACTTTGATGTTGGACATTTTTCCATTTGAGCAAGGTATGATGGAGTTATGATGGTCCCAAGTTGAGGTGTTCATGCTGAAAATTCATAGGTCACATTGCCATGCCATGCCAAGGTTGCCACGCCCACAAATCAGTTTGGATTCATTGAGTTCATGCCCATTTTCAAGTGTGTTTGAGGTCCCATTTCAATTCATTTTCCACACCAATCTTGTTCTATGATGAATCCTCTTTCATTTGACATCAAAACCTCATCAAACCATGCCTTGAACACCAAGAAATTCATCACCAAACCTCCATGTTTCCATTGATACCAAGCTGTCAAGAATAGTATGTTTTTACATTGTTGTTGTTAAAGAACTCAGCTTACACGCATCCTTACATCAGTCACCCCATTTCCTCATTTGTACCAACACATTCCCTTACACACATACATACATGCCTTGCCATGCATCAAAGAGGAAAGAAATAAAACTTGTGCAGCAAGTTTCTGCTACACCATTCACTTCCACCTCACCATAACATCATGAATGTAACCACACCATATCAAAACCTCACTCACTCGCCCCTAACTAACTTGACTCAGTTAGTTAGGGTGCACTCACTTAACTCAACTCAGAACTCATTTAACCATGGTTTAAGCTCATTTAACTCAGCATATATATTCAAATCACACTCCAAAAATTGAACACAACTTCATTTTTCACGACAACACTTCATTTTTCTCATTCTCATTCCAAAACACTCTCAAATTCTCTCTGCTCTCTCTGAACTTTTTCTCTTTCTGCACACGATTTCACCATCATCTTCATCTGAATTCAGTTTCAAGCTCCATTATCAAGCAGCATTGAAACTTGGAAGCACTGAAGAGCTGAAGTATCTTCCACTGCAGATTCATCTTCATCTATAGTTTCAAGGTTTTGAGCCTTTATTTGGACAATTCAAAGCTCAAAGAGGAAGCACACTTCTCTGGTTTTCTTTGGTAGAAAGACTTCATCAGTTTCAGGTTTTAATCTCTCAAACCTTTCTTGCATGATTTTTGAAATTCTAGTACATGTGCAGAATTCAGATGTCCTATAACATGACATTCGGCATCTGGTCTGACATAAACACATGGCAAGGTATGAACAATTAAAACCAGTACAGAAAAGCATAAACCACACACAGAATTTGTTCACCCAGTTCGATCTAACAATCTACATCTGGGGGCATACCAAGCCAGGAAGGAAGTCCACTCTTAGCAGTATTAAATTACAGACTCAACAACCAAGTTGACAATCTCCTAATTTAATAACTACCCAATGACCCTTCTACCTAAGTCCTCCCAAGGTAAGAGACTTCATCTCACTTCCAATCATCGCAATAATGTCTAGCAGTCAACACCTCAGCCACTGCATCAACAGCTTGATTTCCAATAGCTCTTTAGTCACAGAAAAATAGAAGACAAACTTAATAACAATACCTAGACATGACACACATGACTAAGAGCAATACTCAGAGTTGCTTAGCAGCTTCCTCCAAGAACAACACTCACTCTTGCTTAAAAGCTTCGAGGAGTACAGTGACCATCTCACAATCCGAGTGGTTCACACATACCAACTCTCCTAGAGTGTGGTTCACAAGAACGAAACCCTAATAATTTTACATCTTGGAATCGTTATAAAATCGGGTTACAAACACTCATATTTATAACCTATATCCCAACTGGATTTGGGCTTCAAATCACAGCATATCAGCTGCTACAAATCAGCAGAACCTCCTGCTAAATAATAGGTCTTCAATCAAATGTTTTCTAATATGTCTCCATATTTAGAAAGTAGTGCAAATCCGAAAACCAACACAAAACTCAACTCATATTACTTTGGATGCCACATAGGATAACTAAATATTCACATAATATTCAGTAACAAATAACAACTAACAAAATCTTCCTTTCAAACCAATAACAGACGCGATGTCCTATGATCCAGGATGAGACATCTTTATCCGACATGTTATTCACATAATATTCAGTAACAAATAACAACTAACAGAATCTTCCTTTCAAACCAATAACAGACGCGATGTCCTATGATCTAGGATGAGACATCTTTATCCGACATGTTGAATGCAGTAAGTAAAAACATCTTGTTTCAACATCTTGATTAACCATCACATGACAACAACATTGTTTTACCAAAATTGTAGCTAATTACCAGAACTAACAATCTCCCCCTTTGGCTAATTTTGGCTAAAACAATCTCAGCCAACATCAGAAACACTTGCAGCGGATAAACACCAGAACCCCAAATAATTTCACAACCAGCATCAGCAACATCAAAAACAAACTCAAACAGCTGCACAACACTCAAACAGCTGTACAAACTAGAATCACACCAGACAACTAGACAACACCTAGGCTAACTCTCCCCCTTTTTAGCCACAATTGGACAACCTCTTAACCTACCACGACAGCAAACACGAAGTTCTGACATCCAATTTGACAAGGTCCCAAGAAAACACGTTCCCAAGAAAAATAAGTTCCCAAGTCAAAGACCACTTTGACTGGTCAGACGATACAAACAATGACTCTTTATGCAGTATAAAACCAAGCCTCCTTGCTTCTAACAGCATGTCACAGATAGAACCATGAGTCAGACTATCAAAGATGCAGGAAAGAGACACATGCAGGAAGTCAAGAAACCAGATCCACAGAAGTTGAAGAACAAAACACTGTCTACAGCTGGGGCAACTTCAGGAGCAACAAGAACAAGAAAAACATCAGAGACAAGGATGAAAGCCATCAAAAAACCTCCAGTGAAACTTCAAGCTTCTGATGATGAATGGGATGAAGATTGGAAAACTTTTCTTAATTCAGGGGGTTGGGATAATCTTTAGACCCTTTGTTTGTTACTTTTGATGTACTAGAATCTATTCTTGTATGCTTTCAGCAGTGGAATAAAATTCTGTTTCAATTCTGTCTCCTTTAAACTAAACATATAAAGATCATAACTGCACAAGACGCATCCTAGCACTCAGGATAAAATAGACTATTCTACATCCTTGAGAACCTGGTTTAAACACAAGATCCATACTATACTGAACAGACCTACTCTCCCTTTTTGGAAAATAAGGCAACTATGCAATAAGGGTAAATAACTAGTAGCAGAACACATCCAACTCAGAAGCTTGTACAACTTTGATTCAATACATTGACAACCCAATGACATGACTAAGATCAACCAGTCAAGTCCACCCAGAACTAAACCAATCACACAATGTCATGACATCTTGTCTGACATTACACCCTCACCAGAGGTACACTATCATAGATTTTTTGCAATCACAAGCAATCTTCATAACCAACTGTACTACTGCAGTAACAAATCCCAAAACAGAAGTCCAACTCCCCCTATCTAAGATAACCAGTGCTCATTTGCAAGAAGAACCCTTCAATGAATGGAAAACATAAGACTCATCTATATGTCTTTAAGAGCGCACCCTCTATTCAACATACCTATTGAATGCATTCACTTAATGCTCGATCCTCAAGCAAACCAAGTACCACACTAGTACAATTAACATATAGAAGTTCTCCCCCTATATTTCACAAATGATGCTCCAAAAAAAACTTCAGCACCGAACTGATCCAGTTCTAGCATGTCATATTCACATCAGACATCCAAGACAGTCCTTAACTCATCATTCTCCTGTATAATAAGATAAACACCTCTTAGAAAAAACGTGATCTCAGAATCCTACTCCAAGGATAACTAACCCAAAGATGTTCTAACATTGGTTAGGACATCTTCCACACATCATAAACACCACACATCATGGTTCTGGATATGCTCCACCACTGGTCTTACTATCTGCATAGTAATCCAACTAAAGATCTTCAACCAACACTGCGCCACCAGCTTGAACAAAGAAAACTTTAGAAACCCAGAGAGAAATAAACTCTCACTCACCAAAAGACGGTATGCTTCAACCCAAAACTTCTGCCACAAGCTCCCAGAGAACCAGAATCTCCTTACAATTTCAACTAACTCCTCTTCTACACAAGAGCAATCAGGTTCAATCATCCTCAAGTTCTAAAGCATAAATACACAGCCTTCCACTGAACTCTAAGTAAACTCCTCTTACTTAGAATTAATAACACACACAAAGACAAGTGTGGCATCTCCAACATCTGTAGAGAAAAATGAATTCTCCTAGACATAACCAATATGGTCCTTCACACTCCTCCTCAGAAGCATGTGCGCACAGGGTTCAAACAAATAGCTTCACCCACCAAAACACCATCCAACAGCCTAATGTCATAGCATGTTATCTGACATTATATCCTCATAAGAGGCAGCCAATCTCCACAAGCATGCAAGCTTCACAATATATTCACCTTTGCAGCAAAATCCATAGACAAGTACTCCCCCTATCATGGATAACCAATGCTCTAGATGAAGATTAACATTTGAGCATCAGATCTTCACACAATTGTTGAGCACATTCACATACCGTACTCTCACTCCTAGAGAACACAGACACTGCTCACAAACTCCAAAAATTCTCAGCTTACTTACAAGCTTTACTGAGATCTAATCTCTTCAAGAGAAAGAACGACTCTTAAACAGACCTTCCTGATCAGATCACCTCATCTGAAAAAGATGCTTGAGCATCCAACTCCACATGCACAGTCTCAATCATATAACCATCAACAATCATGATGTTACAACATCATTTGGGACATCAGTTTCCCATCGCCATTCAAAGGACTCATTGTGCATAGAAGTCCTTCAAGAAGCTCCCAATAAAGCACAGCCAGAGCAGCTTATTCAGGTTAACCTGAACACCATAGAGAGAAATAAACTCGCACACCCTCTCTAAAGCAAAGAGTTCAGACTGCAGAATTGCATACTTACATCAAACAAATACTTAGCTCCCGTCAAAGTATCTATCATTAGTCAGATAAAACTACCTTCTCTCACCAAGTAGGACAATTGGTCTGACATTCTTCTTTCATCATCACAACCATTCAAAACCAGATCATACACACATGCAGGAACCTGTATACTCTACATCTCAAGAAACTTATTTTCAAACTTCTCATGCAGATACCAGGGAACCATGATCCTTTGGTCCCAAATACACCAACTCCTCCAAATCTGTTGATTTTGCAGTAATTCCAACCAATCTCACACATTGATGAAAACCTGCTAGTGCTTCTCCAAAGTCTTCAAACCTGCCACTGTCTAAATCTTCAGAAGGAATAGTTAGGAACTACACCTCATAGCTGTACCAAGGATGCCACCTTTCACAAAGTTCAGATAATGCCACCTATCTTAACTCTATGATGAGCATTCTGGACTGCACCTAAACCAATCCAAGTGGTCATAAGTCTTTCATATTCATCTTCAGCATCAACAATATCCAGACCAGCTTCTTGCCAGGAAACTTTCCAGAAATACACAACTCCTGTCACACAAGACTGAAGCAAATTCTCAGGCCAACTCCCAAGAAGTAACAATTGATGCTAAAGCTTATGCAGTACCCCTCCCATGATTCTGCACAAACTTTGATGATGAAATGTTCCAAACAACGTGTTAAACATCACCAATCTTGAGTCACAAGGATAATCAATCAAATATTTGTGAACTCCACAAACAATAATTGATCTTAAGTCCTTGTATAAAAAACCTACCAGATACCAGCACCAAGTAAACACCACCAAAGTAGCCTATCCAAGCCCGTTTCTTCTTTTGCAGAGGGTTGAGATATCAAGGATGCTTCACTTGGTTCAAGTAAGTAAGACCTTCTCTGAACAGATCCTATTTCCCTCAGCAAGTCTGAAACCTCCTTCCAAATTGAATTCATCCTTAGATATATCAGAACTACATTGGACACCATAACCAGGAAGAATCTCCTAACTAGGTCACCACAAATAAGCTTAAGAGATAACTTATCAAGATCTTCACTCCCGCGTGAAATATTTGACAGTGATACTCTTTTGCTTTGGCTCCACCCTCTTCATTCACCATCAAGAAAAGTTGAGAAGGAAGGAATCAATGTTCTGGACAAATTGGTCTTCAATACCTTTATGAGTGGAGTTGAGATAATCATCAAGTATCTTTGGCATCTCTAACCAAACGGTTGAAGCTATCTTGCATAAACTGCAACATCATAAAATAACCTGCTGAGGAGGCCAAACCCTAACGTCTTTCCAAGAAAATACATTCCTAAAGTCTCACCACCCGAGACACAAGAAACAACCAGGGTTACATCACACATCAACTCCTCAACAACCTTCAGGCACGACTCAATAATCCTTGCACACCATCACCATAATCCGAGTGCCAACAAAATAGGTTTGAAAATAAATCAAACTACACAGCAGCTCACCACCAAAGCTACAAGCCTGATAACAAAAGATAGGTCCAAAACACACCCTGTCATGAACAGTCCATCCTCCACTTCTAGGGACCATTCAAACAACAAAATGAACTTCTCCAAGTTCAAACAACTTTTTAGTAGGTACCACCTACCTTGCCCATGACCAGAAAGTATCTTCCATAGAATCTCACCCAGAAACAGAACAGGATGTCTGCTCTGATACCAATTGAAATTCTGGTACATGTGCAGAATTCAGATGTCCTATAACATGACATTCGACTTCTGGTCTGACATGAACACATGGCAAGGTATGAACAATTAAAACCAGTACAGAAAAGCATAAACCACACACATAATTTGTTCACCCAGTTCGATCTAACAATCTACATCTGGGGGCATACCAAGCCATGAAGGAAGTCCACTTTTAGCAGTATTAAATTACAGACTCAACAACCAAGTTGACAATCTCCTAATTTAATAACTACCCAATGACCCTTCTACCTAAGTCCTCCCAAGGTAAAAAAATTTATCTCACTTCCAATCATCGCAATGATATCTAGCAGTCAACACCTCAGCCACTGCATCAATAGCTTGATTTCCAACAGCTCTTCAATCACAGAAAAATAGAAGACACACTTAATAACAATACCTAGACATGACACACATGACTAAGAACAATACTCAGAGTTTCTTAGCAGCTTCCTCCAAGAACAACACTCACTCTTACTTAAAAGCTTCGAGGAGTACAGTGACCATCTCACAATCTGAGTGGTTCACACATACCAACTCTCCTAGAGAGTGGTTCACAAGAACGAAACCCTAATAATTTTACATCTTGGAATCGTTATAAAATCGGGTTACAAACACTCCTATTTATAACCTACATCCCAACTGGATTTGGGCTTCAAATCACAGTATATCAACTGCTACAAATCAGCAGAACCTCCTGCTAAATAATAGGTCTTCAATCAAATGTTTCCTAATATGTCTCCATATTTAGGAAGTAGTGCAAATTCGAAAACCAACACAAAACTAAACTCAGATTACTTTGGATGCCACATAGGATAACTAAATATTCACATAATATTCAGTAACAAATAACAACTAACAGAATCTTCCTTTCAAACCAATAACATACGCGATGTCCTATGATCGAGGATGGGACATCTTTATCCGACATGTTATTCACATAATATTCAGTAACAAATAACAACTAACAGAATCTTCCTTTCAAACTAATAACAGACGCGATGTCCTATGATCCAAGATGAGACATCTTTATCCGACATGTTGAATGCAGTGAGTAAGAACATCTTGTTTCAACATCTTGATTAACCATCACATGACAACAACATTGTTTCACCAAAATTGTAGCCAATTACCAGAACTAAAAAATTTCATTGCTTTTGTTATTTTTGTGTTGATTTGAGCTCAATAGGAGCACATGAATATCCGGCTAGTTAGTAGAGCTCCTTAGGAGTTTAGACTGAAAATTAGGGCAATGTTGTTGCGTTCGATTCTCTTTGTATGCGTATGATATGTGAAAACTGAGCCTAGATTCGTGATCTTTGTAACTTCCTCTTTCGAATGGTACCTGGTTTGTCAATTTCTGGAAGCGTGGAAAAGTGCAGACGGTGGCGTTTCACCGGAGAAGATGACTGGAGGTCCTTCTCCGGCCTGTGGCATTTATTCAGCTAGGGTTTTTGGTTTTTAATCATGACCATTGGATTGTTTTCATCGTGTGGTGGTAGCATTGCCAACGCATTAAATTTCCATATGCGTCTCATGTGATTGATTTTATGACCTGAGTGTTTATGTGCATGTGTTCCATGATTGTTATAGTATGCCTCACCTCTGATCCATTCATCTTGCATGCTTGATCAACATGAGATTAATCCAACGCCTATTATGTTGCCAACGCATTAGTGAAAATGTGGTATTGCACGTGTTCTTTCTTTTTTGCTTCAGATGCTTGCATGTGTGTGCGTGTTTGGTGATTAACGTGTACGCGCGTTCTCATTCGTTTGATTATCATAATTTTAGGATTGATTATTGACTGTGAGATCTAATAGCCATGATTGCGGCCTTATGTTGAGTGCATGTACACCTGAACACACACTTACACGTTTTAGTGGACTGGGTCATTAAGCACTATTTGCACACCACCTTTTTCAGGCCCACCCATTTTGAACGTTCATATTACTTGCGCTGCACCCCCTCCCAATTTCTTTCATATTTTTAATTTCTTTTCCATATTTGTTTAGGTTTTCTGATTTTTAAAAATAGCAAACCATTTCTAAAAATCCCAAATTAATTCAGGTGTGTTCTTAACACATTTTAATAATTTTATTTTATTTTTAATTCTGACTTTATGAAGTTTTGCATATAATTCCATTATTTTCTTTTAATTTCTTTCTAATTGATGTTATTCATGATACTCAAACTTATGCATTTTATTTCTCTCATCTCACACAACATTTTTAATTCATTCTTTTTGTATTTGTTAGACAACACATTAAAGCATCTAAATCCATTTTATTTTGATTTTTAAAGTCATTTTATCACATGTTTGCATGTTCATCTTTGCACTTTCATTTAGTTTGTTCAATGTGATCTTGTGGATTCTTTGAAGCATGTTTTCTCTTGATTTTTGCTATGAGTTTTGGTCCATGTCTTTGCCTCTGACTTAGGTTAGTTGTGGCTCATTCTCACAATTTTATCATGTGCTTTGATAATTGTTGATGCCTTGCATTGGAAGTTACTTTTTGTGCACTTTATTGCACCTCATTCTTATATGATTTTGTTGAGGCATTTATGCCATCATTTGGTGATTGTTGGTGCATCTTTTGTATGTCATTTGCATGATATTATATGTCATCTTTGTGTCATTATAGGTTATGTGACTTGTGTTTGCATTTAATATGAGTTTGTGTGTTATAACTTGAACTTTGGCATGTTTCCTTCTCTTGTTCTCTTCTTATGCTCTACTTGCTTTGTGCTTACATTTTAAATGACATTTCTCTCCTTCCATTTGCATTACATCAATGGTATGCCACTGCCCATATGCATTCTCTAATCATTTTACATGTTATGCATCTCTAATATGTCATTTTGTGCATCTAATGGAATATGTTTCTCTTATTGCTCACTTCTCCTTCATCTTACTTCTTCTAGTTGAACTCTTTTATTCTTGATTTGTATGATGACTCATGAGTATTAGAAGACATTTGTAAATGGTATATGGTTCTAACTTTGACCTTTTGTGAAGCATTAATGCATGATCACTTTGCATATTCACTCATTCTTCATCTATTTCTTCCAGGATTCGCTTCTTGGATGTTTAAGACATTTGATTGTGCATAATTCATTTGTGTTTGGTACCTTAACTTTAGGGAACACTCTTTTAGATATAGGTTCTGACCTTAATTGAGTTTCATCCCTTAGGATCCTTATTCATTGATTCTTAATGTGTTTGATCACTATTTGTTATTCTTTCTTCATTTTTACTACTTGTAAATAGTTTGTGAACTAACCTTTTCATGTAGGTGCAAATGGTAAGTACGTGTGTGGATGTGCTTCCACATACACTCCTTTCTTCTATCTTTTCTTATTTCTTTTAATAATTCAACTTGTGATCATGACAAGCATTTATACGCTCTCCTTGGATAACTTCTTCTTCATCTCTCTTTAAGATCAACTTAACTTCCATCTTGGAAGTAAGTTGCTTCTTTTGCTCTTCTTTTCCTTTCTTTTAGGATTATATTTCTTAAACCACATTAACCATAGGAACATCCATGTATGATAACATTAGGGTGAGTCTTAGTCCCATTTAGTTTTCACCTTTTGCTCCCATTTGAGTCTCTCCTTCTCATCTTAAAACAAAAGTAAAAAACACTTAATAAAGGCATAACAAATATTGTATTTGAGACTTTCATGTGAGAATAAGGAGGTGAGGGGTCTTCTCTCACTTTCTTAGAATGTTTAGCATACGTCCCGTCTTGGGTCGATATGCGAGGCATTCGATCTTACATGAGGGACTTAAATTCAATATGTGTTGCAAAACACCAAATAAACAAGACACTTCTTTCTTAAAAGACAAAAACAAATAATAATTCTCCTCTCATCTCCTTCATTCTATTCCTTAAGGATGCGTCATTTCCGTTCTACCACAAACAGGTAACACCTAAGTCTCCATACATCGAGCTGCAACACCTAACTGCTAGGACGCGAACGTTGACGTATTCCACTAAAAAACACAAACAATTTTCCCTTAGCTGAGGGGAACTACGTTTCTCTGATTGTCATGCTCCCGATGAGATATGTAGGCAGTGGGGTAGGGCCCATGCGAGCACTTCTTTTATTTTTCCTACATTTGTTTCTCTTTCTCTCTCTTTTCCTTTTCCAGTTCTTCAGCTAGCAGTTTCTTTTCCAGTATCCTTTCCTTACACCCTTTGATCGAGACAACCAAGCGTGGATCCCATCGGGTACGATGGACGCGTGGGGGTGCTAATACCTTCCTCGCGTGTAACCAACTCCCGAACCCAGTTCTCTTGGTCGCAAGACCATGCTCTTTCCTTTTCCCTCAGGTTTATGCAGTGTTTCCTTTCCCTCTCTTGGGATAAATACACATTGCTGGCGACTCTGTTTCGGTGTCACTTTCGTGTTTGTACTTGGATGAAAATCCCGGGAGCGACAGCTGGCGACTCTGCTGGGGACCGAACCTAGAATCTCTGGTTCCCTTAGCGAGTCAATCATAGCGCTTGTCTGTTTTTCTTTCATTGGGTGTTTACTTTGATGTTGTTTTTACTGTTTTACTGTATTATTGCTTTACTGTTTTACTGTATTGCTATTTACTGTACTATTGCTTTACTGTTTTACTGTATTTATCGGATTTTACATTACATATCATTATTATACTGGACTGTGTTGTGCTGGTTTTCTGTTTGGCGGGATGGGTATGCTGAGAGATAAGGCCATTACACAGGCTTGAGTATATACATAGGACTAGAGTGGGCGGTAGTGTGGCCTACGTAGCATCTTGTTATGTATGGTTTACACGAAATTCACAATCAGACGAGGTTTTCTTGGGAGATACTCTGATTTACGCGTCTTGTGCATTTCAGAGTGTTAACCTAGAAAGTTGTCGACTCTGGTGACCGATCATTGAGGACCTTAGTGGAAATATCCCTCTTTAGTGGTGACAGTGGCAGCCCACATTCTGTGTCAAACCCATTCGCACTCGAGGGCCCACTGTGGAACTTGCATAGGATGGCCTTCGTTTTTGGGGAATCAGTGGACCATCTCTTTGTTTGGCGATAGCATTGTATCCTACGGGTTGAACGTGTTATTGCTTCTCAAAATAGAGAATCCGAAACTGAGGAACCGCTATTCTAGTACCCACATGTGAGTATGGGCGGGTGTTTACAGGTTTGCAGGTAACTATGCCTCCCACATACCCTAATATCCTGGTATTTTCACAGACAGTTGATGTAACTTGTTACAGTCAGTGGGTTCCTATCTACAATATTATCTCAGATTTGTATAGACACCGTGCACACAGTCCAGCACAGACACAGAACACGCTGATACCATGCCCTTTTGCATTGCATTATCATGTCATAACATTCATGTTTGTCATTTACAGGTGCTTCTTACACTTCTGATTCCAATCAATGGGCTCGACAGAGACGGTTATCAAGAGAAAGAGCAATGTTGCCTACAAGTTCCCAGAACCTGCTTTGGATTTACTGCATAAGATGATAGCTATGGCTGACTCGGGTGTTCTTGTCAAATTCCAGAAGAAATATGGGAAATTGGTTGAGATGGTCCGCAGAATCACACAGTATGAACATAATGCTCTTCACACGTTGCTACAGTTTTATGAGCCTTCACTGAGATGCTTTCTTTTTCCTGATTACATTTTGATGCTTACTTTGGAAGAGTTCTCATTTATTTTGGGAATTCCGGTCGAACCATCTTTGCCATTCTTTTCTGGTAGTCATCCTAGCATAGAGGAGATTGCAGCTGCGGTACAAGTGAAAGATTCAGTGCTAAAAGGAAATGTGCCTATCAAAAATAGAGTCAAAGGTTTTCACCTAGCCTTTCTTACTGACCGAGCTCAAGAGGCTGCTGAAGCGAAGAATTGGGCAGTTTACAATTCCATCCTGGCTTTGTGCATATACGGCATTGTTCTTTTCCCTAATCAACAAGATTTTGTGGATATGCAAGCTATAAGAGTTTTTGTTCTTAAAAACCCGGTTCCCACCTTGTTAGGAGATTTTTACTACTCGGTGCATTTCAAAAATGAAAAAAGGAGGGGAGGATCTATCAATTGTTGCACTCCACTGTTATCTCATTGGTTTTTGAAACATTTACCTCAGGCAGGTGCTTTTGTAGAAACAAAGGATTCCTTAAAATGGTCCAAGCGGATAATGGAGATTGCAGCTGCGGTACAAGTGAAAGATTCAGTGCTAAAAGGAAATGTGCCTATCAAAAATAGAGTCAAAGGTTTTCACCTAACCTTTCTTACTGACCGAGCTCAAGAGGCTGCTGAAGCGAAGAATTGGGCAGTTTACAATTCCATCCTGGCTTTGTGCATATACGGCATTGTTCTTTTCCCTAATCAACAACATTTTGTGGATATGCAAGCTATAAGAGTTTTTGTTCTTAAAAACCCGGTTCCCACCTTGTTAGGAGATTTTACTACTCGGTGCATTTCAAAAATGAAAAAAGGAGGGGAGGATCTATCAATTGTTGCACTCCACTGTTATCTCATTGGTTTTTGAAACATTTACCTCAGGCAGGTGCTTTTGTAGAAACAAAGGATTCCTTAAAATGGTCCAAGCGGATAATGGGATTAACTGCTGATAACATCGTTTGGTTCGATCGTAAGCTGATGGGAATAGAGATTATCACCAGTTGTGGGAACTTTCCCAATGTGCCTCTAATTGGCAGGAAAAGGGGAATCAACTATAACCCGATCCTGGCCATTAGACAGTTTGGATACGCTTCCAGGTCTCCTCCCATAGATCGGGATGTTGAGAAATCTTTGTTCTTTACAGGGGCTGATAATGAGGAAATGATGGGAGAAATTGTGAATGCTTGGGGTCACCAACGTAGAACAGGAAAAACAATTTTTGGGAAAATGGATTGTAGATTTTATCCTGATTATGAGAGATGGATTGAAATGAAGGTGGACGAATTACTCTTGCCTTTCTCAAAGGAACCTCCTTTATATCCTGTAATACCAGAGCAGCCTACCACAGTAGCCATCGAGGAGTTTGATAAGCTGCAGAAATTGGTAAAGGAACTTCGGGTGGAGAATTCAGATCTGAGTAGTCTCCTTCAAAACGCATTGCATGCCAACAAAGAATTGGAGCATAAAGCCCAAGACACCGAAAGAATCTTAGCTGCAAGAGAAAAGGATTTCACCGAAAGAGCTAAACAGTTCCAAAAAATTAGTAAAGGTGTCGATGCTGCCACTCAAGCTCATAAGAAGACCAAACAGACTTTAGCGCAGACCAAGGATATGCTAGCCAAGCTTCAACAAGCCTGAGATGAGGTTAGGATCAAAAACGCAGAATTGCAGAAACAACTGAAGATCAAGGATGACGAGCTTAAAAAGGCACATGAACAGCGGAGAAAGTATCGGGAGAATCTCGGCAAAAGTCAAGAGCAATTGGTAAACGCCAGAGAGGAGCTAAAGACTTGCAAGACAAAGCTTGAAGAGGCTATGGCAGATATGGGGAAACTCAAAATGCAAGCCGGTGTGAAGAGGCACAAAGGAGTCTATGATGATGAAGCTCTCCTGATGAATATGGATTCATTGGCTGAAGCCCTAACAAAGAGAGATATTCTGATTAGGTAGTTAATCTAAAGACCAAATCACCAGCGCACTCGCATACTCTTCGAGGAGGTCAAGTATTCAAGTGAAAAGTTGAAGGATTTGGAGCTATCAGATTGACAGTTTTTCTCTCTTTCTTAATGTAATTTTGTTGATGGATATCATCAGGCTTGTTGATGAATCCACTATTTGGATGTATGTTGTTAAACTCATTGTTGAACGAGATGTGTATGGCTGATTCCTTGTTAATTGAAATGAGCAGTTTATTCAGAAATTTTCCTTTGGCAGTTCTCTGTATACAAGCACATAGCCACGATACGTCTCTTCATATCACGATTTCTGATCTTCAAATTTCTGTGGTTAAGATTGGAATCAGGGTGTAGAGCACCTCGGAAATGATAAACATGGCATTTGCATTGCATAACATTTCATTTTGCATAACAGGTACTCGTTCCAATTCTCTCTAACCTTTATTTGGTTTCAGGCATAACAACTGATTCCCATATTAACCGATACGCAACCAGACGAAACCAAGCTAAGGTCATGGATCAAGTTCAAGCAGAGTTGAGGGAAATGCGAAGCCGAATGAGGCAGTTTATGGGCGACATGCAAGCCTTGATTCAAGATCAGAAAATGTTGAAGGAAAAGGTCAATCAAATGAAGATTCAGATGAGTCTGGTTATGGAAATTGTGAGAGGTGTGCTAAGCAAGGACGATAATCCCATACCTGAGGTCGTGGCTGGAAATGTCTCTCCTCCATTGTTTGCGGGATCCTTCCCTAAGAGTGATGTGCCTCACAGATTTTTCGCACAACCTGGGTTTCCGGAATTTCCTCGTCAGCGGCTACCTCTCATCTTCCAAGAAAACCCCAAGGCTAATAAGTACCCACCAAAGTCGAAGAAAGCTGACAAAATCTTTGATCCAATTCCTATGTCTTATGCTCAGCTATTGAGGTATCTACTTCAGCTCCAATTGGTTGAACTTCAGACGATAAATCCTCCTCGTGGAATACTCTCATTCGATTACGATGCAAATGCCCATTGTGATTTTCACTCTGGTGCACCGGGGCATGATGTGGAAAAATGTAAAGCCTTTTATTATGTGGTCCAGGATCTGATTGACTTGAAAACAATTGAATTCAAGCCGGACGGCGTAGGCATACAAGGTGACCTCACTCCTGTTACTGCGAAAAAAGTGAATATCCCGGTCTTCCCTCCTGGAGTTGCACCAAGCCAGAGGCATTTCTTGCAGCCTGTAGTTTTAGAACCTCCTCGTTCTCAGTTGTTGCCTGTTTCTAAGACAAATCTAAGGAGAAAAGCGCCCAAACGAGAGGAAGACACAAGTCAGTATCGACAACAGAGCTATCATCTGAAGAGTCAACAAAAGTCCAGAAGGCAGAAGAGGAAGTTTGATCCCATTATTGTTCCTTACAGTTTTCTGTTTGCCCGTTTACTTCAAGACTCTTTGATTGAGCTAAAGGAAGCTTCTCTTATTCCGTATCCCTTTTCCCCAAATTATGACAAGAGTGTTAGATGCGAGTACCACTCGGGGACACAGGGGCATGCCATTGAAGATTGCAAGGTGTTCAGACACAAGGTGCAAGATCTCATTGACGCTGGGTTTATCAATTTCATCGAAGACGGTCTGTACATTAACTGAAGCATCTCAAGTGAGCAATTAAGACCACAAAGACATCTCCTGAAGCAATTAGTCCACTCGGAGTCAAGCCTCCTCAGCAATGGCGAACATCATTTTTCTTTACTGCATTTTCATTTGTAACTTTCATTACTGGTTAATGTTTGCATGTAATAAACTTGTCTGTTCTTGAATATTGATCTTAATGCAATAAGTATGTTTTTCTCGAAGAAGTTCATTCGTATGCACTCATTTGATATTTGTATGCACTACAATACTAACCTTCTTGTTCAAACTCTTGGAGGGAGGATGATGAGAGGAAAACGCGAAATCTATGGTTGTATGCTTTTGGATAAAACTCTGTTGATGATATACAAGCATTGTTTCAAATCCCTAAACACCAGAGATATAAGGAAGTGGAACCTTTGTCAAACCTTGTTGAGCCTAGAAGTAGGAGTTTCTTTCTGTAAATGGAAAACCCTCAATTTTAACCTGGGGCAGGGTTGGCGTCAGTTAATTTGACCATGCGTTCAAATTTCAAAAGGTGTATCCCATTTGAGGATCAATTACATCCATGGTTATACCTCACCAACCGAAGAGTAAGACAGATATAACCCTTTCAAATAAGTCAATACAAACCTGTGTCACATGATTTGTTCAAAAAAAAAAGAATCAAAAGAAAAAAGAAAAGCCCGCTAAGTCAAAACTTGAATACAAGTGACTTAGGCAAAAGTTAGGGCATCCCGCTGGACTTCAAAATTGAAAAATCCAAAAAAGAATAAGTCCAGGAAAAAATCAAGGATTTCGAAAAAACAAAAGAATGAAAAATGAGAGGAACAAAAAGAAAAATCCTCGAGGAAAGAACAAGTCGTGTGACCACAGACACCAAAGGCAAAAAGGGGTAAATGTCACTCTGTAAATCGTGTGGGTTCCTTAACCATCCTCATACCATTCATAACCTTTTGAAAGGTGAGCGCTTGTGTCGAGTTAGCTGAACATAAGACTGGAGAACATCAAGGAGAATGGGTGGGTACAAACAAAATTTTGAGCCATAAATCCTTTTTTCTTAAACCGCGAACCAGACCACGTTACAACCCTCAAAAGTCCTAATTGAAATAGGGTTTATTCTGAAGGCGTATTTCAATAAGATAGCGTTTCTGACTCCCATGAGTTGTGCTAAAAGACCTCGGTTGGTATTGCATGTGCATGCTATTTTCCATTAAAAAAAGATATGTGTCGCACCTTAACCAGTGACTCGTTCACAGGTATTGGCGATATCTTTTTGATAAAAAACTTCGAGATTAATATATGTGTTGCATTATAATTCTCATTCTTAGAATAGAAATTTTTATGCTTGCTTACATGTATTTGACGCCAGTAAGGCTCGCAAAGTGAACATCAGTCGAGAATTTTGATCACGCCAAAGTGAGATGCTTGGAAATTCTGAGGGATGAGAGTGGCAAGGGGCATGTGACCAAGTGATTCTGTTAAGTATGGATTTTCATGACAATTCGTGCCAAGAAGTTGTCAATTTGGGGCAATTACATTGTGAAATATCTATGCAGTTCGGTTAATCTGGGGCAATTGTGTCAAAGGTATGGAGCAATCACATCAAGATTAGGCAAATCTCCCGAAGATCAATCAGTCAGGGGCAAAATCATTGCAAGGATTATATTGAGGCGGGCCACCTCAAGAGCACGAGAAGCTATCCTACTCCAGAAGACAGTTAATCAAAATCACCTCTTCAAGATTCAGTATACTGGGGCAGAGTATTTCAAATCTTTACGAATCTTGTCGAGGCAAATTCTTTCATACACTATGCAGTCTAGGGCAGTTATGTCGAGATCTATAAATCTTTCCGAGAGTTTGAATACCCTAGGGCATTTTGAATGCCAGGTTTTCTGTAAAATCCTCTTGAGACGGTTTATTCCAATAGACCATGTGGTACGAGGCAAGTCGGGAGTTCGCTTGTGATATTTGGCATGCAGCCGGTCAGTAGAAGTGTGAAGCGCCAAAGTAGTTCCCAACATGGACTTTCTCTTCCTTGGCAAGGCACCAGAGAGTATCGTTCCCTAGTGAGGTATTAGCATTGCTAGTTTCCCCGGGCAGAAATAGTCAAGACGGTATTGTCCTCAGCAAAGTATCCTCCCTAGCGAGAGACATAAGGTTTGGTTTCCCCAACTGGAGTTGGATTTGCCTTTTACCAGCAAGAGTTCAAGTCCCTAGACAGGGTAGAGATGGTTTGATCATGCCCTCCAAGCAGGTGGGCATCCTTTTGCGAAGCGCAAATGACCGTTCCTCCCTGTAAGACCCTAATTTTTACCCCTAAGATTTCGCTCTTTTCATTTGCATATCATTACCACAAACAAGATCACAATCCTTGTTTCTCCTGAGCATCTGTATACTATTCTTACTTGTTTCTGTTTACTAAACTCTAACCAAAAATACCAAAAATATGCTGCCGTTTGCTTGTTTCTCTCTGTGCGTTGTGCAGGTTCGTCAAAGGCAATGAAGTGATTTCAAGTCAACATGTGTTTGTTCAAAAGCAAGACATCTGGTGTTTAGATTCTCCAGTTTATCAGGCAGTGGTTCATATGAGTTTTGAGTTCAAACAGATTCAGATGGCCGTTGTTTCAGTTGTGGCTGGTTATGTGGCATATGTTTATCAGAGGCTTGTGAAAAATTCAAGTTTGGTTTTGGGCTAAAAAATAGAGCTTGGCTATCCATTCAATTCCATGATCCATTTTCATAGACCATTTTTCATTCCAAACACTATTCACATTTTTAACCATTTTTCACATATTCCACTTTTTGCTATCTAAACCATTTTTTTTTCTAACCCATTTTACACTATCCATATATCCAAATTCTCCATATCCAATTTTCATTTCCATATCTTATAAACAATTATCCAAATCTATATCCATTATCCATTTTACTTCCAAATCCAATTTAATCCAATATCCATTTGAAAATCCATTTTTTTTAATGTCCATTTAGGAACCTATTTTCATTATCCAATACCCAATTATCCACAACTATCCAAACCACTTTTTTTTTATAACCATTTTTTTTATCACTATTTTAACCCCAAGTCAATTCTACCAAAAAAATAAAGGCCTACACGTTCTAAGCCCATGAAGCCCATTTGCCTTGAGCCCATTTACATGGCAATGTGAGAAAGAAATGATAAAAGAAAAAAGCTACTTGAAGAAGCAGACGGTCAAGAAAGAAATAAACTGAGCCCACACGTTGAAATTATACTGCAACTTTCCAAGCCTTTTTTTCATACTGCAACTATTACTCAAGTCGCACGAAGCCGTCACGAAATAGAACAAACCACCAACAGCTACTTCCAATCTTCACAAGTCTCACGCACAAACACTTCAAGCCTTGAAGCTAATTTCCATACTTTTTTACAAGTTACACAAGCCACTTCCAAGCCTACAACCAAACTTCCAAAGCACAACAAGCTACAAGCCGTTTCAAAACTTCACGCCGTGCCAAGCCTTCACGATGCGTAAGCCACAATGAAGCCAAAATAAATATCCAAGCCATCAGCACAATTCCAAACGCAACAAAACGCAGCGTCAATGCGAGCAAAGCAACATCAAAAAGTCACGCAAATATGACGACGGAAAAACGCAATTCATAGCATCAAACGACATGAATAAAACGCAGCACTGCATTAGAATTCAAAATCACACGCGAAACGCAGTGAGATCCATTGAAACGGCAACCAAACTTTCACAACTCACTTCAATTTTCAATTTCATAATCCTCACCATTTCTTCTATAAATAAGACCCCAAACTCACTCATTCTTTCAAGCTTGGAAAGCCTTCAAACCTCTGTCAAAATCCATACTCAACCTCCATCAAATTCAAGCTTCAACAACCTTCCAACTCCATCTTCTTTCATCTTCATCAAAGTTTCAACTCCAAAATCTAAACCGTAACAAATTCTCACAATTCCAATTCAACATCAACAACAACAATTCATTCTCCATTTTAAAGAAATTCAAGCTATAATCAGAGGAAGAAAAATTGAAGAACATTTCTCACCACTTTGAAGGTAGTTTGAAGCTTTTTTCGGTAATTTCGAGTCGTATCCGTCGGTAACGATTCTTGAAACCGGTTATACCGTTGTGTAGAGCATTTCTTCCCGATTGAAACCGTCACAAATTTTCTTCCCGTCGCTTCCGATTTGGTGGAGTTTCGAAGTGTTGGCATGGTGGTGGTGAATAGTGTCGTGGCAAAATGAAGAAGAAGAAGTAGCTACTAGTTGGTTTTCTTTTTCTTTTTCTGATTCTTTTTTCCATTCACTTTTGTATTCTTCTTTTTATTTAAAAAAAAAAAACAAACTATGTAGTATTGGGCTTAGAAATTCATGCGCCTACTTTCCACACTACCACCATTCATTTTCTCACCTCCCTTCTTTTCTTTCATTTTCTTAAAAATATTTCCATTTTGGTTTCTATTTTTTTTAGTAACTTTTGATTTTAGATTTTATTTTAAAATTCTGTTTTAGAAAAATTTATTGAAAAAAAGTCATAAAAAGATTTATATCATGATTTATCTTTTAATTCTTGTTTTTATTTTATCTTGATTTTCTCATTTTATTTCATTTTAATTGGTTGTGTGGATCATATTTTTTTTAGATCCACTTTTCTTCATCTTTTTTTTCTTTTTGATCGATGAAAGTCGAAGTGATCGTGAAATTTCTTTATGGAATTTCGATCGAGACGAGATCATTTCCACCTTTTCTTTTCGTGTGGCACCGCTTTAGGATAACGATCCCTATATCGTTTATCTCGCGTGCATTAACACATACATCTCATGGCCGGCCTCATTCGTAGGGTAATTGCTCGAACAAATTACTCGGCGTGCGCTTAACATAGACCAAAATTTGTCCCGCCTCGGAATAAATATCAAAAATAGTTGATTATTTGTCTTTTGGTTCAAAACTTATGAAACTTGTTGTTAGGAGGCTTTGGTCTTATCAATCCTCTAATGAGTTCTCATTAATCTTGACCGAAGTGCAAGTATTCAATTATAATTGATCACTAACTTTAACTACTAATCACTAACTTACTAACATTACTCTTGTACTAACTTCTTTACAATTACTTCTCGCACCCTATCTCTTTTACTCTTATGCTTCATTTTTATCATTTCATATCATGTTTATGCTTCCGCAATTTTTCCTTTGTCCGTTGGACACATGTTTATGCTTATGCCTTTTCTCTTTGTCCGCTTGGACCTAAAACATTAATAAAGGCCAAAACCTCTAAAAAACTTGTGATTCTAATCTTGGACTATGGTTACTATCCTATGCAAATGGACATGGAGTTTTGAACTTGGACCTTGGACATCCAATGCAATTCTTGGAACCTTGGACTTAGAACTTAGGACATTCCTCCCTTTGCTTTGGAATTATGGTTCGAAGACTTGGAAGCTTACTTGTGTGGTTAGGCTATTCTTATCCTTAGCTTTTACTTTATGCTTTAGGATAGTCACTTCTTCTCCACCCATTCTTCAATTTTCAAAACTCTCTCTCTTTTTCAAAACCTTCTCGATTTCAAACTTTCACCGCTTTCATAAACAAACCTCGACTTTGTCAAGTGACTTTACTCTTTTCATTTCATTTCTTAATCAAATGCTAAACTACATAAGCATATTGTCACCTTTTTTAAAAAACCCTTAAAAAACACCAAACTCACTTACTCTCTTTTTGTGCCCTCGTGCACTTTTTACTTTAACTTTTTCATAAGTTTAGACATGATTCATTTCTTTAAGCGGAATTATTCGCTTAGAAATGACGACTTGTCTTTACATTTAAAAACAACCAAAATAAATAATTTTCATTCTTTGTACCACGAACTACGGGGTTTTGATCCTACATTGCACATCGTGGGTACGTAGGCATGAGACGACAAGTCTCTCCAAACACAAAAATCTTAAAAAACAATTTCTCTTCTCATCTCCTCAATCTCTTTTCAAGCAAACCTTTTCAGACTAAAAGCGGTAGATATTTCAAAGGGCTCCTATAGAGTACTATAGACGTTTTGGGTGCTAACACCTTCCCATTGCGTAACCAACCCCCCGAACCCGGACTCTCTTCACTTGTTCTCGTTGTAGAGCTTGTGTAGGTTTTGTTCGCTCTTTTTCCTTTCCTTTTGGATAAAATAAAAGTGCGGTGGCGACTCTTGCTTTTCGAGTTAAGTTAATCAATAGCTTACACTCACGATTTTGCCGCTACAGAAAAGTGGCGACTCTACTGGGGAATCTCTGGTTCCTTGAGGGGTTTAGCCTACTTCGATTTATTTACTACCTTTTGTCTGATTTTGCTTGTTACAGGATTGTTCTGTTTTGGAGTTCCTCTGTGTGAGATAGGTCCTATACCCGGACCAGAGTGTACTTTAAGATAGGAGGATGGTATAGTCAAGGGAACTTTGAGGGAGTCGAATCCTGAAAAAGAAGAACTTGAGAATCCATCCACTCAGTGGTTGCTTCTTTGGAATTACTGATGCCGATCGAGCAATCGAGAAGGCATTACTTTTTCCATAGAAGCCTATAACACTGAGAACCGTAGTACCCTTTAACCCATCCTAGCCATTTTAGGATCGTGGCGCGGAAGCTATGAAGATGCAAATCTGACTTAGCTGTCACGCGATGCCACACTCAGGTTAGATTCTCTTGAGGATAACTACCAACCTCCGAGCAAATCGGTGTGCTGGTGTGTCTGATAGTGAATTGTGGACCCTGGGCACTCTGTTAGAACCGCTGTTTTCTGCAGGTATAATGAAGACAAACCTTAGTACATACCCTTTGTGGATTGGTTCTTGACCTCGACTCCATGCTCGTGACTCGGACCTTTGAACCTGTGTGCTTTGAGTGATCTTGCTTGTGGTTGCTGCATCCATGCACTCTTGCATCCATGAGCATACATATGCATTTCTCCCAGGTTGTCTCAGAAACTCATTTCGGTTGTCTCCTTCTCCAGTTATCTGTTCGTCGTCAAGCTGTTTCCTCAACACAACTACGGAACTAGAGCTGCTGTCAGATTGAGAATGGAAAGTCAAGAACAACACAACGCCGAAGTCAGAATGGAAATTGATGAGTTGAAGGCCGGTATGACCAAGCTCACAGAAATGCTGCAAGTTCTGATTGCTAGAGGTGAACCACCTCAAAGGTCTGTGATTGTTGAAACATCAACTGCTGCTGTTGACCCTCCACTGACTCAGCAACCAGCTTCTACTTGGCTAGAATTTGGGTTACCTCCGAATTACTCGCCACCCTTTGCAACTACTCCTGTGTTTGTCTCGCCAGTATCTTCAGCTCCTTTGTTCACTGAACCTCAGCCTGTTGTGCATTCTGTTGCTCAAGCTGCTCCTGAGAATCCTTTCGTGTACCATGCTGCTGGTCCACAATCTGAAAGTCAGGGAGAACCTGGATACATTGAAGAAGTCAGAGAGCAATGGCAGACTCTTGACAAAAGGATAAGAGCCGTGGAAGGAAGTGATGTCTTTAATGCTGCTGCAATGGACATGTGTCTGGTTTCCGACTTGGTTATTCCTCCAAAATTCAAAACTCCTAATTTTGAGAAATACCAGGGGCACACTTGTCCTAGAACCCACTTGGTGATGTACTGCCGCAAGATGGCCGCTCATGCAAAAGATGACAAACTGCTCATTCATTGCTTCCAAGACAGTTTGAGTGACGCTTCAATGAAATGGTATATGGGACTTGATAAGAACCGTATTCAAAGCTGGATGGACTTGTCTGATGCTTTCTTAAAGCAGTATAAGTACAATCTGGACATGGCACCTGACCGCCGTCAATTGCAGAATATGGCTCAAAAAGAAAAAGAATCCTTCAAAGAGTACGCTCAGCGATGGAGAGAGCTAGCTGCTCAAGTGGAGCCACCCTTAGCAGAAAAAGAATTGACTGGTCTGTTCATGGACACTCTTCAGCCACTCTATTGGGAAAAGATGATAGGCAGTGTATCATCTAGTTTTGCTGACCTAGTCACTATTGGAGAAAGACTAGAAGAAGGTATCAAGAAATGGAGGATTGCTAATGCTGAAGCCTTTAGTGGTGCTAAAAAGTATGCTGGGAATTTTCAAAAGAAAAAGGATGGTGATACCCATGCTGTTTCGGTTGAAGGTAAACCTCGTCGCAGACAACAACAATATGTAGCTGCAGTCGCTCCTGTTGTCAATGCTCAACCAGCTCAAGCTCCTCGTCAACCTGCTAGACAGAATCAGAATCGCAATAGGGTTAACTTTGATCCTATCCCGATGTCCTACACTGAGCTGTATCCATGTCTTGTAAAGAAAGGTTTGATTACAACAAGGACTCTACCTCCTCCTCCAAATCCTCTCCCAGCCGGCTATAGGGCTGATCTTCATTGTGAGTTCCATCAAGGTGGGGCAGGCCATAACTTGGAAGGTTGCTTTGCATTGAAAGCTAGAGTACAAGAATTGGTGAACTTAAAAATTCTGGACTTTATTGATAATAATCCCAATGTTGTCAACAACCCTTTGCCAGAGCATGCCAAGTGAAGTTTGAGCGAGTTCAGATGGATCATCTCCTAAAGCCAGTGTTTCAGACGGGACAACTCATCTTTGTTGCTGATTAATCACTAAGCCTTGTTTCTTTCTGTTTGCATTTTCCTTTGATTGTATTGTTTGTTTGCTTTTGAACTTTATTTGTACTTTCATGGTAATTTCAATGAAATGAGCAATGCAATGTTTGATTCAAATTCATCCACTGTGTGCATCTTTATGCTTTCGTTTTCACAAAAAATATATCTCCTGTTCACTTTCTTTATCAAGCTTTTGTTTATGTAAAGATTGGAGGGAGGATGACGAAAGCAAAATACCTAAAATTGCTACTGTATGCTTTCAATTAAAACTTGGCTGAGGATGTACAGGCATTGTTTCAACTCCCAAACACTGGAGAAATAAGGAAGTTAATCTCTTGTCAAGCCCTTCGAGCCTAGAAGTTTGGAGTTTCTTTCTGTACTAAAAAACCCGCATCTTAACCTGGGGATGGGTAGTTCTCAGTTAATTTGACTGTGCATGTAAAACACTTTCCAATAAAGGTTGCAATCACAAGCTTTCCTTCGCACACATCAAAGAAGTATCGAAGATGTCTTTCAAATCAAAAGCCAATGATGGTTCACTGTAATCATTAAACCAGGCAGTCACTACCTTTCAACAAAAAAAAAATGATGGAAAAAGAATCAAAAGAAAAGCCCACTAAGTCAAAACCTATGAAGGAGACTTAGGCAAAAATTGGGGCATCCCGCTGACTGTAAGTTCTCAAATGACGCAGTTCAGGTAAAAGTTAGGGATAACAAAAGAAAAATCAAGAGGTTACCAAAATCCTTAAAGACAAAACGAGTTGACTGAGGTCCTCATCAAAAACAACAAAATGTTGTAAGAAAGAGTGACCGCCATCTCAAAAATTCCTTGGTCCTTGAACCATCATCATAACAGTGTTGCAATTCCAAAATCTCTTGGAACCTGAATGCATAGTTTGAATTAACTGAGCATAGGACTGAAGGTCATCACGAAGATTGGGTTGGGTACAAATAAACTTTGAGCCTATATCCTTTGTTTCAAAAACCGTGAACCAGACCACGTTACAACATTCAAAAGACCTAATTGAAGCCAGGTTTCTTTTGAAAGCATACTACAGCAAGGTTGCGTAAACTGACTCCTATGTTTGTTGCCAATCATTTGCTTTGATGTCTTACCTTTGCTTTATCTTTCATCTTTGCATGTCTTAACCGCCGTGTTTTGTCAAGTGTTTCATTTTGCTTTACATCAATAACATCATTCCAAAAATGATTTTTGATTTCAAAATTGCATGAGCTTTGCATTAAAATTACCATGTCTGTTTGAATAATCTTATTTGCAGGCAGACTTTCCTCATTAAGGAATTTTCAAACAGTTGAGAAACTTGGTCAGTGATCTTATCAGGGGCACATTACATCCAAATCCTGTTGTGAATCAGATTTGTTGCTCAGTGCAAGGTATTCTCAGATTTGGTTAACCAGAAGATCTCTTTCAAGATTCATACTGAGTTTAGCCTTCTCAATAATCATCTCAAGAACTGAAGTCATGATCAGTTCATTCATCCCCAACAGCTGAAGACATGATCAGTTTATCCTCAGCAATTATCTCAAGAATTGAAGCCATGATCAGTTCATTTCTTCCCCTGCAGCAGTCAGACTGAAGCCATGATCAGTTTATCCTCATCAGTTAAGCAATCTGGGGCAATCTTCTTCAAGAATCCTCAAGAAGTCTTTCCTCAAAAGACCATCAGCCCGATACAATTCATAAGTGTGACAGAGATGTGCTCAACATCTTCTATCCAAGCAGAGTGGCCAGCGTTCCCTGTGTTGAGGAATCAGAGTTCCATTCTTCCCTCACAAAAGAGTCTATCTCTGTTGTCTCTATCATATGCATTGCATACATAAATTATTTACATATCATTGCATAGAAACATTTTCATAGTATGAAGTGTGCTTCGTGCTCATATGCATTTTTCCGAGGTCCTGTTGCTTTCAACATCTTACCTTGTGACTCAAGTCCAACTTACTTGGCGCCTACCAAAACTTTTACCAACCTTTTCATTCAGTTCCATTCCTGAATGTTGTCGTTTACCTGTCTTCTTTCATTCCAGTATTCTTTCACTCCAGTGCCATTCCTGGATGTCTGTCTCTTTTGATCTCCAGTGCCATTCCTGGATACCTTGTTCCTCTTGTTTCTCCCAGTGCTATTCCTGGAAGTCTTTTCTCTCCTCTATAATCCCCAACAGATCTGCTTGGATATCTTTCAGTGCCATTCCTGAAAGTTTTACCTGTTCATTCAGTGCCATTCCTGGATGAGTTTTTACCTTTACTTTCAGTGCCATTCCTGAAAGTTTTACCTGTGCATTCAGTGCCATTCCTGAATGAGTTGTCTCCTTTGCATTCAGTGCTATTCCTGGATGTCTTTTTCACTGTCATTCAATGCCATTCTTGAATGTAGTGATTCACCTTTATCTTTCAGTGCCATTCCTGAAAGTTTTACCTGTTCATTCAGTGCCATTCCTGGATGAGTTTTTACCTTTACTTTCAGTGCCATTACTGAAAGTTTTACCTGTTCATTCAGTGCCATTCTTGGATGAGTTCTCCCCTTTGCATTCAGTGCTATTCCTGGATGTCTTTTTCACTGTCATTTAATGTCATTCTTGAATGTAGTTTTTACCTTTACTTTTAGTGCCATTCCTGAAAGTTTTACCTGTTCATTCAGTGCCATTCCTGGATGAGTTTTTACCTTTACTTTCAGTGCCATTCCTGAAAGTTTTACCTGTTCATTCAGTGCCATTCCTGAATGAGTTTATCTTTACCTTTCAGTGCTATTCCTGAAGGTCCTTGCTCACTTTATTCAATGCCATTCTTGGATATTGTGAACCTTTTATCCAATGCCATTCTTGAATAATTCTGATATATTTTCTAGAACTTTTCTCACTACATTCAATGCCATTCTTGGATGTTGTGATTTCTTCTGTCCAATGCCATTCTTGGATATGATTTCCTCGACAGAGTCCAATGCCATTCTTGGACACCTTTTCCCCAGCTAAGTCCAATGCCATTCTTGGATATCTTTTCCTCAGCTGAATCCAATGCTATTCTTGGATGTCTCTGATGCTTGTTATTGCCTCATTCAATGCCATTCTTGAATGTTGCAGTGCCTTTATCCAATGCCATTCTTGGATATCTTACCCAACAGAGTGTTTTTCACCTCCATCCAATGCTATTCTTGGATGACGCTGCTGTTTTTACCAGAAACTTTCTTGTTGTTGTCCAATGCCATTCTTGGACATCTTTCGACACCCCTTTTGTCTCGTTTGTAGTTTCTATCCAATGCTATTCTTGGATGTCACTACTCGTCTTCCAGGGTCTTGTCCCTCTCTTTCCAACTATTGATGGATACTTCTTGTCGCCTTGACAGATCTCCAGAAATAGCTTGTGTTCCCTGGCGTGTCCCTTCGCGTATTTTCTCTCAATTTACCATACCTTCTTTGTTTCAAGTTTCCCTGCAGTCTATTTCATCCTTTGCATTCATATCATCTTGTGACATCTTATGGCTAAAAATTCGGTTTTCTGTATTTAAGTATCTTCAATCTTGTCGAGACGAAGTTTTCAACTTTCATATCTCCTGATTGAAGAAACTTAAATAGGGGCAGCTGTAAGACCCTAATTTTTACCCCTAAGATTTCGCTCTTTTCATTTGCATATCATTACCACAAACAAGATCACAATCCTTGTTTCTCCTGAGCATCTGTATACTATTCTTACTTGTTTCTGTTTACTAAACTCTAACCAAAAATACCAAAAATATGCTGCCGTTTGCTTGTTTCTCTCTGTGCGTTGTGCAGGTTCGTCAAAGGCAATGAAGTGATTTCAAGTCAACATGTGTTTGTTCAAAAGCAAGACATCTGGTGTTTAGATTCTCCAGTTTATCAGGCAGTGGTTCATATGAGTTTTGAGTTCAAACAGATTCAGATGGCCGTTGTTTCAGTTGTGGCTGGTTATGTGGCATATGTTTATCAGAGGCTTGTGAAAAATTCAAGTTTGGTTTTGGGCTAAAAAATAGAGCTTGGCTATCCATTCAATTCCACGATCCATTTTCATAGACCATTTTTCATTCCAAACACTATTCACATTTTAAACCATTTTTCACATATTCCACTTTTTGCTATCTAAACCATTTTTTTTTCTAACCCATTTTACACTATCCATATATCCAAATTCTCCATATCCATTTTTCATTTCCATATCTTATAAACAATTATCCAAATCTATATCCATTATCCATTTTACTTCCAAATCCAATTTAATCCAATATCCATTTGAAAATCCATTTTTTTTAATGTCCATTTAGGAACCTATTTTCATTATCCAATACCCAATTATCCACAACTATCCAAACCACTTTTTTTTATAACCATTTTTTTTATCACTATTTTAACCCCAAGTCAATTCTACCAAAAAAATAAAGGCCTACACGTTCTAAGCCCATGAAGCCCATTTGCCTTGAGCCCATTTACATGGCAATGTGAGAAAGAAATGATAAAAGAAAAAAGCTACTTGAAGAAGCAGACGGTCAATAAAGAAATAAACTGAGCCCACACGTTGAAATTATGCTGCAACTTTCCAAGCCTTTTTTTTCATACTGCAACTATTACTCAAGTCACACGAAGCCGTCACGAAATAGAACAAACCACCAACAGCTACTTCCAAGCTTCACAAGTCTCACGCACAAACACTTCAAGCCTTGAAGCTAATTTCCATACTTTTTTACAAGTTACACAAGCCACTTCCAAGCCTACAACCAAACTTCCAAAGCACAACAAGCTACAAGCCGTTTCAAAACTTCACGCCGTGCCAAGCCTTCACGATGCGTAAGCCACAATGAAGCCAAAATAAATATCCAAGCCATCAGCACAATTCCAAACGCAACAAAACGCAGTGTCAATGCGAGCAAAGCAACATCAAAAAGTCACGCAAATATGACGACGGCAAAACGCAATTCATAGCATCAAACGACATGAATAAAACGCAGCACTGCATTAGAATTCAAAATCACACGCGAAACGCAGTGAGATCCATTGAAACGGCAACCAAACTTTCACAACTCACTTCAATTTTCAATTTCATAATCCTCACCATTTCTTCTATAAATAAGACCCCAAACTCACTCATTCTTCCAAGCTTGGAAAGCCTTCAAACCTCTGTCAAAATCCATACTCAACCTCCATCAAATTCAAGCTTCAACAACCTTCCAACTCCATCTTCTTTCATCTTCATCAAAGTTTCAACTCCAAAATCTAAACCGTAACAAATTCTCACAATTCCAATTCAACATCAACAACAACAATTCATTCTCCATTTTAAAGAAATTCAAGCTATAATCAGAGGAAGAAAAATTGAAGAACATTTCTCACCACTTTGAAGGTAGTTTGAAGCTTTTTTCGGTAATTTCGAGTCGTATCCGTCGGTAACGATTCTTGAAACCGGTTATACCGTTGTGTAGAGCATTTCTTCCCGATTGAAACCGTCACAAATTTTCTTCCCGTCGCTTCCGATTTGGTGGAGTTTCGAAGTGTTGGCATGGTGGTGGTGAATAGTGTCGTGGCAAAATGAAGAAGAAGAAGTAGCTACTAGTTAGTTTTCTTTTTCTTTTTCTGATTCTTTTTTCCATTCACTTTTGTATTCTTCTTTTTATTTAAAAAAAAAAAAAAACAAACTATGTAGTATTGGGCTTAGAAATTCATGCGCCTACTTTCCACACTACCACCATTCATTTTCTCACCTCCCTTCTTTTCTTTCATTTTCTTAAAAATATTTCCATTTTGGTTTCTATTTTTTTTAGTAACTTTTGATTTTAGATTTTATTTTAAAATTCTGTTTTAGAAAAATTTATTGAAAAAAAGTCATAAAAAGATTTATATCATGATTTATCTTTTAATTCTTGTTTTTATTTTATCTTGATTTTCTCATTTTATTTCATTTTAATTGGTTGTGTGGATCATTTTTTTTTTAGATCCACTTTTCTTCATCTTTTTTTTCTTTTTGATCGATGAAAGTCGAAGTGATCGTGAAATTTCTTTATGGAATTTCGATCGAGACAAGATCATTTCCACCTTTTCTTTTCGTGTGGCACCGCTTTAGGATAACGATCCCTATATCGTTTATCTCGCGTGCATTAACACATACATCTCATGGTCGGCCTCATTCGTAGGGTAATTGCTCGAACAAATTACTCGGCGTGCGCTTAACATAGACCAAAATTTGTCCCGCCTCGGAATAAATATCAAAAATAGTTGATTATTTGTCTTTTGGTTCAAAACTTATGAAACTTGTTGTTAGGAGGCTTTGGTCTTATCAATCCTCTAATGAGTTCTCATTAATCTTGACCGAAGTGCAAGTATTCAATTATAATTGATCACTAACTTTAACTACTAATCACTAACTTACTAACATTACTCTTGTACTAACTTCTTTACAATTACTTCTCGCACCCTATCTCTTTTACTCTTATGCTTCATTTTTATCATTTCATATCATGTTTATGCTTCCGCAATTTTTCCTTTGTCCGTTGGACACATGTTTATGCTTATGCCTTTTCTCTTTGTCCGCTTGGACCTAAAACATTAATAAAGGCCAAAACCTCTAAAAAACTTGTGATTCTAATCTTGGACTATGGTTACTATCCTATGCAAATGGACATGGAGTTTTGAACTTGGACCTTGGACATCCAATGAAATTCTTGGAACCTTGGACTTAGAACTTAGGACATTCCTCCCTGTGCTTTGGAATTATGGTTCGAAGACTTGGAAGCTTACTTGTGTGGTTAGGCTATTCTTATCCTTAGCTTTTACTTTATGCTTTAGGATAGTCACTTCTTCTCCACCCATTCTTCAATTTTCAAAACTCTCTCTCTTTTTCAAAACCTTCTTGATTTCAAACTTTCACCGCTTTCATAAACAAACCTTGACTTTGTCAAGTGACTTTACTCTTTTCATTTCATTTCTTAATCAAATGCTAAACTACATAAACATATTGTCACCTTTTTCAAAAAACCCTTAAAAAACACCAAACTCACTTACTCTCTTTTTGTGCCCTCGTGCACTTTTTACTTTAACTTTTTCATAAGTTTAGACATGATTCATTTCTTTAAGCGGAATTATTCGCTTAGAAATGACGACTTGTCTTTACATTTAAAAACAACCAAAATAAACAATTTTCATTCTTTGTACCACGAACTACGGGGTTTTGATCCTACATTGCACATCGTGGGTACGTAGGCATGAGACGACAAGTCTCTCCAAACACAAAAATCTTAAAAAACAATTTCTCTTCTCATCTCCTCAATCTCTTTTCAAGCAAATCTTTTCAGACTAAAAGCGGTAGATATTTCAAAGGGCTCCTATAGAGTACTATAGACGTTTTGGGTGCTAACACCTTCCCATTGCGTAACCAACCCCCCGAACCCGGACTCTCTTCACTTGTTCTCATTGTAGAGCTTGTGTAGGTTTTGTTCGCTCTTTTTCCTTTCCTTTTGGATAAAATAAAAGTGCGGTGGCGACTCTTGCTTTTCGAGTTAAGTTAATAAATAGCTTACACTCACGATTTTGCCGCTACACTCCCCAAGCAGAGACGGTTCCTCAGCAGGAAAGTACTTCTTGGAGATGGTCATCCCCAGCGTATTTACAAAGTTTCATGATCCCTAACAACATTGTCAAATGGTAGTACTGTAGCCATCATGTTCAGGAAAAGATTCTCATGTCACTCTTTTGTCACAACGTTTACTGCTTGAATCTATCGTCTGGCCGACGGTCGCACACGACGATTCGATATTAACAAGTCAGTTTCAAATGGGTAGTGTTGTATCTTATTAAGTCAATTCTCCCATTCAGTACTTCCAACAACTACAAGCTTTTCTGTGTCGATAACGGTTGTGAATCCCCAGTGAAGTTGCCATCCCCAGCATGGAGCATTTTGAAAATTCCCCAGCAGGAGGTGTTCCAAATCTATTATCCCCAGTAGAGTTTGAAGAGGCGTGGTCTTTTGTAAAATCCTCTCAAGGGACATTTCTAGCACGAGGCGCTCTGAAGGGGTTCTCCCCAACAGAGTTTGTTGTAAGCTCATTTCCCCAGCAGAGTTTGTTGTAAGCTCATTTCCCCAGCAGAGTTTGTTGTAAGCTCATTTCCCCAACGGAGTTCTATGGTTATAGTTATTCCCCAAGTAGACTAGTTCAGATGATCCTTCCCCAGCAAAGTTATCATTTCCTACAGCAACCTCAACAGGTTTGTCAAGACAGTGCCCAGATCAGGAGATCAGCTCAATTTATATTCCCCAGTACGGTTTACGACCACGAAGTCAGTCCATCTTGTTATCCCCAGCGGAGTTGCCTTCTTTTCCTCAGCATTTATTTTGCTGAGGACCTCTTTGCATTTTGCATATAGTATGCATGGCATCCTCAAAACGCGTAGCATTTCCATTGAGATGGAGCATTACACCATGGAAAAATTCAAACATATGTATGTGAAGCATAGGCCAGTTTTGATAACTCGTGCGAGAGTCCAAAACTTTGCTCCTTATATCATTGACAAAGCCAGAAAGAATGCCTTTTTCATTCCTCAACAGATATTGCAAAGCAGCGTAAAGGGTTTCATCATTTTTTCCCCACAGAGTCACATCTCTCAGCTTACAAGTTTCTTAGAACCATTCCCGATAGGATTCCTGTAGCCGTCCCCGACAACACCTTTGAGTTTTAACCATACCAGTTCCCGACAGGTCCATTTACCCATCCCCGATAGGTAAGCCTTGGTTATAAACTGCAGTCGTCCCTGACAGCACTTTTGAGTTTTAACCTTACCAGTTCCCGACAGGTCCATTTACCCATCCCCGATAGGTAAGCCCTTGGTTATAAACTGTAGCCGTCCCTGACAGCACCTTTGAGTTTTAACCTTACCAGTTCCTGACAGGTCCATTTACCCATTCCCGATAGGTAACCCTTGGTTATAAACTACAGCCGTCCCCGACAACACTTTTGAGTTTTAACCTTACCAGTTCCCGACAGGTCCATTTACCCATCCCCGATAGGTAAGCCCTTGGTTATAAACTGTAGCCGTCCCCGACAGCACTTTTGAGTTTTAACCTTACCAGTTCCCGACAGGTCCATTTACCCATTCCCGATAGGTAAGCCTTGGTTATAAACTGTAGCCGTCCCCGACAACACCTTTGAGTTTTAACCTTACCAGTTCCCGACAGGTCCATTTACCCATCCCCGATAGGTAAGCCTTGGTTATAAACTATAGCCGTCCCCGACAGCTCCCTTTAGTTTGAACCTTGCCAGTTCCCGACAGGTACACTTGCCCATCCCCGATAGGTAACCCAGGTCCAAGCTCACCAGTTCCCGACAGGTAGTTCACTAGTTCCCGACAGGTAGTTCACCAGTTCCCGACAGGTAGTTCACCAGTTCCCGACAGGTTTTCTATGGGGTTCAATGGTTCCAAATTCTTTCTCACAAACTTTTCTTCCTTACCATTAATTCATTTACGACATCTTCTTTATCCACACAGTGCAAAGTTTCTCGGTTATTTTTGTATTCAATCCCTATGTATCTTGAATTCTTGATAGCCTTTGCTTTCATCCATTCAGATTCACAGTTGATTGAATAGGGGCAGTTGTAATACCTCAAAATTTTCCCTCTTGTTTTCTCAATAAATTGGTCTATGCTTTACTCATTTGCATTCTAGAGTAGGTCATAAATTGCATATCATTGGTTACATAAGGGCATGTGATCAGTGGTTTTCGAAGGTGTTAATAACCAAAGCAAAAGAATAAGAGCCAAGGGTCTTCAAACAAGCCTCAAGGGTCTCTTATATCATATATCCTCTCACTGTGATCCCACAAGGCATTAGAAGATGGGAATTCATCAAGAAGATTGGATAGTGCATCATCTCTTACACAAAACAATCTAAAATTGGGATATGACCCCCAAATGGGCAAGCTCCTTGAGTTTTTATCACCTCCAAATGTCATATCTCATCTTTGTTAGATAGGATATACATCATATTCAGAGGAATTTGGATTTGGAAGATGTGTTATTTTCTCCTAACCAGAGGGTACCAAAACTAGGGTTTGCCCTGAAATCAGTTTATTTCTGATTTTTTGGACAAAACTTGATCTAATGGTATTCCTTATGTTCCTAAGTGTATAGGGACGGAAAATTGCCCATCAATTGGTTTCAGAGGGGTTTCAATTGGTCAGAAGATTCAAAATCAAGAAATTGTGGAAAAAGTCAACTATGCAGTGGAAAAAGTCAACTCCTGACTTTTTAAAGTCAAATTCATGAAATTCAGGTTATATATGTTCATTGGACAAAATTTGATCAAGATATGATGGAGGAATCATGAAAAATCAAGAAATGTACAAAGTTTCCTTTTTTGGAACTTTAGGGTTTCCAAAAATGGCGAGTTTGGACCATTTTGCACCACACTTTGAGGTTTTCTTTCTCCAAGATAAAAGCTTCAAACCTCAGGCCCAAGTTGAGCCAATTAAAGATGATATTCCAAGCTTCAAATCCATATAAATAACTCTTCCATTGGATCAAAATTGAGTGAGTTATGATCAATTAAAGTTTGATAAAACTAGGTCACAAACCAAGTCATGACCAAGCAAGACCAGGCCCATGCGCCATAATTTTGTCAAACACATGGTGGGCAGAATGTCAAGCCATTTTTCTCATTGAAGGAAGCTTCAAATGAAAAAATGTTGAACATCAAAGTTGTTCATCTCAATGTCCTCTTCCACTTTGATGTTGGACATTTTTCCATTTGAGCAAGGTATGATGGAGTTATGATGGTCCCAATTTAAGGTGTTCATGCTGAAAATTCATAGGTCACATTGCCATGCCATGCCAAGGTTGCCACACCCACAAATCAGTTTGGATTCATTGAGTTCATGGCCATTTTCAAGTGTGTTTGAGGTCCCATTTCAATTCAATTTCCACACCAATCTTGTTCTATGATGAATCCTCTTTCATTTGACATCAAAACCTCATCAAACCATGCCTTGAACACCAAGAAATTCATCACCAAACCTCCATGTTTCCATTGATACCAAGCTGCCAAGAATAGTATGTTTTTACATTGTTGTTGTTAAAGAACTCAGCTTGCACGCATCCTTACATCACTCACCTCATTTCCTCATTTGTACCAACACATTCCCTTACACACATACATACATACCTTGCCATGCATCAAAGAGGAAAGAAATAAAACTTGTGCAGAAAGTTTCTGCTACACCATTCACTTCCACCTCACCATAACATCATGAATGTAACCACACCATATCAAAACCTCACTCACTCGCCCCTAACTGACTTGACTCAGTTAGTTAGGGTGCACTCACTTAACTCAACTCAGAACTCATTTAACCATGGTTTAAGCTCATTTAACTCAGCATATATATTCAAATCACACTCCAAAAATTGAACACAACTTCATTTTTCACAACAACACTTCATTTTTCTCATTCTCATTCCAAAACACTCTCAAATTCTCTCTGCTCTCTCTGAACTCTTTCTCTTTCTGCACACGATTTCACCATCATCTTCATCTGAATTCAGTTTCAAGCTCCATTATCAAGCAGCATTGAAACTTGGAAGCATTGAAGAGCTGAAGTATCTTCCACTGCAGATTCACCTTCATCTATAGTTTCAAGGTTTTGAGCCTTTATTTTGCCAATTCAAAGCTCAAAGAGGAAACACACTTCTCTAGTTTTCTTTGGTAGAAAGACTTCATCAGTTTCAGGTTTTAATCTCTCAAACCTTTCTTGCATGATTTTCATTGCTTTTGTTATTTTTATGTTGATTTGAGCTCAATAGGAGCACCTGAATATTCTACTAGTTGATAGAGCTCCTTAGGAGTTTAGACTGAAAATTAGGGCAATGTTGTTGCGTTCGATTCTCTTTGTATGCGTATGATATGTGAAAACTGAGCCTAGATTCGTGATCCTTGTAACTTCCTCTTTTGAATGGTACCTGGTTTGTCAATTTTTGGAAGCGTGGAAAAGTGCAGACGGTGGCGTTTCACCGGAGAAGATGTCCGGAGGTCCTTCTCCGGCCGGTGGCATTTATTCAGCTAGGGTTTTTGGTTTTTAATCATGACCATTGGATTGTTTTCATTGTGTGGTGGTAGCATTGCCAACACATTAAAATTTCATGTGCGTCTCACGTGATTGATTTTATGACCTGAGTGTTTGTGTGCGTGTGTTCCATGATTGTTATAGTATGCCTCACCTCTGATCCATTCATCTTGCATGCTTGATCAACATGAGATTAATCCAACGCCTATTATGTTGCCAACGTATTAGTGAAAATATGGTCTTGCACGTGTTCTTTCCTTTTTGCTTCAGATGCTTGCATGTGTGTGCGTGTTTGGTGATTAACGTGTACGCGCGTTCTCATTCGTTTGATTATCATAATTTTAGGATTGATTATTGACTGTGAGATCTAATGGCCGTGATTGCGTCCTTATGTTGAGTGCATGTACACCTGAACACACACGTACACGTTTTAGTGGACTGGGTCATTAATCACTATTTGCACACCACCTTTTTCAGGCCCACCCATTTTGAACGTTCATATTACTTGCGTTGCACCCCTTCCCGATTTCTTTCATATTTTTAATTTCTTTTCCATATTTGTTTTGGTTTTCTGTTTTTTAAAAATAGCAAATCATTTCTAAAAATCCCAAATTAATTCAGGTGCGTTCTTAACACATTTTAATAATTTTATTTTATTTTTAATTCTAACTTTATGAATTTTTGCATATAATTCCATTATTTTCTTTTAATTTCTTTCTAATTGATGTTATTCATGATACTCAAACATATGCATTTTATTTCTCTCATCTCACACAACATTTTTAATTCATTCTTTTTGTATTTGTTAGACAACACATTAAAGCATCTAAATCCATTTTATTTTGATTTTTAAAGTCATTTTATCACATGTTTGCATGTTCATCTTTGCACTTTCTTTTAGTTTGTTCAATGTGATCTTGTGGATTCTTTGAAGCATGTTTTCTCTTGATTTTTGCTATGAGTTTTGGTCCATGTCTTTGCCTCTGACTTAGGTTAGTTGTGGCTCATTCTCATAATTTTATCATGTGCTTTGATAATTGTTGATACCTTGCATTGGAAGTTACTTTTTGTGCACTTTATTGTACCTCATTCTTATATGATTTTGTTGAGGCATTTATGCCATCATTTGGTGATTGTTGGTGCATCTTTTGTATGTCATTTTCATGATATTATAGGTCATCTTTGTGTCATTATAGGTTATGTGACTTGTGGTTGCATTTAATATGAGTTTGTGTGTTATAACTTGAACTTTGGCATGTTTCCTTCTCTTGTTCTCTTCTTATGCTCTACTTGCTTTGTGCTTACATTTTATATGACATTTCTCACCTTCCATTTGCATTACATCAATGGTATGCCACTGCCCATATGCATTCTCTAATCATTTTACATGTTATGCATCTCTAATATGTCATTTTGTGCATCTAATGGAATATGTTTCTCTTATTGCTCACTTCTCCTTCATCTTACTTCTTCTAGTTGAACTCTTTTATTCTTGATTTGTATGATGACTCATGAGTATTAGAAGACATTTGTAAATGGTATATGGTTCTGAATTTGACCTTTTGTGAAGCATTAATGCATGATCACTTTGCATATTCACTCATTCTTCATCTATTTCTTCCAGGATTCGCTTCTTGGATGTTTAAGACATTTGATTGTGCATAATTCATTTGTGTTTGGTACCTTAACTTTAGGGAACACTCTTTTAGATATAGGTTATGACCTTAATTGTGTTTCATCCCTTAGGATCCTTATTCATTGATTCTTAATGTGTTTGATCACTATTTGTTATTCTTTCTTCATTTTTACTACTTGTAAATAGTTTGTGAACTAACCTTTTCATGTAGGTGCAAATGGTAAGTAAGTGTGTGGATATGCTTCCACATACACTCCTTTCTTCTATATTTTCTTATTTCTTTTAATAATTCAACTTGTGATCATGACAAGCATTTATATGCTCTCCTTGGATAACTTCTTCTTTATCCCTCTTTAAGATCAACTTAACTTCCATCTTGGAAGTAAGTTGCTTCTTTTGCTCTTCTTTTCCTTTCTTTTAGAATTAGATTTCTTAAACCACATTAACCATAGGAACATTCATGTATGATAATATTAGGGTGAGTCTTAGTCCCCTTTAGTTTTCACCTTTTGCTCCCATTTGAGTCTCTCCTTCTCATCTTAAAACAAAAGTAAAAAACACTTAATAAAGGCATAAAAAATATTGTATTTGAGCCTTTCATGTGAGAATAAGGAGGTGAGGGGTCTTCTCTCACTTTCTTAGAATGTTTAGCGTACGTCCCGTCTTGGGTCGATATGCGAGGCATTCGATCTTACATGAGGGACTTAAATTCAATATGTGTTACAAAACACCAAATAAACAAGACACTTCTTTCTTAAAAGACAAAAACAAATAATAATTCTCCTCTCATATCCTTCATTATATTCCTTAAGGATGCGTCATTTCTGTTTTACCGTAAACAGGTAACGCCTAAGTCTCCATACAGCGAGCTGCAACACCTAACTGCTAGGACGCGAACGTTGACGTACTCCACTAAAAAACACAAACAATTTTCCCTTAGCTGAGGGGAACCACGTCGCTCTGATTCTCATGCTCCCGATGAGATACGTAGGTAGTGGGGTAAGGCCCATGCGAGCACTTCTTTTATTTTCCCTACATTTGTTTCTCTTTCTCTCTCCTTTCCTTTTCCAGTTCTCCAGCTAGCAGTTTCTTTTCCAGTATCCTTTCCTTACACCCTTTGATCGAGACAAGCAAGTGTGGATCCCATCGGGTACGATGGACGCGTGGGGGTGCTAATACCTTCCTCGCGCGTAACCGACTCCTGAACCCAGTTCTCTTGGTCGCAAGACCATGCTCTTTCCTTTTCCCTCAGGTTTATGCAGTGTCTCCTTTCCCTCTCTTGGGATAAATACACATTGCTGGCGACTCTGTTTTGATGCCACTTTCGCGTTTGTACTTGGATGTAAATCCCGGGAGCGACATCGGGCTATGAAGGAGTCGGGGAAGAATTTAGTATTATTGATCGACCTTTACGTCTTTACGTCTTTAGTCTGGTATGGGATACGATTGAATCGCCTGGGATCATTTTTTGAAAAGTAATGGGAAACAGGCACGTTTAATACAACTCCATCATTGAGACGCTTCGTCACTCATTCCTGACACGTGAGATGACGTGATCAGCTAGGGTGTAAAGAGGTTCATTGAGTGCTTATGTGCGCTTGAGTTTGGCATGTTTCCATGAGTGGAATTTTAGTCGTTGATCTTGTGGCCTCTGTTGATAATTTGTCTTGATCATTCGCCTATGATTGCTTATAAATAGAGTGAGTTGAGTATTCGAAGGTTTTTGCAACCTTTCTACTTTCAAGCTTTCAGCTATTTTTCTAGAGAAAATTTTTTTACCCATTCTTCCTGAGAACATCATTGTAAGTGACTTAGAGTTTCATTTAAAGCTTTGACCATTTTTTCCTCTTGCTTCATTAACCTTCTTTAACTAATTACTCTTCTAACTCAAACTTTTCTTTCAACATTCTTTATTCTTTTAGCTAGGATGAGTGATAACATTGTTGATTTAGAGAGAGATTAAAAGTGGATACCTCATCTAGGTCATTCCCTGATTCCCGCCGCCCTTTGATAGGTGTCAAGTTTAGAATGGTTTTCATATCAATTTACGGCATTTTTAAGCTCTTTTCCATACTTCTGATTGTGAAACAGTTTATTTTTTAAGTGATTCTTGCATCAATGTATATATTTGGTATTTTTGATATTATTATTAGTTTTGCAGCATATTTTGTAAAAAGGGTGCGTTAAAAATCGGAAGAAAAAGCAATGAAACGAAGAAAGTCACGTGTCAAAGATTTCAAGACCTTTACCTGGGGAAGGAGAGGCGAAAGGAAGATTTCTCGCGGCGAAAGCATGGCGAGAGACCAGGCGAAAAAGGTTTCAAATTCCAGTAGCTACTGGAAGTGTTCGCTGGAAGATTCACCTGACGAAGGAGAGGCGAAAGGGATTCGCCCGACAAGCTGAATTTCGCCTGGCGAATTCAGATATTTGTTTCAGGCTTGTCTGCACTGTTTTGTTACGTGGCTGAACCTAATGGTTTCGTCCGACGAATTTTGTAGTTCGCCCGACGAATTTTCCTGGGCTGAACTTGTCTATTGTAGCACTTTGTGATATTTTTAGGATACATAACTTACTTTGAAGAATCCTTTTGTGACCTAGAAACTTTTGTGAAGAGAGAAAAGTCATCTTCTTCATTTTTACTTAGAAATCAGAGCTTTTAAGCTTCAATCTTTGATCCTTTCAAGTTTGATGCTCCAAAAGCTTTGTTTGTTACTTGCTGCTCAAGCTACCATGGTTGTGGGTAACTAATCCTCTCCTAGTGTCAATATTAGAGATAAATAATCCTCATTTTTGTATGTATTTCTCTTTATATGTGTATGTGAACAAGTTGATGATGAATATATGGTGAAAAACCTAGTTTTTATTGTATATTTTGTGTTGGATCATTATTAAGAAATATGTTTCAACCATTGAATTAACTTTTTCATCTTTCAATAAACAAAGTCTAGAGATAATTTTGTGAGTTGATATTCACTAATATCAATCCTTTAATGTTATCATATTGATAGTTAGGTTGAGAAATCATCTAAGGATCAATATGATAAATGTCACAATTTGTTTTAGAGATGAAACATATTGAGAGGATATGTGATTATATTTGTTGTTAATGAGTTCACATGCTTTATTAAGAAAATATGTATGAAATGGATTATTGAACCTAATCTTGACATGTTTTTACCAATCGTTTAAAACCGAAACTTTTTACCATTGATTATAATTTTTATGCAATCGTTGCGATACGAAATCAAACCAACCACTTTATATGTTCTATGTTTAAAACGATTTCAATTGTAGAACGGCGGTAATATCACACAATCCCTGCGGATACGATAACAAAAACCCACACTGAATTCTATTTCAACAAAATGGCGCCGTTGTCAAGGATTGTTGTTTGATATTGCAAGCATTGCAATAGTTGATAAGTTTTAACTTTGTTTATCTCTATATTTTTTCTTGAGCTTCTTAATTTGTTTGGTTAAGTTTTGCAGACTTTGTTTATGTGAGGAAAGTTACCTGCAGATTAACTTCTTTTCGATCCTGAGATTGAGAGAACTGCGCGTAAGTTGAATAGCAAAACTAGACGGAGGAGACAACTTGCCAAGGAAAGACGAGAGAGAGGAGAAAGTTCTACTCCATAATTTACGCCAAACATGCCAGCACCACCACCACCACCACCTCCTGCTTCAACACCATGTATCAACAGTCCAAGGCATACTGCTCAGTTTACGCGCAAGAAGACCGGAATTATTGCGCTTTTATACCAAAATCCTTTCACCGGTATAGATCATGAGGATCCTTTCACTTATCTCACAAAATTCTACGAAATTGCGGGTGCAACAAGAGCGCCGGAAGCTGAAGAGGAATCATTGTTCAAGAGACTATTTCCGCATTCCTTAATCGGGAAGGCAAAGAAATGGTATCTTGATCAATCGACTGTGATTATGACAGATTAGAATGTGTTAGAAGAAAAGTTCCTTGAACGATTTTTCCACATAATCGTTTCATGGAAGCAAAGACGACAATTGCAGTTTTTTCTCAAGGCGGAAATGAATCTCTCAATAAAGCTTGGGAGAGGTTCAAATCCATGTTACGAAAATGCAAGGGTCACGGTTTTGATGAACTTACTCAAGTGCACATCTTCCGAAACGGTCTCCAGCCGGTTCACAAGACCTTGTTGGATGCTACTTCGGATGGTTCTTTAATGTCAAAGAGCGTCGAAGATGCAGTTTCTATTATCGATAAGATGACACTCAATAATCATCAAGGAAGTCATAATCATGGTACACCACAAAAGAAATCTAGAATGCTTGAATTGGGGACTAACAATGCTATTCTTGCTCAAAATAAATCGCTATCCCAACAAGTGGAATTGTTGACTCAACAAATGTCAAAGCTTCCACAACAACTAAAAGAGATACAAGAATTGCCACACAAGAATGTGCAAATAGCCGTATGTGAACTATGCAAAGGAGATCACCCCACCGGTTATTGTCCTCCCGTTAACGAAGAAGCAAATTTCATGGGTAATCAAGGCTACCAAGGAAGACCACCTTATCAAAACACTCAACAACCTTATCAAAACAACCAAGGTTACCAACCAAGAGGGAATAATCCTGGTTATCAACAAGGTTACCGTCAAAATCCTTATCAACTAACACAACCTCAAGGTGGAAGTTCAAAGTTAGAAGAAACTCTCAATCAATTCATTCAAATGTCAATGGCCAGCTAAACAAGTAATGAGGCATCATTCAAGAATCTTGAAAACCAAGTTGGGCAACTTGCGAGACAATTAGCCGATCAACAACCAGGGTCATCCTTTTCCGCAAACACTCAACCAAATCTGAAGGAACATTGCAAAGCCATTGTGACTAGGAGTGGAAGAGAGGTGGGTGGAGGAGAAGAAAATGACAAGAAAAATGTTGATGTGAGAAGTGATGAGATTGTGGAGGAAGAAAAAATGATGAGGTAGAAGTTGAAAATGAAAATGAGAAATTAGTTGAAAATGAGAACCATGAGAAAGAAGATGTAGAGGAGAAAAGAAAAAAATCAAGAGAGGGAAAGAGAAATTGAGCCTAATTCTAATTCAACACTTGCCTTATCCTCATGCTTCAACCAAGAAAGACAATGTTAGGCATTATGCTCGATTTATGGACATATTTCATCAATTACAAATTAATATTCCATTTTACGAGGCTCTTGAGCAAATGCCCAAATATGCAAAGTTTATGAAAGACATCCTTAGCTAGAAGAGGAGATTTACGGACCAAGAAACAATCACGCTTGATGCGAGTTGTAGTGCAATCATTCAAAGAACTCTACCAATCAAAGAAAGTGATTTGGGTCGAGTTACTTTGCCGGTTACCATAGGCGATGTTTATGTGGGTAAAAGTTTGATTGAATTAGGCTCAAGCATCAATTTGATTCCGTTATCTATTGTTAAGAGGTTGGGAAACATTGAGATGAAAGCAACAAAAATGACATTGCAATTGGCCGACAAGTCTACAACTCATCCTCATGGAGTAGCTCAAGATGTGTTAGTCAAGGTGGATAAATTCTTTTTTCCAATTGATTTTGTCGTTATTGACATGGAAGAGGACCATGATGCTCCATTGATTCTTGGGCGACCTTTTATGAAGACGGCTAGAATGATGATTGACATCGATGATGGTCTCATGAAAGTGAGAGTCTAAGATGAAGAAGTTTCTTTTAATCTTTTTGAAGCAATGAAGCACTCCAAAGATACACATGATAGCTTTCAAATTGATGCAACGGAAGAAGCTATAATGGAAGTAACAAGGCAAGTCCACATGTCAACTCCCTTTGAAAAAGCTCTTGGTGATGCATTTGAAGTTCTTACCGAAGAAGAAGAGAAAGAACTTGAAAAATGTTTGAATGAACTTGAGAATTTGGAAGAATTGCACCCTTGGGAAAATGAAGTGGAAGTGTTGAAAAAAGAGGTGAATGATGAAAAATCACAACTTGAATTGAAGATGTTGCCTCCCTATTTGAAATATGAATTTCTTGATGATGGTTGTAACAAACCGGTTATCATTAGTAACATTTTGTCCAAAAAAGAGGAACACCTTTTAATTCAAGTTTTGAAGAAAAATCAAAGAGCTATAGGTTGGGTTCTCTCCGATTTGAAGGGGATTAGTATGACTTATTGCATGCATAAAATATTTATGGAAGAGGATTTCAATCCGGTTGCTCAACCTCGACGTCGCTTGAATTCTACAATGAAGGAGGTTGTGAGGAAGGAATTAGTGAAACTATTGAATACCGAGATGATTTATCCGATTTCTGATAGTACATGGGTGAGTCTGGTACAAGTCGTTCCAAAGAAAGGAGGTATGGCCGTGATAAGAAAAGAAAAAAATGAATTAATTCCAACAAGGACCGTAACGGGTTGGCGGATGTGTATTGATTACCGGAGGCTTAACCGAGCAACATGAAAATATCACTTTCCGTTACCGTTTATGGATCAAATGCTAGAAAGGTTACCGGGTCAAGAATTCAATTGTTTTTTAGATGGATATTCCAGGTATAACCAAATTACGGTTAATCCGGAAGACCATGAGAAAACGGCGTTTACTTGTCTTTTTGGAATTTTTGCGTATAGAAAGATGCCTTTTGGCTTGTGCAATGCACCAACCACTTTTCAACGGTGCGTGCAGGCCATCTTTTCTGATCTTATTGAGAAGACCATGGAAGTTTTAATGGATGACTTCTCCATTTTCGGGGCGTCTTTTGAACTATGCTTGAAAAACTTGGAAATTGTGTTAGAGAGGTGTGTGGAAACTAATCTGGTTCTTAATTGGGAGAAGTGCAATTTCATGGTTACGGAAGGAATCGTGCTAGGACACAAAGTCTCCTCCAAAGGCCTTCAAGTTGACTAAGCCAAGATTGAAGTCATAGAAAAGTTGCCACCACCAACAAATGTGAAGGGAATTCGAAGCTTCCTTGGTCACACAGGATTTTACCGAAGATTCATCAAAGACTTCTAAAAATAGCAAGACCATTGAGCAACTTGCTCAATAAAGATAAGTCTTTTCTCTTTGATGATGATTGTTTAAAAACTTTTCAAATTTTAAAATAAAAATTGATCACCGCACCCATAATCATAGCTTTAAATTGGACTCTCAATTTTGAATTAATGTGTGACGCGAGTGATTATGCGGTCGGTGCGATTGGCCAAAGAAATACAAAAAAATTCCATGCCATACACTATGCGAGTAAGGTTTTAAATGAAGTGCAAGTGAATTACGCAACAACTGAAAAAGAATTACTCGTAATAGTGTATGCTCTTGAGAGATTTAGGTCTTATCTTATCGGTTCGAGGGTTGTGGTGTATACTGACCATTCGACGATTAAGTATCTTCTCACCAAGCCAGATTCAAAGCAAAGGCTTATCCGATGGATTCTTCTATTGCAAGAATTTGATTTAGAAATTCGTAATAAGAAGGGTTCTGAAATCTTGGTGGCGGATCACTTATCACGCTTGGTCAATGTGGAAGTTACAAATCAAGAAAGTGAAGCGTGAGAAGAATTTCCCGATGAAAAATTATTTATGGTCCAAGTTAGACCTTAGTTTGCTTATTTTGCCAACCACAAGGCAACCGGATTAATACCAGAAGATCTAACTTGGAACCAAAAGAGGAAATTCTTGTCGGATGCAAATTTTTATGTTTAGGATGAACCTTACCTTTTTAAACTAGGTAGTGATAATCTCTTGAGAAGGTGTGTTACTAGTGAGGAAGCTAAAAGTATCCTTTGGCACTCTCACAATTTGTTGTATAGAGGTCATTACAATGGTTTGAGGACGGCAACGAAAGTCCTCCAGTCGGGCTTTTATTGGCCATCCCTGTTTAAAGATGCAAACCTACATGTGAAGAATTGTGACATTTTCCAAAGAAGTGGCGGAATTGGGAAACGAGATGAGATGTCCTTACAAAGTATGTTGGAAGTTGAAGTTTTTTATTGTTGGGGTATGATTTGGTTGGGCCATTTCCTCCATCTTTTGCTAATGAATACATTCTGGTTGCGGTTGATTATGTTTCGAAGTGGGTGAAAGCAATAGCTTCATATAAGGCTGATGGTAAAACAGTGATAATTTTTTTAAAGAAAAACATCTTTTCCCATTTTGGCACGCCTCGAGTGTTAATTAGTGATGGCGGTTCGCACTTTTGCAATGCACCACTTAAAAAAGTTTTGGAACACTATGGTGTAAAGCATAAAGTGGCAGCCCCATACCACCCGCAAACGAATGGTCAAGCCGAGGTTTCAAATAGAGAAGTGAAAAGAATTTTGGAAAAGACCGTGTCAAGTTTGAGAAAGGATTGGTCTCAAAAGTTTGATGAAGTTTTGTGGGCATATCGAACCGCTTACAAAGCTCTCATTGGTTTAACTCCGTTTCAATTGGTTTACGACAAAACTTGTCATTTACCAGTTGAAATGGTGCATAAAGCTCTTTGGGTGTTAAAACTATTAAAGTTTGATCCTAACTTAGCTAGTGAGAAAATAAAGGTCCAACTTCACGAATCAGAGGAAATGAGGAGTAATGCTTATCATTCAAGCAAGCTCTACAAAGAAAAGTTCAAAATCTATCATGACAAGAAGGTCCATAAAAAAGAATTCAAAGCTGGCTGATAAGTGCAAATTGTAGCTATTTTTGTATATAAGTTTTGTTGCATTTATCGATACTTTTTGTTAATATCGTTCGAATAAACCCCGCTTTGTTTGTAAATACGTTTACTTTATGTTATAGTGTATATATTGTGTATCGTGTAAATATCATTAAGTTTAATTGATTTTCTCTCATTTTTGTAGGTATTCAAGCAATGATATTTTGCCATTGTTGTATAGATTATTAAATAAGCTTTCCAGCGCTTCCGACCGTGCGTCAATCCGAGTTACGGTTCAGAAGTTATGGTCAAAATAAGGGCTGGTTTGTTGTCAAGTTCGCTTTGCGAACTTTCCAGTGAATGTTCGCTTTGCGAACTTCCCAGCGAATGCTCCCAGACTTGAGGCAGTAGAAAAAGGGACCAAAGTTCGCTTTGCAAACTTTCCAGCGAATGTTCGCCAGAAAGTTCACTTTGTGAACTTTTGCTGAATCGCAGAGGTGGTTTAGCTGTTCTGAGGCACTCAAGTGCCAATTTTTTATGTTCGCTCAACGAATAAAAGTTTGCTTTGCGAACTTGACAGATTTTGAAATGATATTTAAGTCATTTCATTCATTTTTAGGTTATGGTTTTGGGGTTTTTTGCTCCCAACTCCATCAAATTCATTTTTCAGTAGATTAGCTTAAAAAACAACATTGAAGCTTGCACACGGATGATCCGGGGTGGATTTCTCATTAATCGGCATTGACAAACCGCGAGATGTTTGGTTTATTTCTTTTCTTCTTTGTGTATTTCTTCTTTGTTGGGTTGTTGTATATATATTTACTTTGAACTCATGTATATTTGTCACCCATGGAGTTGTATAAAATCTGCTTTACAAATCTTTATCGATGATTGTCCTTGATTTTTGCTTTATGCCCGGGGTTTGGGTTGTGTTGGAGATAAACATCGCAAACTTTGATTAGGGATGATTATCTATTAGTTTCTGGATGCTAGAGATAGATTTAGAGCTAATAATTTTTATGGGTGTCGAAGCTTAATGCCTCCGTATCTTGAGTCGAGTGCGAGTGTGTCGACGAGGGTAACACGGTTGTTCTCTCAGCTCAATGTGTCAGAGATGGATAATATTGTAAGTGATGATGGCTCATATTGAGGAGTATTGTAGGTTGAGTATAACTGGTTGATAGGTTTAAGTTTGTGACGAGTCGATTATGTGCATGTCGGATAAGTTTCTTCTCTCTGATTAATGAATTCTTTTTGTGTTAATGTTTACTTTTCTATGTTTACTTTGAACCCATTTTAACCCAAACTCATTAACATTTGAATTGTCGAATGACAGTTCACTAGCACCGATCTCTGTGGACACGATAAATTCCCAAAAAAATACTTCAAAATCTTTTGTTGCTTGCTGCTCCAACAAAATGGCACCGTTGTCGGGGATTGGTGTTTTTATTGACTCACATTGCAATAGTTTCTTTGTTTTTGAGTTTTATAGATATCGTACATATTGTATATTTTCACTTGTTTATATTGATACTTGTATATTTTGTTCCCGTAGCGTTTGTTCAAGTGTTTGGTTAGGACACTTGCTTTTGGTTTGCGCGGTGAGGCATCACCATGGCATGAAGGAAGGAAGTTACTAGCTAAGCACTGTAAATGCGTCGAGCTTATGACGTAAAACAAGCATGTTTTATCGTTTTTTGTTTCGTTATTACTTCTTCATTCTAGCTTAGGTAGTGTGGTGAACTTTCATTAAACAAGTTGTACTCAGATTGTTCGTAAATTCTCAAATCTTCACTTTACAACTTGTTTAATCCAATTTCACCCGGTCTTTTAGTTTGTTTATATTAATAGTTTTTGGTGTTTGTCTAAGAGCTTGTTTTGAGTAGCTTGAGGAAATTTAAGGTGATGTTCCAAGTTTGATCGTTTCAACTTGCGGATGTATGGTAATGATATTGTTAAGTTTTGTACATGTCCAAGGTATGTGTTTATCGCTTTCTGGACTTTAGCATATTCATGATACTTAGGCATTTTACAAACTTCCATGCCATTCATTCTTTTATTCTTTATGTGAATCACTTTAGTTCCCAACCTTTTTGTGAGGTAGCTTTCCATTGTTCATATATGCGCGAAGTACCAACATTCTTGTTCTAACTGGATTTTATTATGCTTAATCTTTTGTTTGTGTTGATTATATGAAAGCATGAAAAGGATAAAGGCATTTTGTTTCATTTTGAGCACAACTACCTAACCAAATAGTCATTCACCTTGTGAGCATGTGATCATTCGTAACTCCTTTGTGCCTTTCTATCATTATCCATGTTGTTTGAACTTAATGCTTGTCTATGAGTATTGAATTCACTTTTTGTATGGATTTTGATTGATTGTTTTTTTCTTGAACCCTCAACTTAGTGTTGTTGTATGAATTTTTACCTTGCCTTAGAAAGTAGGGAGTATTCACATGATGATGTGGTTGAATTCAAGTTGGGGAGAGAATGATTGTTTACTCATTGGTTAGTTTCTATGAGGTTGAAAAAGAAAAGAAAAAAAAAAGAAAAAAATGAAAGAGAAAAGAAAAAAAAAGAAAGAAAAAGAAAATCCTTGAGAAAGGAAACAAAAAGAGTTCAAATAATTGTGCTAAATAAGTATTGTGTGTTGTGTAACACTTGGGATTTTGGAAGAAGTTGATTGGAATTTTGTGTTTGAGTTTTTGTGAGTTGATCACTCCCTTAGGTTTAGGCAAATTTTTGTTTCAATTACCTTTAGAAATTACCCCTTGTTTGTTTACCCGACCACGCTACAACCTTGAAAGCCCTTGTGATTCTTGCGTTTATGTTTTCAATATGATTGTTGGATGAATGCATAATTTAGTCTTTTGTTTGCAAGATTGTTGTGTGAGTAAAAAGTACCTCATTTTGTGTTTTTCATCTACCGCTGATTATTTTTGCTAGGTGTGATTCATGTTTGAACTTGTGTTTTTTTAGGATGTTTGGCATGATTTTTGAATTTTGCATTTGTTTCGTGACTATGTTATCATCGTAGTTTAGTGGTAAGTATTTACTTTGTGTGTACCATTTTTCATTTGAACCATTCATTTATTTTCGTTTTTCAAAACCTGTTGATTCGTGATTCTTTGGTTGTCACTCAATTTCTTTGAGTCACTTGATTCTTGTTTGAGGACAAACAAGTTTAAGTTGGGGAGAGTTTGATAAGTGCAAATTGTAGCTATTTTTGTATATAAGTTTTGTTGTATTTATCGATACTTTTTGTTAATATCGTTTGAATAAACCCCACTTTGTTTGTAAATACGTTGCATTATAGTGTATATATCGGGTATCGTGTAAATATCATTAAGTTTAATTGATTTTCTCTCATTTTTGTAGGTATTGAAGCAATTATATTTTGCCATTGTTGTATAGAGCATTAAATAATCTTTCCAGCGCTTTCGATCGTGCGTCAATCCGAGTTACGGTTCAGAAGTTGTGGTCAAAATAAGGGATGGTTTGCTGTCAAGTTCGCTTTGCGAACTTTCCAGCGAATGTTCGCTTTGCGAACTTCCCAGCGAATATTCGCTTTGCGAACTTCCCAGTGAATGCTCCCAGACTTGAAGTGGTAGAAAAGGGGACCAAAGTTTGCTTTGCGAACTTTCCAGCGAATGTTCACCAGAAAGTTCGCTTTGCGAACTTTTGCTGAATTGCAGAGGCGGTTTAGCTGTTCTGAGGCACTCAAGTGCCAATTTTTGATGTTCACTCAGTGAATAAAAGTTAGCTTTGCGAACTTGACAGATTTTGAAATGATATTTAAGTTATTTCATTCATTTTTTAGGTTATGGTTTTGGGGTTTTTTGCTCCCAACTCCATCAAATTCATTTTTCAGTAGATTAGCTTAGAAAACAACATTGAAGCTTGCACACGGATGATCCGGGATGGATTTCTCATCGATCGGCGTTGATAAACCGCGAGATGTTTGGTTTATTTCTTTTCTTCTTTGTTGGGTTGTTGTATATGTATTTACTTTGAACTCATGTGTACTTGTCGCTCATGGCGTTGTATAAAATCTGCTTTACAAATCTTTATCGATGATTGTCCTTGATTTTTGCTTTATGCCCGGGGTTTGGGTTGTGTTAGAGATAAACATTGCAAACTTTGATTAGGGATGATTATCTGTTAGTTTCTGGATGCTAGAGGTAGATTTAGAGCTAACAATCTTTATGGGTGTCGAAGTTTAATGCCTCTGTATCTTGAGTCGAGCGCGAGAGTGTCGACAAGGGTAACACGGTTGTTCTCTCAGCTCAGTGTGTCAGAGATGGACACTGTTGTGAGCGATGTTGGATGATATTGAGAAGTATTATAGGTTGAGTATAACTGGTTGATAGGTTTAAGTTTGTGACGAGTCGATTATGTGCATGCCGGATAAGTTTCTTCTCTCTGATTAATGAATTCTTTTTGTGTTAATGTTTACTTTTCTGCATTTACTTTAAACCCATTTTAACCCAAACTTATTAACATTTGAATTGTCGAACGGCAGTTCAATAGCACCGATCTCTGTGGACACGATAAATTCCCGAAAAAATACTTCTAAATCTTTTGTTGCCTGCCGCTTTACCGCTCCAACACTAGCCAAATAGTGCTTCTATTCAATTCTCGGTTAAAACTTTTTTCGAGAAAAATGAAATCTAAATGGTCGGGACCATTCTTGATCAAAGAAGTGAAGCACTATGGGGCAATTGTGTTAGAGGGCCCAAAGACCAAAGAAAGTTGGACTGTGAATGGACAAAGGCTGGAAATTTATAAGTGGAGATGTTATTTCAATTAAACAAAAATGCCTTTGGGGGTTTGTTTGTTATAAAAATTATAATACTATTGAGCAAATAAGCAGAACGAGTAAAAATGACTTAAACAAATATGAGAAACATGTCAGGGCACGGTGTATGAAATTCCTTATAATAACAATCCTTATTTTTCAAAATCATCGCTTGAACCAATCATTACCGGCTCTTAAGAATATTTTTCTCTAATTCCTTAGTAGAAAAACCATTGGTATTCTCCCTATACCCCAATTCCTTAGCGATATAGAAAGAATACCAAGCACTTATTTTTATCAAAAGCTTTACGGTTACTATAGGGTATCCCTATTCCTAGGCGATATCTATTATAGTAATATCGTATAAAAAGGGTTAATAGTGGTTTGTCCGACCTAAGGTTAACCATAAATCAAATCCTATTTTCCAATATGGACAAGCATTAAGAAAATTATACGATAAACATGATTATGAGAAAGCGGTGAAATTTCTATTGCAAAAGAAAAATTGTCATTACAGGGAAAATCAGGGACACCCCCTGGCATTGGGGGGTTTAGCCTCTCATAGTATTAGGAACAAAAACAAAAAGAAAATTAAAGATAGACATTATAATTTGATCGGAGGAAAACTGATTCTTCAATCGCTTCCGCTCATGAACGATCGTCTTCTCCAAATCTCCTTGATCGCATCAACTCTAAAGTCAATTCTTCGTCAAAGTAAAAGTTCCTTTCTTTTTCCCCCAAACCTAGCCTAAGTAGTTCCAAATCAATCATAACAGTGTGAAATTCCCAGAATACCCCTCAGGTCTCTTTAACTTAGAAAAATATGAAAAATTATAAATTTGTTTCGCGCCTGCCAACACGGGCCGTGTCAGCTGACACGGGCGGCCGTGTTGGCCTTCTGTCCAAGGAAATCAACATATTCATGCTCCAGACTTGCTGACACGGGCCGTGTCAGCTGACACGGGCCGTGTCAGCTGACACGGGCACCCGTGCCAGCCCTCTGACTCTTGCCCAAACCTTCTTTTCAACCTCCTTTCCTGACACGACCCGTGTTAGGCAACACGGTGCCCGTGTTAGGCAACACGGTGCCCGTGTCAGGCCCACTGTAACTCTTAAAAAGGCTTTTCAAAACACTCGAACTTTTCCACTCTTCGCGTATGTCCTTTGGGGCTTCCACCTGTGATCTGAAACCAACACAAACTACCAAAACACGCATAAAGTGCACAAAATAGCAAAAACTCACAAAAGAAACAATAACGGAAAGACAATGCGAAAAGTAAAAATAAACTGAAAAACAATAATAATAACCAACAATGTGTTACCAATTGTGTGGTTTCGTGTCAAATGATGGACGGAAAATAAGTTAAAATGGTGACCGATCACAACCCCAAACTTATCTCATTGCTTGTCCTCAAGCAATGCTCAATACAGCAATTAGGTCACCCCCGAATTATGCTAACCAACTACAGTACCGCTGAGATTTTTCGCAACTTTCCTTCACTTTCTTCTCAACCTTTCCTTCTTACCCGACTCATGGCGATCGACCACACTTCCACAATTCAGCACCTTTTCCTTTGTTTTTTCACACTCTCACCAAATCGCCCGGGTTAAAGTGTTTATACTCTCTAATCAAAGCATGCACCGTCATCTCATAAGCTTGCACAACACTATGTTCATTACACACGCACACAATACACACTATTTGAGGACTTTAAAGGTTGTAACGGGGCTTCGGGACACGGTGGGATAAACAAACAAAAAGGAAAAACAAAGGGTTTTTATGCTCAGACACAGTGTCATTTCTCTCATCCCTGTGTAGCTTGCACTTTTCATGCTCAAGGGCATTGGACACAACTTATTAGGATTTTCCAGTTTCTCTTCTCAAGTGTAACTTCGAGGTTCTTCTTCGATTTTTTCAAACTGGATCCTCCTATAGGTAAGTGCATTCTTTCATCTCTCTTTTTTTTCTTTATTATTTTTTTTTCAAGGCTTTTTCTTTGCTCTATTTTTTTTTCTTCGAATGCACTTACTTACTTTTATTTTGAGTGTCTCAACCCCAAACTTAGAGTTCTACACAGGTGGGAAATCAATAACACTTGTCCGAGTAGGGTGAGGAAGTGTTTTGGGCTAAAGGTTTGCATAATGTGATTAATAACAAACAAAAGGGAATATGGCTCGAAAGGGTTAGCAACAGATACATTACAAGGGTTGGCTACAAAGGCTCAGGGCTAAATAGAAACAATTGCCTCTGTGTGTGTAAGTGTATAATGGGAATTCAACAGACAGATGTGCAAACTAAAAGAGACGAGTACATACCTGACAACTCTCATGATGCAATAGTGTATGGCTTTTTAGGATCCTCACCATGTTTGGCATACTGACATTTCCAAGGTGCCTTCGGTGTGATGTAGCGTTATTTTGCCTCGGATACACAATACTCTAGTCTCGGTCCAGTATCGGAAATCACGTCCAATCGTCCTTTCAGCGATACCTACTTCTGGGGGTTTCCTCGAGCGCAAGTTAGGATTGCACCTTCTCATCCACCTAACACCAGTCGTCTCATTCACCTGACACATCCACCTTAAATCTGTAACACACATAAACATAAAACACACCAAAATAAACGAACTAACTTAAACCAAAGCAAAATAACGGAAAACAAAACAAACGGGAAGCAAATAAAAATCCCCCCACACTTAAACTAAACATTGACCTCAATGTTTTAGAACAAGCATGAGAGGGTACTCACAAAGCCTCACTGAGGAGGAGGTTGAGGAAATAAGAGTGATTGATGAGTGGTAAAGAGTGGTTAAAGCAAATTAACTCGTGTGGGTCCCACCAGAAAGTAAAAAAAAAATAAAAAAATTTCAAAATCTTCACACTCGCCTTCCTGACACGGGCCGTGTCCGGTGACACGGTGAGCCGTGTCAGGGCTCTGCCAAAACATAATGCACACGAATACACATTAAGGCATTTGTTTGTTTTAACCCCGAGCCTTTCTAGCCATCCATTTTTATGTTACCCTTTGTTAACCCCCTTCGAGCTTTTTTCTTCTTCTTTCTTTGATGCTTCTTCCTCTTATTGACTTCTTGACTGGATGTTGGAGTCTTGTTAGGTGCAATAGATGACTCAAATGCTGCAACTTGATGGATTATTCCAGAGACTTTTTCAAGAAGTTGTTTTAAGCTTTTACTTTTTCCCACAGTTCGGATCATTCCAACTGCGGGGTGAATACTTTCCTCTTGACATTGCTTCTCGAGTTCTAACACTTTCAAGGTTGCTTCTTCCTCAAAATATTTCAAGGTTAAAGTACCAGCCTCAATATCCACACTGCACCGACTAGTCATCAAGAATGGTCGACCCAGTATGATGGTCGTCTCCTCATCCTCAGGTAGATCAATGATCTTAAAGTCTACTGGATATGTGAAATTATCAATAGTCACAAGCACATCTTCTGCTAAGCCGTATGACCGCTTGGTTGTGAGGTCGGCAAACGTCAGATTTGTTCCCGTTTCACTTATTTTCTTTATACCCAGCTTTTTGAAAATTGAGAGGGGCATGAGACTCACACTAGCACCCGAATCAATCAAGACTCTCTTAAAAGTCCTGTCCTTTATAGTACAGGGGATTGATACAGAACCATGATCTTTCCATTTGATTGGAATTCTCTTACCTTGTGATTCCCCACTACTCTCCTCAATTAGACTTTTTACCTCCTCTCCACTAGGTTTCTTTTTTCCAATGACCTCCTTCATGAATTTCTTGTATAGAGGCAATTATTCAAGTGCTTCAAAGAAGGGCATATTAATCTCTAACTTTTTGAACAATGAGCTGAATTTCTCAACGTCTTTTTCTTGTGTCTCATTCTTTGTCACTCTTGAGAGGTACGGTAACTTGATCTTAGGTTTAACCGCTTCTTTTATTTTCTCTTCTGTTGGCCTAGCTTCTTCTTCTGCAACTTCCTGGCTTTTTGTGGTAACAACATTGACATTCTCATGATTCTTCGGATTGGGGATTGTGGCGCTTGGAAGGGTGCCTGGTGTATGAGAACTTGCTAATTGTTGTGCTATCTGGCTCATTTGAACCTCCAGATTCTTTATGGAGGTTGTGGTATTCCTATAGCTATTCCGGATCTCTTCCTGAAATTGCATGTTATGAGCTGCCATCTTCTCAATGGCAATCTCCCATTATGCTTTTCGGGGGGCCTGTTTCTGCTGTGGGTATTGTTGTTGATTCTGATCTTTCTAGGAGAAGTTAGGATGATTCTTCCACCTTGGATTATAAGTTTGAGCGTAGGGATTATTCTGCTTCAGGAATTTTATCTCTTCAATTTGTTGCAGAGTCGCAACACAATGTGCAGTGTAATGGGGTCCACTACAGATCTCACAACTCATGGGATTACCAGTTTGAACTTGTGCCACACTTTGAGTACCCACTTTCATAGCCTTTAACATTCTTTCAACTTCCGCAACAATTTGATCTTCCACCTTCACAACCTGATTATTCAACTTCAAGTCAATCACACCCTCAGGTTTACTCACACTTCGATTGTAACACCCCATTTTTAATTATTTAATTGTCTAGTTTTATTTTAATTGTTGGCCTTGTTTAGGGTGCGTGTCTGAGTGCGCCGGGGGGGGGGGGGTGATGTTATTTATATGGAATAATAATAATAATAATAATAATAATAATAATAATAATAATTTTATTAATAGTATATTTCATAATATTATTATTATTGGTATGGTTAGTATTATTTAGTAAAATAAAAGCTGATTTAATTAAGTAAATAATGAGAAAATAGAATTAGTAAGGGCAGTTTGGTAATTGGAGATTAATTAGTGAAAGATTGGTAGGGGTTAGCATAATCAGAATTTTTTTGAGAGAGAAAGAGAAAGACTAAGAAGAACAAGGGAAGAACAAGGGGTGTTAGGGCAAGGTTTTCTCATCAATTTTTCCAGAAATTCTGAACATATTCGAGGTAAGGGGGGAGAATTGTTTAATATTTGGTGAATTGATCGTATCAGGGTAGTGGGGAGTCCTTAACCCCGTAGGGATTTGTATGCAAAAATGTTGTGTTGATGATTTGTTGTATATGTCTGATATGATACTGAGATTGTGCATAAATTGATCTGTGTAATATGATTTTTCCGTTGTTGTTGCTGTTGTATGAACATCTCTGTTGCATATTTTTTTTTTACCCAAATTGGGAGAACGATTTGGAATCTAAGACCTATAATTAATGTAGTAATAATAGGTGAAAATGTAAGAGGAAAGTATAAGTCCTAAATTTGATGTAGAAACACTTTTAGGACTGTTTTGGGAGTGAAGAAGTGTAGATTTCGTAGTAGAACTCAGACTGGTGGGGAGAATTGGATTTTTCGTAATAGATCTGGCCATACGCGTATCAGGTAAGGCGATACACGTATGGGATGGCTAATACACAGCAATACGCGTATGAAAGGCTAGGCATTACGCGTAATAGGAGGGACGTACGCGTAATGGGTTGGAATTTGGGAAATTCAGTGGGAAAACGTCTCTGTCCGTACGCGTACGACATAAGGCATTACGCGTAAGGACTTGGGCAATGTGAGGCAATACGCGTATGAAGAGAGGTATTACACATATGGGTTGGGCGAGCGAGCTGGCAATACGCGTATGGCACAGGGCAATACGCGTATGGCTAGCGAGAGTGCAGAATTTTACCGTTTCGCGATTTCTTTCCCGTTTTCGCATTCGAAGTTGTTCCTTTTGGTTTGAGAGGTTGGGGATAAATGTCAGACCTTGAGAAATGTGAGATTGGTGATGAAAATTAATTAATCTAATAATTTTAGGGAATTAATTAATTAATTAGCAATTGGTGTGTAATTCAGGTGTGATCAGGAGGATCGTGAACATGTATCTATATGTTATTGTACATGTGTTTTATATGCATAATTGCGTCATGCATTTTATGGTGTTGGTGGGATGAATCATTGCTCAGGAGGAGTGCATGAGATTCATCCGTACTCCGAAATGAATAATGGTGGGGATAGATCATTGCCAAGTAGAGGTGTATGTGATCTATCCAGGTTCGATTGAATGAACAGTGTTGTTGGTACCACATGCATTATGTTTGTGTCGTGTCGCATTGCATTTGTTATTTGTTGATTGATGGTGATTGAATGTGACAGTAGGTCGTGGTTGCATGTTGTTGATTTATGTGAGATACTACTTCTTATATGTATTATTCACCTCTTTATATTGAATGTAGTTCTCACCCCTTTGTTGTTGTTGTGTCTGTGCTTCTTCGGAAGTATAGATAATCCAGGTACTTAGGATGCATGGATATGCGTGTTGCTTGTTCGAGTCTTAGGAGTGCTCTTATACGTAACACGAGATTTTGGGGATTTTATTCATTTTGTTATTTGTTATTCTTTTGTTACGTATCTTTATTTTTGATGAACATTATGGTGAACCACGATTTTATGTGGAGTTTTGGTGTTATTGGCAGATGGCCGTAAATCGAATAATTGAATAAATTTTTCGTTGTTGGATTTTATTAAAATAAAGCAGATTTGTTTTGTTGGTTTTAAAGTGTGGCATCCTACTTTATTTTGGTGTAAAAACTCTGATTATTTTCATAGAATTTTATGTACTGTCATAAATGGGAAAGTGGGGTGTTACAATTGGTATCAGAGCCTGGTTGGTCCGTCCGGCCAGGTGTTATAGTTGAGTCTGTCCTTAGAATAGGAGTTGATTTGGTGTTCTGACCTTATGTTGATTGTTGAACAGTATGGCAGGAAGGAATGATGCTGCTGCTATGCAAGCCATGGCACAGGCTGTAGAGAACGCCAATCAGGCTGGAGGTGCTCAGTTTCGTGACTTATCACAGTTCCAGAGCAACAAGCCGCCTACTTATGAGGGAGGTATCTTGGACCCAGAGGCTGCACAGAAATGGCTGAAGGCTGTGGAGAAGATCTTCAGGACCATGGGATGCAGTGATGTTCAGAAGGTACGGTTTGGTACGCATATGTTGGAAGGAGAGGTTGAGGCTTGGTGGGACAATAGTCGTCAGAGATTGGAAGCTGCAGGTACTGAGATTACTTGGGCTGTGTTTCAAGCTGAGTTTATGGAAAAGTATTTTTCGGAAGACATTCGTAGTGCAAAAGAGGTTGAATTTTTGGAGCTGAAACAGGGTGATAAGACAGTTGCTAAGTATGCCGCTAAGTTTGAGGAGCTGGTTCAGTATTGTGCTCATTATAATACTGAAGAAGCGATGACTTCGAAGTGTTTGAAGTTTGAGAACGGGCTGCGTCCCGAGATCAAATTGGGTATTACTTGTCAGAAGATAAGAAACTATCCAGAGCTGGTAAGCAGAAGCATAATTTATGATAATGATAACAGAGCCCGAATTGCTCATTACAAGGTTGTGAATGAGAAGAAGGGTAAGCAGAGATTTGGAGGTACTCCTTACAGTGCTCCAGCTGATAAGGGGAAACAGAAAACTGTTGTGGGAAAGAAACCAAAGGAGAAGGGAGCAGGTGCTGATACTCTCAAGTGCTTCAGATGTGGTGGCGCGGTTCACCGTGCTAACAACTATCAGAATGAGGTGAAGAAGTGTTTCAAGTATGGCAAAGTAGGTCATGTTATAGCTGATTGCAGAGCCATTATGCCTACTTGTTATAATTGTGGAGAGAAGGGTCACATCAGCACTCACTGTGAGCAGCCGAAGAAGTCTCAGGCGTCTTAAACTAGTGGGAAGGTGTTTGCCTTGGTGGGAGCCCAATCCACTGAGGAGGAGCGTTCTGTCAAAGGTACTTGCTTTATTAATGATGTTCCTTTGATGGCTATCATTGACACGGGTGCAACGCACTCGTTTATTTCTGTTGACTGTGTGAAGAGATTAGGGATTATGCCATCTACTCTAGAGCAGAGGATGACGATTGAAACTCCATCTATTGGTTTCGTGGTTACTTCTTTGGTGTGTTTGAGGTGTCCGCTGACCATATTTGGTAGAGATTTCAGAGAGGACTTGATTTGTCTGCCACTCGGTAATCTTGATGTTATTTTGGGAATGAACTGGTTGGAGTTCAACCGGGTGTATATTGATTGCTTCAAGAAGACGTTATTGTTTCTTACTCCTGAAGAGGAAGCATTAGTAGATTCGCTATCTACCAAGGAGTTGAGGGGGTTGTTGGAGGACGAAGCGAAGCTGTTTGCGGTGTTTGCCTCGTTATCTGTTGAAAGCAAGACTTCAGTTAATGAATTACCAGTAGTGAATGAATTTCCTGAAGTGTTTCCAGATGACAACACAGAATTGCCTCCGACAAGGGAAGTTGAATTCGCTATTGATCTTGTACCGGGTACCAGACCTATCTCTATAGCACCATATAGGATGTCTGCATCAGAATTAGCAGAGTTGAAATATTAGGTCGGGGAATTGCTCGATAAGAAGTTTATCAGACCAAGTGTGTCGCCGTGGGGATCTCCAGTGTTGTTGGTGAAAAAGAAGGATGGTAGTATGCGTCTGTGCATTGATTACCGTCAGTTGAATAAAGTAACCATTAAGAATAAGTATCCACTTCCAAGGATTGATGACTTAATGGATCAGCTGGTAGGAGCTTGTGTTTTCAACAAAATTGATCTGAGGTCGGGTTACCATCAGATTAGAGTAAAGGAAGGTGATATTCAGAAGACTGCTTTCAGAACTCGCTACGGACATCACGAATGTGCAGTGATGCCTTTCAGAGTGTCTAACGCGCCGGGTGTATTTATGGAATATATGAATCGTATTTTCCATTCTTATCTGGATCAGTTTATTGTGGTATTTATTGATGATATACTGATTTATTCTAAGTCTGACGAAGAGCATGCAGGTCATTTGAGAATTGCATTGCAGGTGTTGAAAGATAATAAACTGTTCGTAAAGTTCTCGAAGTGTGAATTTTGGTTGAGGACTGTGAGTTTCTTGGGTCATGTGATTTCTGGTGATGGTATAGTGGTGGATCCCTCTAAAGTAAGTGCAGTACTTCAGTGGGAAACTCCGAAGACCGCAACAGAGATTAGAAGCTTTTTGGGTTTGTCAGGTTACTATAGAAGATTCATTGAAGGGTTTTCTAAATTGGCGCTGCCATTGACTCAGTTGACCTGGAAGAATCAAGCTTTTGTCTGGGATGCTGCCTGTGAGGAAAGTTTTGAGGAACTGAAGAAGAAACTAACTACAGCACCAGTGTTAATTTTACCAAGTCCAAATGATTCTTTTGTAGTGTATTGTGATGCATCTAAGATGGGATTAGGCGGTGTGTTAATGCAAGGTGGCAAGGTAGTGGCTTATGCTTCAAGGCAGTTGAGGGTGCATGAGAGAAACTATCCTACTCATGATCTGGAATTACCCGCAGTGGTGTTCGTGTTAAAAATCTGGAGACATTATTTGTATGGATCAAGATTTGAAGTATTTAGTGATCACAAAAGTTTGAAATATTTGTTCGACCAGAAAGAATTGAATATGAGGCAGAGAAGTTGGTTAGAGTTCTTAAAGGATTATGATTTCAATTTGAGTTACCATCCGGGAAAAGCTAATGTTGTGGCAGATGCTCTGAGTCAGAAGACAATCCACATGTCTGCGTTAATGGTGAAGGAAATGGAATTGATTGAACAGTTCAGAGATTTGAGTATGGTTTGTGAAACTACACCGAAAAGTATTAGATTGGGTATGCTGAAAGTGAATAATGACTTTTTGGATGTAATTAAGGAAAATCAGAAACTGGATGTGAAATTAGTGGACTTGATGCCTGCAGGAGGGGATGATCCTGATAGTGACTTTAAAGTGGATAATGTTGGTGTGTTGAGGTTTCGGGGCAAGATTTGTGTACCGGATAATGAGGAATTGAAAAAGGAAATCTTGGAGGAAAGTCATCGAAGTAGCTTGAGTATTCATCCGGGAGCTACAAAGATGTACCATGATTTGAAGAAGTTGTTTTGGTGGTCCGGTATGAAGAGGGACATAGCTCAGTTTGTCTACGCTTGTTTGACATGTCAGAAGTCAAAAGTAGAGCACCAGAAGCCTTCGGGATTGATGCAACCGTTAGAGATTCCTGAATGGAAATAGGACAATATTGCTATGGATTTTGTGACTGGTTTGCCGAATACGGCAAGGGGATTTGATGCTATTTGGGTAGTGGTGGATCGACTTACGAAGTCCGCACATTTTATACCAATTAACATCAGTTTTCCGTTGTCGAAGCTGGCAGAGATTTATATCAGGATAATTGTGAAGTTACGTGGTGTTCCGTCTAGCATAGTGTCAGATAGAGATCCGAGGTTTACTTCAAAATTTTGGAGGAGGAGGAGTCTGCAGAAAGCCTTGGGTTCTAAGTTGAAGTTGAGCTTGGCTTACCATCCACAGACCGATGGTCAGTCGAAGAGGACTATTCAGTCGTTGGAGGATTTGTTGAGAGCCTGTGTGTTGGAGAAAGGTTATGCGTGGGATACTTATTTGCCATTGATTGAGTTCACGTACAATAACAGTCACCATTCTAGCATTGGAATGGCGCATTTCAAAGCTTTGTATGGTTGGAGGTGTAGGACACCTCTGTGTTGGTATGAAACAGGTGAGAATGTGGTGCTTGGGCCATAAATTATACAGCTGACTACTGAGACGATTCAAATGATCCGTGAAAAGATGAAGGCGTCTCAGAGTAGGCAGAAAAGTTATCATAATAATCAGAAGAAAGATCTGGAATTCAGTGAAGGTAATCATGTGTTCCTGAGGGTTAACCCAATGACCGGTGTGGGTCGTGCTTTGAAATCTAAGAAGTTGGATCCTAAGTTTATTGGACCGTATCAGATCTTGCAGAGAGTTGGTGCAGTTGCCTACAGTGTGGTGTTGCCACCGGAACTTTTGAACTTGCATGATGTATTTCACGTGTCGCAACTTCGGAAGTATGTTTCAGATCCGTCTCATGTTATTCAAAGGGATGAAGTACAAATCAGAGAGAATCTTACAGTGGAGACGATGCCTTTAAGGATCGAGGATCGCAAGATGAAGCAACTCAGAGGAAAGGAGATACCTCTGGTGAGAGTAGCTTGGGGAGGAGCTGCTGGCGGAAGTGTGACTTGGGAATTGGAGAGCAGGATGCGGGAGTCGTATCCAGAACAGTTTCCATCAGGTACATTTTCGAGGACGAAAATAATTTAAGTAGGGGAGAATTGTAACACCCCATTTTTTAAATTATTTAATCGTCTGGTTTTATTTTAATTGTTGGCCTTGTTTAGAGTGCGTGTCTGAGTGCGTGGGGGGGGGGGGGGTGATGTTAGTTATATGGAATTATAATTATTATTATTATTATTATTTTATTAAATGTATATTTCATAATATTATTATTATTGGTATGGTTAGTATTATTTAGTAAAATAAAAGCTGATTTAATTAAGTAAATAATGCGAAAATAGAATTAGTAAGGGCAGTTTGGTAACTGGAGATTAATTAGTGAAAGATTGGTAGGGGTTAGCATAATCAGAATTTTTTTGAGAGAGAAAGAGAAAGACTAAGAAGAACAAGGGAAGAAGAAGGGGTGCTAGGGCAAGGTTTTCTCATCAATTTTTCCAGAAATTCTGAACAAATTCGAGGTAAGGGGGGAGAATTGTTTAATATTTGGTGAATTGATCGTATAAGGGTAGTGGGGAGTCCTTAACCCCGTAGGGATTTGTATGCAAAAATGTTGTGTTGATGATTGTTGTATATGTCTGATATGATGCTTAGATTGTGCATAAATCGATCTGTGTAATATGATTTTTTCGTTGTTGTTACTGTTGTATGAACATCTCTGTTGCAGATTTGTTTTTGACCCAAATTGGGAGAACGATTTGGAATCTAAGACCTATAATTCATGTAGTAATAATAGGTGAAAATGTAAGAGGAAAGTATAAGTCCTAAATTTGATGTAGAAACACTTTTAGGACTGTTTTGGGAGTGAATAAGTGTAGATTTCGTAGCAGAACTCAGACTGGTGTGGAGAATTGGATTTTTCGTAATAGATCTGGCCATACGCGTATCAGGTAAGGCGATACGCGTATGGGATGGCTAATACGCAGCAATACGCGTATGAAAGGCTAGGCATTACGCGTAATAGGAGGGTCGTACGCGTAATGGGTTGGAATTTGGGAAATTCAGTGGGAAAACGTCTCTGTCCGTACGCGTACGGCATAAGGCATTACGCGTAAGGACTTAGGCAATGTGAGGCAATACGCGTATGAAGAGAGGTATTATGCGTATGGGTTGGGCGAGCGAGCTGGCAATACGCGTATGGCACAGGGCAATACGCGTATGGCCAGCGAGAGTGCAGAATTTTACCGTTTCGCAATTTCTTTCCCGTTTTCGCATTCGAAGTTGTTCCTTTTGGTTTGAGAGGTTGGGGATAAATGTCAGACTTTGAGAAATGTGAGATTGGTGATGAAAATTAATTAATCTAATAATTTTAGGGAATTAATTAATTAATTAACAATTGACTTATGTTGTGTGAAGAAAACGTATGGTGTGAATAATGGTGTGTAATTCAGGTGTGATCAGGAGGATCGTGAACATGTATCTATATGTTATTGTACATGTGTTTTATATGCATAATTGCGTCATGCATTTCATGGTGTTGGTGGGATGAATCATTGCTCAGGAGGAGTATATGTGATTCATCCGTACTCCGAAATGGAGAATGGTGCGGATAGATCATTGCCAAGTAGAGGTGTATGTGATCTATCCGGGTTCGATTGAATGAACCGTGTTATTGGTACCACATGCATTGTGTCCGTGTCGTGTCGCATTGCATTTGTTATTTGTTGATTGATGGTGATTGAATGTGACAGTAGGTCGTGGTTGCATGTTGTTGATTTATGTGAGATACTACTTCTTATATGTATTATTCACCTCTTTATATTGAATGTAGTTCTCACCCCTTTATTGTTGTTGTGTCTGTGCTTCTTCGGAAGTACAGATAATCCAGGTACTTAGGATGCGTGGATATGCGTGTTGCTTGTTCGAGTCTTAGGAGTGCTCTGATACGTAACACGGGATTTTGGGGATTTAATTCATTTTGTTATTTGTTATTCTTTTGTTACGTATATTTATTTTTGATGAACATTATGGTGAACCACGATTTTATGTGGAGTTTTGGTGTTATTGGCAGATGGCCGTAAATCGAATAATGGAATAAATTTTTCGCTGTTGGATTTTATTAAAATTAAGGAGATTAGTTTTGTTGGTTTTAAAGTGTGGCATCCTACTTTATTTTGGTGTAAAAACTCTGATTATTTTCATAGAATTTTATGTACTATCATAAATGGGAAAGTGGGGTGTTACAATTGGTATCAGAGCCTGGTTGGTCCGTCCGGCCAGGTGTTATAGTCGAGTCTGTCCTTAAAATAGGAGTTGATTTGGTGTTCTGACCTTATGTTGATTATTGAACAGTATGGCAGGAAGGAATGATGCTGCTCTTGTTGCTGCTATGCAAGCCATGGCACAGGCTGTAGAGAACGCCAATCAGGTTGGAGGTGCTCAGTTTCGTGACTTATCACAGTTCCAGAGCAACAAGCCGCCTACGTATGAGGGAGGTATCTTGGACCCAGAGGCTGCACAGAAATGGCTGAAGGTTGTGGAGAAGATCTTCAGGACCATGGGATGCAGTGATGTTCAGAAGGTACGGTTTGATACGCATATGTTGGAAGGAGAGGCTGAGGCTTGGTGGGACAATAGTCGTCAGAGATTGGAAGCTGCAGGTACTGAGATTACTTGGGCTGTGTTTCAAGCTGAGTTTTTGGAAAAGTATTTTTCGGAAGACATTCGTAGTGCAAAAGAGGTTGAATTTTTGGAGCTGAAACAGGGTGATAAGACAGTTGCTGAGTATGCCGCTAAGTTTGAGGAGCTGGTTCAGTATTGTGCTCATTATAATACTGAAGAAGCGATGACTTCGAAGTGTTTGAAGTTTGAGAACGGGCCGCGTTCCGAGATCAAATTGGGTATTACTTGTCAGAAGATAAGAAACTATCCAGAGCTGGTAAGCAGAAGCATAATTTATGATAATGATAATAGAGCCCAAATTGCTCATTACAAGGCTGTGAATGAGAAGAAGGGTAAGCAGAGATTTGGAGGTACTCCTTACAGTGCTCCAGCTGATAAGGGGAAACAGAAAACTGATGTGGGACAGAAACCAAAGGAGAAGGGAGCAGGTGCTGATACTCTCAAGTGCTTCAGATGTGGTGGCGCGGGTCACCGTGCTAACAACTGTCAGAATGAGGTGAAGAAGTGTTTCAAGTGTGGCAAAGCAGGTCATGTTATAGCTGATTGCAGAGCCACTATGCCAACTTGTTATAATTGTGGAGAGAAGGCTCACATCAGCACTCTCTGTGAGAAGCCGAAGAAGTCTCAGGCGTCTTAAACTAGTGGGAAGGTGTTTGCCTTGGTGGGAGCCCAATCCACTAAGGAGGAGCGTTCTGTCAAAGGTACTTGCTTTATTAATGATGTTCCTTTGATGGCTATCATCAACGCACTCGTTTATTTCTGTTGACTGTGTGAAGAGATTAGGGATTGTGCCATCTACTCTAGAGCAGAGGATGACGATTGAAACTCCATCTATTGGTTTCGTGGTTACTTCTTTGGTGTGTTTGAGGTGTCCGCTGACCATATTTGGGAGAGATTTCAGAGAGGACTTGATTTGTCTGCCACTCGGTAATCTTGATGTTATTTTGGGAATGAACTGGTTGGAGTTCAACCGGGTGTATATTGATTGCTTCAAGAGACGTTATTATTTCTTACTCCTGAAGAGGAAGCATTAGTAGATTCGCTATCTACTAAGGAGTTGAGGGGGTTGTTGGAGGATGAAGCGAAGCTGTTTGTGGTGTTTGCCTCGTTATCTGTTGAAAGCAAGACTTCAGTTAATGAATTACCTGTAGTGAATGAATTTCCTGAAGTGTTTCCAGATGACATCACAGAATTGCCTCCGACAAGGGAAGTTGAATTCGCTATTGATCTTGTACCGGGTACCAGACCTATCTCTATAGCACCATATAGGACGTCTGCATCAGAATTAGCAGAGTTGAAATATTAGGTCGGGGAATTGCTCGATAAGAAGTTTATCAGACCAAGTGTGTCGCCGTGGGGAGCTCCAGTGTTGTTGGTGAAAAAGAAGGATGGTAGTATGCGTCTGTGCATTGATTACCGTCAGTTGAATAAAGTAACCATTAAGAATAAGTATCCACTTCCAAGGATTGATGACTTAATGGATCAGCTGGTAGGAGCTCGTGTTTTCAGCAAAATTGATCTGAGGTCGGGTTACCATCAGATTAGAGTAAAGGAAGGTGATATTCAGAAGACTGCTTTCAGAACTCGCTACGGACATTACGAATATGCAGTGATGCCTTTCAGAGTGTCTAACGCGCCGGGTGTATTTATGGAATATATGAATCGTATTTTCCATTCTTATCTGGATCAGTTTATTGTGGTATTTATTGATGATATACTGATTTATTTTAAGTCTGACGAAGAGCATGCGGGTCACTTGAGAATTGCATTGTAGGTGTTGAAAGATAATAAATTATTCGCAAAGTTCTCGAAGTGTGAATTTTGGTTGAGGACTGTGAGTTTCTTGGGTCATGTGATTTCTGGTGATGGTATAGCGGTGGATCCCTCTAAAGTAAGTGCAGTACTTCAGTGGGAAACTCCGAAGACCGCAACGGAGATTAGAAGCTTTTTGGGTTTGTCAGGTTACTATAGAAGATTCATTGAAGGGTTTTCTAAATTGGCGCTGCCATTGACTCAGTTGACCTGGAAGAATCAAGCTTTTGTCTGGGATGCTGCCTGTGAGGAAAGTTTTGAGGAACTGAAGAAGAAACTAACTACAGCACCAGTGTTAATTTTACCAAGTCCAAATGATTCTTTTGTAGTGTATTGTGATGCATCTAAGATGGGATTAGGCGGTGTGTTGATGCAAGGTGGCAAGGTAGTGGCTTATGCTTCAAGGCAGTTGAGGGTGCATGAGAGAAACTATCCTACTCATGATCTGGAATTAGCCGCAGTGGTGTTCGTGTTAAAAATCTGGAGACATTATTTGTATGGATCAAGATTTGAAGTATTCAGTGATCACAAAAGTTTGAAATATTTGTTCGACCAGAAAGAATTGAATATGAGGCAGAGAAGGTGGTTAGAGTTCTTAAAGGATTATGATTTCAATTTGAGTTACCATCCGGGAAAAGCTAATGTTGTGGCAGATGCTCTGAGTCAGAAGACAATCCACATGTCTGCGTTAATGGTGAAGGAAATGGAATTGATTGAACAGTTCAGAGATTTGAGTATGGTTTGTGAAACTACACCGAAAAGTATTAGATTGGGTATGCTGAAAGTGAATAATGACTTTTTGGATGTAATTAAGGAAAATCAGAAACTGGATGTGAAATTAGTGGACTTGATGCCTGCAGGAGGGGATGATCCTGATAGTGACTTTAAAGTGGATAATGTTGGTGTGTTGAGGTTTCGGGGCAAGATTTGTGTACCGGATAATGAGGAATTGAAAAAGGAAATCTTGGAGGAAAGTCATCGAAGTAGCTTGAGTATTCATCCGGGAGCTACAAAGATGTACCATGATTTGAAGAAGTTGTTTTGGTGGTCCGGTATGAAGAGGGACATAGCTCAGTTTGTCTACG